>CAMRHE010000604.1:67500-667500 GCA_947044405.1 Leptodactylus fallax
ACACAGAAAGAGATAGATATATATGAGATAGATAAGAAACAAGGAAAGTCATAGACTAATATATGCACAGAGATAAATAAGGCAAGTACAAACAAGAGAAATGTGACAGAGCGGAAGAAAAATCACCACAGAGATAAGAAACACAAAATATGTAACCATATAGACACAGCGAGGAGACGCCCCGATAACTGACAGCCAGGAATACCCTTATATACATCTACTGTACATACAGGCAGTATTATAGTAGTTATATTCTTGTACATAGGAGCAGTATTATAGTAGTTATATTCTTGTACAAACGGGGGCAGTATTATAGTAGTTATATTCTTGTACATAGGAGCAGTATTATAGTAGTTATATTCTTGTACATAGGAGGTAGTATTATAGTAGTTATATTCTTGTACATAGGAGGTAGTATTATAGTAGTTATATTCTTGTACATAGGGGCAGTATTATAGTAGTTATATTCTTGTACATAGGAGCAGTATTATAGTAGTTATATTCTTGTACATAGGAGGTAGTATTATAGTAGTTATATTCTTGTACATAGGAGTAGTATTATAGTAGTTATATTCTTGTACATAGGGGCAGTATTATAGTAGTTATATTCTTGTACATAGGAGCAGTATTATAGTAGTTATATTCTTGTACATAGGAGGTAGTATTATAGTAGTTATATTCTTGTACATAGGGGCAGTATTATAGTAGTTATATTCTTGTACATAGGAGTAGTATTATAGTAGTTATATTCTTGTACATAGGGGCAGTATTATAGTAGTTATATTCTTGTACATAGGAGGTAGTATTATAGTAGTTATATTCTTGTACATAGGAGTAGTATTATAGTAGTTATATTCATGTACATAGGAGCAGTATTATAGTAGTTATATTCTTGTACATAGGAGGTAGTATTATAGTAGTTATATTCTTGTACATAGGAGGTAGTATTATAGTAGTTATATTCATGTACATAGGAGCAGTATTATAGTAGTTATATTCTTGTACATAGGTGGCAGTATTATAGTAGTTATATTCTTGTACATAGGAACAGTATTATAGTAGTTATATTCTTGTACATAGGAGCAGTATTATAGTAGTTATATTCTTGTACATAGGAGTAGTATTATAGTAGTTATATTCTTGTACATAGGGGGCAGTATTATAGTAGTTATATTCTCGTACATAGGAGCAGTATTATAGTAGTTATATTCTTGTACATAGGAGCAGTATTATAGTAGTTATATTCTTGTACATAGGAGCAGTATTATAGTAGTTATATTCTTGTACATAGGAGTAGTATTATAGTAGTTATATTCTTGTACATAGGAGCAGTATTATAGTAGTTATATTCTTTATATTCTTGTACATAGGAGCAGTATTATAGTAGTTATATTCTTGTACATAGGAGCAGTATTATAGTAGTTATATTCTTGTACATAGGAGCAGTATTATAGTAGTTATATTCTTGTACATAGGAGTAGTATTATAGTAGTTATATTGTTGTACATGGGAGTAGTATTATAGTAGTTATATTCTTGTACATAGGAGCAGTATTATAGTAGTTATATTCTTGTACATAGGAGTAGTATTATAGTAGTTATATTCTTGTACATAGGAGCAGTATTATAGTAGTTATATTCTTGTACATAGGAGTAGTATTATAGTAGTTATATTCTTGTACATAGGAGCAGTATTATAGTAGTTATATTCGTGTACATAGGAGTAGTATTATAGTAGTTATATTCGTGTACATAGGGGGCAGTATTATAGTAGTTATATTCTCGTACATAGGAGCAGTATTATAGTAGTTATATTCTTGTACATAGGAGTATTATAGTAGTTATATTCTTGTACATAGGAGCAGTATTATAGTAGTTATATTCTTTATATTCTTGTACATAGGAGCAGTATTATAGTAGTTATATTCTTGTACATAGGAGCAGTATTATAGTAGTTATATTCTTTATATTCTTGTACATAGGAGCAGTATTATAGTAGTTATATTCTTGTACATAGGAGCAGTATTATAGTAGTTATATTCTTGTACATAGGAGCAGTATTATAGTAGTTATATTCTTGTACATAGGAGTAGTATTATAGTAGTTATATTCTTGTACATAGGAGCAGTATTATAGTAGTTATATTCTTTATATTCTTGTACATAGGAGGCAGTATTATAGTAGTTATATTCTTGTACATAGGAGATAGTATTATAGTAGTTATATTCTTGTACATAGGAGCAGTATTATAGTAGTTATATTCTTGTACATAGGAGATAGTATTATAGTAGTTATATTCTTGTACATGGGGCAGTATTATAGTAGTTATATTCTTGTACATAGGAGGTAGTATTATACTAGTTATATTCTTGTACATGGGGCAGTATTATAGTAGTTATATTCTTGTACATAGGAGGTAATATTATAGTAGTTATATTCTTGTACATAGGGGCAGTATTATAGTAGTTATATTCTTGTACATAGGAGGTAGTATTATAGTAGTTATATTCTTGTACATAGGAGCAGTATTATAGCAGTTATATTCTTGTACATAGGAGCAGTATTATAGCAGTTATATTCTTGTACATAGGAGCAGTATTATAGTAGTTATATTCTTGTACATAGGAGCAGTATTATAGTAGTTATATTCTTGTACACAGGAGCAGTATTATAGTAGTTATATTCTTGTACATAGGAGCAGTATTATAGTAGTTATATTCTTGTACATAGGAGCAGTATTATAGTAGTTATATTCTTGTACATAGGGGGCAGTATTATAGTAGTTATATTCTTGTACATAGGAGTAGTATTATAGTAGTTATATTCTTGTACATAGGAGTAGTATTATAGTAGTTATATTCTTGTACATAGGAGCAGTATTATAGTAGTTATATTCTTGTACATAGGAGCAGTATTATAGTAGTTATATTCTTGTACATAGGGGCAGTATTATAGTAGTTATATTCTTGTACATAGGGGGCAGTATTATAGTAGTTATATTCTTGTACATAGGGGGCAGTATTATAGTAGTTATATTCTTGTACATAGGAGTAGTATTATAGTAGTTACAGTCTTGTACATAGGAGTAGTATTATAGTAGTTATATTCTTGTACATAGGGGCAGTATTATAGTAGTTATATTCTTGTACATAGGAGCAGTATTATAGTAGTTATATTCTTGTACATAGGAGTAGTATTATAGTAGTTATATTCTTGTACATAGGAGTAGTATTATAGTAGTTATATTCTTGTACATAGGAGTAGTATTATAGTAGATATATTCTTGTACATAGGAGCAGTATTATAGTAGTTATATTCTTGTACATAGGGGATAGTATTATAGTAGTTATATTCCTTTATATAGGGGGCAATACTAGACCACTTAGTTGGTGTTTTAAAGGCCTACAGTAGCTGTATTAACTACACGTCCCAGCCCTGTGTATCACACCTGGTCACCTATATTGTTCCACATACCTGCTGTTCTCGGTTATGTTGCCGTCAGGATGATTTATGTATTACTAATGGGTTTGGCAAGCTCTTTGTAGCTTAAACAATGCTGCGCTGCCCTCAGTACACATGTATTCGCGCTCTCTCTGTTACCTGTAGTACCGCCACTTCCTTTCCCTTTGATCTGATGATAAATGACACTACACACACCATAAAGCAGCGCCAAACACATTGTGAAGATGGTCAATCATATGTTTTCTTTGGATATCTCTACTAGAAGACATTTCTAACACCCCTCTAATGTACAGTAAAACAACTTCTTTCTACGTCCACATATAAGGTTATCAACAAAAGCCTGAGGCTGCACGACTGAGGATTACTATGACATGTCGTCTGTAGTGTTGTCATGTAAACCCTATTAGCTCCAGATGCCCAAACACCTCAATCTCTTCCTCCTACCAGACTCCTTTCCCCTTTTAGCTGGAGATATTTGGTCGTCCACAATTCGCAGTAACATTGACAGCCTCCATTTTGCAGTACAATTTCAGCCTGCCAAGGAATGCTGGGAGTTGTAGTTTCATAGCAGTTAGACAGCCAGAAGTTGAAGGCCATGGCCTTAAGGAAATACAGAATTTCTAAGACAGTAGACGCCCCGTATGTTCACTACTAGTTGTGGAGCAGGATATGTCACCTCTGTCGTTCAGTGTACACAGGACCGCGGCCAGCTGAGGCCCCCCCAAGAGGTGACCGGACAGGGATAGCGGTCGCTAGGCGTCACTTGGTGTCTCCAGGTTACGGCACGTTCTGCTCAGTATACACAGGCCCTCATAAGAGGCGTCCTCTAATGTCTGGGATTATGGGGCCTCATACGGGGACGGCTGTATGGGATCACTAGTATATACAGTAGTAAATGTAAATACAATATATATTAACCCCCTATGTGCTGCCATAGCCCCCGAGGAAACATGATAAGCACTTAGGGGTCCACTAACTACAGTAGAGACCCAACCCCCTTGGTACTATATTATACCCCATTCACTTGTTTCTTTGTTCCTGTGATCGCTGCAGCCTCTTCATTGTGAGAACTTTTAGTTGTACCTATGTCTAAACCCCCACTGACCAATGTTATAGTCACAGAGAACCCTATAACACTGCCCATAAATCACAACAAGCCACAGCGCCCCCACACTAGAGTGCAGAAACATATTACTGACAGTCGGCAGATTTACTGACCTACCAAAATCCACAAGATCATAAACTTTACTGGAGTAAAATGGTGGCCAAAAGGATTCAGAGGGGTCTGTAGAAGACCCGAATACCTGGAGCTCGGAGTGTCTGGAGGTCATTTCTACACCACAAGCAGTCTACGCCCCAATAACACCGCCATGTTGTTAAAGCCCTGCATTCTGACTTCCTCTACTTCAGGTCCAGGTGGGAGGAAAACTGATGTGACTGGTGGTGGAAGATTGTACACAACTGCACTGCTCAATGTCAACCAGTCAGGAATGGGTTACAGTCCCAGTTTGCAGCCTGACATACCATATGGATGCTTTCACAGGACGCCTGCATGATCACTCGCCCAAATCCTGGAAGTGCCCCCTGAGGACTGTCCTATGAGCTTAAGATCTGAACATCTACTCTACATCACTGCCAAGACAAACTACTCATACAGCGCCCAAGACGCTTACTGCAAAACTGGCACCAGCCGTCACTTTCCACTCCACAGCAGAAACCCCATAAAACAAGAGAATCAACATCAACAAATAATGGAGCCAGCACCGCCTTCTAGTGGTGAACCAAAGAACTGCAACATGAAATGCCAAACACTGCACCTGACCAAAGAATAAAAGAATTATAGTAGTTATATTCTTGTTCATAGGAGCAGTATTATAGTAGTTATATTCTTGTACATAGGGGGCAGTATTATAGTAGTTATATTCTTGTACATAGGACGTAGTATTATAGTACGTCCTATAATACTACGTCCTATGTACAAGAACGTAGTATTATAGTAGTTATATTCTTGTACATAGGGGGCAGTATTATAGTAGTTATATTCTTGTACATAGGAGCAGTATTATAGTAGTTATATTCTTGTACATAGGAGCAGTATTATAGTAGTTATATTCTTGTACATAGGAGCAGTATTATAGTAGTTATATTCTTGTACATAGGAGCAGTATTATAGTAGTTATATTCTTGTACATAGGAGCAGTATTATAGTAGTTATATTCTTGTACATAGGAGTAGTATTATAGTAGTTATATTCTTGTACATAGGAGGTAGTATTATAGTAGTTATATTCTTGTACATAGGAGCAGTATTATAGTAGTTATATTCTTGTACATAGGAGTAGTATTATAGTAGTTATATTCTTGTACATAGGAGGCAGTATTATAGTAGTTATATTCTTGTACATAGGAGGCAGTATTATAGTAGTTATATTCTTGTACATAGGAGTAGTATTATAGTAGTTATATTCTTGTACATAGGAGTAGTATTATAGTAGTTATATTCTTGTACATAGGAGCAGTATTATAGTAGTTATAGTCTTGTACATAGGAGCAGTATTATAGTAGTTATATTCTTGTACATAGGAGCAGTATTATAGTAGTTATAGTCTTGTACATAGGAGCAGTATTATAGTAGTTATATTCTTGTACATAGGAGTAGTATTATAGTAGTTATATTCTTGTACATAGGAGTAGTATTATAGTAGTTATATTCCTGTACATAGGAGCAGTATTATAGTAGTTATATTCTTGTACATAGGAGGAGTATTATAGTAGTTATAGTCTTGTACATAGGAGCAGTATTATAGTAGTTATATTCTTGTACATAGGAGCAGTATTATAGTAGTTATATTCTTGTACATAGGGGCAGTATTATAGTAGTTATATTCTTGTACATAGGGGCAGTATTATAGTAGTTATATTCTTGTACATAGGAGCAGTATTATAGTAGTTATATTCTTATACATAGGGGCAGTATTATAGTAGTTATATTCTTGTACATAGGAGCAGTATTATAGTAGTTATATTCTTGTACATAGGAGGTAGTATTATAGTAGTTATATTCTTGTACATAGGAGCAGTATTATAGTATTTATATTCTTGTACATAGGAGGTAGTATTATAGTAGGTATATTCTTGTACATAGGAGCAGTATTATAGTAGTTATATTCCTGTACATAGGAGCAGTATTATAGTAGTTATATTCTTGTACATAGGAGCAGTATTATAGTAGTTATATTCTTGTACATAGGGGGCAGTATTATAGTAGTTATATTCTTGTACATAGGAGCAGTATTATAGTAGTTATATTCTTGTACATAGGAGCAGTATTATAGTAGTTATATTCTTGTACATAGGGGGCAGTATTATAGTAGTTATATTCTTGTACATAGGAGCAGTATTATAGTAGTTATATTCTTGTACATAGGAGCAGTATTATAGTAGTTATATTCTTGTACATAGGAGGTAGTATTATAGTAGTTATATTCTTGTACATAGGGGCAGTATTATAGTAGCTATATTCTTGTACATAGGACTAGTATTATAGTAGTTATATTCTTGTACATAGGAGCAGTATTATAGTAGTTATATTCTTGTACATAGGAGGTAGTATTATAGTAGTTATATTCTTGTACATAGGAGCAGTATTATAGTAGTTATATTCTTGTACATAGGAGGTAGTATTATAGTAGTTATACTCTTGTACATAGGAGCAGTATTATAGTAGTTATATTCTTGTAGATAGGAGGTAGTATTATAGTAGTTATATTCTTGTACATAGGAGCAGTATTATAGTAGTTATATTCTTGTACATGGGGCAGTATTATAGTAGTTATATTCTTGTACATAGGGGGAGTATTATAGTAGTTATATTCTTGTACATAGGAGCAATATTATAGTAGTTATATTCTTGTACAGAGGAGTAGTATTATAGTCAGGGCTGTGGAGTCGGAGTCGGTGCCTATTTTGGTGGAGTCGGAGTCGGTATAAAATGGACCGACTCCGACTCCCAAAATATATAATAAATTGGTACAGTTAGTAGTACAACGCAGTATGTGCTGAATATATTTTCATAAGAATTTGGGAAAATGATGAAATGTTGAAAATGATGAAATGTCCTGTAAAGGTCTGTTCTATTCCTCATATAATGATGGGACTGAGTTCTGAGTGAACCTATAAGGTTTAGCAGTGCCAGGGCTGTGGAGTCGGAGTCGGTGCCTATTTTGGTGGAGTCGGAGTTGGAGTCGGAGTCAGGGGAAATTGAGGAGTCGGAGTCGGAGTCGGAGTCGGAGTCGGGGCTTTGGCGTACCGACTCCACAGCCCTGATTATAGTAGTTATATTCTTGTACATAGGAGCAGTATTATAGTAGTTATATACTTGTACATAGGGGGCAGTATTATAGTAGTTACATTCTTGTACATAGGAGCAGTATTATAGTAGATATATTCTTGTACATAGGAGGTAGTATTATAGCAGTTATATTCTTGTACATAGGAGGTAGTATTATAGTAGTTATATTCTTGTACATAGGAGCAGTATTATAGTAGTTATATTCTTGTACATAGGGGGCAGTATTATAGTAGTTATATTCCTGTACATAGGAGGTAGTATTATAGTAGTTATATTCTTGTACATAGGAGCAGTATTATAGTAGTTATATTCTTGTACATAGGGAGCAGTATTATAGTAGTTATATTCTTGTACATAGGAGCAGTATTATAGTAGTTATATTCTTGTACATAGGGGGCAGTATTATAGTAGTTATATTCCTGTACATAGGAGGTAGTATTATAGTAGTTATATTCTTGTACATAGGAGCAGTATTATAGTAGTTATATTCTTGTACATAGGGAGCAGTATTATAGTAGTTATATTCTTGTACATAGGAGCAGTATTATAGTAGTTATATTCTTGTACATAGGAGCAGTATTATAGTAGTTATATTCTTGTACATAGGAGCAGTATTATAGTAGTTATATTCTTGTACATAGGGGCAGTATTATAGTAGTTCTATTCCTGTACATAGGAGGTAATATTATAGTAGTTATATTCTTGTACATAGGAGCAGTATTATAGTAGTTATATTCTTGTACATAGGAGGTAGTATTATAGTAGTTATATTCTTGTACATAGGAGCAGTATTATAGTAGTTATATTCTTGTACATAGGGAGCAGTATTATAGTAGTTATATTCTTGTACATAGGAGCAGTATTATAGTAGTTATATTCTTGTACATAGGAGCAGTATTATAGTAGTTATATTCTTGTACATAGGAGCAGTATTATAGTAGTTATATTCTTGTACATAAGAGCAGTATTATAGTAGTTATATTCTTGTACATAGGGGCAGTATTATAGTAGTTATATTCTTGTACATAGGAGCAGTATTATAGTAGTTATATTCTTGTACATAGGGAGCAGTATTATAGTAGTTATATTCTTGTACATAGGAGT
Organism: Leptodactylus fallax; assembly: GCA_947044405.1. Taxonomy (NCBI): domain Eukaryota; kingdom Metazoa; phylum Chordata; class Amphibia; order Anura; family Leptodactylidae; genus Leptodactylus; species Leptodactylus fallax. Next base: position 76,416 of record CAMRHE010000604.1, read on the forward strand.
AGTATTATAGTAGTTATATTCTTGTACATAGGAGCAGTATTATAGTAGTTATATTCTTGTACATAGGGGCAGTATTATAGTAGTTATATTCTTGTACATAGGAGGTAGTATTATAGTAGTTATATTCTTGTACATAGGAGCAGTATTATAGTAGTTATATTCTTGTACATAGGAGCAGTATTATAGTAGTTATATTCTTGTACATAGGAGGTAGTATTATAGTAGTTATATTCTTGTACATAGGGGCAGTATTATAGTAGTTATATTCTTGTACATAGGAGATAGTATTATGGTAGTTATATTTTGATATACATTGAGGGATTTATGAAACCTCTTGCACCTTTTTTCTTTGCATTCTCTGCTTTTAAATGCTTTAGAGCCCTTGCACATGACTAAATTCTGCCCATGACAAGCGTTCCGTGTGTGGGCCGTAGTACCTGGGCTGAGCTCAGCCGTGTGTATAGAAGTTATTGCACCATAGTTAGTTATCATGCACTTGGCTCCCGCTCGGCCCGATCACTACAGTAATGATGTGACATGTTGCTATCAGGTATTACCCACATATGGTCTTACGTTGAGGATTTCTCTTTCTTTTGCACCTATTTTCATGACTTTTCCACAGCCCGCCATTTGCTTTCTTGATGAGGAAACTTTCTACATATTACTACCGTGTAGATCTTTACCTGACTACAGGGGCAGCGTCAGAGAAACCCCAAAATATCTGACAATTGGAAACACATGAACGTTAATTTGTGCCAGATTTATTACACATTGGAAAATTCACCAAATGCGACTAAAGGAAACAAATAATAAATTCCCCAATTCTCGTGCCGGGTTTCTGCTGTCGCTTTCCTCATGTTATTAGAATTGCTCACGTTACGGTTATACTAATAAAGTTATTGTGATTTACAGTCGTACCGTTCTTTATTATTTCGTCCCTTCCCCTCCACTCCCTTGTGGATTCGCCTTCACCCCATTAATTAATAATCTGCCCCGGGGACAATAATCCCTGGATTTGCCCCTTAACCTCAGCAGGCAGATTATACACAGAAAATAAGGGCAAGTAAGGCAATATGAGAGTGCAAGTACAGGCACCGCCTGCAGGGGGCGCGCCACGTGTCAGGGTCTCACCTGTCTCCCCTCAGCGCTCAGTACGTGTCCATCATCCCCGTCCCGTAATCCATCATATAGTCTCAGTACACAGGAGGACAGAGCGCCCACAGCTGACAGCACAGCTCACATTACAGTCCGAGCAGAGCTAGAGCGTCACCGCACAGGAAACAGGAAGTGCTGCCGCCGCCATATTGATTAAGGGCAATGTAATGCTTTGCCCTAATTTTACCATTTTTAGGCTGTTGTATATAATCCTTTCCTATATCTGTGAAGATTCAGTTATGGGATCAGCTAATGTAAAGTATTTTGACTTGCTGTGACTTATAGTTCACCGATACTGAGATGTGGGCCCTAAGATAGCTTGGACATGAGTATAAGCTCAGATATTAGATATTAATATCTTCTTATTGTTGTGTCCAGTATTTATACTGTGATACACTGCCGATGCAACATTCTGGTTTACTCTACAAAGTTGTCCAAACTTCTCAATTTTCAGGAGTTAGAATGTGCGGCGGCAAATTTATTTATAGTAAGACCCACCCATTCCCGTCAATGTCTCTTTGTGCCCCCACACAGTATAACACCAATATAGTGGCCCTGACACTGTATACCCCCACATTATAATGTCCCAAACTGTCCCCCACAGTATAATGTCCCCCTTCAGTCGCCCCCACAGTATACAGATTCCCTTCCAGTTTCCCCCACAGTATACAGCCCTCCTCCAGTTGCCCCCACAGTATACAGATTCCCTTCCAGTTTCCCCCACAGTATACACCCCTCCTCCAGTCGCCCCCACAGTATACAGATTCCCTTCCAGTTTCCCCCACAGTATACAGCCCTCCTCTAGTTGCCCCCACAGTATACAGATTCCCTTCCAGTTTCCCCCACAGTATACAGCCCTCCTCTAGTCGCCCCTACAGTATACAGATTCCCTTCCAGTTTCCCCCACAGTATACAGCCCTCCTCTAGTCGCCCCCACAGTATACAGATTCCCTTCCAGTTTCCCCCACAGTATACAGCCCCCCTCTAGTTGTCCCCTCCTGGTCTCCACATTCGGCCTACTGTGTGTTGTCTGTGTAGTCAGGACAGGACAGTCCTCCAGAGCGAGACATGGGGGGGATTTATGCTTGATGATCCCTTCACCACCAGTGGATACGCCTCACTATTAGGGCAGTAAGCTACTTCAACCTTCAGATACAGCTGAGATGTCGTCCATAACAACTTGCAGGTCTCCCCGTGGGTTTCTCTGAGCAGACCTGCAGACCCCACACGTCTTCACAAACACATCACAATTGGCAGGTGCAGGGGCGGATTATTCTGCCCTCCTGTCGGATTTCAGGGTTAGCTTTGTTAGGCTTGACCCAATCCCCAGCAATGCTACTAGCTATAGACATGTGGACACTGAGCGCGCCTGACTCAGTCCATCATTCCACTGCCAGGTCATGCTCTAAGTATCCGCTACCCATATATATATATATATATTAGATAGATAGATAGATAGATAGATAGATAGATAGATAGATAGGTTTTTGCCTCCTTTATGGGGCCTACATGAGACTGCTCAGAGTGTGCGCCCACACGTGACAGATATCCTCCATATTGTAACTAACACATATCCGAGAAAATTGGAGAGTTACTATACATGAAGTCTCCATACCTGAATGTAATAGCTGTATCCTGTATCTATACTGTACTCAGGTCACCAGCTGGGGTGTAACAAGTAACCACGGGGCCAGACTATAAAATTTGTTTAATGGTCTCCACCCCATCATGATCCATGTCAGCAGCAGGAGCAGAACATGAAAGGCTTATACTTATGTTGTACTCCCTTAAGGACAGGCACAAACAGCATACCTCCCAACTGTCCCGGACTCAGAAGCAGAAGCCGTCCACTCCATGCTCCACCATTCAGTCCCTGTATGCTCTGGGAGCAAAGACTTCAGGAAAAACAGCAGAGGAGAGGGGAGTACAGGAGCATCTCAAGAAATGAGAATATCTGTGAAACGTTCAGTCATTCAGTAATACAATCCATAATCAGCGTCTTCCAGGATTGTGTGTCCTACTGAACCAGACTGAGGGAAACCTTGGCAGGTGACACTGAATTTACAAGACTGAACTGAACTTACAATATTGTCATTTTCTTAGATTTGGGTTTTCATTCCCTGTAATCCATAATCAACATTTACAGAAATAAAACACTTGGAATAGAAGACTCTGTGTGTAAAGAATCTAGAAAATATAGGAGGTCACTTTATTACTGGAATTACTGAAAGAAATAAACGTTTCACAGATATTCTCATTTATTGAGATGCGCCTGTATTAGTGTTTTTTTATGTTAAGCTGTGGGGGTCCCTGGGCGGAGACATTAAACCGTGGTGGTAGATGGAGAGAGACTTTAATACATAACACAAACACAACAAGGTCACCTTGTACATTGTGATATCACAGCATAGGAAAGAATATAATAATGTGATTTGCCACCATTATGAAGTCCAGGTACAGGACTAGTACAAAAGTAATTCTGCTGAGAAGTGATGATACAGGTCAGATACAACCGTGGGGCTCTGCTAGTAACACTTTAGCGGGGAGCACATTTTATTTCCCACAATCCCATCTGTTGTTTATAGCCATTACTCAGACTACTATACTTCCATTTGTAATACAGGGTCAGGTAAAGGGAGTCTGCCACTGCCCCCAAAGCATATTCAACTGCCGCCACCACGTTACTGAGCACATTACAGTGATACACAACTTATCTTTGTTATATATGTCACTTTTGTAGATTGTGAGAAAAACAACTTGGAAGTCTTATGCAAATGAGACTGTTGGTGCACTGGGGGCGGGCCTTCAGCGCTCTGGAGCACTAGTATTGCTGTTCCAGTAGGATGTGTGATGTCATAGCAGTGGGAGGATCAACTCCAATTGCACAGGGTGGTGCAAGGAGTAGATGGTAGTGGTCTGAGAGACATGAGCAGTGCTCCAAGGAGCTGAAGGCCCGCCCCCAGTGCCCCAACTTCCTTATCTGCGTAAGACTTCAAAGCTGTTTTTCTACAAAAGTGACGTATATAACAGAGGTATGGTGTTTCTCACTGTAGTGTGCTCTGTAACAAGGCAGTTATGTTTGGGGTGAAGTTGTAGACTCCACTTTTTTACAGGCCTTGCCCTCTTTTAGGTTCAGGACATGCCAAAATTTCATCTTGATTCTTAACATATGGGACAATGGCAGCCATGATAACTGCATGTTATATCACCTTGTTGTTGGGTTCCCCGGCAGCTGCTGTGTCCGGTCACTGTGATGTCTGGAGTCTGAACTATTATACAGTGTCCATATTAGGAAATCCTCAGATATCAGAGTCAAACATCAGATTAATAGCAGTTTACAACAGTGATACCTTACTCTGATACCTGACTTTGATTCTGACACCTGACTTTGATACCTGACTTTGATTCTGACACCTGACTTTGATTCTGATACCTGACTTTGATTCTGACACCTGACTTTGATACCTGACTTTGACTCTGACACCTGACTTTGATTCTGACACCTGACTGATACCGACACCTGACTTTGATTCTGACACGTGACTTTGATTCTGACACCTGACTTTGATTCCGACACCTGACTTTGATTCCGACACCTGACTTTGATTCTGAAACCTGACTTTGATACCTGACTTTGACTCTGACACCTGACTTTGATACCTGACTTTGAGTCTGACACCTGACTTTGATACCGACACCTGACTTTGATACTGACACCTGACTTTGATACTGACACCTGACTTTGATTGTGACACCTGACTTTGACTCTGACACCTGACTTTGATACCTGACTTGGATTCTGACACCTGACTTTGATACCTGACTTTGATTCTAATACCTAACTTTGATTCTGACACCTGACTTTGATACCTGACTTTGATTCTGACACCTGACTTTGATTCTAATACCTAACTTTGATTCTGACACCTGACTTTGATACCTGACTTTGATTCTGACACCTGACTTTGATTCTGACACCTGACTCTATGCAGTTTCTGGGCTGGTTGTAAAACTTAGATGACTTCTGACTTTCATATCTGATTGAGTCACAAGTCAGCAGTCAGCTATGAAGTACATACAATGTTACACTGTGATTGGCCAGGATGACTGACCTCTGAGTGACATCACTGCTCACACTCAGGAGTAGAAGATACTTGTATAAGGCTGCAGGCTGAGAGCTCCAGGAGTCTGATAAAAAGTTGTCTGACATAAAGTTGTCTGATACCTGACTCAGTCAGAGATCAGACTCACACATCATCTGAGTTTTTCATATACATACAAGTCAGCCAGCACATACAATGGTGGAGATTTATCAAGTAAAATGCTCCATAATTCTGGTATCATTTTCACCAAATAACCTCTCTAACATGTTGTGCACCACATTCATAAAGTGCAACTGTTTTGGAAATTGCAGCATTTTCACTGCGTGTATTTTTCTGCAATGCGTGGATTGTAGGGGTTAAACTGATACTGGTAATTTGAACCGCACACCGTGGCTGCAATTGGTGTGTTTTACAACCCCTACAATCCACGCATTGCAGAAAAATACACGCAGTGAAAATGTTGCAATTTCCAAAACAGTTGCGGTTTTGGAGATCATAGCAAGTCAATTCTATTTACGGAAATGGCGGCGGTTTCACTATAGGTATAATGGAAGCAGAAAGTCCGCAGAGGAAACCTCGCCAGACTTTCTGCAAAAAATCTCTGAGGGAAAAACTGTGATGCATTTCTGCCAAGGTTTTTCCCACAGCGTTTTTTGCTGCAGCCTGGTACGTGGGGCCTCAGCCTAAAACACTTGATAAATGTTAGAGAGGTTATTTGGATGCATTTTTGCAGTACAGTGTTATAGGTCACGCCCCTTTACTATGAGTCCACGTCCCTTTTTGTACAAGTAATAAGTATTTAAAACACTTTATGAATGTGACGCACAACATGTTAGAGAGGTTATTTGGTGAAAATGATACCAGAATTATGGAGCATTTGACTTGATAAATCTCCCCCATTGTATGTGCTGGCTGACTTGTATGTATATGAAAAACTCAGATGATGTGTGAGTCTGATCTCTGACTGAGTCAGGTATCAGACAACTTTATGTCAGACAACTTTTTATCAGACTCCTGGAGCTCTCAGCCTGCAGCCTTATACAAGTATCTTCTACTCCTGAGTGTGAGCAGTGATGTCACTCAGAGGTCAGTCATCCTGGCCAATCACAGTGTAACATTGTATGTACTTCATAGCTGACTGCTGACTTGTGACTCAATCAGATATGAAAGTCAGAAGTCATCTAAGTTTTACAACCAGCCCAGAAACTGCATAGAGTCAGGTGTCAGAATCAAAGTCAGGTGTCAGAATCAAAGTCAGGTATCAAAGTCAGGTGTCAGAATCAAAGTTAGGTATTAGAATCAAAGTCAGGTGTCAGAATCAAAGTCAGGTATCAAAGTCAGGTGTCAGAATCAAAGTTAGGTATTAGAATCAAAGTCAGGTATCAAAGTCAGGTGTCAGAATCCAAGTCAGGTATCAAAGTCAGGTGTCAGAGTCAAAGTCAGGTGTCACAATCAAAGTCAGGTGTCAGTATCAAAGTCAGGTGTCAGTATCAAAGTCAGGTGTCGGTATCAAAGTCAGGTGTCAGACTCAAAGTCAGGTATCAAAGTCAGGTGTCAGAGTCAAAGTCAGGTATCAAAGTCAGGTTTCAGAATCAAAGTCAGGTGTCGGAATCAAAGTCAGGTGTCGGAATCAAAGTCAGGTGTCAGAATCAAAGTCACGTGTCAGAATCAAAGTCAGGTGTCGGTATCAGTCAGGTGTCAGAATCATCAGAGTCATCCTGGCCAATCACAGCGTAACATTGTATGTGCTTCATAGCTGACTGCTGAGTTGTGACCCAATCAGATATGAAAGTTAGAAGTCATCTAAGTTTTACAACCAGCCCAGAAACTGCATAGAGTCAGGTGTCAGAATCAAAGTCAGGTGTCAGAATCAAAGTCAGGCGTGAGACTTAAAGTCAGGTGTCAGTATCAAAGTCAGGTGTCGGTATCAAAGTCAGGTGTCAGAATCAAAGTCAGGTATCAAAGTCAGGTGTCAGACTCAAAGTCAGGTGTCGGTATCAAAGTCAGGTGTCAGAATCAAAGTCAGGTGTCGGTATCAAAGTCAGGTGTCAGAATCAAAGTCAGGTATCAAAGTCAGGTGTCAGAATCAAAGTCAGGTATCAAAGTCAGGTGTCAGAATCAAAGTCAGGTATCAGAATCAAAGTCAGGTGTCAGAATCAAAGTCAGGTATCAAAGTCAGGTATCAGAGTAAGGTATCAAAGTCAGGTATCACTGTTGTAAACTGCTATTAATCTGATGTTTGACTCTGATATCTGAGGATGTCCTAATATGTGCTGTACTATTACACTTTCATCACTAGATGTCACCGTTTCCATAAAGCTTGTGATTACTGGTGTTTGCACTTTTGTACTTTGACCAGTAGGTGTCACTGTTTTATGAGCGTTTGTGGTTTTTGGTTTCTATATTTGTCAAGAAGTGACATTTTTGAAACTCCCTGTCACTTATCAGTATAGGGGCCACGCAGTGATGTGTGCCGCGCAACAGGATATGATGTCATCACTTGTCGCAGCTCAACCGCTGACACACAAGGCAATCTACAAGATTGTAACTTCTGGTGAAGCTTCTGGGCCCCAATGTAAAATCTGTAACAGGGGCCCCACCTCTGCACCCCTTGTAGCTATACCCCTGTAATCCCCAATCCTGACACATGCTACCCCTTCCTCATTAATATCATCATCTGAGTGGACAGGTCATTGGCACACAGCTCTCCTGAAATACTCTGTGCTGCATCTGTCCTAGCGTCTCCCACTATATATCTTTTTTTCTCCAGCGCCCTCCTCATATTAAGACTCAGCCCCTGTTACATGCAGCCATGTCCTCACTAAAATCATCACATGAAGACAAGGCTTTGCCCCCAGAAAATAATTACTGAGGTGAGCTTCAGTTCTTCTTCTCATCACGTTCATTGGTCACAAGGCCATGCTGCAGCTCAGTCCCATTCAAGTGAGCTGCAATACCAAGCACATCCATTATACAATATACGGCGCTGTGCTTGGTAAGCAGAGAAGAGGTCACAGTCCTGGAAAACCCCTTTAATGGGGTACAGCACGGTGGTTTCTGTTCATAATAGAAACCATTATGTACATGTGAACCCTGCCTGACACTAGGTTCACACTAACGTCAGGCTGGATTCACATTGGCTGAGTGGCACCCGAGATCCATGAAAAAATAGAAGATGCTTTATTGTATTTTCACAGCTCGGACTATTAAGACTGTTTTCACAGACCCAAGTCACCCATCGAAAACAGACGTCACACAAATACTGCTAATACACAGCCAAGTCTTGGCGTAACTCCCATTGACCTCTATACGGAAAAAGGAGCGCTGCATTCCTGTCTCTGCCATGTTTATCCGAGTTGGGAATATCCCTAAACTACCCAGCATGGGACAGGAATTGTTGTCATAGGGACACTAAACCAGAAGATTTGTATATTAGACTCTGTTCCAATTGACATTAAGAGTCTCTCTAGGGAATTTTCTTGCTTTTTGCGGGGTCTGTAGCGACCCCTCTGTGGTTTACCGCAGCCGTCACCTCAGATCTCGGCAAGGGTAGAGCTATAGGGAGCGCAGAATTAGCAATCACTATCGGGCCCTGTAGGCTGAGGGGGCCCAAAAGCCCAAGACTAGAGGTGGGTGAACCTCTGAAGATGAATTTTGTCTTGGGTTTGGACGAATCGATCCTTTGGTTACTCTGGGGTCTCTTTAGAGGAGGGAGCGCCGGACGCCACAAGGAGGCGAGGGAAGATGAGTAGGACTGTTTGTTATATTTTACACCTCCCCTGGGCCTCCGCCTGTTACACTTTGGGGTCTGAAGAGATCTCAGACTATAATAATTTCGCTTCCAGTTTACACAAAACTTTTGGAAAATTCGGGACACATACGGTTCACTCATCTCTACTGAGGACTTACACCTCTGTCTGTCAGGGTCCTATAAGAGCGTAAAGTGGACTCACTAAAGTATATTTACATATATTATATAAACTTCACTATTTGTTATTTATCCATTTTGACCACAAAGGTAATAATAATACATCTTCATTTATACAAAAAAATCTATATTATTTATCTATTTTATTTATCTACTTATATAGGTCAATAAAAAAAAATACTTCGGTTAACAAAATAATAAAGTCCAATGTAAATGGATTCTGAAGAACTCTGTTCCACCTGTGCCACCACCAACATGGCGGCCGGAGTTCCCCTCACGCCACAGCGACGGGACTTTTTACTGCACTGCGCCTGCGCCTGGCGTCGCGCGTTGATGACGCCTTTCGCTTCGCTCTGCCACGTCTCTCCTGGGCAGCTGCGGAGAGTAAAGGGAAGAAGAAGAGCTGGGGAGACCGAGGCTGCAGGAAGAGGGGTGTCCCGCTCCCCTGCAACCCTCCCCGCGGCGTGCACTCTGTATGGGCTCAACATGCGGCAGACAGCCTTGTGCCAGAGACCTGCCTCGACCGATGACTGAGCTGACGCTGCCCTTCCATGTGTGAGTACCAGCCCGCAGCCTGCTGAGATGTGTCACTACAGAACACTCCACCTGTCTGCCCGGGCACTCTGGGCATGTGTGTCTGCAACCTGTAGCTGCTGGGAAACTACAACTCCCAGCATGCCCTGACTGCCTTCAAGAAGACAGGGCATGCAGGGAGTTGTAGTTCTACGACAGCTGGAGAGCTACAGGTGTCAGACTACTCTCCTACACCCATCCACACCTGTATACTCACTGTATACCTGCTATATACCTATAGCATCTGCTTCATGGAGGCAGGACATGCTTGGACTTGTAGTTCTACATCAGCTGAAGAGCAACAGGTTGCAGAGCACATATATTTCTGCACTCAGCGAGCCTGTCCCAGCAAGCGTTGAAGGTGCCTGGCTCTCAGGACATGCTGGGAGTTGTAGTTTTACAACTGTGGGTTGCAGAGAATGTATAGCGTCAAGGTGTTGGCATGCTGGGAGTTGTAGTTTTACAACAGGTTGCAGCACTTAGATATCATGTCCTGGCATGTCTTGAAGGCTTCCTGTTGTCAGGTCTTGCTGGAAGTTGTAGTTTCACAAGTGTGGGTTGCTTAGAACATGTATAGCGGTGTCTTCTGCAAGGTGTCTGCATGCTGGGAGTTGTAGTCTCACAGTGGTTGGGTTGCACATTTTGACAGCTGTGATTGTGAACACCACAAATATTATTTCTGCACAGGTTTGTGCCTCAGACTGGGAGTTGTAGTCCTGCTGGAGAGCCGCAGGGAGCTCCTGTGTAACAGTCCAAGCTGATACATTGTAACAAACAGGGACATATGTAACTACTGAGGTGTATACTACATTGTCTAGGCTGGATACAATGTAACAAACCCTCAGCAGGATTAGGTCTCCAGCCTCCTATAATATTCACTGACAGCAAAAGGAGGTCTTAGAAATGGTGAGGAACGCGTGCTGGGAGTTGTAGTTCCACAGCAGGTGCCAAATATTTATATATACCTATTCAGACATAAGCCGAAGACCCCATGTAAAGATTTCCAACAGTGCTCAGCAACCTGAGGCTCTCTGTGTTTTGTGGAACTACAAGTCTCAGCACGTCATGACGATCTGCAGGTACTTATGGCAGCCAGAGGGCCACAGGGTTGACAAGCTCTGATCTCCAAGCTGCTAGGTGACAACCTCTATATGGCCTACCGGGTTGTCACCCAGCTTTCCACAGACCCCGACTGTCATATAAATCACCATGTTACAAGGAGTTTTATTCATGTGTCAGTCTTCACTGTATTTCTTGCATTCTATTCATGGATCAGGTTTTCCTTTCTGTGAACTTGTATCCTCCTTTGTTCCCCAGGGTCCAACTTCCGTCTTGCTGTGTGGGGTATTGCTGGGAGTTGTAGTGCCAGCAGCGTCCGGTCCTGTTATGCAGCTTTTCTTCTTGACGTCTCATTTATCTTGTTCTTGGTTTTCACATCGCTTTCCTTGAACATTGAGGGATCCATTGCCCCTGGCGTTTCCTGCCCAGACGACACTCACAACCACTCCCACTGCCTGCAGAATTGTGAATGCAGCTCTGGTGGGGACTACAGTATAGACAAAATATTGGAGCAAGTGAAATAGTTTGTGAAGGTTTTACTGACCGTCCCAGAGAGAATCTGTTAGACCTCTGTTCACATGAGAGGTTGCTGCAGGTCAGACCCCTGGGCCCCCAGTCATCATGACCACGGGCTTGCTGCGTCGTCAGCCCCATAGAAGTGATTGGAGCAGTGGCCGAGCATGCACACTAGCACCCCACCACACGGGGACCACCAGCGAACACTTTCTAAAAACAGCGCCATCCTTGTCCATGGCTGTGTCTGGAATTGCAGCCCCATTGACTTGCGTTTGGATGCCCTTTAAACGCCATAAACTAACGATTTAATTTCTGTGCTCCGAGTTCCCTTTATCTGTATAACATGGTACGGTGCCCTGTGCGACGGGTAAATAAACCCTGAACCCAAGCCGCCCCTGCAGTTATATAACCAAGGTAAATCACCCGTCTCTTTCCGTAAGTGGGGGATGGGCTGATTGACCAGAAAATCATCATTTTGCATTTCATTGTTGTTGTCTTTTCTGTGACAACACAAAATGGCAGCCAATAAAGTGCCAAGATGGGTGTCACCCAGCTTTCCACAGTCCTTCACCTTTACTTTGCTATGTAGTATTCCCCCTTTTGCTTTTTTTTTTTTCATCTTTCTTTTACATGTGTGTCAGTATTTACTGTAGTTCTCGCATTCTATTCATGGACCAGAAGGCTCAGGATGAGCAGAGTTAAAGCTGCTCTGTTGGTCACATGATGGATAAAGGCCATTAATAAGCTATATTAACCCCCCACCCCAACCCCTGCTGTTTGCAGGTGGGGCTCTGGTTGCTGCAACATAGAAACGTACCCTCAGAGCATGCTCTATATGTCGTCAGTAAGCAGAGCCGGGAGCTGAGCGATTGCTGTACGCTCCTCGAAAGCAGACGGATTTCACAACACCTGATTATCCGCACAAGCTGCAATTACTTGTAAGACGGATATTTCTAAGGACTTGGCCTAAGGCTGCCAGAAGAAGACTGGCAGTGAGTCAGCGACACCTCAGGAGTAGGGAGACCGTCCAGATGTTATACTGGCCTGTCCTACTATTCACACAAACCATCATAAGATCTGTCTGCTTGCTGATGGTTTCCAGGTAGCAACGCTTTTTTTTTTTTTTTTTTTTTTCTTTTCTATATGGGGCTCTGCAGTGACCTGTTCTTGACTGTCGCCCTCTGCAGGGATCTTCCAGGTTGACATCTTTGTGCTGCAGTTTCTTTGGCCTTGAACTTCACCAATATTCTGGACTCTCGGGCCGCGCCGTCACACCGGAGTCCTATTCTGTCATACAATACACATCTTATTTTTCTTCTGGGCGATGTATCACAATGGATATTTGCCTTGGGAGTCGCTGCTGATCTCATGTATTTACCATTTCCCATGATTTAAAGGGGAATTATCCGATTATTACGGATTATTTCTGATAACCGTGATCTCAGCCACAAGAAGCTTCACTACAGATATAAGATTGTACTAGCTAATGCGTCTACGGTATAACAGTACATGTAAGCATCCAAAATATCCCCACAGTATTAAGTCAATGACCTTAAAAAAGCCACATCGAACTACCCAAAAAGAAGGTCATAGAGAAAACACAATTAACTCCAATAATGTATCAAAAATAGGACATTTTATTAATACATATAAAATCACAGAGTGGTTTAAAAAACGAGACCTGGGCTAGATGGCAAAAAATAACCCCAAAACTGGAGATACTAACCACTGAGGATGAACGAACACAAATGTATAGACAAAAACCTGTAGCAAAACAGAATATATAGATCATCAAATATATAAATATAATATATGCACGGTAAATAATATATCATATATACAAAATGTATAAATAACCAAGCACATAAAATACACAAGATGAGTATTATATTAGAACACCCTATAATATATATATATACAGTACAGACCAAAAGTTTGGACACACCTTCTCATTCCAAGAGTTTTCTGTATTTTCATGACTATAAAAATTGTAGATTCACACTGAAGGCATCAAAACTATGAATTAACACATGTGGAATTATATACTTAACAAAAAAGTGTGAAACAACTGAAAATATGTCTTATATTCTAGGTTCTTCAAAGTAGCCACCTTTTGCTTTGATTACTGCTTTGCACACTCTTGGCATTCTCTTGATGAGCTTCAAGAGGTAGTCACCTGAAATGGTCTTCCAACAGTCTTGAAGGAGTTCCCAGAGATGCTTAGGCCCTTTTGCCTTCACTCTGCGGTCCAGCTCACCCCAAACCATCTGGATTGGGTTCAGGTCTGGTGACTGTGGAGGCCAGGTCATCTGGCGTAGCACCCCATCACTCTCCTTCTTGGTCAGATAGCCCTTACACAGTCTGGAGGTGTGTTTGGGGTCATTGTCCTGTTGAAAAATAAATGATGGTCCAACTAAACACAAACCGGATGTAATAGCATGCCGCTGCAAGATGCTGCGGTAACCATGCTGGTTCAGTATTCCTTCAATTTTGAATAAATCCCCAACAGTGTCACCAGCAAAGCCCCCCCACACCATCACACCTCCTCCTCCATGCGTCACGGTGGGAACCAGGTATGTAGAGTCCATTCGTTCACCTTTTCTGCGTCGCACAAAGACACGGTGGTTGGAACCAAAGATCTCAAATTTGGACTCATCAGACCAAAGCCCAGATTTCCACAGGTCTAATGTCCATTCCTTGTGTTCTTCTTCTGCTTGTTGCCTGTCCTTAGCAGTGGTTTCCTAGCAGCTATTTTACCATGAAGGCCTGCTGCACACAGTCTCCTCTTAACAGTTGTTGTAGAGATGTGTCTGCTGCTAGAACTCTGTGTGGCATTGACCTGGTCTCTAATCTGAGCTGCTGTTAACCTGCGATTTCTGAAGCTGGTGACTCGGATGAACTTATCCTCCGCAGCAGAGGTGACTCTTGGTCTTCCTTTCCTGGGGCGGTCCTCATGTGAGCCAGTTGGTCTGTACTGTGTGTGTGTATGTATGTGTGTATATATATATATATATATATATATATGAGCACTAATATAGAGTAATCACAGCCGTGTCCATTATATCATATAAAATAATACTCATAATAACAGCGAATCAGCCATAAATTACTCCAAGTTCAAAAAATGATGGACTACAGTATCGTGCAATGCTCATAGTGGCAGCTGATCAGCCATACATTTCTACAGGTTCAAAAGATAGTAAACTACAAATAAAATAATACCTGCGGTCATAGCGAGTAATAGTCAGACAGCCTCAGTAGTGTAAGAAAGACAACCCCAGTTTTGAGGAATCCCCTCAACGCGTTTCGCTGACCTGGCTTCCTCAGTTACAGGTTTTTGTCTATACATTTGTGTTCATTCATCCTCAGTGGTTAGTATCTCCAGTTTTGGGGTTATTTTTTGCCATCTAGCGCAGGTCTCGTTTTTAAACCACTCTGTGATTGTATATGTATTAATGAGTTCCTGAGTTACATCCTGTATTATACTCCAGAGCTGCGCTCACTATACTGCTGGTGCAGTCACTGTGTACATACATTACATTACTTATCCTGTACTGATCCTGAGTTACATCCTGTATTATACTCCAGAGCTGCGCTCACTATTCTGCTGGTGCAGTCACTGTGTACATACATTACATTACTTATCCTGTACTGATCCTGAGTTACATCCTGTATTATACTCCAGAGCTGCGCTCACTATTCTGCTGGTGCAGTCACTGTGTACATACATTACATTACTTATCCTGTACTGATCCTGAGTTACATCCTGTATTATACTCCAGAGCTGCGCTCACTATTCTGCTGGTACAGTCACTGTGTACATACATTACATTACTTATCCTGTACTGATCCTGAGTTACATCCTGTATTATACTCCAGAGCTGCGCTCACTATACTGCTGGTGCAGTCACTGTGTACATACATTACATTACTTATCCTGTACTGATCCTGAATTACATCCTGTATTATACTCCAGAGCTGCGCTCACTATTCTGCTGGTACAGTCACTGTGTACATACATTACATTACTTATCCTGTACTGATCCTGAATTACATCCTGTATTATACTCCAGAGCTGCACTCACTATTCTGCTGGTGCAGTCACTGTGTACATACATTACATTACTTATCCTGTACTGATCCTGAGTTACATCCTGTATTATACCCCAGAGCTGCACTCACTATTCTGCTGGTACAGTCACTGTGTACATACATTACATTACTTATCCTGTACTGATCCTGAGTTACATCCTGTATTATACTCCAGAGCTGCGCTCACTGTTCTGCTGGTACAGTCACTGTGTACATACATTACATTACTTATCCTGTACTGATCCTGAGTTACATCCTGTATTATACTCCAGAGCTGCGCTCACTATTCTGCTGGTACAGTCACTGTGTACATACATTACATTACTTATCCTGTACTGATCCTGAGTTACATCCTGTATTATACTCCAGAGCTGCGCTCACTATTCTGCTGGTACAGTCACTGTGTACATACATTACATTACTTATCCTGTACTGATCCTGAGTTACATCCTGTATTATACTCCAGAGCTGCGCTCACTATTCTGCTGGTACAGTCACTGTGTACATACATTACATTACTTATCCTGTACTGATCCTGAGTTACATCCTGTATTATACTCCAGAGCTGCGCTCACTATTCTGCTGGTACAGTCACTGTATACATACATTACATTACTTATCCTGTACTGATCCTGAGTTACATCCTGTATTATACTCCAGAGCTGCACTCACTATTCTGCTGGTACAGTCACTGTGTACATACATTACATTACTTATCCTGTACTGATCCTGAGTTACATCCTGTATTATACTCCAGAGCTGCGCTCACTATTCTGCTGGTGCAGTCACTGTGTACATACATTACATTACTTATCCTGTACTGATCCTGAGTTACATCCTGTATTATACCCCAGAGCTGCACTCACTATTCTGCTGGTGCAGTCACTGTGTACATACATTACATTACTGATCCTGTACTGATCCTGAGTTACCTCCTGTATTATACTCCAGAGCTGCGCTCACTATTCTGCTGGTGCAGTCACTGTGTACATACATTACATTACTTATCCTGTACTGACCCTGAGTTACATCCTGTATTATACTCCAGAGCTGCGCTCACTATTCTGCTGGTGCAGTCACTGTGTACATACATTACATTACTTATCCTGTACTGATCCTGAGTTATATCCTGTATTATACTCCAGAGCTGCGCTCACTATTCTGCTGGTACAGTCACTGTGTACATACATTACATTACTTATCCTGTACTGATCCTGAGTTACATCCTGTATTATACTCCAGAGCAGCACTCACTATTCTGCTGGTGCAGTCACTGTGTACATACATTACATTACTTATCCTGTACTGATCCTGAGTTACATCCTGTATTATACCCCAGAGCTGCACTCACTATTCTGCTGGTGCAGTCACTGTGTACATACATTACATTACTTATCCTGTACTGATCCTGAGTTACATCCTATATTATACTCCAGAGCTGCGCTCACTATTCTGCTGGTGCAGTCACTGTGTACATACATTACATTACTTATCCTGTACTGATCCTGATTTACATCCTATATTATACTCCAGAGCTGCGCTCACTATTCTGCTGGTGGAGCAGTCTTTGTCTTTCCAGTTGTTCTAAGACTACAACTCCCATTATATCTGACTCAGAATTGTTTTGTCTATTTCCATTGTTACCACTAGTAATACATTTGGCCTGATCAGTGGGATGTCTCAAGCCACGGACTCTGCGGGATTGAGCAGAACCCTTATTTTTGCAGCGTCCTCCTCCGATCTCTGCCTCCCATTGTATCAGGGGTGGAATGTGTGTGACCTCATGGCCACTCTCTCTTGTGTATGTATGTATGAATGAAAGCAAGGAAGTAGCTAACTTCTTCACTTGTGTGCTTCAATACACATCAGTATAGTTGTCGACTTGAGACATTATATGCCAGAAAGACGCAAGGAATTTATGGCTGGGAAGGGTAGATTATTGGTGATGACAAAAAGGAAGTAGCTAACTTCTCCACCTGTGTGCTTCAGTACACATGAATAGCTGTCAAGCTAACATGAGACTAGGGATTTATAGCTGGGAAGGGCAAATCAGGGGTCACAAGGAAGAGGAGTATCTGTCAGCCTGAGAGAGAGGAAGTAGCTAGCTTCTCCTCTCTCTTAGGGTTCAATATAACTGGAGCCAGAAGCTTTGCTTCAGAAAAACTAAGATAAGACACAAAATTAACAAGCAAAATTTAATGTTCACCACAAACCTTCAAATTCATGGAAATTCCCTTTTTCTAGTGCCTGACCCGGTGACCGGTGTGTTGGGGACTCTCCATCCTTACCATGGTCATTCTCCTGTCCATTTAACCCTCCGTGTCGGGCGTTTTTGGTCCTCTAGATGTTCTCTTGACAATGACATTTCCTCAAGGTGTGATGAAGACGTGCAGAGGGTGAGCCAAGGACGCCAGAGGCGCCTCCTGGGTCCGCTCCCAGCCTTTCCTGCTACTACTTGTAGTACATCCCTTCTCTCTGTAATGGAAACTACAGCAAAGCGTCCGCTCCTCTCCAGGAAGCGCTGAGCTGTTTTCATGTCTCCTGCCAAGAATACGAGCCAGGATTGAGGTGTTCTTGCCAGGAGCTGACCCTGCGGCGTACAGTAATGTTTCGTTCTCTCTAGGATTACGTTAGTGTGAACACTCAGCTAAATAGTCACGTAAAATACACTGTGTGTCCGCTATCCATGTTACATCAATACAATAATACTCCGATTGTCCCCTGTGCTGCCACCTAGTGACCAAAGAGGCTACTGCTGACTGAACTTGGAGGTCACCTTTATTATAATTGGTAGACACGAGGTTAAAGGGGGCAGTGATATCACCACTCCTTCTCAGAGAGCTCCACCTCTTCACACTGTGACATCACCAGTGCTCCTCAGAGAGCTCTACCTCTTCACCCTGTGACATCACCAATGCTCCCCGCAGAACTCCACCTCTTCACCCTGTGACATCACCAATGTTCCCCGCAGAACTCCACCTCTTCATCCTGTGACATCACCAGTCCTCACCAGAGAGCTCCACCTCTTCATCCTGTGACATCACCAGCCCATTAAGTTAACCCCACCCTAGACAACACCGTTCTGCGCTGTTTCTATAATCTTTTGAGGTAGAATGGGCTATGCTCTAATATATTATCAGTAGACATGGAGCAGGTTTTTGACAGTCTATAACAGTCTTTGTTGCCCATAGCAACCAATCATGGTGCAGCTTTCATTTTCCAAGAACACCAAGCTGTGTTGTCATTGGTTGCTATGGGCAATAAAGAGTTTTTGGAGCATGTCATAAATCTACTCCTCTGAGTAAATCCTAAATATCAAATCCACCCCTCTCTGCAGATTTCTGACTTTCTCTTAAAGATGCGCCATGATCGGTTGCTATGGGCAACAATATTTTAAGAGCACTATAAGAAATGAAATCTGCCTTGTAATTGGTTGCTATGGGTAACTAAGACAGGTTTCAATCGTAGATCCCCAAAAGAGCGCCACACCTGTCCACGGGTTTTGTGTGGTATTGCAGCTCTGCCCTATTCACTCTTTCATAGTCTTTACTGGTAGGTTATTTTATGATCGGTTATACAACCTCAGAAGAGGGGGGTGGAGTTATCTGGGAGAGGCTGATGATGTCACAGGGTGAAGGGGTGAAGATGTCACTCCCCATCTCACGTTCCATGCTCTGCTGACAGTAAAGCATCTCTCTCCTGCTGCGAGGGGAGGTGCCGAGCATCCTACAGGGTATTTAGGAGGACAATTATTCTGCGTTTTAGGGATTTGCTGCCTTTACTATGATGACGCTTATCGTATTGTCTCGTCCTACGCTACGAGTTTCCAGACGAACAACTTCCTAAATAAGGGGACGCCACACCTAAAGTGCAGCGACATCTATTACTTTCTGCGATCAGCCATTTCGCAGGCAGATTGTAGTGGGATGATAGGCAGAAAGTCAGGTCACATGACCCCCGTAATATCCTCCGCTGTGCTCTATATGGCGTA
Source organism: Leptodactylus fallax (assembly GCA_947044405.1). NCBI lineage: Eukaryota > Metazoa > Chordata > Amphibia > Anura > Leptodactylidae > Leptodactylus > Leptodactylus fallax. Next base: position 95,833 of record CAMRHE010000604.1, read on the forward strand.
TACTATTATCCGCCGCTTTTCCGTATACTTACGTTCCTGTTATATTTTCTCCTATAGAGCTGAAACCTCCTGCTCGTTGTACCGTAGGCCTCGGAGTGGAGCTGACTGTTGGATGTGTACTGCTACCTTGTCATGCCCGGCGGAAGAAGGGGTCCTAGCCGGCAGCAGTTGAGCCGTTCCGCTTTGCCCTCACTGCAGACTTTGGTTGGCGGCACTTGTGGCAATGGCACAGGGCTGAGAAACAGGTGAGGACCCGCGAAAAACTGTACTGCGGACGGGTGATACTAGGTGGCGCCACTGTGCGACAGAGCAGAAGAGGCCCTAAAAATGCACAGTGGCGCCACCTAGGATCACCAAGTTAATCCATGACCATATAAAAGGTGCAAAATTCTGAACCTGCTTAATAACATGTGAAAATCCCCAAATATTCTGACTGCGGCCGCTCGCTCAGGTCATATAGGAACTGAAAGTGTAACTCTGGTTACTGCAGATCTCATGTGACATTTAAGTGAAACTCGTATGAAGGTCGGAGTTTCCCATTGTTTTTGCTCAGTTTTGACCTCAATAGACCTTTAGACACTGCCCATTGGGCCCCTGTGTAGCCCAGTCCTCTTCTGACTAAAGCAGCACCACCTGGTGGACGTACAGCGTGGTGCAAAAAGTTTTAGGCAGTTGTGGAAAAAAATGCTGCAGTGTAAGAATTCTTCCAGCAATAGAAGGGTTAATAGTTTATTTTTGTCGATGAAGAAAGGAGAAATATAAATCCCATCAATATTTGGTGTGACCTTTACCCTTTGGAGGAGGAGTCTTGGAAGTGATGATCCGGCCCCCACAGATATAGCCCTGATCTCAGCATCATCCAGTCTGTCTGTCTCTTCATGTCATCCCAGACGGATTGGAGCAAGCAACATCCACAGAAGATCTGTGCTTAGTTCTCCAAGATGGCGGCGGGAACAATCTCCCTGCCCAGTTCTGCCAAAATCTGTCTGTACTGAGAACTGATGGAGGGGAAAGGGCAAAGGTCACACCGAATAGTGATGGAATTTACATTTCTCTTCATTCACAAAAATAAACTATTAACTCTTCTATTTCTGGAAGGATTCTTACAGCACAGCATTTCTGTCACCATCTGCCTACAACTTTTGCACAGTACTGTATATACTTGTGCACTATACAAAGCAGCTAGCCTGACATTGCGGTGTCGCCCTCTCTTCCTCCGCTCTTTGAAGTCTCCGGGCTCCATCTTTTTATAGCCGTAAATCCGAATCCTTTGAAGATGTCGCTTTCATCATGGAGTCGGGATATGTAAGACAAGGCCGGGGCAAGAGTCAGCTCAGAGAGCGGAGGAGGCGGCAGGGCGAAGATCAGAAATAGAAAGATTTTTCTTATTTCCGCTTGCACTTTTATTTTTATTTTTTCTTTGCCGTTTTTTTCGCCTTCACTGTCGCCCCCTTCTGTTTGCTCGCTGCTTCTCGCTCATTTTGTTTTTTTGCTTGCTCTCTTACCCTCTCTTTCTATCTATACTTCTCTTGCTTTGTCGCTCCCTGAGACATTGCGTTGTTTTTCACTTGCTGTGCACACTCTGGGGAAGATTTATATCGGTGTTTTTCATTGTGGCCTTGATAATCTTCGGCCCTTCGGGTTTTTCACCTTCTCCTCCTCATAAATGAGGCGCATCCTCCGGGGTCTGTGAGCCCGCTCCTTGCTGGTGTAGATTTATGACATGATTTATACCAGAAAACTGGTGCACTTGATGATAAGTCTGGCGGGTCCCATGCCCCACTTGAAAGGAGTGTGCACGGTGCAAAACTTAAAAAGTCACGATTTTTTTTTGCACTAACATGGTGACTTTTTCAAGTACACCATTTTGTTGACGCACCAGCCATGATACATCTGTTCTGATTGTTGGTGTGTTCATGCTCACTGATTTGCACTAGTGCTCACTATTTTCTGCTCATTTTCTCTCTTCCTGACACACCTTTCTCGCTTTTGCTCGCTGTATTTTACACTTTTTTCTTCTGACTCTGCTTTGCTCCTGTGCTCTCTCTTGCTTCTCTTCATGCACACTTGCTCACTCCTCACTCCTTTTTGCTTGCCTACTCCGTTCACTTGTGTATTGAGTCCTTGCTTATTCTCTTGCACACTCACACTTGCTCACTCTTTGTGCTTGCTTGTTTGTTCTTGCCCTAGGCTCATTGCACACTTGCTCACTTCCATCCTTGCGCTCCGTTTTTTCTCTTTCCTGCTTGTTTTATCACTTTTGCTGTCACTTTTTTATGCTTGCCTGCCCATTTGCACTTCTCTTGCTGGGCGGTGTCTCTTCTGTTTTGCTTTGTTACCCCCTCCAGCACACTCATTAGTTTGTTTTTTACGCATATGGTTACTTCTTCTTGCACACTTTTGCTTTTCCCACTTGATTGTTTATTGACTGCTTATTTATTCTCAGTCTTTCTCTCATCCTTGACATGTTTTCTTAGCACACATACTCCCTCTCCTGCTCGCTCTATCTTGTTCTTATGCTTGCTTGTTCAGCCTGGCTGCTCTCCTCCTCCTCCTCCTCCTCCTTGTGCCTTCCCACTCACTCTGTCTTGTTCTCTTCCCACACTTGCCGACTTTAACGCTTTCTTTTCCTATTGCTCTATTACTCTTGTTTTCTTATTCTTGCAGATTCTGCTCACTTTAGTCTGGCCGCTCTCTTACTTGTTTCTTTCCACCTGCTCACAGTCTCTTCTTCTTGCACACTCACTCTTTTCCGTTTGCTCGCTCACTTTCTTATTCTTCCTCTTTCTGCTTGTTTATTCAGTCTGGTCGCTTTCAACGGCTACATTCACATGACCGTGCCCTGCACTCGGCTGTGATAGAGAACTTCTTTCACAACTGAGTGTAACCGTTTTCATAGATCCCTCATGGACCTGAGTCTATGGAGAGATTTGTGACATCGGGCTGTGATCTCGCTTGTTGGGCTTTTTTTTTTCTCGATTGTTCACACGGACCGTGTCAATAGATCTATTAGCGTCTATGGGGTTGTGTCCTGTCTTGTGAATGAGCCCTTTCTACTCAATCTGTATAGTTCTTTGCTCACTCTCATTCTTGTTTTCTTGTTCTTTTTGCATGTTCAGCCAGGTCACTCTCTTACTTGTGTCTTTCCACTCACTTTCAGTCCTGTACTCTTTGCACACTTGCTCGCTCTTGTTTTCGTGTTCTTGCTCTTCATGTTTAGCTGGGTCGCTCTCTTACTTGTGTTTCCACTTCCTCTGTCTCTTTGCACTTTGCTCGCTCTTTCCTCTGTGCTGCTGTCAGTGATTTATGCAGGTGTTCTGTCTCTCCGCCTTGTAGGAATGGCAGCGCTGTTGGCCTCTCCGCCCCTCCGATAACTGCCTTGATCACGCCCGAGCCGGTGCGTCACTGCCGTATCCCTGACCTGCCGCTGGACGGGAGTCTTCTCTTTGAGTTCCTCTTCTTCATCTACCTTCTGGTGTCGCTTTTCATCCAGTACATAAACATCTATAAGACGGTTTGGTGGTATCCGTACAATCACCCCGCCTCCTGCACTTCTTTGGTGAGTCACTCGTTAATCTAATAGATTTTGTGTTTTGCTTCCTCTCCATTTCCAAGATCTTGATAAGTATTCCTATATCCAGAGGCTGAAATCCACAAAAATCCTAATAATCCTAATATAGGATAACGGTAAGTATCTCCCCACTGGCCTGCAATTAACACATCCAGGGGCAAAATTCCTCTAACCCAGCTGAGAACGAGTCTGCCATGACAGCCTGACTGCTGTAAGGTGACACACACACGCATAGCTAACCAATCTAATGACCTGACGCGTTTCCAGTGATGTAATCCATCAGTTTCATCAGAGATAAGTTGATAGTGGTGCAAAAGGAGGAACTATGATAACAATCCACCCAGTATAAGACGATACACCCCCCAGCCCCGACACTGGTGTTGACGGCCAATCACTTCAATTACACAAGATTGTTCTATCACATTGAGTTTGTTACAGTTGTATCCAGGCTAGTCAGTGCTCTGTGAGCTCACCAGACTGGACTCCAGACAGATACATTTCACCTGCGCTGATACATTGTAACAAACTATTAGCACAGTAGAGAGATTAGAGCTGCTGATGTCTAGACTGGATGTAATTGTGACGAACCCTCAGCTGAGAGATGATTACATTGTCCTCTATGGGCGTGGGGCTTTACTGGTCCAGATAAATGACGCTGACTCTTTATCTTGCAGAATTTCCACCTCATTGACTATCACCTGGCAGCTTTTATCACAGTAATGTTGGCCCGGCGCCTGGTCTGGGCCCTCATTTCACAGGTAGGTCGTCGTCGTCTTCTCTCATCTGCATGCATGAGGAAAAAATGTTCTTAAACTAAAATGAATTTTTCCTAAAAGGGACGGGCAACCCCTGTTCAGGAACTCTGATAGGACTTTTTGACATAATTGAGGGGTTTCTTTGCATGGACCCTCTTTATAAGCCCAACCAGAGAGTCGCTAAAAAGCAGCAGGTTTCACTCTGGCAGTCTGAGCACCATGCAATACTACATTTTCTCTGCGGGGGTGCTGTAGGGAAACAGCGCAGTTAGATACTTCATCTGTTATAATATATTTATTACATTATATTGTAAGGGGGTAACTGATGGTGGCTATTATAGTGTATGGGGACTGACGGGGCCATTATAGTGGATCGGGGGCCATTGTAGTGTATAGGGTGCAGTGGTGGGAACTAATGTAGTGTATGGAGACAGTGATGGGGGCCATTGTAGTGTAAGAGGCCATTAGTGTGTATCGGGGAAGTGATTTAGGCCATTGCAGTGTATAGAGACAGTGATGGGGGGGCCAATATCCAGGTGGGGGGGGCATTAAACTGTGAGACATTAGGAGTTAATATTAAAGGGGTTCTCCACCTCTCTAACATTGATGGCCTATCCTCCCACCCCAAAATAATTTTTTGGGATAGCTGGCTGTTCCAGCTTTCTCAGAAACAGATATTGAGAAACGTGTCTTTGTACACTGGCTGTTTGTGGTATTGCAGCTCAGCTTTTTTCACTTCAGTGGACCTGAGCTGCAATACCAGACACAGCCCATGGTCAGGTGTGGCGCTGTTTCCTGTACCGATTCCCTACAACCCCATATTACTGGTTTGTGATTGGGCAGTAATGGTCATTGATGGTAACTTGTGGCCCGTCAATGTGTTCTAGATCTAATGACTGGTCCCTTATATGTCTCTCCTTCAGGCTTCTCAGGTAGGATCGGCGTCTGTGGTCCAGTATGGCGCTCTGATCACCGCCCGCCTGGTCCTGCTCACTCTGTGCGGGTGGGTTTTCTGCTGGACTCTTGTCAACCTGTTCCGCAACCATTCTGTTCTGAACCTGCTCTTCCTGGGCTACCCGTGAGTATCGGCACTCTTTTTGCATCTATGAATATGTCACTGCAGTAGATCGTCTGTGTCACCCCTGGGGAAAAAAAAAGTATCTGTGTGTATACAGCTTCTATGCGGAGCTATGGTGTCTCCATGGTTACAGACTACAAATTCTGTAGTCATGTGTTTCCCCACTTCTCTTCTACGTGATGATATTCACCACTAGGGGGAGCTCACAGAATACAGATGTATACAGCCCCCATTGATGCGTGACTCTCTCCTCCTTGTAGATTTGGTGGTGTCTCAGCCTCCTCTCGTCTGTTTCCCCCGCAGGTTCGGTGTTTATGTACCTCTCTGCTGCTTTCACCAAGACAACCGATCCCAGCCTTTGCCCACAGACTGCGGATACCTCGTTCAGGACTCATTGGTGGAGGACGGTGCTAATGGCGTGGCCACCCTCGTCAGACCCAAAGACTTCCTCTCTCTCTTGCGCGAGTCTTTGAGGGAGCAGTTTAATTCACCCCCCTTCCATCCCCTCGCACAGCTGCCCGCTGTCTCCGGACCTCATACGCAACGAAGTGGAGTGCTTGAAAGCAGACTTCAACCGTAGGATCAAGGAGGTCCTCTTCAACTCCTTATTCAGTGCCTACTACGTGGCTTTTCTGCCGCTGTGTTTTGTAAAAGTAAGTTTCTGTATTATTTAGATACTTATGACAGAGGGGAGCATTATACTGTGTGTGTGTGTGTGTGTATAGGGGACCAGAGGGGAGCATTATACTGTGTGTGTGTGTAGGGGACCAGAGGGGAGCATTATACTGTGTGTGTGTGTGTGTAGGGGACCAGAGGGGAGCATTATACTGTGTGTGTGTAGGGAACCACTGGGGAGCATTGTACTGTGTGTGTATGTGTGTATGTAGGGGACCACTGGGGAGCATTATACTGTGTGTATGTAGGGGACCACTGGGGAGCATTATACTGTGTGTATGTAGGGGACCACTGGGGAGCATTATACTGTGTGTATGTAGGGGACCACTGGGGAGCATTATACTGTGTGTGCGGGGAACCACTGGGGAGCATTATACTGTGTGTGTGTAGGGGACCAGTGGGGAGCATTATACTGTGTGTGTGTATAGGGGACCACTGGGGAGCATTATACTGTGTGTGTGTGCAGGGAACCACTGGGGAGCATTATACTGTGTGTGTGTGTGTGTAGGGGACCACTGGGGAGCATTATACTGTGTGTGTGTAGGGGACCAGTGGGGAGCATTATACTGTGTGTGTGTGTGTGTGTGTGTGTATAGGGGACCACTGGGGAGCATTATACTGTTTGTGTGTAGGGGACTACTGGGGAGCATTATACTGTGTGTGCGGGGAACCACTGGGGAGCATTGTACTGTGGGGGGGGACCACTGCGGAGCATTATACCGTGTATGGAGGGGACCAGTGGGGAGCATTATACTGTGTGTGAAGGGGACCAGTGGGGAGGATTATACTATGTGCGTAGGGAGACCACTTGGGAGCATTATACTGTTTGGTGACAATTCCTTCTGTCTAGGCTGCAGTGTTTTTCCTTTGTTACTAACATGGCGCCTTGTCTTTCAGAGCACTCAGTATTACGACATGCGCTGGTCGTGTGAGCACCTCATCATGGTGTGGATTAACGCCTTCGTCATGTTGACCACACAGCTGCTGCCGCCCAGATATTGCGACTTGCTTCACAGGTCCGCGTCCCATCTTGGCCGGTGGCAGAAATTAGAGCCGGGGTCGTACAGCAACGCTCCGCAACATATGTGAGTGCTCCGCCATCCCGTGTGTGTTTTATACACGTGTAGGTTTGTGTGTAACGTCTCCTCTCTTCCTCCACAGCTGGTCAGACAGCACAGTGTGGCCGCAGGGCGTCCTCATACGACACAGTCGGACATTATACAAAGCTGTGGGGCCATATAATGTAGCAGTGCCTTCAGATATATCACACGCCAGATTTTATGTGAGTAGATCCCGTATTATCTCTATCAGTAACTCCCCCTAGTGGTGACTGCAGGAAATCTCTTTTAATACACGTGGAGGCGGCTCTGACTGTTCTCTTGTAGTGATTTGTTGCCATGGGCAGCAAAGCCAACCAATTGGGTTGCTGCTTTATGTTCACAAGACCCTCTGATAAATGAGCTGGAATCTGATTGGTTGCTGTAGCCTAGGCCCTGGCTGTAACAATCACCATAGTGTGCACAGGGCTTTAAAGTGCCATGATGGTTCCTGTTACCTTGCAGCATTGGGCTCCTAGGCTATGGCGCTATCTTTATTACAATTATTTGCAGTGATGTCATAAGTAGTGACATCACTGTGATGGGTTGGGAGCGGCTGCCACAGCCAAACAACATTATGCTGCTATGTCGTCAAGAATTGCCCCAAATTTTAACTCCTTAATGTCACCATCATGGCTCTTTATAGTGGCTAAGAGGCCTTAAAGGGGTATTTCGGGACCATGGTCAGATCGATGAGGTCTGACAACCAGGACCCCCACTGATCAGCTGCTTGAAGAGACCACAGCATTCTTAGCAGAGCTGCGGCCTCTTCACTGCCTACCAAGCAGAGTGCCGTACATTGTATAGTGGCTGTGCTTGGCATTGCAGCTCAGCTCCATTCACTTGAATGGGACTGAGCTGCAATCAGGCCATGCAAACATGTGGAGGTGGCACTGTCCCGGTTCGTCCCCCAATCTAATATTGATGACTTGTCCTTAGGATAGGTAGTTAGTACTTTAACCCTGGAAAATCCCTTGAATCTACAGAGGTGTCCCGCACCAATAGCAATTGGGAACAGCAAGAATGGCCATTTAACCTCTGCAGCTAATAATGATGATACAAAGAAGATTCCCTCTAGTGAAATAATTGGGAGACCCTGTGCAGTGGACCCTGAGGACCTAGAATGGACCCCGGGGCTGTCTGTATGATACACGTGATAACCTATTATTGTATGGGAGTGATGTAATATATCAGAAGTGTAAAAAAAAAAAAAAAGGTAATAAAGTGCAAAAAACTACAACAACCTCATTTATGTAGCAAAAGAAACAAAAAAAAAAAAAGTCTACCTTGAAAGAAAAAAATAAGTTTATTCGGTATCCACACAAATGTAATAACCTGAAGCTTGAAAAAAAAAAAAAAAATATGCATTAGAAATTTAAACAAAAACCATAAATTTAAAAAGAAAATCTATAATCATGCTGCACAAAAAAATCCTAGTAATGTCTAGCTACCCTCTAAATGGTGGCAAAAAATAAAGTCCACCTGCATAAAACAAGCCCTTATATAGCCACACCCTTAAAAAAAAAAAAAATAAATAAATTAAAAAATTAAATGAATAAATAAATTATGACTGCTGAAATGCAGAGACAAAAATGGTAAAAAAAATATCTAATAAAAAAAAAAATCATTAAGGGGTTAAAAAGACCATGCTGCACAATGATGTGGGGTGGGGGGTGCACATGGCGACTGTCCTTCTAATCCCGACTCTCGCTCTTCTGTCCGCCAGTTCCTCTTCCACCGGCCGTTACGACTACTGAATGTCCTGGTGGTCCTGGAGGGCAGCCTGGTGATGTATCAGCTGTACTCCCTGCTCCGCGCCGAGAAGTGGAACCACACCCTCTCCATGGCGCTCATCCTCTTCTGCAACTATTACGTCTTGTTCAAACTCCTCCGGGACAGAATAGTATTAGGAAAAGCGTATTCTCACCCCCCTCAACAGCTACGGACTCAAACCCCACTGACGCCGCGCCATTGGACGGACTGAGCGCGACCGCAAAGCGAGAGGAGTGAAGGGGGGGTGGGGAAAATCAGAAAAAATATTTTCATACACTTCTATTTTTTTCTGCCAATGTTTATAAGTATTTAAGATATTTTATATTTTGTATACAATTTTTTTTTTTCTTTTTTTCCTTATTTTTTTTTTTTTTTTTTCCTTTTTTGGTGTCACTTGTCGGGAAGCGCTGTCACCGGGAAAACCAAAAATAATGCAGGAATTCTCTATAGACGTGCATGTCCCAAAGAGAGCATTACCGCTCCCATGTATTATGTGAGAAGGGGCATCAGACCGAGGTGTTAGTAGCGCCCCTTGCAGGCCCTCCCAGTGTTCAGCAGGTTTCAGTGCCACTTGCCTGTGTTATCGCAGAGCTTAATAGTATTGAAAAGAAAATAATAAAAAAAAAAATTCATTTTCATAATTGTGTTGTGTTCTCTGAGGACGGGGGGGGGGGCGGACGACTACGCTTGGACGAGGTCAGGGATTTATATACTAGCGTTAAAGGGATTGTCCAATTTTATCAGTTCCTGGGCCACACCCTCTCCAGTAAGACACCAGTCGTATCCTCTGATGTATGACGTCACATTTCTCAGAACTGATGATTGGCCAGTGGCAGAAGGGGAGGAGTAATGTGCTCATTAGCATATGCCATGCCCATGATTGCCCCCTGGAGGATTCATTTAGCAAGCAAAGCTGTGTCCTGTAGTTCAGCAGGTCTACGGTAAGTCGGAACCGGACATGGACGGAACTAAGGTAAGACCTGAGAGGATCATGGCCTGCTGAAATGTCCATCTTAGACCATAATCCATGATATGCCGAGAGACCGCGGCTACTCTCCATGACCGACTGCTCACAGACTACCAAATTATAGGGGGGACCCATTCAGAGGGGTCTCTCTGGAGGATCCACCACCTAAATACACTACATGGACATTCCATTGATTTCCATGAGAACTGTGCAGTACTTGATTTCTCCTGTGGTGGCGCTGCAGGGAAATAAATCACTTGATTCCTCCATAGATCACAGGTGATCGATCAATGATCTGCCTGAGCTATAACCCGGGGGCTGTTTTCATAATTGTGCCGTACATTGTATAGTGGCTGAGCTTGGTATTGCAACTTGGCTCCATTCACTGGAATGGGACTGAGCTGTAAACAATTCATGTGACTGACAAAGGCCTATGAAGAGGAAGGGGGCGCCGCTGCTTCAGTTGATCCACAGGGGTCTGGGACCACCATTGGTCTTCAATTGATGACCTATCCCTATGAATCACGTCTTGGAAAAAAGTAAGTGAACCCTCTGGAATTATCAGGTCATGACTAATAAAATGTCTGATTGTATGTAAGTCACGATATAACTAAACTAACAGCACACATATAGCGGTGCTATTCATGTCTGCTATTGAGCACGTCTACAGTGCAGGGAGAAGTAAGTGAACCCTTGAATTAATAACCTGTAATTCCCCCTTTAGCAGCAGTCGCCTCCAGCAAATGTTTCCTGATCAGATTTGCTCAATGTCTTGGAGGAATTTTAGATTATTCCTCACTGCAAATGTGTTTCAGGTCATCAATATTTCTGGGGTGCCTTGTGTGCAGCGCCCTCTTCAGGTCACTGCATCTTAATAGGGTTAAAGGGATTGGTTGGGGAGATTCATTAGACTTACCTGGTCCTGTGGAAGTTCAAGATGGAGTTGGGGAGTTCCTTGTCTTGACTCGGGTCACGGGATTGAAAGCAGCACCTCAAGTTGCTTGTAATCCACTGGATCAGGTAAGTCACTCCCTATAAGGTGAAAGGTCATGACTTACCCATTCCAGAACACATCTCCCCGCCATTCTTTCTTTAGGGGTGTATTTTGGGCCATTATCTTGTAGCGTCACACGCAGGCCCTGTAAACCGTCCAGGATACATCTTAGAATTCATGATGTCCCCTCCAGCAGGCTGAGCGCTGGGGTGAGGATTTGCTCTTTGTACACGGTGGTCTTGGTCATTTATGTTAATTTCCTTTTTATGGCCATAGAACATGTCGGTGATCCTGGGCGACCGTGTGTCAGGCTGCACTGGTGGCTTCCTCTGTGCACAGCGCTGGAGGAGAAAGAACACTGAAAACCGAAACCTCAGCCCGACCATGACGAATGGTGGAGGCAGTATTGTAGTTGTGCATCACTATAACGGGTGCCCTGTACATGATTCACTGCAGGGCTCATTTTTCATTGTAGTATGAAAAAAGGGACTTTGTATAATTGTATTGCATGTAGTCCTGCGACGTGCATTTCCTACAGATAAGCACTAGATGGGGCTGTTGTAATGCAGGTTCAGTGTAATAGGAGAGCGGGAGCACAGAGTATGCCCCAGTCACAGCCTGTAAGTCTGCACATCTGTGTGGGAGTCTCCATAGAGGAAACCTCTATGTAAAATCAGTGGAGAAAAAGTCAGGCTCTATATCTTATGGGAACAATAGTGTGAACAATGGTCAATAAGGGATTACTTGGAAGGGCCGGTGTTACATCTGGAAAATAAGACAATCCACTAAGATATACAGAAGACAAATAACATTCACCTTACCATAATTCCCATAAAATACTATCCTAGTGCATGTAATAGCAGAGACCCCATCACAGCATAAAATATATCTACCAACATAATAGTACTGATCCTGAGTTACATCCTGTATTATACTCCAGAGCTGCGCTCACTATTCTGCTGGTACAGTCACTGTGTACATACATTACATTACTTATCCTGTACTGATCCTGAGTTACATCCTGTATTATACTCCAGAGCTGCGCTCACTATTCTGCTGGTACAGTCACTGTGTACATACATTACATTACTTATCCTGTACTGATCCTGAGTTACATCCTGTATTATACTCCAGAGCTGCGCTCACTATTCTGCTGGTGCAGTCACTGTGTACATACATTACATTACTTATCCTGTACTGATCCTGAGTTACATCCTGTATTATACTCCAGAGCTGCACTCACTATTCTGCTGGTGCAGTCACTGTGTACATACATTACATTACTTATCCTGTACTGATCCTGAGTTACATCCTGTATTATACTCCAGAGCTGCGCTCACTATTCTGCTGGTACAGTCACTGTGTACATACATTACATTACTTATCCTGTACTGATCCTGAGTTACATCCTGTATTATACTCCAGAGCTGCGCTCACTATTCTGCTGGTACAGTCACTGTGTACATACATTACATTACTTATCCTGTACTGATCCTGAGTTACATCCTGTATTATACTCCAGAGCTGCGCTCACTATTCTGCTGGTGCAGTCACTGTGTACATACATTACATTACTTATCCTGTACTGATCCTGAGTTACATCCTGTATTATACTCCAGAGCTGCACTCACTATTCTGCTGGTGCAGTCACTGTGTACATACATTACATTACTTATCCTGTACTGATCCTGAGTTACATCCTGTATTATACTCCAGAGCTGCGCTCACTATTCTGCTGGTACAGTCACTGTGTACATACATTACATTACTTATCCTGTACTGATCCTGAGTTACATCCTGTATTATACTCCAGAGCTGCGCTCACTATTCTGCTGGTACAGTCACTGTGTACATACATTACATTACTTATCCTGTACTGATCCTGAGTTACATCCTGTATTATACTCCAGAGCTGCGCTCACTATTCTGCTGGTACAGTCACTGTGTACATACATTACATTACTTATCCTGTATTATACTCCAGAGCTGCGCTCACTATTCTGCTGGTGTAGTCACTGTGTACATACATTACATTACTTATCCTGTACTGATCCTGAGTTACATCCTGTATTATACTCCAGAGCTGCGCTCACTAGTCTGCTGGTACAGTCACTGTGTACATACATTACATTACTGATCCTGTACTGATCCTGAGTTACATCCTGTATTATACTCCAGAGCTGCGCTCACTATTCTGCTGGTACAGTCACTGTGTACATACATTACATTACTTATCCTGTACTGATCCTGAGTTACATCCTGTATTATACTCCAGAGCTGCGCTCACTATTCTGCTGGTACAGTCACTGTGTACATACATTACATTACTTATCCTGTACTGATCCTGAGTTACATCCTGTATTATACTCCAGAGCTGCGCTCACTATTCTGCTGGTACAGTCACTGTGTACATACATTACATTACTGATCCTGAGTTACATCCTGTATTATACTCCAGAGCTGCGCTCACCATTCTGCTGGTACAGTCACTGTGTACATACATTACATTACTGATCCTGTACTGATCCTGAGTTACATCCTGTATTATACTCCAGAGCTGCGCTCACCATTCTGCTGGTACAGTCACTGTGTACATACATTACATTACTTATCCTGTACTGATCCTGAGTTACATCCTGTATTATACTCTAGAGCTGCGCTCACTATTCTGCTGGTGCAGTCACTGTGTACATACATTACATTACTTATCCTGTACTGATCCTGAGTTACATCCTGTATAATACTCCAGAGCTGCGCTCACTATACTGCTGGTACAGTCACTGTGTACATACATTACATTACTTATCCTGTACTGATCCTGAGTTACATCCTGTATTATACTCCAGAGCTGCGCTCACTATTCTGCTGGTACAGTCACTGTGTACATACATTACATTACTGATCCTGAGTTACATCCTGTATTATACTCCAGAGCTGCGCTCACCATTCTGCTGGGGCAGTCACTGTGTACATACATTACATTACTTATCCTGTACTGATCCTGAGTTACATCCTGTATTATACTCCAGAGCTGCACTCACTATTCTGCTGGTACAGTCACTGTGTACATACATTACATTACTTATCCTGTACTGATCCTGAGTTACATCCTGTATTATACTCCAGAGCTGCACTCTCTAGTCTGCTGGTACAGTCACTGTGTACATACATTACATTACTGATCCTGTACTGATCCTGAGTTACATCCTGTATTATACTCCAGAGCTGCGCTCACTATTCTGCTGGTGCAGTCACTGTGTACATACATTACATTACTTATCCTGTACTGATCCTGAGTTACATCCTGTATTATACTCCAGAGCTGCGCTCACTATTCTGCTGGTACAGTCACTGTGTACATACATTACTTTACTTATCCTGTACTGATCCTGAGTTACATCCTGTATTATACTCCAGAGCTGCGCTCACTATTCTGCTGGGGCAGTCACTGTGTACATACATTACATTACTTATCCTGTACTGATCCTGAGTTACATCCTGTATTATACTCCAGAGCTGCACTCACTATTCTGCTGGTGCAGTCACTGTGTACATACATTACATTACTTATCCTGTATTATACTCCAGAGCTGCGCTCACTATTCTGCTGGTGTAGTCACTGTGTACATACATTACATTACTTATCCTGTACTGATCCTGAGTTACATCCTGTATTATACTCCAGAGCTGCACTCACTAGTCTGCTGGTACAGTCACTGTGTACATACATTACATTACTGATCCTGTACTGATCCTGAGTTACATCCTGTATTATACTCCAGAGCTGCGCTCACTATTCTGCTGGTACAGTCACTGTGTACATACATTACATTACTTATCCTGTACTGATCCTGAGTTACATCCTGTATTATACTCTAGAGCTGCGCTCACTATTCTGCTGGTGCAGTCACTGTGTACATACATTACATTACTTATCCTGTACTGATCCTGAGTTACATCCTGTATTATACTCCAGAGCTGCGCTCACTATACTGCTGGTACAGTCACTGTGTACATACATTACATTACTTATCCTGTACTGATCCTGAGTTACATCCTGTATTATACTCCAGAGCTGCGCTCACTATTCTGCTGGTACAGTCACTGTGTACATACATTACATTACTGATCCTGAGTTACATCCTGTATTATACTCCAGAGCTGCGCTCACCATTCTGCTGGTACAGTCACTGTGTACATACATTACATTACTGATCCTGTACTGATCCTGAGTTACATCCTGTATTATACTCCAGAGCTGCGCTCACTATTCTGCTGGTACAGTCACTGTGTACATACATTACATTACTTATCCTGTACTGATCCTGAGTTACATCCTGTATTATACTCTAGAGCTGCGCTCACTATTCTGCTGGTGCAGTCACTGTGTACATACATTACATTACTTATCCTGTACTGATCCTGAGTTACATCCTGTATTATACTCCAGAGCTGCGCTCACTATACTGCTGGTACAGTCACTGTGTACATACATTACATTACTTATCCTGTACTGATCCTGAGTTACATCCTGTATTATACTCCAGAGCTGCGCTCACTATTCTGCTGGTACAGTCACTGTGTACATACATTACATTACTTATCCTGTACTGATCCTGAGTTACATCCTGTATTATACTCCAGAGCTGCGCTCACTATTCTGCTGGTACAGTCACTGTGTACATACATTACATTACTGATCCTGAGTTACATCCTGTATTATACTCCAGAGCTGCGCTCACCATTCTGCTGGGGCAGTCACTGTGTACATACATTACATTACTTATCCTGTACTGATCCTGAGTTACATCCTGTATTATACTCCAGAGCTGCACTCACTATTCTGCTGGTACAGTCACTGTGTACATACATTACATTACTTATCCTGTACTGATCCTGAGTTACATCCTGTATTATACTCCAGAGCTGCGCTCACTATTCTGCTGGTGCAGTCACTGTGTACATACATTACATTACTTATCCTGTACTGATCCTGAGTTACATCCTGTATTATACTCCAGAGCTGCGCTCACTATTCTGCTGGTACAGTCACTGTGTACATACATTACTTTACTTATCCTGTACTGATCCTGAGTTACATCCTGTATTATACTCCAGAGCTGTGCTCACTATTCTGCTGGTACAGTCACTGTGTACATACATTACATTACTGATCCTGAGTTACATCCTGTATTATACTCCAGAGCTGCGCTCACTATTCTGCTGGGGCAGTCACTGTGTACATACATTACATTACTTATCCTGTACTGATCCTGAGTTACATACTGTATTATACTCCAGAGCTGCGCTCACTATTCTGCTGGGGCAGTCACTGTGTACATACATTACATTACTTATCCTGTACTGATCCTGAGTTACATCCTGTATTATACTCCAGAGCTGCGCTCACTATTCTGCTGGTGCAGTCACTGTGTACATACATTACATTACTTATCCTGTACTGATCCTGAGTTACATCCTGTATTATACTCCAGAGCTGCGCTCACTATTCTGCTGGTACAGTCACTGTGTACATACATTACATTACTTATCCTGTACTGATCCTGAGTTACATCCTGTATTATACTCCAGAGCTGCGCTCACTATTCTGCTGGTGCAGTCACTGTGTACATACATTACATTACTTATCCTGTACTGATCCTGAGTTACATCCTGTATTATACCCCAGAGCTGCGCTCACTATTCTGCTGGTACAGTCACTGTGTACATACATTACATTACTTATCCTGTACTGATCCTGAGTTACATCCTATATTATACCCCAGAGCTGCGCTCACTATTCTGCTGGTACAGTCACTGTGTACATACATTACATTACTTATCCTGTACTGATCCTGAGTTACATCCTGTATTATACTCCAGAGCTGCGCTCACTATTCTGCTGGTGCAGTCACTGTGTACATACATTACATTACTTATCCTGTACTGGTCCTGAGTTACATCCTGTATTATACTCCAGAGCTGCACTCACTATTCTGCTGGTGCAGTCACTGTGTACAGACATTACATTACTTATCCTGTATTATACTCCAGAGCTGCGCTCACTATTCTGCTGGTGTGGCTATTTAAGTACAGGTGTCCAGATCAGGCATGAATAATCACACAGCTGCAGGAATGAGAAGAAACGTGCTGTCTTCTCAGAGTGTCCACTAGGTGGCAGGTGAGACACGCCATGCACAGTATATGAGTCATGCACATTCCCAGTCTTAGGTGTCACTTTAGTTTCTGCCTGGTAATGGATTATGACCACAGAGAAACCGATGACAAAACAGAATCAAAACTGCAGCTCACGGAGAAAATCTGGACTGTGTGCACCATAAGACCGACACCCCATGGACATATAAATTGGGGTCTAGATTTGGGTCTACGACACATAACTATTTAAAAAAAAAAAAACGCCTCCCTATTCCATCCGGTCTGTCTGCTGACCCAGTGGTATCTGACAACTCCAGTGTAAAGCTTGGCGTGTACGCCTCCATGCCAAGAGAGGGCCGTGTATATGTTGGGGCGAGTCATTTCTTAGGACCCATCCTGGAGGATCAGGGGTGCGGAGAACCTCAAAGTCTGTAGAGTTCTGGGTTTAAAGGTATGAAAACTTTTGCAACTATTTTCTATAACTCCAATGTATCCATTTAAAAAAAAAAAAAAAAGTCATTTTGTAAACGTTTTGTGTCGGTATTTAAGCAAACGCCGTATCTCCTTGGTTACAGACTACAAAGCACATGTAGTCACATCCTGCAGTCCTGTTAGGCTCTATTCACACATAATCCCTTTTTAATGCCAGTTGTGCCTCCATGCCATGTCAGTTTTTGATGAAATGTTTTAAATATAAAAAAAAAAAAAATTTAAATTGATGAATTTCACTGATGTTTTTAACAGGACAATCCGTTTAAAAATGGACCCATTTATTTCTAAACAAAGAGAATCATTTTATTTATTTATTTTTCTGTCCATCAAAAAGAAAAAAAAAATTGTGACTCTACTCATTGTCATTGCAGCTGTCCCGTGGCCATTTTTGTCCGTTGTGTGAATAAGACCTTAGTCCGCTTCCTTAGCTCCTTCTTCTTGAAGTCCTACAGACCAGAGCAGAGGAAGAGGGACTGGAGTAACAGAAGACTACAGAGTCTGACTACACCGGAGGGGTTTGTAGTCTGTTACCATGGAGACACAGTTCCGGATAAAAGCAAAGAGAATGATAGATTTTTAATCAAAACGATTTGCAAAGTTACAGGTGTTTTTTTTTTTTTTTATCATCAGTGTAAACTAGCCCAACCTTCTAACTGCTCAGGTTATGACAGAGGTGTAAGACACGATGTGATATTAGTGGATTATTTAATGGCTCGTACCTATTGAAAGTGGTCCAAAAGTAAGCATGGGAACCCAAACTGATAGGTGAAGGCTCGCCCGTCTAGTCTGATCTTCTGCAGGCTTTGCTCATTTGGTCTCTGTACACACAGGGCCTTGCAGCTTGCTGTGTAACCACAGACCTCCATAGCTCCTGCTGGACACCTGATATTTCAGTCTATATTTTGCTGTAGATCTGTTACATTTGCAGGCGGTTACACGGAGGGGTTAGACATCCTACAGACCACACCGGCTTCCAGGCCCGGAGAACATGGAGGAGCGCCGGCTCCTCTGAGATAAGGCGATCACATGCGGAGTGTCTGAGATTCCTCACATTCTTACTTCTCGTTACTCCAACCACCTGGCCAGATTTATGGCCGGCTGATCCCACTCCAGGAGAGGTCGGGGTCCTCCTTGTTGGGAAAGAACTCCAAAAGAGTTGTCTAAGCGGGCTTGGTTTATGTCCGTTGTCGTCCAGGGTTGCTCCATTCCACTAGGTGGCAGAGTTTTCCATGAAGGAGGCCACTTCCCCTTTAAGACCTTAACATCAAGAAGTTTTGCAAAAAGTTTAAAGTTTCCCTCTTGTCATAACCCAGGATGGAGAGACTCTGCTGCTCACTGTCTCCACCTGCTGCTCACTGTCTCCACCTACTACTCACCAAGGAGTGGGGGAAGGGAATTGACAACTGCTGAGCACATTTTTGGTTCACATCAGTTGTCAGTTCTCAGATTTGTCGCGGTCTATCCCCGCCCGTCGTACGCCATACATTCACATCCTTACAAGGAATTTCAGTTTTTCAAAATAACTTTATTCCAGTATAATTAACTGTAAAAAATACAGAAAATATATTTAGACAATTGCATTGATATGAAATCCACACGACGCGCAGGACCGGGGGGTGAGGGGCCCTCCTGACGAAAGGGAAGAGGAAGGCGCTGGAGTTACCTCCGGTCCTGGCATCTTCCCGCAGACAACATCTGAATGCAATCCAAGGCAATGAAAAATAAAAATTCCAGTTTACAGATCAGTAAAGAAAAAAATATATGGGGAAAAAAAAAAAAAAAAAAAAATTCACAAACGCAGCGTTTACAAAAACAAGGGCAAATCTTCACCAGGAATGTTACAAAATATCGATGGCCTCTAGGGGGCGCCGAGCGCTAGGCTGACTTAGTGCTGCTTGTGGGTAAGAGAAGTCGGGGACACGTCGGGATCTGGAGCTTTCAGGTGTATTTACAACATGTGACTTTACAATGGATGCCAAATTTACCGATTCAGCCCAAATCTGGCAACAGGAAGCGGGGGAGGGGGTGATCGGCGCTTCTGACAGGAGGAGGTACATAGAGCATAGGGTTAAAATAGCGTAGGTGCTAGCAGAACTAGAATAAGGGAAGGAGCACATGGTGCCTGGCATCCTACTGAAAAGGACAAGTGGGAGGAGCACAGAGGACATTCAGGTAAACACCGTGCTGAAAAGGACAAGTGGGAGGAGCACTGAGGGGAGTGTCCAGTCAGCCAGCTATCCTCTATGACCTACGGCTACTAGCACAGAAATTACAATTTTTACCCACAAAGTTTTGGCAAAAAAAATTACTAAACGTAAGATCAGTCGAAGGGGGAAGGAACCCTTTAAAACCATGGCAATAGTGGTATGTCCCTTTAAGTAAACCACCAAATCTGCTGCTGCACTCCCTATGTGGGACGGTCACATGAGACTTTGGCCATGGTCACCCGATGGTTCTCTTCAGCGGCCACTGACAACGGAGAGCTCCTGGAAAGGAATACAATCCCAGTCCCTCCTTGCCAAGTGGGTGTGATGTGCTCTGAGCCAATCAGACGCCTCCTGCTGCTGTGGCTCCTCCTCCCCGTTCTCCTGTAGAAGCTGCAGCCACATCCCCCTCCTCTCCCCTTTACAGTTTTACACTAGAAGGACTTGATAGTGACAGAGGAGGTTTCTGAACACTCACAGGAGGAAGAAGCCACGTACAAGGTTTCCTGTACTCACATGTACATGTAAACGATATGTGCGCTGTAAGGTTGCCCATGTGACCATACGTAACGCTATTTTAACAGAAGAGAATTAACGTACACGAGTTTTGCGTTCGCAAGCATAAACGGCTGACAAACGATCACCGGCCAATAACCACAAAACACAACATCTAAAAACAGGCCGATAGGAAAGAAACCAGACAGCTTTATACAATATTACACAGACAGAGTGTGGTCTTAGTGTTAAACCGCGGCTGGCGCTTCTTACGCGGGCAGCCATTTTGCGCCAGGTCAGTCTACATAATAAATGGCCACTTCTATGCGGAGATGTATTTATGGCTCTTGAGCTTTTACTATCCAGGATTGTAACACTAAAGGTTAATTGAGGAGCTTTTATTATATGGTCCATAATATGGCCGCAAATTCCACTGTGACCAATGGGGATCATCACCACTATGCTTTACTAGGCCTCACTCCACTGATTCCTGCACAGTTGGAATCATTTCTCTAGCCCTCAGCGTTCCTGAGCAATTAGTGCTGTTAGTTTTGGTGTCTGATAGGAGAACTAAACTCCCTAATATGAAGTGGGTGGTGTCAGGCAGGAGCAAGGGGGCGTGACTCAGAGTTCTGACACTATTTGCCTCTGATTAGAGCTCAGAGTCACGCCCCCTCACCTGCTCCTATCTGACACAACCCACTGGACATTAGGGAGTCTAGTGATCATATCAGGCACCAAAACTAACTGCACTGATTGTTCAGGAATGGTGGAAGCTAGAGAAAAAATTACAACTGCGCAGGAATCAGTGAAGGGGGGACTATTAAAGGATGTAGAGCATGAGAGGGTGGAGATGGTGACAGGTCCTCTAAGTCGAGATGGGAATTGCAGCCATAATAGAGACACATCGAGGTCGCCGGACTGCGGCCTATGAAGCAGATTTACTAAATGTGGTCCAATATTTAGATGGTGCAAACTTAAAAGTGTCCAAAAATTTACCATTAGATACAGCTTGATCTAATTTGATAAACTTGGTTCATCAACTGGCTTGCACCACCTACCGGTTGCCAATGTTTTGGTGCAACTTTCACATTGTTGCATTTTTAGCCACACCTCCTTTCCATTAGACCCCACCTCCTTTCCATTAGACCCCACCTCCTTTCCATTAGACCACACCTCCTTTCCATTAGACCCCACCTCCTTTCCATTAGACCCCACCTCCTTTCCATTAGACTCCACCTCCTTGTTGAGTGAGTCTAAAAAAATAAATAAATAAATGCACCAATTTTTGCACATTTAGCTTAGTACATCTACCCCCATTTCTTACCCTCACACATCCCCTCCCTTTACTTTCTGGCCCAGTTTAGACCTTCACCTTTTAAAAAACACTTTTTTTTTCCTACCAATTTCCTTTTCCAGTTTTTACATTTGTTTTTCTATTAAATATATTATAAAAATATGGCGGACACGCTGAGGCATGCAGCTCTGGTCTCAGAGTGATGTTAAATAAAGTATTTACAAAAGAAAAAAAAATTCCATTCTAGTGTTTCATTGGTTAACACGGAGGATTAATAGGACCGCAGGGCCACTTCCAGTTAGTAACAGTCACTTTTGAGACCAATTCCCCAACAGTTGGATTAAATTGCTCTTCGTTATGACCTGTAGTTAGGTTATACTCCAGTCACACCCAGAGCTGCATTCAGAATTCTGCAATTATTCACTGCTGCCCCTAGGTCAGTCCCTGTGTGAAGAAACAGGGTAGGACAGAAAAAAAAAAAAAAAAAAAAAGTGTGTAGACTTGTGGGGAGAACGTGGCAACCATCAGTCTGCAGATTTGGATGTGACTAGAGGATGAAGACATAATGTATACTGGTAAGATAAATATTTTTCCTGCGGTTTCTAACCAAGCCATTATTGACAGCTATATATGATATACACAGGCCAGCGGCTGCGACGTTGCTGACATCATCAGAGATAGTAAACATTAAGGCTCAACAGGCGAAGTATTTCTGGCGCCCGCGCGGTTTGTTTTGTCATTTTTGGCAGTGTATTTTTTTTTCTTGTCATGTCCATCAATGTAATAATAATAATAATGCTACGAAATATTTATTCCCTGTGCTGCCATCTGGTGGTCAAACAGGCAATACTGCAGACTGGTCCGTAAAAAAAAAAAAAAAAAAGAATCTCACTTTACAGCCTACAGTAAAACAAAGTTATCAATCATCACTAGTAGGCAGAGGATTAATGCTAGAGACTTGAAAGTGAGGGGGCGGGGTTATCTGGGGAGAACTGGTGAGGTCATAGTGAGGGTGGGGCTATCTGGGGAGGACTGGTGAGGTCAGAGTGAGGGGCGGGGTTCTATATGAAGGATTAGTCTTGTCACTGCTGTGAAATGGGTGTTGCGGTGGTGGTGGTGGTGGTGGTGGTGGTGTTAGTGGTTGGGGGTTCCATTGAAGCCTCCGGGAAATAAAGTATAATACAAAATAAATTAATATAAAAAGGAGCGAACTGGAGAAAAGAAAAAACAAAAGAAATTCCATGCACTAGTAAACATTTGGAGGCTGTGTCCCTAAAACACTGCAAAAAAAGGGCTCGAGGGGCAGAAGAAGCGGGCGGCCACTGGAGCGCTTCACTTATGAGTATAGCTGCACGTATCTTAAGTCAATTCACGTCACCTTAGCAAATCCTCACACAGATGTAGCAGAGCCAAATGCGTTATTTAAAGTCACAGTGCTTCATATTGAGTCTCTAAACATGTACTTTAACCCTTTATAACAAAGAATGAAAGAGCTATTTTTTGATCCTGTCCCTCTGTTATTCCTCTGGTAAATGGTATAAGTAAGTTGACAATGTGTTTCCTCTCTTCCATGCTATCATTTTGTCCTTGTTATACCTCCTGATAATGAATAAACTGACATCGGGGTGTTTCCACTCCCCTTGTGGGGCATATGTCACTACACACAGGCACACGCTCTGTTGGGGAAACGGCAGCACCCAATTGTCAATCCATTTACATTTCCAGGAGGAATAACAGAGATGCAACACAAGGCAGTATTCTAAGGAAACCACATAGGCGAGATGACTATGACTATAGGTTTTCTGGAACTTAGGGACCCCCACTGATCAATATGTGACTAGCAGGTGTTTGACACCTTGGACCCCCAACGACCAGCTGATTAAAAAGGCTACTACACTTGGCTGATCGCTGCAGCGTCTTTACAAAGCACAGCACCATACACTGTAAAGTGGCTGTACTTGATATTGCAGCTCAGCCCCATTCACTGGAATGCTTGTGACTGATAAACATGATACCATCATCAGCAGGGAAGAGGCCGCAATGCTTGTGGCTTCTTCAAACAGCTGATCAGCAGGGGTCCCAGGAATCAGACCCTCCCTCCCATCACATACTGATGACATGTTATCAATATGCAAGTCCTAGAAAAGTCCTTTAAATAACCGAACCACCCAAAAGATGGGAGCAACTTTACCTGCAATCCTATGCAGAAGCGCAGACAAGACACACTCAGCTCTGCTACACCCAAGTACAATATACAGCACAGTAATAGTATTCACCCTGCTAGGAGACCTAGGTGGCCCCGACGCTTGGTCAGCACCAATAAGATGAAGCACCTGCAATACGGACTATCAGGCCATAGTGCAGAAGCGCAGGAATGTGTATAGTATATACAGGCGGCGCAGACCCTCCAGCTCATATATATAGATTATACATGGATATGTACGGCACTGCTAAGTCAAGCAAAGGGGAGGAAACAAAAATAATCCTCAGATATGTGTATAAACCTGACAAAACACCAGCAAACACAAGTAACTCACTGCTGCAGGGTCCACACGTGACGTAGGTGAAGGCACCTAGAACCGTTGCTGTACATTCGCGAGTCCCGTGACCCAGCTGTACGTTACATATACAATACACATCTCTATAGTCACATGCATTGGTCCCAGGGCGGCGCACACTGAGTGTGAGCGACAATCATTGTGTGTCGCATAAAGTCTTATGAAAAAGGAAAAAAAAAAAAAAAAAAAACGTCGTTTATGGAATATACATCTTTATGTCCAAGGCAGGAGAGTCAGCAGTTTTTCCGGATGTCGGCGTAAACCACAGTTTCGGATTTGTTGATCTGGTTGCCGGCCTTTCCCGAATGATCCAGCTGAGCGTAGATTACTGGCCCCTGAGAAAACGGGAAAAGAAAAAGTCATTTCCATGTTACAGTATGGTTTCTACATTGTAGCAGGTGTCAGGCTCCACCCACTGCGTGAACGATTGTGGAAATGTGTGGTAGAAGTGATGCATCATGGGACAGTTCAGTTTACAGGAGTGATCCTCAGTGGCCCTCAAGTCTTTGCAGTGACAATCTGGAATAGTTGGAGGTTTCCTTTAAGTGCTATCATTTTAAAGGGGTTTCCTTAGGATCAGATTGAGTGAGGGCCCCACACCTGGCATCACCACCAACAGCTGTTCGGCCACTGAAGTCACGTTCATCACATGGCCTGTTTGCAGTCGAGTCTCCTTTAAGTAAATGAGGTTGAGCTGCAATACCAAGCACAGCCACTATACAATGTATGGCACTGTGCTTGGCGAGAAGTAAAATGGATGAACACTCCGACCCTTTGACACAGCTGATCTGTGGGGGTTCCAACTGTCAGACCCAGACCGATCTGATGCTGATCACCTATCCTAAGGGGTCAGAGTTCTGGAAAACCCCTTTAAATGCACAAGATGTATCACAATACCGATAGCAGGGCATTCAGAACCAATTTCCTTTTTTTTTTTTTAATAGGTTTTCACCTTAACCTTGAAATGTATAAATACCATAAAGCAGGGCAGTCAGGATACCGCCCCAGAGTACATCTGCTTTTTATCATATCCTAAGGATAAGAGTCAGGTTGTCACAGCTCCGCCTCCTTTCACTGAAACAATGAAGTAGCGCCCACCATGGTTAGAGGCCTGAACTGCAAAGGAGCAGACCTTAGCTGGACACTTAGGACAGTCTCTACACGGTGCTCCCCATCTCAGGCTGCGGTATTCCTCAGACCTTGCTTTCTTACAGGTAGAGAACGTCTTTAAGATTCGCCTTCTCAATGACTGGAGATCACAGTGCAAAGCAACACCCCCTATTTAAGGGAAGACATACCCGTTCAGATAGCCTCTAGTCTGCTTGTAGAGCATTAGAAGGAAATGTCCGAGATGTCAATGCTCACAGCCCATAGTACATCTCCTATGCTGCTGCTGCTTATCTAGTTGCTTAAGGACCCTGGAAGATTTACTCACAGGTCCTTAAGCAACCATGACAGATTTACAGCTCTGCACTGCTACACTTGAAGCTTGTGCTGCTCGGACAGCTGCAGCGACCAGATCAGCAGAGTCTTTCTTGCTTTTTATAAGCTTCATGTGTCACTAGGATTGAAAGGTCCTTTAGCAACTATAAATCACCTGTGTACTGCATGGTGCATTGATAGTGCACACACAAAGCTCCCTCCAGTGACCAACAATAAATGCTAAAAATTATTTTACAAATTTTAATATTTCTTGATGTGAAAAAACGATGAATAAAAATGTAACAAATTTAAAATAAACTAATTCTCAATAATTAAAAAATGCATTTTTGGTGACCCATTCCCTTTAAGAGTTTTCTTCTTTTACCCACTTGTAGATCATCTAGAAGCAATGACTTCCATGGAGAGGGCAGCATAATCGCTTGCACGTGGGATTAATGACCCCGGTAACGTCTTCCACATGTAGGACTCGTGTCGGCCTACGGACACATGGACACGGGCAGCCGCTCCTCTCTCTCTCTGTCTGATTGGTGCTGGGCAATTGTGCCACAGAGAGATTTCATATTTTTAATTTTTTATATTTTTTTGCTGCAAATTCAGCTTCTTTGCTGGTAACATTTACACAGATGAAGAGCTCGGAGGCGTCACAAATTAATGAGAGCGCACCTCGCACAGAAATAGCACACGTCGCAGGCGTTACAGAGGTGTCGACCTGGGACTATGTATAAATTTAACCAGTAAAGTGACAGAGGAATTACTAGATTTGTATAGCCTTAAAGGGGGCAGCCCCATTCCCCATAGTCATCAAGGCCATAACATCTGGCCATCCGAGAGTTACAGGGAGGCTTGCTATACTCGCTCTTCAATTTTAACACTATCACAGTGAAGCCCCACTACTACGCCAGACCAATGCCCATCCATGGTGTCCAGTGGACACACAAGTTTGAAGGCAAAACCTTAGATGTACCTGCAAAACTGTACAGCAATAGGATGGAGCAGCATTTTGTAGCTGCTATTGGGGTGGGGGTGTACAACACCTGGGACCCCCATAAATCTGCCTTAATAGACTACAGCGTTCAGGTGAGTACTGCGGTCTCTTTATTAAATGCCATGCACAGCGCCATATTGTACAGTGGCTGTGATTGGTATTGCAACTCAGCCCATTCATTTGAATGGGACTGATCTTCAGCACCATAGTCTCTTTAAACTGCTGACCTCTGAGAGTCCCGAATGTTGGACACTCACCGATCATCAATACACAGGTCCCTGCCAACCCCTTTAACCACCTGTTCTTTATACTCCATATTAAGCTGTGGCTAGGAGTACACTGGGTTGTTGGTCACGTGACCAGAGCTTGCATTTTCACTATTCTACAGTGCAGCACAACGAAAGTGAATGGGGACGTAATGAGACTGTCGACCATGCTGGATTTCTTGAGACTGTCACGGTGGCTGCAACCTGCGAGTCACAGCACAATCCCATTCACTTTCATTATGCTGAGATTGCGCGACAGGCATACTTGCATCTACCACTAGAGGGAGCGACAGAGCTTACTGCATACTGTCTTATTATGGAGTCCAATGTAAAACCTGTATGCAGTAACCTACTTACCTCCTCCCAGAGTCAGCAGATAGGCAAGCCTTTAACATTTCACTCTGAGCAGGGGATTTGGAGCAAAGTATGTAGTGAAGGACTGTCCACCTCCTCCACTGTCTTACCAGTCCATGTTTTGCAATGCGCACATCACCTTGCATTGCTTCATTCCCTGCTGTTGAGGGTCCCAGCATCAGGACCGCCCGTACTGTGGCAGACAAACCCAAAGAAATAAGGGTTTATCCAGCGTGGACAATCCCTTTAAGCGGCAAATCCATAAAGCAGAAGCAAAATATAGCTGCAGAGCACACTGGCAAGACATACGGCACTAAACATTTACCTGCACGGTTCCAGAGGGGGCGCCGGTTACCAAGGCCTCAGTATCAGAGGGAGACCTGCGTGGCGGCTGCTTAACAGGAGACATCAAGCTTTCTGTCTGGCCGCTGTCACCGCTGCTAGCAAGTGAAGGAGCAGTGGAGCGAATACGATTAGACGGGTGCAAAATGAAGGCGGACAAAAGAGGAAACAGAACGAGAGGAACCATGACGGAGACAAACGGAGGGCAGGGAAGAAAGGAAAGGAAAGAAAGGAACAAAAACAAAAAAAACAAAAACACAAGTAAAACAAATGATGAAATAATGAGGAATGTATAATGAAAAACAACACAAATCACAAAAATGGCGTCTAAGAGGACCGGGGGGTGTAAGCATAACACAGGGAAGCACTCAACACTGGAGGTGGAGGACGATGTAAGCACTACACAGCACAGACCAGCAGCCTAGGAACAGAGCGGGGCCCCTAATGGTGACAGGGGCCCCTGCTAAAGTCTGTAACGCAGCAGGGAAAACAAAAAACAGTGACTGATGCTTAAAGGCAAACTCCATCTTCACACAGCAATTCACAGTCTAGATCTAGAACATCCTCCTGCCCTATACGCTCCAGTCACACCCAGAGCTGCAATTGCAGTCCTTCTGTTAAGGCCTGTGGGCAGAACATAAAACTGCAGCCTGCTTGCAAAGGCGACCCAGCAGCTCTGGATGTGATTGGAGTACTGAAAAGATGGAAAGGTGATTACCAAATAATAGCAGTTACTAAGCATTATAGGTATCCATAGCCTGTGAAGTGGTGTTAGAAGTGGAGGTTATCACAAGAAGTTACATCAGTCACATCCAAAGCTGCGTTCAAAATTCTACTGGCTTTGCTGACAGACGACCTACGACCCAAGCTGTGCTCCATAATGCACTGCGCTCCCCTACCGAAGGCAGACTATTTTATCCTATTTTTTAGGTAAACCCTGAATTACCCACAATGCAGCACAGCAGGATATCGTCTGCCAAAGAACTATATCAGGCCCCCTTAAGTCTAATAAAATGTTAGCAAAATTTGGAAGGCAGCTTTGGAAATGCTTGGAGTTTAGAAAACCCAATCTCCTAGACCGCATTAAAAAAAATTCTGGTTAGGGGGTCCTCGGCTAAGGATCCTCATGTCTTGACCTGAGTGGAGGACCTGTCCTGTCCTGCATCACCTCACTAATGTAAATGGACACTGTATAATGCTTTACTTCACCTGTGGTGGTGCTGCAGATTAGCCCACAGCTGCTGATCGCTGGAGGTCCTAGCAGTAGAACAGTTACTGATCAGCTGATTTAATGGGGCTGTGTGTGACATATACTGAGGACCTGTCCTTGGGAGAAATCAATATGTGATCGGCTGATTGAAGGAATAGCAGCATTCTAGGGAGCCCTGTCATATCTTAAAGGGGATGTGTGCGCAGGACAGGGGATAAGTATTAGAACACTGAGGGCCTGACTGAGGATTCTCCTGAAGCCTCCTTGTGAATGGAGCACCAATGTTCTTGTGTGACCGATGCTCCATTCACTTCTATGCAGGACTGAAATCTCTGGCAGCACCCACAACGATCAGACACTTATCCCCTGTCCTGTGTAATGGCACAACCCCAGGCATTGCGCTGTGCATATCGTAGTGGCTGAACTTGCGACTGCACCTCAGTCCCATTCACTATTGCACCATGTGACTGATGAACGTGACGTCATCGAAACTGGAAAGAGGTCACAGCTGATCAGCGGGTGTCCTGTCTTGGGTGTCGGACTCCCCACCTAAGGATAAGTCATCAATACGTCCCGTAAAAACCCTTAAGTGCAAGATGGCTTTATGGCTGCAGACTCCTTGCTGATGGGCTCCATAGCAAACTGCCTAGAAGATGTCCTTGTACGGATTTCAGGACAGGAATGTTTTTGGGTTTATTTTAAGGGAATTTCCTATAATGCGCAATCGGTATTAGAGGGGACTTTTTAGCTCATGGTTTCTTCCTATCCTGGTATGTCACAAGTCTCACTCCCTTCCATACGTTTCAGAGGAGCGCTAACGCAAATTATAGGCAGGGAGGAGCCCGTGTCAAATGAGTTTTTGAGCAAATCTCATGATCACGTGCACTCCTCCAGAGCTGCCCATGAGAACTAGAGTGAGCTCCTCACTGCCTAGGTCCCCTATAACTTCTCTCTGACACTCTTCAACCACTTCCACAGTTTCCTGTACTCAGCTTATATATAAAGTGCTCGATGCACAGTAGGAAACAGGTGTGGAAAGGATAAGCACACCGGAGACAGCAAGCGGTTAACGGTTAAGCAAACACAGAAAATATATGAAAGTAGCAGCCTCAAGAGCGGTTACCATGAGAGAAATGCAGCGGATGAGTCAAATACACCAGTTATAAGGCCTTAATCCATCGTCTACATCATACATGGTGTCTGTAAGGGAGAGCAAGAGACTGGCATTGTGTGGAGATGAAGGAGGAGGAGAGTCCCGG
Organism: Leptodactylus fallax; assembly: GCA_947044405.1. Taxonomy (NCBI): domain Eukaryota; kingdom Metazoa; phylum Chordata; class Amphibia; order Anura; family Leptodactylidae; genus Leptodactylus; species Leptodactylus fallax. The sequence continues at coordinate 125,804 of CAMRHE010000604.1, forward strand.
CTCATGCAAAATCCAACACAGCTGAATATCGGATTTGTTTTAGTGGTTTAGGAAGGAAGAATAAAAAAAAAAAAAAGATCCCAATTCACCAAGCCATGCGAGAAGACACCAAGGTTAATAATGTGTGCGCCTTCCACCACAGCATCTGTTCATGCATGCTACACGTCACTGCAGACCTTCAGCTTCCACCTATCCCATGACCCTGCTGCAGCCCCAAGTAATCCCACCAGTCCTCCTAGCTTGTGGCCAATGGGCATAGCTACGGGCCGGGCACTTGTGGGGGTTCCTACACACTGCAGTGACCCCTACGAGCACCAGGTTCCTATGCTGTGACTGCGGTATTGAGTGATTTAACAAAAGTCTTAGTGCACCTCATTTATAGATCGTGTGCACCCTCTGCAGGGCTGCGCCCCATCAATGAACTCGACAGCCAGCACGACTTGTATACCAGAAAACCAATGTATGAGACGTGAAATCTAGACCAAAAAGTCAATTTTTGTGCAAAAAATTCACAAGTGAGAATTTTTTGCACAAAAATTGTGACTTTTTTATGGCTTGTACATCACATTTCTGTTGCACAGGCCATGATAAATCAGCCCCACAGTTCTGCTCTCTAACAACACCCCCTGAAGCTGGGTCGGGGGGCTGGCCGACAGCCATGGGATAGTTTTCGAAAAGCAAGGCTAAAATCTCTAGGGGAAATGTTGTATAACAAGGACTTTATTTAGGAAAATTTGAGGGGTTGGTATTGATTTACAGGGTTGCCAACCACAGGGAGCTTTAAAAGGAATATGCCTATTATTCTATATTGGAATGTTCTGCAAGGACATGCCACCTCTCGCTAACTGGCGGGGGTCCCGTAGGTGGAGTGTGCAGTGCGACCTGGAGTACTATGCATGCTTCTGGATTGGTTTTCAGCATAGTGCCACTCCCAGGTGCTGGGCAGGTACTACAGCTCCTTCACATGAGCTGCAGCTCTCTCCACAGCACCTGGACAAGAGCAGCTTTATGCAATGAGAATGCCCTCAAGATAAACAAGTGCTGGCATATCCGAAGATTTAATTTTTATATTTATTTTATTTTAAACATGTGATCTATGTCTTTGTAACAGGAAAACCACACAAGCAGCTGAATGCGCACATCTGACACCACAAAGTAACATGCAAACCCTTTCTGCAAAACACTGCCAGAGGAACGGCTTGTCTTTACCCCTAAAGGAAGGCATTAGAAAGGGTTCAGAGCCCAGTCACATCAGTGTAGTTATAGGAAAGCAAACCCTGTATACTGTAGAAACAGCTCATTGTGAGTGCACAGCATCAATAACACAACACCAACACACGTTCTATATGTATCATGCCTAGGACTTCCATACAATTACTATAGTTAGTATACAGAGAAACCGGAGTGTAGAGATAACTCTGAAAACATTGCATTGCAGATTTTGCTTCTTAAAGGGAACCTGTCAGGGTGATCTGGGACACTAAACTGCCCACAAGTCCTTCGGGACCAGGGTTTAGTGTCCCAAATCAGCCTCTTTCAATGCCATCCAAAAAAAACCTTTATAATTTGCCCAGCTCCAAGTACAACTCAGCTTTAGATCTCTGGTGTATGTCCGCGGCCTCCTGAGGAACTGTGCAGGTGTCAGAAATGTGTCTGATGCGATTCACTGCTAGACAAGCAAGGATTGTAATTTTTTTTTTTCAATGCAGTCACGGATGGAATTGCTACAGGTTTATACGGGACACTAAACCCCCAATCCTAAGGGCCTGTGGTTGGTTTAGAGTACCATATCCCTTTAAATAGCAGCACAGACTAGCTGCAGTCACTTCACATTAGGAAACAGCCTCCTGTTTTGTCGCCTAGACTTCTGGGTGCTGTAGGATGTAATGTGATTCTATAGCATTGACTTCCCTAATGGATTGTAGTCTCCAGAATGCATGGGCTCCTAGGGGCTTTAGGCAGCAACCCCCTGTACCCATGTGACCTAGTGCACCACCCCCTGTACCCATGTGACCTAGTGCACCACCCCCTGTACCCATGTGACCTAGTGCACCACCCCCTGTACCCATGTGACCTAGTGCACCACCCCCTGTACCCATGTGACCTAGTGCACCACCCCGTATCCATATGACCTAGTGCACCACCCCTTGTATCCATGTGACCTAGTGCACCACCCCCTGTATCCATGTGACCTAGTGCACCACCCCCTGTATCCATGTGACCTAGTGCACCACCCTGTATCCATGTGACCTAGTGCACCACCCCCTGTACCCATGTGACCTAGTGCACCACCCCCTGTATCCATGTGACCTAATGCACCACCCCTTGTATCCATGTGACCTAATGCACCACCCCTTGTATCCATGTGACCTAGTGCACCACCCCCTGTACCCATGTGACCTAGTGCACCACCCCCTGTACCCATGTGACCTAGTGCACCACCCCTTGTATCCATGTGACCTAGTGCACCACCCCCTGTACCCATGTGACCTAGTGCACCACCCCCTGTATCCATGTGACCTAATGCACCACCCCTTGTATCCATGTGACCTAGTGCACCACCCCCTGTACCCATGTGATCTAGTGCACCACCCCCTGTATCCATGTGACCTAGTGCACCACCCCCTGTATCCATGTGACCTAGTGCACCACCCCTTGTATCCATGTGACCTAGTGCACCACCCCCTGTACCCATGTGATCTAGTGCACCACCCCCTGTACCCATGTGATCTAGTGCACCACCCCCTGTACCCATGTGACCTAGTGCACCACCCCCTGTACCCATGTGACCTAGTGCACCACCCCTTGTACCCATGTGACCTAGTGCACCACCCACTGTACCCATGTGACCTAGTGCACCACCCCTTGTACCCATGTGACCTAGTGCACCACCCCCTGTACCCATGTGACCTAGTGCACCACCCCCTGTATCCATGTGACCTAATGCACCACCCCTTGTATCCATGTGACCTAGTGCACCACCCCCTGTACCCATGTGACCTAGTGCACCACCCCCTGTATCCATGTGACCTAGTGCACCACCCCCTGTACCCATGTGACCTAATGCACCACCCCTTGTATCCATGTGACCTAGTGCACCACCCCCTGTACCCATGTGACCTAGTGCACCACCCCCTGTATCCATGTGACCTAATGCACCACCCCTTGTATCCATGTGACCTAATGCACCACCCCCTGTATCCATGTGACCTAGTGCACCACCCCCTGTACCCATGTGATCTAGTGCACCACCCCTTGCATCCATGTGACCTAGTGCACCACCCCCTGTACCCATGTGACCTAGTGCACCACCCCCTGTACCCATGTGACCTAGTGCACCACCCCTTGTACCCATGTGACCTAGTGCACCACCCCCTGTATCCATGTGACCTAATGCACCACCCCTTGTATCCATGTGACCTAGTGCACCACCCCCTGTACCCATGTGATCTAGTGCACCACCCCCTGTACCCATGTGACCTAGTGCACCACCCCCTGTACCCATGTGACCTAGTGCACCACCCCCTGTACCCATGTGACCTAGTGCACCACCCCCTGTACCCATGTGACCTAGTGCACCACCCCCTGTACCCATGTGATCTAGTGCACCACCCCCTGTACCCATGTGACCTAGTGCACCACCCCCTGTATCCATGTGACCTAATGCACCACCCCTTGTATCCATGTGACCTAGTGCACCACCCCCTGTATCCATGTGACCTAATGCACCACCCCTTGTATCCATGTGACCTAGTGCACCACCCCCTGTACCCATGTGATCTAGTGCACCACCCCCTGTATCCATGTGACCTAGTGCACCACCCCCTGTATCCATGTGACCTAATGCACCACCCCCTGTATCCATGTGACCTAATGCACCACCCCTTGCATCCATGTGACCTAGTGCACCACCCCCTGTACCCATGTGACCTAGTGCACCACCCCCTGTACCCATGTGACCTAATGCACCACCCCTTGTATCCATGTGACCTAGTGCACCACCCCCTGTACCCATGTGACCTAGTGCACCACCCCCTGTATCCATGTGACCTAATGCACCACCCCTTGTATCCATGTGACCTAGTGCACCACCCCCTGTACCCATGTGACCTAGTGCACCACCCCCTGTATCCATGTGACCTAATGCACCACCCCTTGTATCCATGTGACCTAATGCACCACCCCCTGTATCCATGTGACCTAGTGCACCACCCCCTGTACCCATGTGATCTAGTGCACCACCCCTTGCATCCATGTGACCTAGTGCACCACCCCCTGTACCCATGTGATCTAGTGCACCACCCTCTCTGTCCACATTAAAGCAGGTAGGTTAGGGCTGTATTAAGGGGACACCTATTTACTTATTGTGACTTGGACCATGCTACAAGAACAAATCCCGAGGCGGAGAGTGTTAGCTGTGATGGGCTGGCAGGCACAGTCCACCAGACTGCATAGCTAGCACACCCATATCCAAGGCAGCGCCACCTACTGGATCTATGTGAAATGGGAACCTTCTAGGATCTTATATATTCTAGGGCGCACCCTGCGGGACACGAAAGCCTCGGAGAAAATGAAAGATTAGTCTCCTAGTGCAGAGAGATAAGCATCCTGCAGCAGGGACCACAGCCGCTCCACGCTAGAGACAAAAACTGCAATGCAAGTTATTAGGCACTATGGCGCACACTCCTGTCAGTGAAATGTCTCTTCTATATCACAAGATCAAACCAGCGGTATCACAGATAGAAACTCACCCTGTGTAATTCTTTCTAGACCTTTTCTTTTTGGTGATAACCACGGTAAATACGATGATGGCGATGAGGAGGAGGCCTCCAATAGCTGCGCAAATTATACCCACCAAGAAGGGTACATTGGACGCTGGGAGATTATCTGGAAGACAAAAGTCACATCCTTGAAGAAACATGCGCCATACTCAAAGCCCATTAGACCAGACACTAGAGGGGTTAAAGGGGTTGTCCGGGCTGGCTGAGCTAGGGGTCGGTGTTTTGTCTTTTTCTGATACATTGCTCCAAATCCCCCTGCTAGCTATCATACTACTACTCACTCTTCTCCACAACGTGCAGCTTTATTTGCTTTGGGGTACTGGAAATATCTGGAGGATTCATGACAGAGCAGCTGTAGGTCCCGTTGTCCTTAAAGGTAATCTTATCTATCTTGATGGCCACGTCCCTGTTATTGATGTCTCCGGCCCAGGAGACCCGATCTTTGAAGCGCTGCACCTGCCCCGGGTACTGCTTCCCGCCAATATAATGGTAAATCTAAGAAGAAACAGGAACAGAAAAAAAAAATTTGAACATAACCAAACTTTCTTTGACATTTATTGTGCAGCTCAAATCAATCTATCGCTTTGTGCTATTAGCCACTCTTTATAAGCTTACTAGTCCCAGAAAATTTCAGAAACCACAATGGTTATGTAAAGAAACTATAGCGAAATCAGAATTTTTCAGTTGACAGTTTTTGGGTAACATCCAGAGCAGCAGTAAAAATTTTGCTGCTTTTCAGCTGGCTCTCAGATGGCTGCTACCCAGATATAAGAATTTTAGGCAAACCTGCAGCAGAAAGCAGATGCCGAGCCTTGGGTTTGCATGTGAAATTAGCCTCAGGGCATGCATTGCAGTTTCCACTGCGATTCTGCGGCAAGATCTAGCAGGTTCTTATTTTACAGGTGCTTGAAAAGAAAAACGTTCATCACTGCCTTCCATTGAAAACAATGGGAAGTAGAATAGGGACGCCTTTTAGGACATTTTGAGACAAAAGCCTTGCTCAAATCCCTCCATCTGAACATGCAAAAAACAAAGCCAGTGCTCTGATCATCTTACCACGAGCCCCGCTGCACTGGAGCCTTCCTCTGTGTACGTCCATGTGATGGAGGTCGTGCTGCTGGTCACATCTGTAGACTTGAAGGAGCACGGTAGTTTTGCGTATGTGCCGTTCTCAACATATAATTCATTAGGTGTGTAGATTTCCAGAGCCACGGCATAATGTACTGAGGAAAGAACACAAGGGACATCAGTAAAATCAGATTCAGAGCATTCAGAGGCCATTACAGCAGCCACTAAGCAGTTCCATGTATTTACTAGCTTCCCCCTCTATAGTGAAGGTAAACACTTAGTCCTGCAGATGTCGTGTCCCTCGCAGCACTTCCCCCTCCTCCTGGGAGCCGTGCAGGATGCCAGCACAAAACTTCACAAACAATGCGTTTCCTGGACACAGCACACAGCGCACGTGGCTGACTGATCGACGGACTACAGATAACAGGCTGAGTATTACAGAGGCTTCTAGTTGTGCGCCAAGCCTTCACCGATCAGGTAAGTATATACTAGTGCTCAGATAGTCGCTGGGGGAGAGCTCAGACCTGCTGCAGCCATGTGCAGATGAGACTCCTGTTTTATGGAAAAATCCACTATGTGTGTGGGTCCTGCCAGACCAGCCATGCAGAACGTGATACATTACACGGGCAAGTATCAGCGCCAGAACCTGACCAGAAATCCGATATAAACCTACCGCTTTTGAAGGAAATCCTCTAAGGCCTCAATCAGACAGAGGCGATGATAAGTCCACAATTTAGTGTATGTATTACGGCCCAATGGCGAACCACACGACAAACTGACAGCATTGTAGACTACTAGTGAATCATAGTCAATGGCTGACAACGTGGTCAAACTGAACTGACAGAAGCCAGAGTACAGTCATGGCCAAAAGTTGAGAATGATACAAATATTAATTTTTACAAAGTCTACTGCTTCAGTTTTTCTAATGGCAATTTGCATATACTCCAGAATGTTATAAAGAGTGATCAGCTTAACAGCAATTACTTGCAAAGTCAATATTTGCCTAGAAAATGAACTTTATCCCCCAAAACACATTTCAACATCATTGCAGCCCTGCCTTAAAAGGACCACCTAACATCGTTTCAGTGATTGCTCCATTAACACAGGTGTGGGTGTTGATGAGGACAGGGCTGGAGATCAATCTGTCATGATTAAGTAAGAATGACACCACTGGACACTTTAAAAGGAGGCTGGTGCTTGCCATCATTGTTTCTCTTCTGTTAACCATGGTTATCTCTAAAGAAACACGTGCAGTCATCATTGCACTGCACAAAAATGGCCTAACTGGGAAGAGTATTGCAGCTAGAAAGATTGCACCTCAGTCAACAATCTATCGCATCATCAAGAACTTCAAGGAGAGAGGTTCCATTGGTGCCAAAAAGGCTCCAGGGCGCCCAAGAAAGACCAGCAAGCGGCAGGACCGTCTCTTAAAAGTGTTTCAGCTGCGGGATGGGGCTACCAGCAGTGCAGAGCTTGCTGAGGAATGGCAGCAGGCAGGTGTGAGTGCATCTGCACGCACTGTGAGGCGGAGACTCTTGGAGCAAGGCCTGGTCTCAAGGAGGGCAGCAAAGAAGCCACTTCTCTCCAGAAAAAACATCAGGGACAGACTGATATTCTGCAAAAGGTACAGGGAGTGGACTGCTGAGGACTGGGGGAAAGTCATTTTCTCTGATGAATCCCCTTTTCGATTGTTTGGAACATCTGGAAAACAGCTTATTCGGAGAAGAAGAGGTGAGCGCTACCACCAGTCTTGTCTCATGCCAACTGTAAAGCATCCTGAAACCATTCATGTGTGGGGTTGCTTCTCAGCCAAGGGAATCGGCTCTCTCACAGTCTTGCCTAAAAACACAGCCATGAATAAAGAATGGTACCAGAATGTCCTCCAAGAGCAACTTCTCCCAACCGTCCAAGAGCAGTTTGGCGCTCAACAATGCCTTTTCCAGCATGATGGAGCACCTTGCCATAAAGCAAAGGTGATAACTAAATGGCTCAGGGAACAAAACATAGAGATTTTGGGTCCATGGCCTGGAAACTCCCCAGATCTTAATCCCATTGAGAACTTGTGGTCAATCATCAAGAGACGGGTGGACAAACAAAAACCAACAAATTCAGACAAAATGAAAGCATTGATTCTGCAAGAATGGACTGCTATCAGTCAGGATTTGGTCCAGAAGTTGATTGAGAGCATGCCAGGGAGAATTGCAGAGGTCCTGAAGAAGAAGGGTCAACACTGCAAATATTGACTTGCTGCATTAACTCATTCTAAGTGTCAATATAAGCTTCTGTTACTCATAATATGAATGCAATTCTATTTCTGTATGTGATAAAAACATCTGACAAACACACATAAAAACCAGAGGGCAGCAGATCATGTGAAAATAGAATATTTGTGTCATTCTCAAAACTTTTGGCCATGACTGTACACCAGCGGAAGGGAACGGACAATGGCCGGAGCACTCACAGCAGTGGTGGTCAGCTACTGCCCTTAAAGGGATATTCCTAAGTGATGGCATATAACTGGGATATGGCATCACTTTATGACTGATAGGGGACCGACCTATGGGACCCCCATCATTTTGAAGAATAAAAGCGGTATCGCCATCTTAAGAAGTTGTCCCCTATTCATACTATAGGTGATTACATGCAGATCAGTGGGGGTCCAACCACTAAGGAGATTGGGGAGTTTAGTCCCCCATTCTGAATGGAGAATGGATCAGGCCCGCGGCTGCACTGCTCTGGAGATAGCGGAGTGCTGTATTTCGGCCATTTCCAACACCCCCACTGAAATGAATGGAGCTCTCCTGTTCATCTGATCAGTGGGACCCCAATCTACAAGTTATCCCTTACCCTATGGATAGCGGGTAACGTGTTAAGATGGGAATATGTCTTCAAGTGTCTGTAGAACCAGTTTTGCACTGTATGCCCTTCACTACCTGCAGCAGAACTGCAGCACAGCTCCATGGAAGTGAATGGGGCGGCCGCAGTACCTTGTGTAGTGGGTAGACCGGAGCGTCGCCTTGCAGGGAAAACAGAAGTGGTATAAAATCCAGAACTGAGGCCCTTTCTTTCTCAGGGTCGGTCCCAGTGGTAGGACCAAACAAAGGGATGGCATAACCAGAATATCCCTGTCAGTCGCAGAGGTTCAGGCTTTCCTTCTGCTTGTTATGGCAACATCCCGGATCAGTATACATGTATACAGCATCTCCTCTGGCCTACGCTATATACTATAACAGGTGAAGTATTGTAACCAGTCTTTATTATCCTTACAGAAAAATAAACGTAAAAAGTTTTGCAACCGTAGTAAAACCACAGGAAATAAGACAGTAAGTCTCTAACCACTACGATGAATGTGCAGATGTAACCGCATGAACGGCACCTGGAGGACTCTCACAGCCTTCTAATCTTTCATTTACTTTAATAACCCCCCGCCCCGCTGGAGTACAGAGCGGACGCTGCTCCTTCTTGGATTTATCATGGCAGCGCAAATTGAAGCACAAAAATAATGTAAATGTAACTTGTAAAGGTTTTATTTTCCTAAACCTTCTATGCAGATCTCCATGGTTACAGACTACAAAACAAACCCCGTGTAGTCTGATCCTGCAGCGATAATCTGTACCTGTCCCCTAATTCTTCATGCTATACATCTGATAGATTAACAAGAAGTGGGAAAGAGATGGACGGTGTATGGCTCTAGTCTCTGGTGGTTATAGGACAGAATACAGATGGCAGCTCAGGAACAGTACGGGAGAAGGACAGCTTCACATCTGCGTTGGAGTCTCCTACACAGACTCTGCCTAAAACCGGTGGAAAGAGAAGTCTTAAACAGAGGACTTTTATACTAAACCCGACACACCATATTATAGTCTAAAGGGTCTGCGGGTAACCGCTTATTTAGCAGATCTGAGCAGTGTAGAGCCAAATGCTAGTGTGAACCTAGCTTAAGTAATGTAATGTATATACACAGTGACTGTACCAGCAGAATACTGAGCGCAGCTCTGGAGTATAATACAGGATGTAACTCAGGATCAGTACAGGATAAGTAATGTAATGTATATACACAGTGACTGTACCAGCAGAATACTGAGCGCAGCTCTGGTGTATAATACAGGATGTAACTCAGGATCAGTACAGGATAAGTAATGTAATGTATGTACACAGTGACTGCACCAGCAGAATAGTGAGCGCAGCTCTGGAGTATAATACAGGATGTAAATCAGGATCAGTACAGGATAAGTAATGTAATGTATGTACACAGTGACTGCACCAGCAGAATAGTGAGCGCAGCTCTGGAGTATAATACAGGAGGTAACTCAGGATCAGTACAGGATCAGTAATGTAATGTATGTACACAGTGACTGCACCAGCAGAATAGTGAGCGCAGCTCTGGAGTATAATACAGGCTGTAACTCAGGATCAGTACAGGATAAGTAATGTAATGTATGTACACAGTGACTGTACCAGCAGAATAGTGAGCGCAGCTCTGGAGTATAATACAGGATGTAACTCAGGATCAGTAATGTAATGTATGGACACAGTGACTGCACCAGCAGAATAGTGAGCGCAGCTCTGGAGTATAATACAGGATGTAACTCAGGATCAGTACAGGATAATTAATGTAATGTATATACACAGTGACTGTACCAGCAGAATAGTGAGCGCAGCTCTGGAGTATAATACAGGATGTAACTCAGGATCAGTACAGGATAAGTAATGTAATGTATGTACACAGTGACTGTACCAGCAGAATAGTGAGTGCAGCTCTGGAGTATAATACAGGATGTAACTCAGGATTAGTACAGGATAAGTAATGTAATGTATGTACACAGTGACTGTACCAGCAGAATAGTGAGCGCAGCTCTGGAGTATAATACAGGATAAGTAATGTAATGTATGTACACAGTGACTGTACCAGCAGAATAGTGAGTGCAGCTCTGGAGTATAATACAGGATATAACTCAGGATCAGTACAGGATAAGTAATGTAATGTATGTACACAGTGTCTGTACCAGCAGAATAGTGAGTGCAGCTCTGGAGTATAATACAGGATGTAACTCAGGATCAGTACAGGATAAGTAATGTAATGTATGTACACAGTGACTGTACCAGCAGAATAGTGAGTGCAGCTCTGGAGTATAATACAGGATGTAACTCAGGATCAGTACAGGATAAGTAATGTAATGTATGTACACAGTGACTGCACCAGCAGAATAGTGAGCGCAGCTCTGGAGTATAATACAGGATGTAACTCAGGATCAGTACAGGATAAGTAATGTAATGTATGTACACAGTGACTGCACCAGCAGAATAGTGAGTGCAGCTCTGGAGTATAATACAGGATGTAACTCAGGATCAGTACAGGATATGTAATGTATATACGTAAGTGATTAAACCTTTTTGAACACACTTCCAAATACCCTACTAGGAAATACACGTTCATACAGAGTCCCCTGTTTAGGACCCTCACCTATTAGGGTAGAGCTACAAAGAATGCCTCTTACATTGAAGGACATTTCACAGGCAGGCCAATGTTTTCAATGAGAACTGTAGTGTTTCATATCTCCTGAGGGGGCGCTGCAGGGGAACTGAACACTTCCTGACAGATCACAGCTGATTGTTGAGGTCTTAGCCGTACGACACCCTTTGATCACTTATGGTCATATGAAGTAAAAAAGGGATGTTCAAAAGCCGGCAAACCCTTCACATCATCGATATGTAAACTGTAAAAGGAGATGTGACGTTTTACCCTGTAACTATTGGCCTCTACGCCAGTGGTTTATTATTGCCTGGCCGGACTGTGTACATGTGAATGCTGACAACTCCCTGCTGTAACTCATTACATACTTATCCAATGACATCTAATGAGCGTTCCACAAATTATTAGATGAAATACTGAATAAACATAAAAAGGAAAGAAGTTTATGAGTAACTCGGCATCTCCAGATTAGTCACCGCTGTTAGGAAAGAGCGGAATAGTAATGTGACTCAGAGCATATGACGGGCAGGCGCTGTTCTGTACAATGAAGGGCCAGATTTTGTGTTTTCTGAGAGTTTACCTTACATACATATACCCTGTATGACAGGCTGGACAAAACTTCCTTTTGCTTGCTGCACTGGGCCAGGATCTTCCATACAGTGCTGTGCGCTCTGCCTCAGCAAATAAACTTCTTTATGCAGCTGCCAGGGAAGGTCATTTGGAGAGCTGGAGCCAGCACGCCGCAGCCGCTACCGCTGCAGAGGAGCCAGCACGCCGCTACCGCTGCAGAGGAGCCAGCACGCCGCTACCGCTGCAGAGGAGCCAGCACGCCGCTACCGCTGCAGAGGAGCCAGCACGCCGCAGCCGCTACCGCTGCAGAGGAGCCAGCACGCCGCAGCCGCTACCGCTGCAGAGGAGCCAGCACGCCGCAGCCGCTACCGCTGCAGAGGAGCCAGCACGCCGCAGCCGCTACCGCTGCAGAGGAGCCAGCACGCCGCTACCGCTGCAGAGGAGCCAGCACGCCGCTACCGCTGCAGAGGAGCCAGCACGCCGCAGCCGCTACCGCTGCAGAGGAGCCAGCACGCCGCAGCCGCTACCGCTGCAGAGGAGCCAGCACGCCGCTACCGCTGCAGAGGAGCCAGCACGCCGCAGCCGCTGCCGCTGCAGAGGAGCCAGCACGCCGCTGCAGAGGAGCCAGCACGCCGCAGCTGCTGCAGCTGCAGAGGAGCCAGCACGCCGCAGCCGCTGCAGCTGCAGAGGAGCCAGCACGCCGCAGCCGCTGCAGCTGCAGAGGAGCCAGCACGCCGCAGCCGCTGCAGCTGCAGAGGAGCCAGCACGCCGCAGCCGCTACCGCTGCAGAGGAGCCAGCACGCCGCAGCTGCTACCGCTGCAGAGGAGCCAGCACGCCGCAGCCGCTACCGCTGCAGAGGAGCCAGCACGCCGCAGCCGCTGCAGATGGAATGGAAAAGGCAATGCTGTGACTATTGAGAAAGGAGCAAGTGTGAGCAGGTGAAGAGTCCTGCTCTGACTACTAAGAAGATGGACGAGGCCTTGCTTTTAGGTGCCATTGTACAGATATATACAACAGATCCCTAACACCATATACAGCTGCAGCCCTCCTCCTCCCCTCCCTGTCTGTTCACTATACTGCCCTGGATGGATCTTTTGGAGACAGGGAAGGATTTGGGGCACTTACAAAGATCCTGCAGGCAGGGGGCAACAAGCTACAGGACGGTGCGATATACATTGTATTCATCTGTAGTACGGATTTCCACGAAAGAATCCTAATGAAAAGTTGCAGCTGCAAAAAAGAACTGCATCACATGACAGATATACAACGATCCTATACAATGATTATACGGCAGGGTTCACACACTGCATGCAGTTTTACCACGATCAGAGATGCATTTTTTCATACACTGTAGTCATGCTGGGAGTTGTAGTCTGTAGAATAGCCAGTTTGGAGCCTATGTGAGACCCGTCTGCTATACTGGAACGCCCTTCCTATTAGTTGTGTGGTGAAGCCGAGGCCGATTACCAGAGTCAGATGTTTCAGTCCCACTGGCTCAGCAGAAGAACAAGCCGAGACTAAGAGTGATCTCAGTGAAAGCGCGCACCATTACCACACGAGATAAGACAATCCCGAGCAGCCTCTCTATTAATCTATCCTGCTCTCTGTGATCGCCTTACTCATTCTTAAAGCGCCCATACAGCATGCAAGTGTGAACTGTGCCGCAGTCACTGCTACTCCGACACTGGAGCCAACCGCACAAACCGTGACCAAAACTGAAGCTGCGCTTGTCTGTCCGGCTTCTTCTCTAGCGCTCTCCCAAGCAGGACAGGCAGAAAAATAACACAAAATAGTCCTATTCTCATTGTAAAGCCTTACAGAAGTGATTAGAGGGGATATAGCTGCTGCTGGACGCCATGATGCATGATTTTATGCCAAATATTTCGACCTTGGGCACAGGCACGGTGAGGCCCGGCTTTAGTGAAGGGCTGTGTGCATGTGTTGGGTCCATGGTATTGGGTGATACCCCGTGACCCCACAGACCTACTAATTTGCTTCAGTGAGTCCAGGCCACAAAGTTGACAAGTATAGGACCGGTCCTAAATTTTGGCCCAGGAACCCCAGTGATCTAACAGACAGAGGCCCAAAAGTTTCCCCAAATGCTTCATATAAATGGGGCGCATGTGTGTGGCCAGCGCTCCATTGTCCTGATCACTGGTCAGACCCCCCACCCATCTGACACTTACTCCCAATCCTGTAAATAGGGGGTCACTCATTACCGTCATAACCCTTTCACCCATTTAAGGACACAGCTTATTTTTGCCTTCAGGAAGCAGAAACTTTTTATTTGCTTTTCCATCTCGGCATTTCAATAGTCAGAACTTTGTTCTTTCTTATTAAGGACAATATCACTAATACAGCAAAGTAACGCTAAGTTCACACTAGCATTCGGCTCTCCGTTGTTCGGGTCCGCATAGGGATCCAAAAGACGGAGAGCCTGTCTGCTCTCCGCAGTTACCCATGGACACCATAGACTATAAAGGAGTCTGCCGGGCTTATACTGAAACCAGCGGACAGAAAAGTCCTCCTTGCAGGACTTTTCTCTGCCAATTTTAGGCAGAATCGGCAGCAGTCTCTCCTACAGAGACTCCAATGCAGATGTGAGCCTAGCCTTAGTGTCATTATGGAGTACAAACGATGACATTGTATAAGGCGGCCATTGTATTGTAATTTATTAGCTGTAATATTATGACAACAGAAAATGCATTATGTGAAGATAAAGCGCCATTCACACTTATCAGGTACACACAACTGATCTGCTTACCCATAAATATCCACAGCCAATATTTACATACAGCCAGGGATCAGGCACTGCCTTTACATATAACAAAAATCCCCAAAGAGGGATGAACCAAAGGCTAAATTCTCCTCCCCAAGGAGCGGCACAACTAACGTGGAACCATAACCTGTTCATAGACGAGAGGCAAAAAATGTATTAAGAAAGCAAAGCTTATTGTCTTACAGGAGGCGACAGCAGGAATTCTAGCTCATCTCTAGGACTCTGCCAGCAGGAAATAAACATCCGAATCATCAAAGAGGCTTCTCCATATACACCAGGAAATATGATCGGCAGCAAAGTACAATCACCTATATATAGATACACGGCCTATCTGCACATACGTTACACTGACTTATAGATACATGGCCTGCTATCTGTATATACATTACACTGACCTATATATAGATACATGGCCTATCTGTATATACATTACACTGACCTATATATAGATACATGGCCTGCTATCTGTACAGTCATATGAAAAAGTTTGGGCACCCCTATTAATCTTAATCATTTTTAATTCTAAATATTTGGGTGTTTGCAACAGCCATTTCAATTTGATATATCTAATAACTGATGGACACAGTAATATTTCAGGATTGAAATGAGGTTTATTGTACTAACAGAAAATGTGCAATATGCATTAAACCAAAATTTGACCTGTGCAAAAGTATGGGCACCTCAACAGAAAAGTGACATTAATATTTAGTAGATCCTCCTTTTGCAAAAATAACAGCCTCTAGTCGCTTCCTGTAGCTTTTAATCAGTTCCTGGATCCTGGATGAAGGTATTTTTGACCATTCCTCTTTACAAAACAATTCCAGTTCAGTTAAGTTTGATGGTCGCCGAGCATGGACAGCCCGCTTCAAATTATCCCACAGATGTTCAATGATATTCAGGTCTGGGGACTGGGATGGCCATTCCAGAACATTGTAATTGTTCCTCTACATGAATGCCTGAGTAGATTTGGATCATTGTCTAGCTGAAATATCCATCCCCGGCGTAACTTCAAATTCGTCACTGATTCTTGTACATTATTCTCAAGAATCTGCTGATACTGAGTTGAATCCATGCGACCCTCAACTTTAACAAGATTCCCGGTGCCGGCATTGGCCACACAGCCCCAAAGCATGATGGAACCTCCACCAAATTTTACAGTGGGTAGCAAGTGTTTGTCTTGGAATGCTGTGTTTTTTGGACACCATGCATAACGCCTTTTTGTATGACCAAACAACATAATCTTTGTTTCATCAGTCCACAGGACCTTCTTCCAAAATGAAGCTGGCTTGTCCAAATGTGCTTTTGCATCCCTCAGGCGACTCTGTTTGTGGCGTGCTTTCAGAAACGGCTTCTTTCGCATCACTCTCCCATACAGCTTCTCCTTGTGCAAAGTGTGCTGTATTGTTGACCGATGCACAGTGACACCATCTGCAGCAAGATGATGCTGCAGCTCTTTGGAGGTGGTCTGTGGATTGTCCTTGGTCTTCCATTTCCTTACTATGTTCCTCACAGTGGAAACTGACAGGTTAAATCTGAGACAACTTTTTGTATCCTTCCCCTGAACAACTATGTTGAACAATCTTTGTTTTCAGATCATTTGAGAGTTGTTTTGAGGAGCCCATGATGCCACTCTTCAGAGGAGATTCAAATGGGAGAACAACTTGCAATTGGCCACCTTAAATACCTTTTCTCATGATTGGATACACCTGGCTATGAAGTTCAAAGCTCAGTGAGGTTACAAAACCAATTTTGTGCTTCAGTAACTCAGTAAAAAGTAGTTAGGAGTATTCAAATCAATAAAATGATAAGGGTACCCAAATTTTTGCACCGGTCAAATTTTGGTTTAATGCATATTTCACATTTTCTGTTAGTACAATAAACCTCATTTCAATCCTGAAATATTACTGTGTCCATCAGTTATTAGATATATCAAATTGAAATGGCTGTTGCAAACACCCAAATATTTAGAACTAAAAATGATTAAGATTAATAGGGGTGCCCAAACTTTTTCATATGACTGTATATACATTACTGACCTATAGATTCATGGCCTGCTATCTGTATATACATTACACTGACCTATAGATTCATGGCCTGCTATCTGTATATACATTACAATCACCTATAGATACACAGCCTGCTATCTGTATATACATTACAATCACCTATAGATACACAGCCTGCTATCTGTATATACATTACAATCACCTATAGATACACAGCCTGCTATCTGTACATACATTACACTGACACACACTATACATATGTACACACTGCTGAGTCACAAGACAAATACTGACCCACCCTAACGTTTTTCCCCTCTACCTTTAAGTGCTTACTCACATGACCCTGCCATATACCTGGCTGTGAAAGTCCTTTTTTCATGGCCAAGTGTACGCCTAATAGTAACCCGTAACAGATCCCTAATATTTTATCCCTTGAGGGATCCATTTATACGGCGTGTTTTATTCTTTCATGAATCATGCGGCCTGTTAAAATGACGGTCGTGTGAATAGGTCCTATAATTACTGTGTGCTGGCCATTAAAGGGATTGCCCGGCCTCAAATCAAATTGGGGTCCAACACCCCCACCCTTCACAGATCTTCCCCTCTAGCAGCCTCTGAGTGCCTGAAGCTGCCGGTAGACTGGCAGTGCATGCAATGCTATATAGCGATGGTCCCGGTGAACTGCTGCGCCGCTAGTATTACTTATATAGGAGCGGCGCCGCACACACCACCCGACCATTAGCAGGTTCCAGAGGCTACTAGAACAGATCTGTGCAGGGTCGGTCTCCTGTGGATATGTCACCAGTATGAAAATTCGATAAAATGGTTAGCACATGGCTGTCAAACCCTGTCATGTGAATGAGCTCTAAATCTAAGGCACGTTGTGTTGCCATCCATAGAGCTCCAAGTGATGTGTGACCCGGCACATTCAATGGTTAGTGTCTATGAGCCGCTATGGGTACTGTAAAGGTGATGCACACTATGTAAGTATTATATAATTTCCTAATATACTGTATGTGTGTGTTTTCCGTCATCGGACAACCTGCAGCAAATAATCTGCACACAACCGGCCCGCAATGTTCAGCATTCCATCTCCTGTGAGACTACAACTCCCAGCATGCTCCACTCACTTCTATGGAAGTTCCAAGAACAGCAGGGCGAGTATACATACTGGAATTTGTAGTTTCACAACAAGAGGAGTGCCAAAGGTTGCCTGCCCCCGGCCTACAAGACAAGACCACACAGGCCAATGATCGACCTACAGAGTCCCCGGCGTACGTACAGCAGGACAAGTCACTTGTCGTAAGATTTGTAGTGGCAGGTTTTGGTACTGCAGCGCTGCCTCATTGAAGTCTATAGGGTAGTGGTGCAGTACCTAAAGCTGCTGCTACTACAGGTTATACAGCACAGGAGCAGCGCAACCCCTGGCAAGTAAATATTACCGGGAGCCGAGCTGTCCCCAATAACAGATCTGCGGGGGTCTCAGCTCTCAGACCATCACACATCTAATATTCATCTCCTAACCTAAGGATAGTCCATCAATTTAAGAAACTGGATAACCCTTTTAAGGCAGAGGCCACACATTGTCAAAAACCCATGTTTTTTTTTTTTTTGTTGCAGCCAAAGCCAGGAGAGGATTTAGTAAAAGGGTAAGGTACAAGTCCTTCCTTTATATTTCCAATTCCTTTTTGAAGCCACTGTTGGCTTTGGCATAAAATTCCGCAAAAACTGCAACAAAAAAAATGCAGATTTTCTGCAACTTAAGTCTCCGCTTTAAGTGGTTGTCTTGCTGGGAGACCCCTTTCTTGAGGCAGTACTCCGCCTAAAGAGCATGCAGGAAAAACACAGCAACTATAGTCAATAGCAGCAAAAACTGCAGCAGTTCTCTGCTGCGGTGAATATAAGGGGGTCCTCCGCCCTTTGACAGCCATATGCCCAAGCAGATAATACAGAGACATATGTGTATCTACCATATACACGTTGCAGCGGGTACGTGGGGTTAGAATTCCTCCCATAGCTTCCAGGGGTCAGTACACAACATGGCCGTCTCCAACCAGTAAGTAGGTAATAATACGCCTCCATCCTCACATTACAGTCACCATTTTTCTAGTTCTTCCCACATGAGTGTAGAGAAGCGCGATGTTCCTGGGGCGCTCTGCTTCATCATCACACATTAACAACCGCTGCAAGTTCTTACAGTAGAGAAGCGAGTAGAAACCAGCGACCATAATGAGCTGCGCATAGTCTCCTACCACATTAATATCCATTATTCATAGAGAAGGAGGCAGTGACTGCAACAGCTATGGAAAGCAAGAATAAAGCCTCACTGTTTATAAACCAAGCTAGCACTCTCTACTATCAGCCAAGTCATGCTGCAGAGAGGAAAATAAGTTACTGGAAGTGCTGACGAATCCCAGCCCCCATACACCCATAGATATGACTGATATCAGCGGCTCCTCTGCTCACTAGGGGGCTAGCGGCCCTTTAAGGGAGGCTATCATTCCGGAATAAACCTATGTCGTTCCAACCAAACTGCCCAGGCTTCCAAGGGAATATGGCAGGCACGAACTGGCGAACAGAGGTCACCTGACACACACCTGACAGACCACTGTTTCTATACTGTGTGTAATACTTCAGTTCACCTATGGTGGCGATGCAGGGAAACCAAACCCTTCTTGTTGCCAGGCTCTCCCATAGATTACAGCTGATCGCTGGGTGTCCCAGCAGCTGACCAACTTATAGTCAGGGGATGTGTCCAAAAAAAAAAAAAAAGACCACAGGGCATGGTAGCCATGGAGACTAGCGGCAATGAGGTCTCCCATACACTGCACACAGAAAGTAGAGGAGAATCTGCTCCATAACTCTCTCACTCAGAGAAGTACTGACATGAGTAAAGCACTTGGGGTAAGATAGAAACTTCCTACACAGCTACAATTGCCTCGGTCTGTGTCTATGTCTCTCCCCTCTCACTGGTTCACCTCCCCTTTCCATAGCCTTCTATGTAAACGTATACAGAATCTCAATCCGTCTTGTCCAACAAGATGGATTAAGAAGATTTCAGAGCTATAGTCACACAGCCATGTCTGGGCTGGGAAAAATGGTCTAACAACAGCTGATCTGAATGGTCAGGCCAGTTCAGTTCAGCAGAGCCAAGGTCGGACTGGTAAATAAAGCTGACACACGGATTACGGTATGAAACCAATCGGGAGGCGAGGAAGCCTGATAAGGGAAGAAAGAGGTATTTTGTCTGATAAGATATTACAAAGTTCCTTATAATTGCCTGTACTACTAATCTATGCAAATGTTGTTGAAAAGTTATTGACTATTGAAAGGGATTTTCCTATGAACATTCTTCCTATAAAAAATTTTTTCAGCAAATATAAATTATAATTGTGTCAGTTTTATAGATTTTCTCGAATCTTCTTAGTGGTTTCCACAATTTCCTCCTTGCCGTTGGGTTCTCTCCTCGTGTAGGATTCCAGACGCAGACAGGACACTACATGTAGGAGGAGATGACCCGGCCACAAAGGGGAAATCATGGCCGCATTTCGGGCAAGTCCCAGACCATAGAAAGTTCCTGCATTCACGGTCATATATATATATATAT
The DNA here is from genome assembly GCA_947044405.1 of Leptodactylus fallax. Classification (NCBI taxonomy): domain Eukaryota; kingdom Metazoa; phylum Chordata; class Amphibia; order Anura; family Leptodactylidae; genus Leptodactylus; species Leptodactylus fallax. Next base: position 146,089 of record CAMRHE010000604.1, read on the forward strand.
ATTTTTATCTGCAAAAAACTGTCTATAAACTTATATGACTTTGCTTTTTGAAAAATCCCTTTAAGATTTCCCCACCTGCAGTGCAAACACAATGCTTCCCAAAATCCAGCGAGGCTCAGAAAACCCCTTTATGGTCATGTTGTAACAAAGGCTTTCCTCCAATTACTTTGTGCTTCTCCAATCTTCCCTGAGGGCAACCTATGTAAACTAAGGTATTTAAAGAGACAGGCAACTATTCCTCCTAATTCCCCCCATGCACATGCATGCTAAGCATTGCCAAGTGTGTTGTGGTCGGAATGGGGAGAGGGGAATAACCACCGGCAGACACCTCTGGTCTGACAACTAGAGTTACATTTATTTTGGAGTCTGCGATCTTAAAGGAAATGTCTGAGATCAGATAAAATTGGGCCAGAAGCAGGAAAGGGTGTGAAATAAACTGACACTTCTATCCTATGAATAAAGGGTCATTGTGGATCAGTGGGGGGCCTACCGCTCAGAGCCCCACTGAATGGAGTGGTAGTCGAGCAGCGCGCTTCATTCATTTCATTGGAAGGGCCAGAGATAGGTAAAGTACAGGACTTGGCTATCTCTGGCACTTTCAAAGCCCGACCCCACTCCATACAGAATGAGGGACGCAAGTCCCCCATTCTGATCAGTGGGGTTCTCAGCATTCGGACCACCACTGATCTGCAAGTTAACCCCTATCCTATGGGCTGCAGTGACGACATCATGTCAATAACACATTCTGCTGAGGCCAGTGATTGGCTGCAGCAATGATGTCCTGTGTTATTAAAGTGACATCACTGCAGCCCATTAAACAGAAGACGATCTGGGAGCATCGGAGAGGCAGATGGTTGTTCTATACCCCTTGCCTGACTACAGGGAACTGCTTTAAAGGGAAAGTTTGAGCCCCAAAAACTGGCACACTCCATTCTTTGGTTTTGCAACCCTAGATGCATAATGACACACTCAGAGGTGCCCTTTAATTTTACTGTGTCTTGGGTGGTACTTGCTCTTTTTTTCCCCCAATCCTAAAAACCATGAATTACATTGATGACTGGTTCTGCAACAACCAGACGCACAGGACACAGAGCAGCGGACACTATCATTATCAGGCACAGTCCGGCCATAGTCGCCCTCCATAGAGCTGAGCAGAGGACACAGAGCAGCAGATATCAAACATTAGTTCGGCCTCAGTCGCCCTCCATAGGACTAAGTAGAGGACACTATCATTATCAGACACAGTCTGGCCATAGTCGTCCTCCATAGGGCTGAGCATAGGGTACAGAGCAGCAGATATCATCAAACATTGGTTCGGCCTCAGTCGCCCTCCATAGGACTAAGTAGAGGACACTATCATTATCAGACACAGTCTGGCCATAGTCGTCCTCCATAGGGCTGAGCATAGGGCACAGAGCAGCAGATATCATCAAACATTGGTTCGGCCTCAGTCGCCCTCCATAGGACTGAGCAGAGAACACTATCATATCACACATCAGTCCGGCCATAGATGCCCTCCATAGGACACTATCATTATCACACATCAGTCCGGCCATAGACGCCCTCCATAGGACACTATCATTATCACACATCAGTCCGGCCTGAGCACAGACCTGACGTCTGCAGATCATCACCACTGATACCATCTATGCTGGCCGAGACAAGCAGCAGGCTTCCCATTACTGGAGACTCCCGTCATGTCACCTGATTTGCAGACCTTCATATACACAAGAACTAGGAGGAAACAAACAGGACGGGCGAAGATCACTCCAAGCTTATGCAAATAAAGCTTAGAGGGGGGTATTCCCACATGTGCATTACTGTCCCATTCAGTTCTATGGGCTTGTGGAGTCCGCATCTCTTCAGCAGTCCCATAGAGCTGAATGGAGCAGCAACACACGTCAGATCTGCCCCCATTCACACAGCACCCCTGTTCTTGTACTCAGCCCCCCACTGATTAGACAGTTTTACCCCTAGACTCTTGTCATTAGTAGAGTACCCCTTTAAAGGAGTTTTCCAGGCTTATTAATTGATGACCTATCCTTAGGATAGCTCCTCCATTGAAGATCTGACCCGGGACCACCAGCTATTTGAAGAAACTGCAGCATTGAGGCGACTGCTGCGGCCTCTTCACTACTTACCAAGTACAGCGCCGTACATTGTATAGTGGCTGCACTTGGGATCGCAGCTCAGCCCCATTCACTCGAATAGGACTGAACTGTGAACCAGCCATGTGACGTCACATCGCCTGAGAAGTGAAAGCGACTATCAGGAACACCCCATCTTGAAAGCCATTCGGCGGGGGGCCCAGGGTCAGACCCCCCGCTGATCTTCAACTAAGGACAGGCCATGGTTTGATAAAGCACAGAATAACCCTTTAACTGCTGTATCGTGGCAATCTCTACAACTGTGTACTACACGACGCCATCATTCATTGCAGCAAGATCTCTGGTTGCTGCACTAAATATTAACATCCAGCAGCAGAGAATCTGTATTTTTCCAAATGCCTCTAACAGCTGAAGGTTTGTTACAATTGTATCTCATCTAGGCAATGAGGTAAACACAACCTGATCCGTGTAACCTGCACTGGCACATTGTAACAACCCATCAGAACAGGCCAGAGCGTGGTGCTGCCAGTGTGTTGAGCTTAAGATTTCATAGACTGGATACAACTGTAACAAAACCTCAGCTGTGAGAAGGATCCAGTCCAGTGTTACAAAATCTAAACAGAAAGTTGCAGAACCTTTTAGAATACGGTAACGGCGCCTTCTTTATAAGTCCAGACAGCCCCCGAGGGTGCGACGCAATATTTTATAACACGAATTTGGGAAAAATTGGGTCATGTGACTTGTTTGTAGCCATCAACTGGCACCAACACAGGCAATGTGGATGGACACAGCAGTGCCCCTCATGTCACAACCAATACACATGGGGCCACAATAATATCAGCCCCCAGGGGCCACAAATACCACACAACATACATGATTTAAAGGGTCACAATACAGAGGCGTGAAACCGATTCAGACCTTTCCTAAATAGGCTCCCATTCACATTACTGCTACGTACCAGAGACACCAGCCCTCACAAAGGTGGCCATATTACCAGAGCCCACGGTGCCAGCTGCAGCCTCCGCAATAACAAGGACTACAACCCCTATCAGGAAGCGGCCACCGAGGACCAGGAGCCTCACTCACCCGTACACAGCACCAGCGCCAGCAGGAGACACAGCCCGCACCGAGAGAGCGACATCCGAGCCGTAGCCATTACCTCAGGACGGCCACTTCACTGCCAATGCCTCAGTCCCGCCCTCCTCACACAGAGCAGACTCCCCATTGGCCCGGAAACCGCCCCTCAGGTTAGAATGGACACATTCTATTGGCTCCGAGGAGTGCTCGTCAAACGAAGACAAAACCCCGTTTGATTGGCTGGAGGATGGGAGGCGTTGATTGGTTTATTTTAGGCAACGTCACTCGGGAGGGGTTACAGACCACGGGGGCGGGGCGACAAGTGCTGTGATTTTACGTCTGAATGCAGATTGACGCGGCGGCTGCGGAAGGTCCGGGTTCAAATCCCGGATGAGACACTTTATTTTTTTTAATTTTTAAAGTATTTTTTCGTATTATTTACATACTCATATTATTAAAACTAATAAATAATTAGAAATAGTCATTTATGATAGACTATAGGGAATACAATGTCAACATCCTTGTGTTATTATCCAAAATGTTAGTAAAAACTATGCTTGGTAAGTACAAATTTAGGTATGTATGGTCCATATTTGTCTCAAAGCATACATATGCATCTGAACACAATGTTACAATTTACAGAGTATGAGTAATGTACATAAACTGGGGCGTAGCTATAGCGGGGTGTCAGTCACACATGGCCGTTAAACCAGAGGGGGCCCAAAGGCCCCCATAATATAATGAGACACTATTACTATCAAACATTGGGTCCATAACTGTCAATAGCAACTGATCACAATAAGGCCGACTGTACTGCACAGTAGCTTGCGGTTTAACCTCTTCATGGCCAGGCCATTTTTCCTGGTTCATGACCATTTTGGGGGTGTTTGGTACATACCCTTTTGAGGTACCTTTGGGGGCCATTTTAACATTATTATAATTTTTGCTGCTGATTTCCCTGTATCTGATACATTAGCCCCAGTTACAGGAGAAATGCATCCTCCTCTAGGACCCAGCAGATCCTGCAGTTCCCGCACCTGACGGACTACATGACCAATGGGCCAGTGAGGGGGGATGCCACATCATGGAGGCTCCCATAGCTGTATACACAGTACTCACTGAGGAAGGCAGGGGCTGTAATAAACCATCCCTGTCTTCTCTCTGAGTGACCGGCAAGAGGTTAAAGGGTTTGTCCAAGATTAGAAAACATATGGCTGCTTTTTTTTTTTTACATATGGAGCGCCACACCCATTAACAGGTCATGTGTGGTATTGCATCTTAATCGCATTCACTTCAATGGAGCTGAGCTGCAATATCAGACACAACCCATGGACAGGTGTGGCGCTGTTTTTGCTATATATTGTTAGCCTGGTCAGGACAGAAAAATAAGGAGTCAGTTAAGGGGTTAAATGCAAGGAAGTCGGTGACTAAGTTATTTGAGGACAGGGATAAGTGCTGAGCAGACAGGTCACACAACTGTTGATGCACAGACACTCATTTCCTCTTTTTAACAACTTTTCACGTCTTCAGGGTTGTAGAGTTGTAGACTGTAACGCGTCATCATTATTGCTCCATCCTCTGTGTATGTAAGTGTCCATGTCAGTTCCTCAGATGTCTCAGCAGCAACTTAGAATTTGGGGGGGGTCCTCTGTTCACGACCTTCATCTCTTGGCTAGAGCAATTATGAAGAGAGTTTCTGCTCTGGAGGACCCGACCTGTCCTGCATCACACACACAAGCCTTTGATGTGAATGGACACAGTGTAATACTTCATCTCCCCTGTGGTGGAGCTGCAGGGAATTTGATCACTTACTGCCATAGATTACAGCTGATCACTGGGGATTTTTTTTTAATCTGCCTCTTATCAAGGGACTTTTACCAAGTAGGGGTTGTCCAAAACATAGACCCCCTTAAAGTTTCATTATGTGTTCTACCCCTTTAAGCCTCTACCCTAATGACTTAGGCTGGGTTCACACCAGCGTTGGCTCTCCCGTTCCCCTGCGCGCATGAAAAATTCGGAGAGAAAAACGCTGCAAGCAGCGTATGTCTCTCTGCATTTTTCGCCCTTTTCAGGGTAACCGCTTTTTTAAGCGGATTAAGTTTCTGTTCCGGGGATCCCCAAGCGGACCCCCGGAACAGAAACCCAAACGCAGATGTGAACTTAGCCTTAAAGTGATAAAAGGTGAAGTGAGGAACAGTAAGTACAAGTTGAGGAGATACCGGAGATACGACCGGCTCTGCTGGCAGGAGAGACTTCCTCTGGACAATCATGATAACATACATGCGGGATTCATAGAGATCTTTTTGGCCGGAGACCAGGACTCCACCTGTCCCGGGGGGCAAGCAGGAGGAAAATTGGGAAGGAGAAGCCATTTGTGAAATTCTGTTTATGTGTTCAGCTCCTTTACTGCTTCCGTGGGGCATGATGGGAAAAAAAAGTGTTGAAAACTATAATCTTCTATCTGCTCAGTGTGAATCAGCCTTTACCAAAAATCTGTGCGCCGCCCATGCCTCCGCAGTCCCATTCATTGGGGCCAGTGAGCATGGACCGCACAACGCACAGGAATAGGACCTGTCCTGAGTTTTGCTCACAGCCCCATATACCGGACCGTGAAAATACCTGGTCGTGTGTATGTAAAGTACATCACAGGAGTGAGCGACAGCGCCCCCATAACTGGGCTAACTATAGTGCGCCCAGTGCCCCTTATACCGTAAGTTTGTGTGCAACTTTTTCCCATATGACTAAATCCGACAACCACTTTTCCACATTCTCCTGCGTTCTTGCCACCAGTCAGCCATAAGTGGTTACTGCCCCTTTATCTGCGGCGGGCTGTCAGCCACTGTTTTTGACATTTTTCTCCTGCAGATGTTGTGTCACTTGCAGCACTTCCCCCTCCATCCTGCAGGATGCCAGCACAAAACTTCACAAACAATCTGCTTCCTGGACACGGCACACAGCGCACGCGGCTGACAGCAGACAGCAAGTGACAGCGCTGTACCAACAGCTTAAAGGGGATGTCCACTAATCCTTTACAGAGCATATCTAGTACTGATATACAGAGCAGTGCAGGAGAGGCCGCACCACAGCACAGACCTGCTGCAGATGTGCCAGGATGGAACTCCTGCTGCAGGAATCTGCGTGTCAGCTCTATATTTAGGTCTAGTCCAGTTTATCTCAGTTCTTTACCATTTTCAAGATTACTGCTTGCTGTCGGTGAATGGAAACATTCACATGTACAGGCCTAAAACTTCTCACAGCTGAAGGCATGTTACAACTGTAGTCCAAGGATTATCAGCCCCTGAGATAGCAATCCCAAGGCAGTCTTAAGGAATGGTCCTAGGCTTAAAAGGATGCTCCAGGGAACCTCTGTATACTTACTTCCCTTGGGGCTTTTAGGCGTCATGTCTAGGAATTCTGGACCAGCTCTGACCTGAGTTTCAGACTCATATCACCTGGGTCTACCTGATACTGGTATCTGCATTTGACCTGACCTGGGCACTCGCCCAGGGGTGTGAGAGGCTCCGACATTGGAAAGCTTGTCTCCCACCAGGGTCTTCGCGCTACTGTGTAGTGTGTACTTTGGCATATTAGCCAATTTGCCCCACCTTTTCTCAGTGCGGATTCTCCTCCCCACTGTTGGTTTTTGTTGTTTCCCTCTTCTCTCCCCTGTCCTGTGTTATTTCCGTCTGTTTTGTCTGCTCTCCTCCTCTGAGTTTCTGCCCTTTTTGTTTTCTTCCCTCTCTCGCTCCCCTTCTCCCTTTTGGACTTGGCTTCTGTGACTTTCTGCTCCCTTAATGTCAGAGGCCTTAACGTTCCTCAAAAGAGGAGCCAGGAGGAACCAGTTACACAAGACTTGCTCACACATCTGATCTCGCAGGAGACTAACTTCAGGGAGTATCACGTCCCAGATATTAGCAGCAGATACTACCCCTCCTGGCTCCACAGCGTCAACCCAATGGCGAAGTCTAAGTGTGTATCTATTGCTCGTGTAGATCTCTCCATCATGGGGACATGATGCTTGACACCAAGGGCAGATTCGCTCTCCTGAAGTTGCGCCTAGTCGCCACAGGGGTCACTGTAGTGGGCTTCTATCTTCCCAATTGGAAGCAGATAACTTATTGTAAGACTCTGCTAGGTAAACTTGTGGAGTTTAGCAAAGGGGTCGTGATTCTGGGAGGCGGCTTTAATTTTTTACTTAACCCATCTGTCGAGTCTGTACCTCCTCCACCCCATCGCAGATGCGTAGGTTAAAAAATGTGTTGCATCGCCATGACCTTGTAGATGTCTGGAGGGTACTAGACCCCCAGGGCCGCGACTATACCTACTATTACCCTCTCATAGGTCCTATGGGCGCCATGCTCTTTCCTGGTTCCCAGTGGTCCAGATTGGCTCGGCCTTATGGTCTGACCATGCCCTGTCTTTTTGTTTCTCGAGGTCCCTGGCCTTACTTTTTGTCCCTTTACATGGCGACTAAACGATACCCTCCTTAAAGATGCGGCCTGCAAAACCGATATTAATTCTACGATCCACAAGTTTGAATTGACCCATGACCCGACCCCTCGAGACTTAAAAAATAGAGGTTGTTTGATTGCTGATCACCTAACTAGGATTCACTCCCTCGAGATGTCTCATAAACAGACTCAGGATTGGTTTAATGAACTCCTTAATGCCAGGGAGGAACTTCGGTCTTACCTTGATGACATGTACGTTCATAACTGAGACAAGGCCCGGAAACGATACTATGAATACGCTGACAAATGTGGTTGCTACCTAGCTCGACGCCTGCACGCTCGTGTATCCCTGACTTAGACCCCTCGTGTGTGCAATAAGATGGGACGAGACGTTCATAACCCTGTTGACATCACAGAGTCTTTTTGGGCTTATTACCAAGACTTGTATAACATCTGCAGCCAATAAGCTGACCTTGCTAACTGACTTTCCTCTTTGATACTGGGCCTGATCTATATTGACCAGGTCGGTTTTATAATGGGCCATGAGGCAGGGGATAATACCTGTAAGACGCTTTTGGCTACTGAGGTGGCGCACACCCACGGACTCCCACTATGCCTGCTGTCTGTTGACAATAAAAAGGCATTTGACCGCGTTCACTGGGCTTTCTGCGGCCACTCTTGAACAAGTGGTAAAGATCCTGTCTCTGTATGTGCTAACAGAATCCTGTCTGAGGCATTTCCGGTGCGGAATGGGACCAGACAGTGTTGTCCTCTGCGGTGGCCCTGCGGAGGTGCCCTAGTGTGCACGGCCTTCAGATGGGAAGTAAATAGGTTAAGGCATTGTACGCTGATGACTTGCTTCTATATGTTACCCAGTCCCACATCTACTTCCCATCAATCCTGAATGAGTTCCGACGTTTCGGTTTTGTGAGCAATTTTAAGGTCAACCGCTCTAAAAGTGAGGCCCTTATCACTGCCTTACCACCGACAGAAGCTGCACACCTGGCTGCTCAATTCCCCTTCAAATGGCAACCCCACTCGATTAGGTATTTGAGGATACAGATTCCCTCTGACCCGTATAAACGTTTTGAAAATGGATGTTGTACCCGTCTCCTCTATGCCTTCCAGGCCCTGCCCATTTGTGTCCTGCCTTATTTTTTCTCTCCTCTCCAGTCACTCTCCAGTCGCTTTCTATGGGGCCCCGTCTATCGCAGACTGAATTTTCGCACATAATGCGACTGAATGGTAGGACTCCCGGATCCCTACTTGTACTATAAATCCACGGTCCTTTTGCACATGTTTGATTGATCACCTCCCTTCCTTACCATGGATCCCATTACACTTTTGCCCGAAACAGATTTGCGATACGTACCGCTCTGCATACTTCCTGAACATCTGGGCCAGGGCGGTATGGTGGATAGGACCCTTAAGTCCTCTATTTCATAATCTGATGTTTCTTCCGGGATGCTTGGCCCATTGGTTTCTCTGCTGGGACGACCATGTCGACATCAGGTTGTGTCGTGTAGCCATTTCTGTACCTTTACCATTGCTTGAACAGCTGCGGGCCTCCAACCCCGACATTCCCCTCTCCTGGCTGGAATATCACCAGCTCCTTGTCTTCCTGCTGTTGTCCCTTCGTAGATGGAGTGTCTCCAGGAGTTTATTCGTATTCGAAGAATGGAAATCCTGGTTGTAGAGGACTCTGTCGATTCCTCCAATTTTGACGCCTTCTGGCAGCCTTGGCGGTTGTTCCAAGAGTCTGCAGAATTTTCCAACCTCTTTCCTTGACTTCTTCTGCACTGGTTGTGTCCCCTTCGCTCCTTTTGCATTTCACTGATACCGTGTCCTATCCCCTCTCCCTATTGTTCCTTTGTTCCCCTTCCTCTGTTTTGTCTTTGAGTTTGTCTATCCTTAGTCTTTCATTGCACCCTCCATGGGTCTCCTGGTGAGGCCTTTGGCCCTGACCTCTCCCCTATTCCGCTTGTTCTAGTTGACATATACCAGGTCCTTACCATTGAGTATGGACTCTGTGAGTTGTACCACAATAACACTCCTGCTGCTACATACGCCGAGGCGGTGCTTGTTCAGTATACATTATATAGCTGCATCTTGGTATCCGTCTACCTACACTTTTTGGCACTGCTGTTTTGTAATTGCCTTAGTTTGGGCCTATCCGCCTATATCTTTATACTATTCCTTCTGGTTTGCTTGTTGTATATTTTCTTATCGAGAAATTCTAATAAACATGGATTAAACGTACAGCAAATAAATAAAGATATTAAAATAAATAAATAAATCAAAGCACATAAAATAAAGAGATAAACAGTCATAAAATGATGCAGTCCTGAAGGTCACACTGAGCATGCCCTGAAGGGGTTAACCAAACTGACCCTGCTCGGTCACAAAGAATGACGAATTGTGCAAAAGTCTGAGCCGAGCCTCCCATCTCATGGAAAATCCACCATAATAAATGTTTCAGAATTGCAAATCTATTCTGAGTGTGGGGACAAATAATGCAGAGCTTATTAACCATTTACAGGACACGTCCGTCCATCTCACAGGCCATTATAAGGATAAATTAACTACGGTCGTACCATGGAGATCTATGTGCGAAAGTCAGAGCAGCCCCGAAACTAAAACTCAAACTCAGACTACATTGCAGTTTTCAGTGACATATAAAGCTTTGCCAAAGGCTCTTATGATTTTTGTGTGAACCAATGACAGAGCACAAAACCAGGCCCTAGACAAGAGACCAGATCTTTACCTTCCTATCCACCTAATCCAGTAGTTGTGACAGTTGTGGTGCCAGTGCCTCAAACCTGCTGCAGCAAAACTCTTCAGATACATTACAGAGCGTCCAAGTATGTGATTTCACAACTCTGGAAAATGTTTCTCCTCATTCTACTTACGTGCGGACAATGACACCAGTACTGGTTGTTATAGTCTAAGAGATTAGTGAGCAGATGTTCCTGACATCAACACAACAACCCCGAATCTTTACAGTGGAATGAAAAAACATAGCTGTATAACATAAACCAGGATGTTACAAGACAAATGGGGGAGTCATTCTATAGAGGATTATTCTATATACAAGAATATATCTACTATGATACTGCCTCCTATGTACAAGAATATATCTACTATAATACTACTCCTATGTACAAGAATATAACTACTATAATACTACTCCTATGTACAAGAATATAACTACTATAATACTGCCCCCTATGTACAAGAATATAACTACTATAATACTACTCCTATGTACAAGAATATAACTACTATAATACTACCTCCTATGTACAAGAATATAACTACTATAATACTGCCCCCAATGTGCAAGAATATAACTACTATAATACTACCTCCTATGTACAAGAATATAACTACTATAATACTGCCCCCAATGTACAAGAATATAACTACTATAATACTACTCCTATGTACAAGAATATAACTACTAGAATACTGCTCCTATGTACAAGAATATAACTACTATAGTACTTCCCCCTATGTACAAGAATATAACTACTATAATACTGCCTCCTATGTACAAGAATATAACTACTATAATACTACTCCTAGGTACAAGAATATAACTAGTATAATACTGCTCCTATGTACAAGAATATAACTACTATGATACTGCTCCTATGTACAAGAATATAACTACTATAATACTACCTCCTATGTACAAGAATATAACTACTATAATACTACCTCCTATGTACAAGAATATAACTACTATAATACTGCTCCTATGTACAAGAATATAACTACTATAATACTGCTCCTATGTACAAGAATATAACTACTATAATACTGCCTCCTATGTACAAGAATATAACTACTATAATACTACTCCTATGTACAAGAATATAACTACTATAATACTACTCCTATGTACAAGAATATAACTACTATAATACTGCTCCTATGTACAAGAATATAACTACTATAATACTGCTCCTATGTACAAGAATATAACTACTATAATACTGCTCCTATGTACAAGAATATAACTACTATAATACTGCTCCTATGTACAAGAATATAACTACTATAATACTGCTCCTATGTACAAGAATATAACTACTATAATACTGCTCCTATGTACAAGAATATAACTACTATAATACTACTCCTATGTACAAGAATATAACTAGTATAATACTACCTCCTATGTACAAGAATATAACTACTATAATACTGCCCCCTATGTACAAGAATATAACTACTATAATACTATATACTGCTCCTATGTACAAGAATATAACTACTATAATACTGCCTCCTATGTACAAGAATATAACTACTATAATACTGCTCCTATGTACAAGAATATAACTACTATAATACTGCTCCTATGTACAAGAATATAACTACTATAATACTGCTCCTATGTACAAGAATATAACTACTATAATACTGCTCCTATGTACAAGAATATAACTACTATAATACTGCCCCCTATGTACAAGAATATAACTACTATAATACTGCCCCTATGTACAAGAATATAACTACTATAATACTACACCTCCTATGTACAAGAATATAACTACTATAATACTGCTCCTATGTACAAGAATATAACTACTATAATACTAGCTCCTATGTACAAGAATATAACTACTATAATACTACCTCCTATGTACAAGAATATAACTACTATAATACTACTCCTATGTACAAGAATATAACTACTATAATACTGCTCCTATGTACAGGAATATAACTACTATAATACTGCCCCTATGTACAAGAATATAACTACTATAATACTGCCTCCTATGTACAAGAATATAACTACTATAATACTGCCCCTATGTACAAGAATATAACTACTATAATACTGCCCCCTATGTACAAGAATATAACTACTATAATACTGCCCCTATGTACAAGAATATAACTACTATAATACTGCCTCCTGGCTGTGGGGTTGTGTTTCTGTAGCTCTCCTGAGTCTCCTGATGTCTGGAGAAAGCCCAGGGCGGGGCCACCCTGGGTGGGGCAGCTCCCCTAGCAAGGCCCAGGTCCAAGGCCTCCACCCCCTGGGAAGTAATTCCCACACTCAAAAAGTGGATGAAAATCCCAAAGTTTCCAGGAATGAAAGTAATGTCCAGGGTGTCAGCAGTCCCAGTGCAGCAAGCCAAGATGGGAAGAAAGTGATTGCAAGGAAAGCAGTAGCAGAAGCAAGCAGAGGTACGGTGCAACAACCTACCAAAGTAATTGTGCAGCATCCAGACAGAATACCTGATTGTAAGAAGAAGCAAGCCGTGCAGCCTGTGCAGACGCCATTACAGGTTACAGGTGTCCCGTCCACTCCACCCTCCTGCAGACAGAGGAGAACGTCCCTGGAGAGACAGACCATGCTGGAGAACATGCAGCGGCCTGTACTGGTACGGTCTGAGCGGACAAGATCTGGCAGTGGAAACTGCAAAACTGTAGTCAATCCTGTGGATGTGACCAAAGGGAGACCAGCAGGGAGGCTTCAAGGTACCAGTAGTGCGGTCACTGGGAACAAACTGGGACCCAGTGCCCAATCTGCAGATTGTAACCCCATGGCAGTGACAATAGCCGCAGCAGGCCAGAAGTCACAGGCTACACCGACCAGAAGCCATACTGTGAGTAACCAGCCTGCAAAACTACCCAATAATGCACAGAGTGTTACAATGGCGGAGCGTGAACCTGAACTGCGCCTGGCAGATGAGATCCCAGCACTGGTCAGGAGACATGGAGCTTGAAGGTGAGTAAACTATATCTACAGAAACAGATTGACTGCGCCTATAAAATAAAAGCTGCAAAACCTTGGTTAGAGGAAGGAGTGGACAAGAAGCTGAGCGCACTGGCGAAAGAGCTCGCTGATAACGTACAGGAGACCGAGACTGTACTGGAGCAAATGGGACCGGTGGGAGAATCGTACAGAAACCAGCAGCGATTTGAGGAATATCGGCAGTCACCATCATCTCGCTCCAAAGTTGGATCTGAACCATGTCAAGATGGCGGCCAGCAGTCCCATGCAAATCCATCTACAGCCAGCAAGTTTCCCTTTTAAGGAAGGGAATTTGTATGGGGAAGGAGCAGCTAATGCCAGGCCACAGCAAAGACCTGCAGCAGTTCCTGGCAAGGCACCACAAGTCCCAGCAACCAGCATTGCACAGCAAGATCATGGACCCCGGCCTAAAGGTAATGAAGCAGAATCTGTGCAGACACCACAAATCCCAGGAGGCAGGTCATCTCAGCAGGACTGTGCACTGTTACCTGAAGGTACTGGGGTAGTAGCACATTTGGGGTCTCAGGTTGTGAGTGTGTGGGACAGTCTGGACTCTGCTGTGCAAGTCACCAATAGTGACTGTAATATCATTGTGGACTCTGCTGTGCAGGACTCTGCTGCCACTGACTGTCTGACTAATATGTCTGAGATTATAGATAATCCTGTATGTGATAATGGTGCAGCAGGGGGAAGTGTTTCTCATTCTGGGGGGGATCCTTCTCCATCTATGACATTAGACCCCTCGACAGTCCAGTCTCTGGAGTCTGCTGATATTGCAGACATAGAGGTTGATGGTGGGGCGGACACAGCACAGTCCAATGTACAGGACTTTCCCCCTCTAGTTACTAATGTAGTAGCAGAACCTCGTAGTGCAGGTGCTCAGCAGCCCACACAGCGCCCACAGACACGCCAAGATGGCGGATCTGGCCATACCTCCTCTGGGAATGCCTGGAGCCGCGGTGCTCCATCTTTTACATCGAGCACGAACTATACAGGCCAGGCTTTCAAGAGGAGGAATGTAGTCAGGTTTAGGCACAGAGGTGCCAAGGAAGATCTGCCTGATAGAAGGTTTGTGGTCAGAGGGCTCCTATGTACCCAGATGGGCTTCCTGCCGACTGACATCCTGGCAGTGATAAACCTTCCTGACCGCCAGGGGTATGATGTCAGCTTTAAGTTGATGTCTGATCTGGACCGTTTTTGGGCTAATGTCACCAGGTTCAGAGATACTGAGGGTTGGAATAAGTTCAGCTTCATCCCCATCTCTAGGCCAGATACAGCAAATGTCACCATTGTATTCTGGAATGAAGCCGTTCCCCCTCAGGACATTGTCATCTGGCTCAGGAGACACTGCGACCTAATGTCCGATCTGACTAAGAACAGGGATGAAGACGGGATCTGGACTGGTGGGTGGAAGGTCCTGGTTAAGTTGCGTCAGCACAACAACGTAACCCAACATCTGCCCAACTCATTCTTTATTGGCCGAGAGAAAGGCGTCTGCTTCTATGTGGGTCAGCCACGCAGATGCTTTAAGTGCGGGAAGGCCGGTCATATAGCGAGCGTGTGCACCATGGTAAAGTGCAACTTGTGTAATGAAATGGGCCACGTGAGCGCTACCTGCAAAAACATTAGATGTAATCTGTGTGGTAAGATGGGTCACCCTCACAGGGACTGTCCTGACGCTTGGCACAACATCCATAGGGATATCCCTGATGAGGACTTGCTGGCAGCGGCTGATGACATACAGGAGGAGGAGGAGGCGCTGTTGTCAGGGTCAGTAGTCACTGAGCCAGAGCCCCAAACAGATACAGATGATACCACCCAAGACCAAGCCCAGTCAGGACCTACTGAGGCGACCATGGAGGTTGTTGAGCAGGTTGCACAACCTTCAGTGGCCATCTCTTCTCCTGCCCCAACACCCACCAGTACTAAGAGAAGGAAAAAAAGATAGATCCAGCCGTAAGCCTGAGGGTGAGTGGACCACTGTCCAAAAACCAACTAAGATGAAGGTGGATATAGCAGGCGATGTCACTGCAACAGCAAATAGATTCAGTATCTTATCAGATTCAGATGCCGAAGCAGAAATAGACAGAGAAATCATACGAATGATGGCAGAGTTCGATGATGAACCAGGGGACGATCCACCCACTAAAAGGAGACCCCGCCGAGCTGAGGTACAGTCTGAATCAGACATGGAGACAGCAGGTCAGCAGGACAGCTCTGACTCAGATCTATGGCAATGGGGTCCATCTCTCTGTTTCTTGTATTCCTACTTGTTCTGATGGCAGATTTCTACCTTAAAGTCATCTCCAGTAATGTTAATAGCATCAGAGCAAGGAGGACAAGACACGCAGTCTATGAACATCTGAGATATCTTGATGCAGATGTCTATTTCCTTCAAGAAACCCAGTTAAATAGTCTAGGACTATTACGAGAAGCAGAGAGAGAATGGCAGTCTGGCCCGTCCTTCTGGTCACTGGCTGTGGAACCTAGTGCCGGGGTCTCTATATTGTTTAACACCAGAGATGTCACCATACATAGATTAACCGAGGTATTGATGGGGAGGTGCCTGGTTCTAGAAGTTACCATCCGAGGCAGAAGGCTCCAACTCATCAATATCTATGGTCCTCAGTCAGTGACTGAAAGGGCACATCTGTTTGATGATGTAAAGCAGTACCTCTTTACATCTGTTCCTGTAGTCATGGCAGGGGACTTTAATGCCACTATGTCATCCAGTGACAGACCTACTGGTAGACCTCTCACCAGGGACTGCAAGGTCTTAAATACAGTTATTACACAGGCTGGTCTGTCTGATGTGTTTACTCAGGGTGGTAGGAAACCAAAATTCACCTACTCTTGTGCTGGTAGATGCAGTCGGATAGACTTAGCTCTGGTGAGTCCTTCTGAGAATGTTAGTGATAAAAGTGAAAAGACAGTCCCTTACTCTGACCATCTGGCCTTGTATTTTGGCTTGGGCTCCACGAAACGCCCTGATATTGGGAGAGGCCTATGGAAACTCAATTCCAGCCTCTTAGATGACGACTATGTCCAGAGTTGTGTCCACTCTCTATTTCAGAACCAGCTTGAGAGAGTCGACTTCTATGGCAACATGGCAGACTGGTGGGAGGATGTCAAGGAGGAGATCAGATCCCTCTTAAGGAAACTGTCAGTTAAGAAGGGGAAGAGTAAGTATAGCCAGTATCTCAGGCTGCGGAAAGAATTAGAGTCACTCTATTCGGCGGGCGGGGATAACCAACATGTGATTGACCGGCTGAAATCTGAGATCAGTCAGTATCAGTACCGCAGGTATACAACCCTGGTTCTTGAACGGGATTATGGGTCCTTAGGGGAGCCTGATCCATTTGAGAATTGCAGGGAGCGGGTGGCAAATAAATCGGTCACAGGTCTCACTGACTCCCAGGGTGTTTTACAAGAATCTCGGGAGGGTATCCTGGGGGTGGTGAGATCTTACTATGCTGACTTGTTTCAGAAGAAGGTTTTGGATAGAGAGAAGGTGGCTCAATTTTTGGAGGCAACTCCGGGTCCTGATACTGATAATTTGGATTTTTCTCCTTTGACAGCAGAATTAACAGTGGAGGAGGTTAAAGAGGCCATAGATAAGTTACATCTGAAGAAGGCATCAGGTCCAGATGGTATAACAGCTGAATTTTATAAGAAATTTAGAGACCTCTTAGCTCCAGTCCTCGTGGATGTTTACAAAACTAGTCTAGAAAATCACCTGATGCCTCCATCCATGAGAGTGTCCTCCCTGATTCTGCTGTCTAAAGGTAAAGAGCCTACTGACATCAAGAACTGGAGGCCGATTGCCCTCTTGAATGTTGACAGGAAGATTCTTGCAAAGATTCTGTTCTCTAGGTTAGTTTGTTTGTCCCCGGCACTGTTGGCAGGCTCTCAGTTTGGCACAGTTAAAGGGCGGGACATCTCTGGAGCAGTTATCTCGATAAGGGAGATGTTTGAGAGATGTAAAGCTCTGAGGTGTGGGAGATATGTTGTGAGTCTTGACCAGGCTAAGGCCTTTGACAGAGTAGACCATGAGTATCTATGGGCCACTTTGACAAAGTACGGTATTCCGGGACAATTTATAGATTGGCTGAGAACTTTGTATTGTGAGGCGGAGAGCTTTCCTCTGATCAATGGTTGGCAGGGTGACACTTTCAGGGTTGAGGCAGGGGTGAGACAGGGTTGCCCACTGAGTCCATTGCTGTATGTGTTTGCCATAGACCCGTTTCTTAGGTCACTGCAGGAGTGTGATTTTCAGGGGGTGCCGGTTTCCCACTGCTTGCCTCTGAGAGTTGTTGCCTATGCGGATGATGTGACTGTGGTGATATCTGAGCCTCATGAGGTGGAGATGTTGTCTGCGGCCATCAGAAGTTACTCAGAGGCCTCAGGGTCTCTGGTCAACCTTGAAAAGAGTCAAGCTCTCTGGACGGGTCATACTGATCCTGTGTTTGATCTGCCACAGTTTGCCCAGGCCTCCTCCTATATTAAGATCCTTGGGGTGAAATTTGGGAGGGATGATAATGCCAGACTAAATTGGGAAGACAAGTTGGAATCCGGAAATGCAAAGGTTCAGCGGTGGAAGAACTGGAGGCTGACCTATAGAGAAAGGGTTAAAATGTTGAAGACTTACCTGGTCCCTGTCTTATTGTACGTCTCTGTCATCTTTCCTTTGCCAGAATCTTTCTCCGCTAGGCTCTTTAGCCTGTTCTTCCAACTTTTGTGGGGGAACAGGTTGAACCCAGTAAAAAGAGGGATAACCTACCTACAGAGGAGAGAGGTTGGGCTGGATATGTTAAATCCTAGGGTGTTTTTTGACTCCATATTTCTAAAAGTCAAATTTGGTTGCCTGGACTCAAACAACAGCTCCCTGTGGGTAAATAGTATCAGGGACTGGATATTGCCTTTTGCAGAATCCTGGGTGCGAGGCGGCAGCCTTAAGAGAGGTCGATTGTCTCATGAATACCTCCCCCAGTATCTGGTCTATGGCCTGAAGTGTGTCAGGACGTGGAAGCTGGAGAAGACTTACATTGAGAGTAATACCAGGAGAGACATATACTCCAGGGTATGTAAGGCCTTCTTCTACTCCCGTCTTGCTCTAAGAGACTGTATAACATCCACTCTCCAAGAAAGTCTTAAACTCCTCAATAGCAGAAGACTCCCAGCCAAATTATTTGACATTGTTGGTTGTCATTACATGGAAAACTCTTTGTCAGGGGAAACTTAAAATTCTTAAGTGTGCTGGATAGGAAGTTCCCCCTAGGCTGTCAGCAGGAGGAGACCATGGAGCATTTCATTACTGAATGCTGGGGAGGGAGGAAGATATGGGAGGAAGTGTCCAGCAGTTTATCCATCTCCATACTGCAAACCCTGACATACCCCGACATAATCTATGGGGTCCCATCCAACACTGGTATAGATAGAGGAACCATGTATCTGATCATTACTGTCATCAAATATTATCACTGGCACGCAAGAACCCGAGTCTCCATACACAGTGAGAATTTCGACCATAAAACTGTAGTCAGACAAATATTATCTGAGCTCAGGTGGATAAAATCGCTGGAGATAAAGAGAAACCAGAGAGACAGAAGACTATGGAGGAATGTGGATGTGGTTTAAGTTTGGTCATTTATTTTTACCTTGTGTTCTGTTTTTTTTTTTGTTTTTTTGTTTTTTTCCCTCAACAGGTGTGGACTCTTTAAGTTGATTTTGCTTTAGGTATTTTCTGCTTGATCCTTCTTTGTACATACAAAACGTATGAAATAATTGAAAGAATTATTGTTTAATTGTATTTATGTTGGTTTTTACTTTAATAAAAATTGACTCCTGTGTACAAGAATATAACTATTATAATACTGCTCCTATGTACAAGAATATAACTACTATAATACTGCTCGTATATACAAGAATATAACTGCTATAATACTACTCCTATGTACAAGAATATAACTACTATAAAACTGCTCCTATGTACAAGAATATAACTACTATAATACTGCTCCTATGTACAAGAATATAACTACTATAATACTGCTCCTATGTACAAGAATATAACTACTATAATACTGCTCCTATGTACAAGAATATAACTACTATAATACTACTCCTATGTACAAGAATATAACTATTATAATACTGCTCCTATGTACAAGAATATAAATACTATAATACTGCTCCTATGTACAAGAATATAACTACTATAATACTGCTTCTATGTACAAGAATATAACTACTATAATACTACTCCTATGTACAAGAATATAACTACTATAATACAGCTCCTATGTACAAGAATATAACTACTATAATACTGTCCCCTATGTACAAGAATATAACTACTATAATACTACCTCCTATGTACAAGAATATAACTACTATAATACTACCTCCTATGTACAAGAATATAACTACTATAATACTGCTCCTATGTACAAGAATATAACTACTATAATACTAACCATATGTACAAGAATATAACTGCTATAATACTACCTCCTATGTACAAGAATATAACTACTATAATACTACCCCTATGTACAAGAATATAACTACTATAATACTGCTCCTATGTACAAGAATATAACTACTATAATACTGCTCCTATGTACAAGAATATAACTACTATAATACTACCTCCTATGTACAAGAATATAACTACTATAATACTGCTCCTATGTACAAGAATATAACTACTATAATACTGCTCCTATGTACAAGAATATAACTACTATAATACAGCTCCTATGTACAAGAATATAACTGCTATAATACTGTCCCCTATGTACAAGAATATAACTACTATAATACTACCTCCTATGTACAAGAATATAACTACTATAATACTACCTCCTATGTACAAGAATATAACTACTATAATACTGCTCCTATGTACAAGAATATAACTACTATAATACTGCTCCTATGTACAAGAATATAACTACTATAATACTACCTCCTATGTACTAGACTATAACTACTATAATACTACCTCCTATGTACAAGAATATAACTGCTATAATACTGCTCCTATGTACAAGAATATAACTACTATAATACTGCTCCTATGTACGGGAATATAACTACTATAATACTGCTCCTATGTACAAGAATATAACTACTATAATACTGCTCCTATGTACAGGAATATAACTACTATAATACTGCTCCTATGTACAGGAATATAACTACTATAATACTGCTCCTATGTACAAGAATATAACTACTATAATACTACTCCTATGTACAAGAATATAACTACTATAATACTACTCCTATGTACAAGAATATAACTACTATAATACTACCTCCTATGTACAAGAATATAATTACTATAATACTACTCCTATGTACAAGAATATAACTGCTATAATACTGCTCCTATGTACAAGAATATAACTACTATAATACCGCCTCCTTTGTACCATCAATATGAGGTTGATATCTTTATACCTCCTTATATTTGCGGTGATTCTCCTCTTTGCACTGGTGGTGAAGGGTTAATGGCAGGCTTTGGCAGTGATTAGTGACAGTCGTCCCTCCGGTGCTTCAGTCTTGTTCCTCGCTGCCCTGACATGAGCGGTGTCCGGGCCCCTGGCTGATCCTCCTCTTATCAGCAGAGATTGGGCTGTGACAGCCGGCTGCCCGTCTCCCTGACGACTGTTAGGAGTCAGCAGAATGAGAATGAGATTCATCCATGGCACGAATCAGTCAGCAGTGACATCTTTGCGGGCAGTTGGGGGGTGTCCAGTCTTATCTGTGGTGTCAGTGCTCTTTCTGATATGACAATGGATGAATATATGACGTCTCACGGATGTCACACAGGGGCTCCTATCACTGCTGGGGGGGCAAATTCTCTCTACTACATACACTCCTTGCACATATACATACACGACCTTTATGCATACCTACAGTAGTACACATACATACCTACTCTATACCACCTGTACACATACATACCTACTCTATACCACCTGTACACATACATACCTACTCTATACCACCTATATACATACATACCTACACTATACCACCTATATACATACATACCTACTCTATACCACCTGTACGCATACATACCTACTCTATACCACCTGTACACATACATACCTACTCTATACCACCTATATACATACCTACACTATACCACCTGTACACATACATACTTACTCTATACCACCTATATACTGTACATACATACCTACTCTATACCACCTATATACATACATACCTACTCTATACCACCTGTATACATACATACCTACTCTATACCACCTGTACACATCCATACCTACTCTATACAACCTATATACATACATACCTACTCTATACCACCTGTACACATACATAAGCTACACTATACCACCTGTACACATACATACCTACTCTATACCACCTATATACATACATACCTACTCTATACCACCTGTACACATACATACCTACTCTATACCACCTGTACACATACATAAGCTACACTATACCACCTGTACACATACATACCTACTCTATACCACCTATATACATACATACCTACACTATACCACCTATATACATATATACCTACACTATACCACCTGTACACATACATACCTACTCTATACCACCTGTACACATACATACCTACTCTATACCACCTGTACACATACATACCTACACTATACCACCTGTACACATACAGTACAGACCAAAAGTTTGGACACACCTTCTCATTCCAAGAGTTTTCTGTATTTTCATGACTATAAAAATTGTAGATTCACACTGAAGGCATCAAAACTATGAATTAACACATGTGGAATTATATACTTAACAAAAAAAGTGTGACACAACTGAAAATGTCTTATATTCTAGGTTCTTCAAAGTAGCCACCTTTTGCTTTGATTACTGCTTTGCACACTCTTGGCATTCTCTTGATGAGCTTCAAGAGGTAGTCACCTGAAATGGTTTTCACTTCACAGGTGTGCCCTGTCAGGTATAATAAGTGGGATTTCTTGCCTTATAAATGGGGTTGGGACCATCAGTTGTGTTGTTCAGAAGTCAGGTGGATACACAGCTGATAGTCCTACTGAATGGAGTGTTAGAATTTGTATTATGGCAAGAAAAAAGCAGCTAAGTAAAGAAAAACGAGTGGCCATCATTACTTTAACCCCTTAAGGACCCAGCCCAAAAGTGCGTTAAGGACCAGGCCTCATTTTTCAAAACTGACATGTCACTTTATATGGCAACAACTTTGAGACGTCTTAACTTACACAAGTGATTTTGAGATTGTTTTTTCGTGACACATTGTACTTCATGTTAGTGGTAAACACTAATGAATATTTTTGTATTTATTTATAAAAAAATAGGAAATTTGATGGAAATTTGGAAAAAAATCGCAATTTTCAAAATGTGAAATGCTCTGCTTTTCAGACAGATAGTCATACCACCCAAATACATTAATACATATCATCTACCATATCTCTGCTTTATATCGGCATCATTTTTTAATCGTCCTGTAATTTATTTTGGATGTTAGAAGGCTTACAAGTGTAACAGCGATTTTGCAGATTTACAAGAAAATTTCCCAAACTAATTTTTTAGGGACCACTTCAGTTCTGAAGAGGATTATAATGGCCTATATATTAGAAACCCCCATAAATCACCCCATTTTCAAAACTGCACCCCTCAAATAATTCAAAATAATATTTGGGAAGTTTGTTAACCCTTTAAACATTTCACTGGAATTAAAACAATATGGAGGTGAAATTTAGACATTTAATTTTTTCCCACTAATTCCTTAATTTAGCCCTAAAATTAACACATTCACAAAGGGTTAAAGGAAAAAATGCATCTCACCGTTTGTTATGCAATTTCTCCCGAGCACGGAAATACCTCACAAGTAGGTGTAAACTGATGTTTGGGCGAATGGCAGCGCACGGAAGGGAAGGAGCGACACTGGGCGTCTGAAAAGCAGATTTTGCTGGAATAGTTTTCAGGTGCCATGTCTCATTTGCAAAGCCCCTAGAGTACCAATACAAAGGAAAACCCCAAAAAGTGACCCCATTTTGCAAACTACACCCCTCACAGAATTCATATAGGGGTATAGTGAGCATTTTGACCTTACAGTCGTTTCACAGATTTTGCTAACACTGGGATGTATAAATGAAACATTACTAAAATGTCACTTTATCCCCAAAGTTTTCATTTTCACAATGGGTTAAAGGAGAAAAAGCACCCCACAGTTTGCAAAATAATTGCTCCTAAACACAGCAATACCCCATATGTGGTCGTAATCTGCTGTATGGGTACATGGCAGGGCTCAGAATGGAAAGAGCGCTATTTAGCTTTTGGAGAGCAGATTTTGCTGGAATAGTTTTCAGGTACCATGTCGCATTTGCAGAGCCCCCAAAGTACCAATACAGTGGAAACCCCCTAAAAGTGACCCCATTTTGGAAACTACACCCCTCACAGAACATATCAAGGGGTATAGTGAGCATTTTGACCCTACAGCTGTTTCACAGATTTTATTAACATTGGGACATTAAAATGAAAAATTACTTTTTTTCCAATAAACTGTCAATTTAGCCCCAAATTTTTCATTTTCACAAAAGGACAAAGGAGAAAAAGCTCCCCAAAGCTCGTTACACAATTTCTCCTGAACACAGAAATGCCCCATATGTGGTCGTAATCTGCTGCATGGGTACATGGCAGGGCTCAAAATGGAAAGAGCGCTATTTAGCTTTTGGAGGGCAGATTTTGCTGGAATAGTTTTCAGGTGCCATGTCTCATTTGCAGAGCCCCTAAAGTACCAATATAATGGAAACCTCTCAAAAGTGACCCCATTTTAGAAACTACACCCCTCAAGGAATGTATCAAGGGGTATTATCATTTAGAGCCTAAAAATGCTTCCCAAAAATTAATGTACAAAGTGAAAATTAAAGTTTTTAAAGAAATATCCAATTTCAGTGCCTAATACGTTGCGGCCACTTTGTGGCATCAGAGACATGAACTCCTAAAACTATTAAGTGGGCTATCCCAGGGACAAAAAAATTATATATGTGGGTATAAACTGCTGCTTGGGCACGCAGCAGGGCTCAGAAGGGAAGGAGCACTGTGGTTTTTTTTTAGCTTTTGGAGTACAGATTTAGAGGGACTTTCTGGTCGCCATGTTGTTTTTGCAGAGCCCTGGAGGTGCCAGTAAATTGGAATTCCCCAAGAAGTGACCCCCATTTTGTAGGGGCAATTTTAGGGTCTCTGCAAATGTGACATGGCGTCCAAAAAAACAACAATCTAAATATGCGCTCCAAAAGCACATATCGCTCCTTCACATCTGCGCCCTGCTGTGTGCCCAAATGACAGTTTATGCCCCCATGTATGACACTGGTGTGCCCAGGATAATGTACTTAATGCCATATGTGGGTATAAACTGCTGTTTGGGCACAGCCGGGCACAGAAGGGAAGGAGTGCTATTTTGGTTTTTAGAGCACAGTTTGGTTTTTGGACACCATGCCACTTTTGCAGAGACCATGAATTGTCAGTAAAGTGGAATCCACAGACTTGTCACCCCATTTTGGAAACTATACCCTTCAAGGGATTTATCAAGTGGGGTAGCGAGCATTATTAACCCTTAAGTGTTGCATTCTTTTAATTTCCAAAAATGAATGCGCAGCTGATAATGAAAAGTTAAAAATGAAATTTTTCTATAGATACGCCATTTCAGTGCCCGATATGTTGTGCCCAGCTTATGTCTGCACAGACACACACTCCAAAAACTGGTGAGCGGGGATCGCGGGCACAACAGCTTTTGGAGCGTTCATTTCTGATACAAGCCGGACACAACATATTACGCACTGAAATGTCGTATTCCTGGAATAATTGTCATTTTCACCTTTCATCATCAGCTGCGTATTCATTTATGGATAATAAATTATAGCAACACTTGGGGGTTAAAAATGCTCACTGTACCCCTGGATAAATTCCTTCAGGGGTGAAGTTTCCAAAATGGGGTAACATGTCAGGGGATTCCACTGTACTGGCATTTCAGCTCTGCAAAAGTGTCATGACGTCCAAAAACCAAACCGTCCAAGCCTGTGCTCCAAAAACCAAATAGCGCTCCTTCCCTTCTGTGCTCGGCTGTGCCCAAACAGCAGTTTATACCCACATATGACATTAAGTACCTTATCCTGGGTACACCAGTGTCATACATGTGGGTATAAACTGCGGTTTGGGCACACAGTAGGGCGCAGAAGGGAAGGAGCGCTATGTGGCTTTTGGAGCGCAGATTCAGATGTTTGGGATCTGGCTGCCATGTCATGTTTGCAGAGCCTCTAAAGTACCAGTAAAGTGGAATCCCCTAGGCAGTGACCCCATTTTGAAAACTGCACCCCTCAAAGAATTTATCAAGGGGTGTAGTGAGCATTAGTATCCCAGACGTGACTGCACAGCGGATGGGGAAAGTGAATGAATAGGTAAGCTGTGCGGAGTACATGGGGAACACTAAATTCCCTACTATTTCCCCAGTAGTTCCTATTATTGGGGAGGTCACTCTGGGGGTCATTTCTGGTTTATTGTCCCTCGGAAGCTCTAAATCTGGTTTGTCCCTAATATACGCTCGCACAGCTTATACATTCCCTTCCTGCCGCAGCCAGTTGTGTTCTAATGATTTGGCGATTTTTGGGGTTTTTGTCTTCACATTGTACAAGCTATATTTTCTTTATTTCTCTGGTGATGTAGCCATATGAGGGCTTGTTGTTTGCAGTATGAGATGTATTTTTTAATGACATCATTTTTAGGTGCCTACAACTTATTAAATAAATTTTATTAACTCTTTCTTGGTGGATTAAAAAACAACCCCATCAATTCTGGCACTGCGTTTTATCTTTTAAATTTTTCACCATGCAGCGTAGAGCGTAAGTAACATGTTATCTTTATTCTGAGGGTCGGTACGATTACGGCGATACCTCATTTACACTGTTTTTTTATGCAATACCAATTTTGCAGAACAAAAACCCATTTGGGGACATAAATCAATTTTTTTTGCATCGCCATCTTCTAAGATGCGTAGCATTTTTAATTTTCAGTTTAGAGAGTTGGTTTAGGGCTTATTTTTTGCGGGACAACCTGTGCTTTTTATTGGTACTGTTTTGGGGTACATATGACTTTTTGATCACTTTTTATGGCATATTTTGTAAGGTGAGATGGCGAAAAATCGTTACTTTTGGCGGGTTTTTTCCGTTTTTTTTCCCCGACTTTCACCGTGTACATTAAATATGGTTTCAGTTTTATTGTACAGGTTGTTTTCGGACGCAACGATACCAAATATGTATTGTTTTTATTAATTTTTAGGTTTATTTTTTATATAATTCATTTTATATAGGAAAAGGGAATTTTTGGGGCTTTATTCTTTTATTAATTTTTTTCACATACTTTATTTTTTTTTTTTTCACTTTTTTTTTACTTTTTCTTGTGTCCCATTAGGACACCTGAGCCAGAGATGCTTTGATCTCTGGCTCAGTACTATAGACTGCAAGACACGAGCATACACGTGTCTTGCAGCCTATACAGGAAGTCATCGCTATGGAAACACAGTGCTGACTTCCGCAGGTCTCGGCAGGATCAACCAGGTAGTGGGGTCTTCAGGCAGCCTGGGGTCACTTGGCAGACCCCGGGCTGCAGATTATACATATCGGCACCCCCCCCGATCTCGCCGCGGGGGGTGCCGGGGGGCGGCAAGATGGCGGAACTCCTTGGATGCCGTGGTCATGTTTGACCGCGGCATCCAAGGGGTTAAAACCGCCGATCGGAAGTTATGGCCAACCGGGGGTTATGGAGCAGGGTGTTAGCTGTCAGACACAGCTAACACCCGGTTCCGATACCGCCCGCTCAGATAGTGAGCGGGCGGCCGGCCTCGGGCGTATTATTACGCCCTGGTGCGCGAGTACCTAGCGCCCAGGACGTAATAGTACGTCCAAGGTCGTTAAGGGGTTAAGAAATGAAGGTCAGTCAGACCGAAAAATTGGGAAAACTTTGAAAGTGTCCCCAAGTGCAGTGGCCAAAACCATCAAGCGCTACAAAGAAACTGGCTCACATGAGGACCGCCCCAGGAAAGGAAGAGCAAGAGTCACCTCTGCTGCGGAGGATTAGTTCATCCGAGTCACCAGCCTCAGAAATCGCAGGTTAACAGCATCTCAGCTTAGAGACCAGGTCAATGCCACACAGAGTTCTAGCAGCAGACACATCTCTACAACAACTGTTAAGAGGAGACTGTGTGCAGCAGGCCTTCATGGTAAACTAGCTGCTAGGAAACCACTGCTAAGGACAGGCAACAAGCACAAGAGACTTGTTTGGGCTAAAGAACACAAGGAATGGACATTAGACCTGTGGAAATCTGTGCTTTGGTCTGAGGAGTCCAAATTTGAGATCTTTGGTTCCAACCACCGTGTCTTTGTGCGACGCAGAAAAGGTGAACGAATGGACTCTACATGCCTGGTTCCCACCGTGAAGCATGGAGGAGGAGGTGTGATGGTGTGGGGGGGCTTTGCTGGTGACACTGTTGGTGATTTATTCAAAATTGAAGGAATACTGAACCAGCATGGTTACCACGGCATCTTGCAGCAGCATGCTATGCCATCCGGTTTGCGTTTAGTTGGACCAAGAAGGAGAGTGATGGGGTGCTACGCCAGATGACCTGGCCTCCACAGTCACCAGACCTGAACCCAATCCAGATGGTTTGGGGTGAGCTGGACCGCAGAGTGAAGGCAAAAGGGCCAACAAGTGCTAAGCATCTCTGGGAACTCCTTCAAGACTGTTGGAAGACCATTTCAGGTGACTACCTCTTGAAGCTCATCAAGAGAATGCCAAGAGTGTGCAAAGCAGTAATCCAAGCAAAAGGTGGCTACTTGGAAGAACCTAGAATATAAGACATATTTTCAGTTGTTTCACACTTTTTTGTTAAGTATATAATTCCACATGTGTTAATTCATAGTTTTGATGCCTTCAGTGTGAATCTACAATTTTTATAGTCATGAAAATACAGAAAACTCTTGGAATGAGAAGGTGTGTCCAAACTTTTGGTCTGTACTGTACATACATACCTACTCTATACCACCTATATACATACATACCTACACTATACCACCTGTACGCATACATACCTACTCTATACCACCTGTATACATACATACCTACTCTATACCACCTATATACATGCATACCTACTCTATACCACCTGTATGCATACATACTTACTCTATACCACCTATATACATACATACCTACTCTATACCACCTGTATGCATACATACTTACTCTATACCACCTATATACATACATACCTACTCTATACCACATGTACACATACATATCTACTCTATGCCACCTATATACATACATGCCTACTCTATACCACCTGTACACATACATACCTACTCTATACCACCTGTATACATACATACCTACTCTATACAACCTATATACATACATACCTACTCTATACCACCTGTATACATACATACCTACTCTATACCACCTGTATGCATACATACTTACTCTATACCACCTATATAAATACATACCTACTCTATACCACCTGTACACATACATACCTACTCTATACCACCTGTACACATACATACCTACTCTATACAACCTATATACATACATACCTACTCTATACCACCTGTATACATACATACCTACTCTATACCACCTGTACACATACATACCTACTCTATACCACCTGTACACATACATACCTACTCTATACCACCTATATACATACATACCTACTCTATACCACCTATATACATAGACCTGTTCTGGATCCAAGAGAGGTATGTTATTGCCCTGTGTTCACATTGTAGACTTATTTTGGGTTCAATAGAGGTATTAGTATAGGGTCCCACCTTAATGGGTGGGCTTCCTACTGTTTGATCAAATATGTATAACTAAGAACCTCAAATTTATATTTAGTTTATACACCATATTAGTTTATATGTGCCAATAATAGCAGTAATGCAGTTCCTATCTCTGTTCTATACCCTTGTGCTGTGTCAGAGTGCTGCTACCTTTTTTTGTTTTTACATAGGCTACACTATACCACCTATTTACATACATACCTACTCTATATACCACCTATATAAATACATAGGCTACACTATACCACCTATATACATACATAGGCTACACTATACCACCTGTATACATACATAGGCTACACTATACCACCTGTATACATACATAAGCTACACTATACCACCTGTACACATACATAGGCTACACTATACAACCTGTATACATACATAGGCTACACTATACCACCTATATACATACATACCTACACTATACCACCTATATACATATATACCTACACTATACCACCTGTACACATACATACCTACTCTATACCACCTGTACACATACATACCTACTCTATACCACCTGTATACATACATAAGCTACACTATACCACCTGTACACATACATAGGCTACACTATACAACCTGTATACATACATAGGCTACACTATACCACCTGTATACATACATACCTCCTCTATATCACCTATATACATACATAGGCTACACTATACCACCTATATACATACATAGGCTACACTATACAACCTGTATACATACATAGGCTACACTATACAACCTGTATACATACATAGGCTACACTATACCACCTGTATACATACATAGGCTACACTATACAACCTGTATACATACATAGGCTACACTATACCACCTGTATACATACATACCTCCTCTATATCACCTATATACATACATAGGCTACACTATACCACCTATATACATACATAGGCTACACTATACCACCTATATACATACATACCTACTCTATACCACCTGTATACATACTTACCTACTCTATACCACCTATATACATACATAGGCTACACTATACCACCTATATACATACATAGGCTACACTATACCACCTATATACATACATTCCATTATTAGGAAAAACAGCAAAATACAATAAAGCCTTAACTTCAGGCACAAAACAACAAACATAAACCTGCTTGTCTGAGCTCTAACTAAACACAAGTCCTGACTATATGTGTGGCTGGAGCAAGCGACACGTACAAAAGAAACCGCAGTCACTCCCACAATCAGGTCTCACCAGACATTAGTCCTCCTGGACAGACCCTGGCGCCTCCTCTCACTCCCAGGATCTGCCCAGAGTGAAGGCTCTACAGACTATTTACTTAGCCCAGTGATGAGCCAAACCATCACTCCTGAGCTGAGGCCGACTCCTTAGCAACACTGGACCATACCATTACCAGACATAGGTGAGGAACCTGGGGGATATGTAGTGACCCTGCAGCACCCTGCCTGTCACCTTCTCACCATACATACACTACCTGTGTACATACCTACTCTATACTCCCTGTATACATACACTACCTGTGTACATACCTACTCTATACTCCCTGTATACATACACTACCTGTGTACATACCTACTCTATACTCCCTCTATACATACACTACCTGTGTACATACCTACTCTATACTCCCTCTATACATACACTACCTGTGTACATACCTACTCTATACTCCCTGTATACATACACTACCTGTGTACATTCCTACTCTATACCCATGTAAAGAAGCTAGGGGGAAGGTAAGGAATCCCCTAGAACTCTCCCAGCTAGCGGCTAGTGCGGGAGAGACCCTGAGAGGCTGCCGGGATGGGGTCTCAGGGCATATACTTCAAGGACCTGGGGTTGTAAGTGGGGATCTGTGGGATACCAGCACTCCGGAAAGGGACCCAGAACAGGTCACAGGTAGCCAGGTGTGCGGAGATTGCCGGGAAGGGAGTCTCTGAACTGGTACCTCAAGGACCTGGGGTTGCGAGTGTGGATCTGAGGGATGCCAGCACTCCAAACGAGGTCCCAGTGCAGGCTGGAGGTAGCCGGGTGTGCGGAGATTGCCGAGAAGAGATCTCTGGACTGGTACCTCACAGACCTGGGTGTGAAGGATCTTTTCCTACCGAAACCCGCTTTCGGCACACCTGAGATCACTTCAATTACCTCACACCCACCACCTGTGAGTGTTCTGGGCCATTAGAATAATACAAAAGACGAGCCTTCTAAATTTTATATATTTATTAACCCCTAAATGGGTCAGCACTAGACACTTAACACATACAGAGATGAGCTCAGGGCACGTACTTCAAAAGTCTAAAATCATGCATCCAGGCATGCTATTCCAGGGGTACCACCCTGGGCAGCGTTACCCGGATGACCTTCAGCAGAACAAAAAGGCAAAAGACATTTCTAGAACAAGTAGTTAGTCCATTTCTCTGAGCCCATGTGCTGGCTGCAGGGTTCTTCCTTAAGCAAAGCATGTGTTTCCTACATGAAGTTACACCTCTTCCAGGTTAACAAAATGGTCTCTGGCCTCAATGCTAGGCCGTATAGCAGGGCATATGGTGGGAGTCTCCAAATTGACCTCGCCCATACCTCTCCTCCAGGACCAGCACATCACAAAGGACAGAAGACAAAAGAGCACAAACAAAGACTGAAGACAAAATAGAGAGTCTCAACCTGGTCTGAGACCTTTTACCTCCCCTGCTCTCCTCCCTAAGTGAGGTCACCGGGAGGAGGAGCCCCTACATCTCTGAGTCATTTTTCTTTATAATTCCTCGCCCGATGACTGCAGAGTTGGGCCGGCAGTATGATAAGGTTCGTGGTGAGATCCCCAACATGTAGACTCCAAGGTTGACATCCCAATTCCTTTTGGGTAAGGAGATCAGTGTCTGGACCTTTTCTGGGCTTTGAACTGTAACATGTGTGTATTCTGAGCGTGTGCCTTGACCTGACGCATCTGGGGAATTTATCGGGGCGACTCTAAGATGTCCCCCAGGCCACATATTGTCATAAAACCATAATCACTTTGAAGTAAAACTGGCTCCAGACCAAGGGTCTGGGTTGAGTTTACTCACAGCCTTCCAATACACTTCTTTAGCATGTTCCCCCTTCGGTGATAACCAGGCTAGCATATGTATGCTGATTGCTTCAGGGACAGGACAATAGGCCTTGGCTACAGAGTAGACTGACTGCATTCCAGCTGCCCCACTATTCTTGATCCTAGGCACCAACCCCCACTGTGTAGTAATACAGACCGGTATTAATACCATAAATCCTTATCGGAGCCTCGTATCATCTCACTGGGGTTGCGAGTGTGGATCTGAGGGATGCCAGCACTCAGAACGAGATCCCAGAGCAGGTCGGAGGTAGACAGGTGGGCATAGCTCAGAGCAGGAGCTTTAGAAGTGTCCAGGAAGAGGGTCCGGGACCAAGGTAGGTCCTGGTGGGGTGAGGCCGACGAGGTGCATGCGGAAGATTATCATAGGATCATCCTTCCCCCTAGCACGCTCTAAAAGGGGGAGGTGTGATGATACGAACCCCAGATACGTATTTCTTCTACTACTACTCGCTCATATTGTGTGGTTCCTTTATGTTATCAGCCATATGGTCATAGGCTTGAGGCATGTGGACTCTGTAATCAACAACACTTTGTAGTCCAATTTATAGCTCCATTTGCATACCTTTGTTACACTCATTGTCACAGCAAGGGGGAATTCCTGCAAGGATGTGGTGGTGGAGCTCTGGGCACTCCAGGCCCAAACGTCATGGAGCCGACAGTCCTAACAAAAGGATTATGGTTTTATGACAATCTCTGTCCTGGGGAACCTTACAGTCGCCCCAGATGCGCCAGGCGTAGGCACACGTTTAGAGCCCACACATGCCACTTTTCAAAGCCCGGAAAAGGTCCAGACAATGATCTCCTTACCCAAAGGGAATTGGGGTGTCATCCTTGGTGTCAACACGATGGGGATCTCACCAAGAAACCCATCAGACCTCTTGTTTTACAATATGGACACCCAGCAAGGAGATATGGAGAATCCTAGTTCTGAGATGAAGGGCTGGGGGGGCAGGACCAGTATAGTAAAAGGTCTCAGACCAGGAAAAGGGGGGTCTTTTGTTATCTTGTTCCTGGAGGAGATGTGAGGGCAGATCATTGTGTGGACTTCAGCCATGCGGCCTGGCCTTGTGGCTTAAGCGGCAGGCCTGAGGCCTCTTTATTCCGGACAGCATGTAGGAGATACATACTCACCTTCTCTGTAACTTGCTTAAGGAAGAACCCTGAAGCCTACCACATGGGCTCAGAGAAATGGACTATCTACTTGTTCTGGTATTTTTCTATCATTTATTTCCCTTTTTATTTTGTTGTGCTGTATTTTACTTTTATCCGTATTTTCTTGGTAATTGATATATAATCCTATATATGTTAATGCAGGGGGGGATGTGAGTGACATAATTACATCATATCTACAACTCCCGGGGCTAGAGCACACAGGAGGCAGAGGGGTGAAGCAGGAGTTGTCTGCGTACGGCTCCTGCTTCACCATTGTATTCAACTTATCCTTGTCCTCCGGACACAGAGAGTTGAAACTGGGACAAACCTCCCACCAACTGGGACTGCGGGACAGGACCCACAATCCGGGATAGTTGGGAGGTATGACTAACTCTATGGAGAGACTCACCGCAAAAGACCAGATTCTTGTGTTCAGTTTGATGATCTGGCATTTTCACCTCTTGGCTTTGCTCATTGATTCCAACTTGCCTTCTGACTCTGTCCTGACGTGTCCTCCTGGTGTCCTGACGTATACTCCTGGTGTCCTGACTCCCTTGCTTGAATCTGGATATGACTTCTCCTCTGATTTTGACACGATCCCTGGATTTCGACTTTGGCTGATTATTGGATTCCATTTTTGCTCCTGACAGGTTACTACCTGGAGACTACCCCCCATTGTCCTCCTGTATTACTCAGTAAGTAATAGTAGTCTCTGGTTTTCAGTTAGTAGAACATTTATTTTCTCTACAGTTCCTGGTGGGGACAAATTCAGACTCCCACTCCCATTCAGCAAAGTCCAACTGAGCTTGTGGTCGGTGCCGGTGAAGGTTTCTGGGGGTCTGACTCTGGCTTGCAGCGCTGCATTGAGTTTGAGCTTGTTTTCTCCTCATTTTCTCTACATCTTTCACAGTGTGTCCTCCATACACCATAACACTCAGTGAGAGGCAGGAACAGATTCCAATACACAGGCCAGGGGGAGGATAAAGAGAGGCCGATGTCAAAGAAAGCAGACACAACGTGTTAATAAAGTTATTACAAAGTAGATTATTGACAAATTCTGCCAGAAAATCACTAGTTGTCCGAACATTTAGTTTGCTTTAATGGTGCAGCCTACGGTGGTTCAGGGCAGAGTTTCTTTGCTACATTCTCTGGTTGCTCCTAAAGGTCCAGTCTGTACTCCCCTCTCACAGCATGCTGTATCACACACAGGATGAGACATACACCACATTCCAAATTATTATGCAAAGAGACATGTCTACCTACATGAGCCTTTCTGTGATGTCACCTGATAGCAGAGGAACCTTCTGTGATGTCACCTGATAACACAGGAGCCTTCTGTGATGTCACCTGATAACAGAGGAACCTTCTGTGATGTCACCTGATAACAGAGGAACCTTCTGTGATGTCACCTGATAACAGAGGAACCTTCTGTGATGTCACCTGATAACAGAGGAACGTTCTGTGAGGTCATCTGATAACAGAGGAACCTTCTGTGATGTCACCTGATAACACAGGAGCCTTCTGTGATGTCACCTGATAACAGAGGAACCTGTGATGTCACCTGATAACAGAGGAACCTTCTGTGATGTCACCTGATAACAGAGGAACCTTCTGTGATGTCACCTGATAACAGAGGAACGTTCTGTGAGGTCATCTGATAACAGAGGAACCTTCTGTGATGTCACCTGATAACAGAGGAATCTGTGATGTCACCTGATAACAGAAGAACCTTCTGTCATGTCACCTGATAACACAGGAGCCTTCTGTGATGTCACCTGATAACAGAGGAACCTGTGATGTCACCTGATAACAGAGGAACCTTCTGTGATTTCACCTGATAACAGAGGAACCTTCTGTGATGTCACCTGATAACAGAGGAATCTGTGATGTCACCTGATAACAGAAGAACCTTCTGTGATGTCACCTGATAACACAGGAGCCTTCTGTGATGTCACCTGATAACAGAGGAACCTGTGATGTCACCTGATAACAGAGGAACCTTCTGTGATGTCACCTGATAACACAGGAGCCTTCTGTGATGTCACCTGATAACATAGGAGCCTTCTGTGATGTCACCTTCACAGTTCTTGCATCCATTGAACTTGTGAGAATTTTTTGGATAGTTTCTGCTTGAATGTCTTTGCAGGATGTCAGAATTGCCTCCAGATCTGCTGTTCTGATGTGACCTGCCTCTGACCCTCATAGATATTCTGCTTGAAGATACTCCGGAGGTTCTCCATAGGGTTGCGATCAGGGCAGGATGGCGGCCACACCTGGAGTTTCTCTCCTTTTATGCCCATAGCAGCCAATGACTCCGAGGTCTTCTTTGCTGCATGAAATGGGGCATTGTCTTGCATAAAGATGATTTTGCTACAGAAGGTTCTTCACCTGTGTGATTCTGGACTGGTGTGATGTGACCTTATAGTCAGTCCAGTATAACTAATCTTCAGACATGAAGGGCAAACTATTGTCAGTGCCAACTGCAACTTGGGCAGGAGTCAGTATCATGGTCACATTGAGTTGTGCACATCCTGAGGTTTGGTGTACTCTTATGGAGGTGCCCCTGCTCACCAAGGTATGTCCATTTTAGTACAAGTCTGTGGCCTATCTGAAGTCTCCATCTGACTGTGACTCCATGAAAACAGCAAAACATTCCCAAAAATTCCAGAATTGTTATGATCCAAATCTAAATCCAGGGGAGCAGCGCCTCTTCTGACTCCAATGATAGGTTAGGTGATGGCGGTCTCGCAGTGCTGGCAGATTGTCATGTAAAGCCTCATTGTAATCCCTATCAGGTGCTCCAGCATGGAGAGGACTGATGGGTATCGCACAAAAAGCCGCTCCTTGGATCCCGGCCAAGGACAGACTGAGTCCTATTAATGTCATATTTCTATCCTGCCTTTAACCCTCTCGCTGCCTACTCAAAGTTACTGGTAATGGTGACAATTTACCACCATTTTATAGCAAGTCTATCACAGCAGCACGTAAGAAACATAGCGCAACATTAAAACCTTTATATCCGAGCCCCTTTCTTACCATTGAGGAGGTTGATGATGGCTGAAATCAGAAACATGCACAATAGTGCAAGAAATGTATCAACTACTGCAACAATGTTAGTATAAAGTGCACACCAAGCTTGGACAAAGTCTTGTATAACTCCAGATGACTCACCAGCATCACCTACCGTAAACAGTCAGGCCTCCAGAGAGTACAACCTGGGTCAAGTTTATGGGTCAGTAGGGTGGATAATCTACTATATAGCATAGTACTAAATCACCTCATTTAGTGTCCTGGTTCAGCGCCCTAGTCCCGAACCCCAATCCTCAGCAGATGTTGGTTCAGTGGTTTGCTCTTGATGGTCAGTGGTTCAGTGTCTAGTTCCTGGTGGCCGTTGGTTCAGTGTCTAGCTCCTGATGGCTGCTGGTTCACTGTCTAGTTCCTTGTGGTCAGTGGTTTAGTGTCTAATTTCTGGTGACCTTTAGTTCAGTGTCTTGTTCCTGGTGGCTGGCTGGATCAGTGCTGAGGAGGTGGTGATGAGGTTGATCAGTGCTAAGGAGGTGGTTATGGGGTTGGTCATTGCTGAGGCGATGGTTATGGGGTTGGTCAGTGCTGAGGCAATGGTTATGGGATTGATCAGTGCTGAGTTGATGGTTATGGGGTTGGTCAGTACTGAGGTGGTGGTTATGGGGTTGGTCAGTACTGAGGTGGTGGTTATGGGATTGATCAGTGCTGAGGTGATGGTTATGGGGTTGGTCAGTGCTGAGGTGATGGTTATGGGATTGATCAGTGCTGAGGTGATGGTTATGGGGTTGGTCAGTGCTGAGGTGATGGTTATGGGGTTGGTCAGTGCTGAGGTGATGGTTATGGGATTGATCAGTGCTGAGGTGGTGGTTATGGGGTTGGTCAGTGCTGAGGTGGTGGTTATGGGGTTGGTCAGTGCTGAGGTGATGGTTATGGGGTTGGTCAGTGCTGAGGTGATGGTTATGGGGTTGGTCAGTGCTGAGGCAATGGTTATGGGATTGATCAGTGCTGAGGTGGTGGTTATGGGGTTGGTCAGTGCTGAGGTGGTGGTTATGGGGTTGGTCAGTGCTGAGGTGATGGTTATGGGGTTGGTCAGTAATGAGGTGGTGGTTATGGGGTTGGTCAGTGCTGAGGTGATGGTTATGGGGTTGGTCAGTGCTGAGGTGATGGTTATGGGGTTGGTCAGTAATGAGGTGATGGTTATGGGGTTGGTCAGTAATAAGGTGGTGGTTATGGGGTTGGTCAGTGCTGAGGTGATGGTTATGGGGTTGGTCAGTAATAAGGTGATGGTTATGGGGTTGGTCAGTAATGAGGTGGTGGTTATGGGGTTGGTCAGTACTGAGGTGGTGGTTATGGGGTTGGTCAGTGCTGAGGTGATGGTTATGGGGTTGGTCAGTACTGAGGTGGTGGTTATGGGATTGATCAGTGCTGAGGTGGTGGTTATGGGGTTGGTCAGTGCTGAGGTGATGGTTATGGGGTTGGTCAGTAATGAGGTGGTGGTTATGGGGTTGGTCAGTAATGAGGTGGTGGTTATGGGGTTGGTCAGTGCTGAGGTGATGGTTATGGGGTTGGTCAGTGCTGAGGTGATGGTTATGGGGTTTGTCAGTAATGAGGTGATGGTTATGGGGTTGGTCAGTAATAAGGTGGTGGTTATGGGGTTGGTCAGTGCTGAGGTGATGGTTATGGGGTTGGTCAGTAATAAGGTGATGGTTATGGGGTTGGTCAGTAATGAGGTGGTGGTTATGGGGTTGGTCAGTACTGAGGTGGTGGTTATGGGGTTGGTCAGTGCTGAGGTGGTGCTTATGGGGTTGGTCAGTGCTGAGGTGGTGGTTATGGGGTTGGTCAGTAGAGGTGATGGTTATGGGGTTGGTCAGTGCTGAGGTGGTGGTTATGGGGTTGGTCAGTGCTGAGGTGATGGTTATGGGGTTGGTCAGTAATGAGGTGATGGTTATGGGGTTGGTCAGTAATGAGGTGGTGGTTATGGGGTTGGTCAGTACTGAGGTGGTGGTTATGGGGTTGGTCAGTGCTGAGGTGATGGTTATGGGGTTGGTCAGTGCTGAGGTGATGGTTATGGGGTTGGTCAGTGCTGAGGTGGTGGTTATGGGGTTGGTCAGTGCTGAGGTGGTGGTTATGGGGTTGGTCAGTGCTGAGGTGATGGTTATGGGGTTGGTCAGTGCTGAAGTGATGGTTATGGGGTTGAGCAGTGTTGAGGTGGGGTTATGGGGTTGGTCAGCGCTGAGGTGATGGTTATGGGGTTGGTCAGTGCTGAGGTGATGGTTATGGGGTTGGTCAGTGCTGAGGTGATGGTTATGGGGTTGGTCAGTGCTGAGGTGGTGGTTATGGGGTTGGTCAGTGCTGAGGTGATGGTTATGGGGTTGGTCAGTGCTGAGGTGGTGGTTATGGGGTTGGTCAGTGCTGAGGTGGTGGTTATGGGGTTGGTCAGTGCTGAGGTGATGGTTATGGGGTTGGTCAGTGCTGAAGTGATGGTTATGGGGTTGAGCAGTGTTGAGGTGGCGGTTATGGGGTTGGTCAGCGCTGAGGTGATGGTTATGGGGTTGGTCAGCGCTGAGGTGATGGTTATGGGGTTGGTCAGTGCTGAGGTAATGGTTATGGGGTTGGTCAGTGCTGAGGTGGTAGCTATGGGATTGATCAGTGCTGAGGTGGTGCTTATGGGGTTGGTCAGTGCTGAGGTGGTGGTTATGGGGTTGGTCAGTAGAGGTGATGGTTATGGGGTTGGTCAGCGCTGAGGTGGTGGTTATGGGATTGGTCAGTGCTGAGGTGATGGTTATGGGGTTGGTCAGTGCTGAGGTGATGGCTATGGGGTTGGTCAGTGCTGAGGTGGTGGTTATGGGGTTGGTCAGTGCTGAGGTGGTGGTTATGGGGTTGGTCAGTGCTGAGGTGATGGTTATGGGGTTGGTCAGTGCTGAGGTGATGGTTATGGGGTTGGTCAGTGCTGAGGTGATGGTTATGGGGTTGGTCAGTGCTGAGGTGGTGGTTATGGGGTTGGTCAGTGCTGAGGTGATGGTTATGGGGTTGGTCAGTGCTGAAGTGATGGTTATGGGGTTGAGCAGTGTTGAGGTGGCGGTTATGGGGTTGGTCAGCGCTGAGGTGATGGTTATGGGGTTGGTCAGCGCTGAGGTGATGGTTATCGGGTTGGTCAGTGCTGAGGTCGTGGTTAAGGGGTTGGTCAGTGCTGATGTGATGGTTATGGGGTTGGTCAGTGCTGAGGTGGTAGCTATGGGATTGATCAGTGCTGAGGTGGTGCTTATGGGGTTGGTCAATGCTGAGGTGGTGGTTATGGGATTGGTCAGTGCTGAGGTGGTGGTTATGGGATTGGTCAGTGCTGAGGTGATGGTTATGGGGTTGGTCAGTGCTGAGGTGATGGTTATGGGGTTGGTCAGTGCTGAGGTGGTGGTTATGGGGTTGGTCAGTGCTGAGGTGGTGGTTATGGGGTTGGTCAGTGCTGAGGTGATGGTTATGGGGTTGGTCAGTGCTGAGGTGATGGTTATGGGGTTGGTCAGTGCTGAGGTGGTGGTTATGGGGTTGGTCAGTGCTGAGGTGGTGGTTATGGGGTTGGTCAGTGCTGAGGTGATGGTTATGGGGTTGGTCAGTGCTGAAGTGATGGTTATGGGGTTGAGCAGTGTTGAGGTGGCGGTTATGGGGTTGGTCAGTGCTGAGGTGATGGTTATGGGATTGATCAGTGCTGAGGTGGTGCTTATGGGGTTGGTCAGTGCTGAGGTGGTGGTTATGGGGTTGGTCAGTAGAGGTGATGGTTATGGGGTTGGTCAGTGCTGAGGTGGTGGTTATGGGATTGGTCAGTACTGAGGTGGTGGTTATGGGGTTGGTCAGTGCTGAGGTGGTGGTTATGGGATTGGTCAGTACTGAGGTGGTGGTTATGGGGTTGGCCAGTGCTGAGGTGATGGTTATGGGGTTGGTCAGTGCTGAGGTGGTGGTTATGGGATTGATCAGTGCTGAGGTGATGGTTATGGGGTTGAGCAGTGCTGAGGTGGTGGTTATGGGGTTGATCAGTGCTGAGGTGGTGGTTATGGGGTTGGCCAGTGCTGAGGTTATGGTTATGGGGTTGATCAGTGCTGAGGTGATGGTTATGGGGTTGGTCAGTGCTGAGGTGGTGGTTATGGGGTTGGCCAGTGCTGAGGTTATGGGGTTGATCAGTAATCAGGGAGCTGACTATGCGGGTGATCAGTATTTGGGGTGCTGATTATGGTGGTTGATCCCTGGTGGTGGGATGCACGGTATGTACCGGGGTAAAGTTTGGATGGAGGGCACGGTATCCCCGGTGTCGGTATAGTCAGTCTGGGGAAGGATGGGTCAGGGAGACGGAGGGGAGGGGCGGCTGTGGTTGGTTGAGCTCCTGTGATGTCATCGCTGTCTCCAGTTGGAGGAGGCGGCTGCGGGCTGAGCTGTCAGAGCTGCTCCGGGCATGGACTGGGGAGCTGCGGGCGTCGGGAGACACGGCCAGGCGGTGAGTACCGAGGGGGACCCGGATAAAAGGAACTGGGGACCTTATCTGCGCCGCCCCATGATCTATCCATACACCCGACACCCTGCAAAAGGCCCATACAGCCGGTACTCAAATAGAAAGGCTGATATTCCCGACAATCACACCGACACCCGACAGAGCTTTATTTACACACAGTAGTCACCCCTACACCCTTCACAAGAAACAACCTAATGCCACCCCGACAACCGACAGCAAACGCGATATCTCCGGTAGTAACCCCAACCCCCTACAGTAAGCAAAGATACCTGCCCCCTACTCCCTACCCTTGTCTGCTTCATGTACACAATACTGTCCCCCCTCCCTTCTCTGTATACCCTGCTCTTCTCTCTGGTACATGTATACCCTGCTCTCCTCTCTGGTACCTGTATACCCTGCTCTCGTCTCTTCTCCTCTCTGGTACCTGTATACCCTGCTCTCCTCTCTTCTCCTCTCTGGTACATGTATACCCTGCTCTCCTCTCTGGTACATGTATACCCTGCTCTTCTCTCTGGTACATGTATACCCTGCTCTCCTCTCTTCTCCTCTCTGGTACATGTATACCCTGCTCTTCTCTCTGGTACATGTATACCCTGCTCTCTGGTACATGTATACCCTGCTCTTCTCTCTGGTACATGTATACCCTGCTCTCTGGTACATGTATACCCTGCTCTCCTCTCTGGTACCTGTATACCCTGCTCTCCTCTCCTCTCTGGTACCTGTATACCCTGCTCTCCTCTCCTCTCTGGTACCTGTATACCCTGCTCTCCTCTCCTCTCTGGTACCTGTATACCCTGCTCTCCTCTCCTCTCTGGTACCTGTATACCCTGCTCTCCTCTCCTCTCTGGTACCTGTATACCCTGCTCTCCTCTCCTCTCTGGTACCTGTATACCCTGCTCTCCTCTCTGGTCCCTGTATTCCCTGCTCTCCTCTCCTCTCTGGTACGTGTATACCCTGCTCTCCTCTCTTCTTCTCTCTGGTACGTGTATACCCTGCTCTCCTCTCTTCTCCTCTCTGGTACGCGTATACCCTGCTCTCCTCTCTGGTACGCGTATACCCTGCTCTCCTCTCTGGTACGCGTATACCCTGCTCTCCTCTCTGGTACGCGTATACACTGCTCTCCTCTCTGGTATGTGTATACCCTGCTCTCCTCTCTGGTACCTGTATACACTGCTCTCCTCTCTGGTACCTGTATACCCTGCTCTCCTCTCTGGTACCTGTATACCCTGCTCTCCTCTCTTCTCCTCTCTGGTACGCATATACCCTGCTCTCCTCTCTGGTACGCATATACCCTGCTCTCCTCTCTGGTACGCGTATACCCTGCTCTCCTCTCTGGTACGCGTATACCCTGCTCTCCTCTCTGGTACGCGTATACCCTGCTCTCCTCTCTGGTACGCGTATACACTGCTCTCCTCTCTGGTACACATATACACTGCTCTCCTCTCTGGTACGCATATACACTGCTCTCCTCTCTTCTCCTCTCTGGTACGCGTATACACTGCTCGCCTCTCTGGTACACATATACACTGCTCTCCTCTCTGGTATGCGTATACCCTGCTCTCCTCTCTGGTACCTGAATACACAGCTCTCCTCTCTGGTACCTGTATGCCCTGGTCTCCTCTCTTCTCCTCTCTGGTACCTGTATACCCTGCTCTCCTCTCTGGTACCTGTATACCCTGCTCTCCTCTCTTGTACGCATATACCCTGCTCTCCTCTCTTGTACGCGTATACCCTGCTCTCCTCTCTGGTACGCGTATACACTGTTCTCCTCTCTGGTACTCGTATACTCTGCTCTCCTCTCTGGTACGTGTATACACTGCTCTCCTCTCTGGTACGTGTATACACTGCTCTCCTCTCTGGTACGTGTATACACTGCTCTCCTCTCTGGTACGTGTATACACTGCTCTCCTCTCTGGTACGTGTATACACTGCTCTCCTCTCTTCTCTGGTACACGTATACCCTGCTCTCCTCTCTTCTCTTCTCTGGTACGCGTATACCCTGCTCTCCTCTCTGGTACGCGTATACCCTGCTCTCCTCTCTGGTACGTGTATACCCTGCTCTCCTCTCTGGTACCTGTATACCCTGCTTTCCTCTCTTCTCCTTCTGGTACGTGTATACTCTGCTCTCCTCTCCGGTATGTGTATACCCTGCTCTCCTCTCCGGTACGTGTATACCCTGCTCTCCTCTCTGGTAGCTGTACACCCTGCTCTCCTCTCTTCTCCTCTCTGGTACGCGTATACCCTGCTCTCCTCTCTTCTCTGGTACGTGTATACCCTGCTCTCCTCTCATCTCCTCTCTGGTACGTGTATACACTGCTCTCCTCTCTGGTACGTGTATACACTGCTCTCCTCTCTGGTACGTGTATACCCTGCTCTCCTCTCTGGTATCTGTATACCCTGCTCTCCTCTCTGGTACCTGTATACCCTGCTCTCCTCTCTGGTACCTGTATACCCTGATCTCC
This sequence comes from Leptodactylus fallax, assembly GCA_947044405.1. Classification (NCBI taxonomy): domain Eukaryota; kingdom Metazoa; phylum Chordata; class Amphibia; order Anura; family Leptodactylidae; genus Leptodactylus; species Leptodactylus fallax. The sequence goes on from CAMRHE010000604.1 coordinate 189,649, forward strand.
TCTCTGGTACGTGTATACCCTGCTGTCCTCTCTTCTCCTCTCTGGCATGCGTATACCCTGCTCTCCTCTCTGGCATGCGTATACCCTGCTCTCCTCTCTGGCACACGTATACCCTGCTCTCCTTTCTTCTCCTCTCTGGAACGCGAATACCCTACTCTCCTCTCTTCTCCTCTCTGGCACGCGTATTCCCTTGCTCTCCATTCTTCTCCTCTCTGGTACGCGTATACCATGCTCTCTTTTCTTCTTCTCTCTGGCACGCGTATACCCTGCTCTCCTCTCTTCTCCTCTCTGGCACGCGTATACCCTGCTCTCCTTTCTTCTTCTCTCTGGCACGCGTATACCCTGCTCTCCTCTCTGGTACGCGTATACCCTGCTCTCCTCTCTGGTACGCGTATACCCTACTCTCCTCTCTGGCACGCGTATACCCTGCTCTCCTCTCTTGTACGCGTATACCCTGATCTCCTCTCTGGTATGTGTATACCCTGCTATCCTCTCTGGTACGTGTATACCCTGCTCTCCTCTCTTCTCCTCTCTGGTACGTGTATACCCTGCTCTCCTCTCTTCTCCTCTCTGGTACGTGTATACCCTGCTATCCTCTCTGGTACGTGTATACCCTGCTCTCCTCTCTTCTCCTCTCTGGTACGTGTATACCCTGCTCTCCTCTCTTCTCCTCTCTGGTACGTGTATACCCTGCTCTCCTCTCTGGTACGTGTATACCCTGCTATCCTCTCTGGTACGTGTATACCATGCTCTCTTCTCTTCTCTGGATAATGTGGTCATTTATCACATTTTGTTATTTCTGCTGCCATTGTGGTTGTTTGTGCGGAAATTCAGTAAACATTTACAGCGACTGTATTAACCCTGGAGGTGCCAGAGTACTGGAGATGGATATAATCCTGAATGTGTGACAGGCGGATGTCACCAGGATATGGATACAGATACTGACAACCAATATGATGACAGAACGCATCTGACAATTCTAAATTTGGTCTGACTGACGCAGATGCCGTGGATGATACAATGTATCAGTGTAGATAAGAGCTATGAACTCCCAGACTGGAGATGTATACACACCTGCACTCATATAGATTGTTTGCACTAATACAGTGTAACAGACCCTTAGCTGTTTTATCAGGACTAAGCTAAGAAAAGAAATGGAGCACAAAGTCTATTAAACACAGCCGCACTTCAAGGTAGCATTGTGTTGTGTGCACCGGCAGCAGGGGGCAGTAGTGATGGTGATGGGCTCTACTTCCAGTAATAGTGGGAATTTTACAATACTCTTCCAAATTATACAATAGTTTTCCCAAATTATATTATCAAAGAAAGATTTCAGTGCCTTCCCTCGTGAGGTGCAGGAGGATGGCGGGATATAGCAAGGCGTGGAGGAGCAGGTCACACTGGCCCAGTATTGTACAGAACTAGGACAGACGATTAACAGGTTCTGATGTTCCTACGCTATGTAACAGCACGAAAAGTGACAAAAACATCAACTGTCAGCTCTGCTAAATACAGACAGGAGGGGATTGTGTAAGAGAGAGTGTCCTTAAAGGAGAACTCCACTCACTGTACATAATAGTAGGACCACTCCAAGCTACAGTACAGACCAAAGGTTTGGACACACCTTCTCATTCCAAGAGTTTTCTGTATTTGCATGACTATAAAAATTGTAGATTCACACTGAAGGCATCAAAACTATGAATTAACACATGTGGAATTATATACTTAACAAAAAAGTGTGAAACAACTGAAAATATGTCTTATATTCTAGGTTCTTCAAAGTAGCCACCTTTTGCTTTGATTACTGCTTTGCACACTCTTGGCATTCTCTTGATGAGCTTCAAGAGGTAGTCACCTGAAATGGTCTTCCAACAGTCTTGAAGGAGTTCCCAGAGCTGCTTAGCACTTGTTGGCCCTTTTGCCTTCACTCTGCGGTCCAGCTCACCCCAAACCATCTGGATTGGGTTCAGGTCTGGTGACTGTGGAGGCCAGGTCATCTGGCGTAGCACCCCATCACTCTCCTTCTTGGTCAAATAGCCCTTACACAGTCTGGAGGTGTGTTTGGGGTCATTGTCCTGTTGAAAAATAAATGATGGTCCAACTAAACGCAAACCGGATGGAATAGCATACCGCTGCAAGATGCTGTGGTAACCATGCTGGTTCAGTATTCCTTCAATTTTGAATAAATCCCCAACAGTGTCAACAGCAAAGCCTCCCCACACCATCACACCTCCTCCTCCATGCGTCACGGTGGGAATCAGGCATGTAGAATCCATTCGTTCACCTTTTCTGCGTCGCACAAAGACACGGTGGTTGGAACCAAAGATCTCAAATTTGGACTCATCAGACCAAAGCACAGATTTCCACAGGTCTAATGACCATTCCTTGTGTTCTTTAGCCCAAACAAGTCTCTTGTGCTTGTTGCCTGTCCTTAGCGGTGGTTTCCTAGCAGCTATTTTACCATGAAGGCCTGCTGCACACAGTCTCCTCTTAACAGTTGTTGTAGAGATGTGTCTGCTGCTAGAACTCTGTGTGGCATTGACCTGGTCTCTAATCTGAGCTGCTGTTCACCTGCGATTTCTGAGGCTGGTGACTCGGATGAACTTATCCTCCGCAGCAGAGGTGACTCTTGGTCTTCCTTTCTTGGGGCGGTCCTCATGTGAGCCAGTTTCTTTGTAGCGCTTGATGGTTTTGGCCACTGCACTTAGGGACACTTTCAAAGTTTTCCCAATTTTTCGGACTGACTGACCTTCATTTCTTAAAGTAATGATGGCCACTCGTTTTACTTAGCTGCTTTTTTCTTGCCATAATACAAATTCTAACACTCCGTTCAGTAGGACTATCAGCTGTGTATCCACCTGACTTCTGAACAACACAACTGATGGTCCCAACCCCATTTATAAGGCAAGAAATCCCACTTATTAAACCTGACAGGGCACACCTGTGAAGTGAAAACCATTTCAGGTGACTACCTCTTGAAGCTCATCAAGAGAATGCCAAGAGTGTGCAAAGCAGTAATCAAAGCAAAAGGTGGCTACTTTGAAGAACCTAGAATATAAGACATATTTTCAGTTGTTTCACACTTTTTTGTTAAGTATATAATTCCACATGTGTTAATTCATAGTTTTGATGCCTTCAGTGTGAATCTACAATTTTTATAGTCATGAAAATACAGAAAACTCTTGGAATGAGAAAGTGTGTCAAAACTTTTGGTCTGTACTGTACATGGATGGGAAAAGCCTATGAAATAGGTTTTAATCAATGGCATCAAGACAGAGAATCCTTCTATTATTAATGTCATCCCATTGACCGATGTAGTTGTACGATCTGTTAGGAAATGTGGAAGAGAATAGAACACATAATCATCACTAATATTACATACTGCCCCCTATGTACAGGAATATAACTATTATAATACTACTCCTATGTACAAGAATATAACTACTATAATACTGCTCCTATGTACAAGAATATAACTACTATAATACTGCTCCTATGTACAAGAATATAACTACTATAATACTGCTCCCTATGTACAAGAATATAACTACTATAATACTACTCCTATGTACAAGAATATAACTACTATAATACTGCCCCCTGTATATTAGAATATAACTGCTATAATACTGCTCCTATGTACAAGAATATAACTACTATAATACTGCTCCTATGTACAAGAATATAACTACTATAATACTGCCCCCTATGTACAAGAATATAACTACTATAATACTGCTCCTATGTACAAGAATATAACTACTATAATACTGCTCCTATGTACAAGAATATAACTACTATAATACTGCCCCCTATGTACAAGAATATAACTACTATAATACTGCTCCTATGTACAAGAATATAACTACTATAATACTGCTCCTATGTACAAGAATATAACTACTATAATACTGCCCCCTATGTACAAGAATATAACTACTATAATACTGCTCCTATGTACAAGAATATAACTACTATAATACTGCTCCTATGTACAAGAATATAACTACTATAATACTGCCCCTACGTACAAGAATATAACTACTATAATACTGCTCCTATGTACAAGAATATAACTACTATAATACTGCTCCTATGTACAAGAATATAACTACTATAATACTGCTCCTATGTACAAGAATATAACTACTATAATACTACTCCTATATACAAGACTATAACTACTATAATACTGCTCCTATGTACAAGAATATAACTACTATAATACTACCTCCTATGTACAAGAATATAACTACTATAATACTGCTCCTATGTACAAGAATATAACTACTATAATACTACTCCTATGTACAAGAATATAACTACTATAATACTGCTCCCTATGTACAAGAATATAACTACTATAATACTGCCCTCTATGTACAAGTATATAACTACTATAATACTACCTCCTATGTACAAGAATATAACTACTATAATACTGCTCCCTATGTACAAGTATATAACTACTATAATACTGCTCCTATGTACAAGAATATAACTACTATAATACTACCTCCTATGTACAAGAATATAACTACTATAATACTGCTCCTATATACAAGAATATAACTACTATAATACTGCTCCTATGTACAAGAATATAACTACCATAATACTGCTCCTATGTACAAGAATATAACTACTATAATACTGCTCCTATGTACAAGAATATAACTACTATAATACTGCTCCCTATGTACAAGAATATAACTACTATAATACTACTCCTATGTACTAGAATATAACTACTATAATACTACCTCCTATGTACAAGAATATAACTACTATAATACTGCCCCTATGTACAAGAATATAACTACTATAATACTACCTCTATGTACAAGAATATAACTACTATAATACTGCCCCCTATGTACAAGAATATAACTACTATAATACTGCCCCCTATGTACAAGAATATAACTACTATAATACTGCCCCCTATGTACAAGAATATAACTACTATAATACTGTCCCCTATGTACAAGAATATAACTACTATAATACTGCTCCTATGTACAAGAATATAACTACTATAATACTACTCCTATGTACAAGAATATAACTACTATAATACTACTCCTATGTACAAGAATATAACTACTATAATACTGCCTCTATGTACAAGAATATAACTACTATAATACTGCTCCTATGTACAAGAATATAACTACTATAATAACTATAATACTGCCTCTATGTACAAGAATATAACTACTATAATACTGCCCCCTATGTACAAGAATATAACTACTATAATACTACTCCTATGTACAAGAATATAACTACTATAATACTACACCTATATACAGGTTATGTACTTGCTATAATTATTCTTGTTGCTTACCCTCAGATTGGTGATTTCTTGTCCTCAGAGCTTGCAGTCTATGCTCTGGATGGTGAGGTGTTGCTGTCTCGGATGTGTCTTGTCTGTCCTCCATCTTGTCAGCGGGGATATAGCGAGTGCTTACATCACTGCTGGAGGTGAATATTCGGATCAGTGTCTTCTCTGCTGTCGGGATGTAGAGATTCCTGGGATATGATCTGGAATCTTCTTGAGGATCTGGCACTTTCTGTCAGTACAGCGCGGTGCGGTGGTGCCTGTGACCATGATTGCACCGTCAGTCTTTTTGTCTCTGCTCTTCACCAGCGCTGGGCTCTCAGAGATTTACCTGGAGAAGTGTTTGTGCAGCTCTGCGGATTTTCTGGGCTAAGTTTCTTGTAGGATCAGCGCCTTACAGGAGGTAGGTGGCAGCGGGCGCCTCATGTCACATTCACACTATGTCTCTTCATATAATCCGCTTTCTTGTTTATCAATGTCTTTATAGTCCTCCTCAGTAATATATTAGTTATTTCTTTATCTGGGAAAGTTGGGTGACTCCCTTTATGGATCGTCTTCCTCTGTGGATCCAGCTTTCCTAGATTCTTGATCCGCTAACCTTCATGTTCACTTAATAATACAGTGTAAAACTAGCCAGGCTCACTAGGATCAGTACAGGATAAGTAATGTATGTACACAGTGACTGTACCAGCAGAATAGTGAGTGCAGCTCTGGAGTATAATACAGGGTAAGTAATGTAATGTATGTACACAGTGACTGTACCAGCAGAATAGTGAGCGCAGCTCTGGAGTATAATACAGGATAAGTAATGTAATGTATGTACACAGTTACTGTACCAGCAGAATAGTGAGCGCAGCTCTGGAGTATAATACAGGATGTAACTCAGGATCAGTACAGGATAAGTAATGTAATTTATGTACACAGTGACTGCACCAGCAGAATAGTGAGCGCAGCTCTGGAGTATAATACAGGATGTAACTCAGGATCAGTACAGGATAAGTAATGTAATGTATGTACACAGTGACTACACCAGCAGAATAGTGAGCGCAGCTCTGGAGTATAATACAGGATATAACTCAGGATCAGTACAGGATAAGTAATGTAATGTATGTACACAGTGACTGTACCAGCAGAATAGTGAGTGCAGCTCTGGAGTATAATACAGGATGTAACTCAGGATCAGTACAGGATAAGTAATGTAATGTATGTACACAGTGACTGTACCAGCAGAATAGTGAGTGCAGCTCTGGAGTATAATACAGGATGTAACTCAGGATCAGTACAGGATAAGTAATGTAATGTATGTACACAGTGACTGCACCAGCAGAATAGTGAGCGCAGCTCTGGAGTATAATACAGGATGTAACTCAGGATCAGTACAGGATAAGTAATGTAATGTATGTACACAGTGACTGCACCAGCAGAATAGTGAGCGCAGCTCTGGAGTATAATACAGGATGTAACTCAGGATCAGTACAGGATAAGTAATGTAATGTATGTACACAGTGACTGTACCAGCAGAATAGTGAGCGCAGCTCTGGAGTATAATACAGGATAAGTAATGTAATGTATGTACACAGTGACTGTACCAGCAGAATAGTGAGTGCAGCTCTGGAGTATAATACAGGATGTAACTCAGGATCAGTACAGGATAAGTAATGTATGTACACAGTGACTGTACCGGCAGAATAGTGAGCGCAGCTCTGGAGTATAATACAGGATGTAACTCAGGATCAGTACAGGATAAGTAATGTAATGTATGTACACAGTGACTGCACCAGCAGAATAGTGAGTGCAGCTCTGGAGTATAATACAGGATGTAACTCAGGATCAGTACAGGATAAGTAATGTAATGTATGTACACAGTGACTGCACCAGCAGAATAGTGAGCGCAGCTCTGGAGTATAATACAGGATATAACTCAGGATCAGTACAGGATAAGTAATGTAATGTATGTACACAGTGACTGTACCAGCAGAATAGTGAGCGCAGCTCTGGAGTATAATACAGGATATAACTCAGGATCAGTACAGGATAAGTAATGTAATGTATGTACACAGTGACTGCACCAGCAGAATAGTGAGCGCAGCTCTGGAGTATAATACAGGATGTAACTCAGGATCAGTATAGGCGATCTCTCTGTATCTGGCACTTTGGTTTCTGGGTTTGCTGCTCCTTTAAGTATTTTTCTCTCTGCCAAGCATGAGATGGAGTAGAATACATTGTAGATGAGGACGTCCGCCATTCCTCTGGCACTTGCTATGTGTAGTATTTGTGGATATGGTTGGCGCTGTCTGTGTTCGCTGTATCGGCAGGTAGCAGATGATATTTTGCTGCTACTCGTGGCCTCTCTTCAGCTTGTCATATGGAGCAGTAATGTGGCGACATCTGCACTCGCTGTGATGTGAGATGATTCGTGCAGGAAGAGAAGACGGTTCATTATTATCGGAGGCGTCTGTGTCAGACATAGCACAGCCCTGCTGCAGATACGTCCTCCGTATACCCGGCTCTCCTGAGGTGAGGGGATAATAATAATAATAGGACAGGTCTCATCCCACAAACAGACAGAGAGGGGTTAATGACCAGTCTGTTCTGCTAGGTAGATACGTGCGCCTGGTACTATGTGTATATACAATGTATACGTGCGCCTGGTACTATGTGTATATACAGTGTATACGGGCGCCTGGTACTATGTGTATATACAATGTATACGTGCGCCTGGTACTATGTGTATATACAATGTATACGTGCGCCTGGTACTATGTGTATATACAATGTATACGTGCGCCTGGTACTATGTGTATATACAGTGTATACGGGCGCCTGGTACTATGTGTATATACAGTGTATACGGGCGCCTGGTACTATGTGTATATACAATGTATACGGGCGCCTGGTACTATGTGTATATACAATGTATACGGGCGCCTGGTACTATGTGTATATACAATGTATACGGGCGCCTGGTACTATGTGTATATACAATGTATACGTGCGCCTGGTACTATGTGTATATACAATGTATACGGGCGCCTGGTACTATGTGTATATACAATGTATACGTGCGCCTGGTACTATGTGTATATACAATGTATACGTGCGCCTGGTACTATGTCTATATACAATGTATACGTGCGCCTGGTACTATGTGTATATACAATGTATACGTGCGCCTGGTACTATGTGTATATACGCTGTATATGTGCGCCTGGTACTATGTCTATATACAATGTATACGTGCGCCTGGTACTATGTCTATATACAATGTATACGTGCGCCTGGTACTATGTGTATATACAATGTATACGTGCGCCTGGTACTATGTCTATATACAATGTATACGTGCGCCTGGTACTATGTGTATATACAATGTATATGTGCGCCTGGTACTATGTGTATATACGCTGTATATGTGCGCCTGGTACTATGTCTATATACAATGTATACGTGCGCCTGGTACTATGTGTATATACAATGTATACGTGCGCCTGGTAATATGTGTATATACAATGTATACGTACGCCTGGTACTATGTGTATATACAATGTATACGTGCGCCTGGTACTATGTGTATATACAATGTATACGTACGCCTGGTACTATGTGTATATACAATGTATACGTACGCCTGGTACTATGTGTATATACAATGTATACGTGCGCCTGGTACTATGTGTATATACAATGTATACGTGCGCCTGGTACTATGTGTATATACGCTGTATACGTGTGCCTTGTACCATGTGTATATACGCTGTATACGTGCGCCTGGTACTATGTGTATATACAATGTATACATACGCCTGGTACTATGTGTATATACAATGTATACGTGTGCCTGGTACTATGTGTGTATATACGCTGTATACGTGTGCCTTGTACCATGTGTATATACGCTGTATACGTGCGCCTGGTACTATGTGTATATACAATGTATACGTGCGCCTGGTACTATGTGTATATACAATGTATACGTGCGCCTGGTACTATGTGTATATACGCTGTATACGTGTGCCTTGTACCATGTGTATATACGCTGTATACGTGCGCCTGGTACTATGTGTATATACAATGTATACATACGCCTGGTACTATGTGTATATACGCTGTATACGTGCGCCTGGTACTATGTGTATATACACTGTATACGTGCGCCTGGTACTATGTGTATATACGCTGTATACAGTACAGACCAAAAGTTTGGACACACCTTCTCATTCCAAGAGTTTTCTGTATTTTCATGACTATAAAAATTGTAGATTCACACTGAAGGCATCAAAACTATGAATTACCACATGTGGAATTATATACTTAACCAAAAAGTGTGAAACAACTGAAAATATGTCTTATATTCTAGGTTCTTCAAAGTAGCCACCTTTTGCTTTGATTACTGCTTTGCACACTCTTGGCATTCTCTTGAGGAGCTTCAAGAGGTAGTCACCTGAAATGGTTTTCACTTCACAGGTGGGCCCTGTCAGGTTTAATAAGTGGGATTTCTTGCCTTATAAATGGGGTTGGGACCATCAGTTGTGTTGTTCAGAAGTCAGGTGGATACACAGCTGATAGTCCTACTGAATGGAGTGTTAGAATTTGTATTATGGCAAGAAAAAAGCAGCTAAGTAAAGAAAAACTAGTGGCCATCATTACTTTAAGAAATGAAGGTCAGTCAGTCTGAAAAATTGGGAAAACGTTGAAAGTGTCCCCAAGTGCATTGGCCAAAACCATCAAGCGCTACAAAGAAACTGGCTCACATGAGGACCGCCCCAGGAAAGGAAGACCAAGAGTCACCTCTGCTGCGGAGGATAAGTTCATCCGAGTCACCAGCCTCAGAAATCGCAGGTTAACAGCAGCTCAGATTAGAGACCAGGTCAATGCCACACAGAGTTCTAGCAGCAGACACATCTCTACAACAACTGTTAAGAGGAGACTGTGTGCAGCAGGCCTTCATGGTAAAATAGCTGCTAGGAAACCACTGCTAAGGACAGGCAACAAGCACAAGAAGAACACAAGGAATGGACATTAGACCTGTGGAAATCTGGGCTTTGGTCTGATGAGTCCAAATTTGAGACCTTTGGTTCCAAGCACCGTGTCTTTGTGCGACGCAGAACAGGTGAAGGAATGGACTCTACATGCCTGGTTCCCACCGTGAAGCATGGAGGAGGAGGTGTGATGGTGTGGGGGGCTTTGCTGGTGACACTGTTGGGGATTTATTCAAAATTGAAGGAATACTGAACCAGCATGGTTACCACAGCATCTTGCAGCGGCATGCTATTCCATCCGGTTTGCGTTTAGTTGGACCATCATTTATTTTTCAACAGGACAATGACCCCAAACACCTCCAGACTGTGTAAGGGCTATTTGACCAAGAAGGAGAGTGATGGGGTGCTACGCCAGATGACCTGGCCTCCACAGTCACCAGACCTGAACCCAATCCAGATGGTTTGGGGTGAGCTGGACCGCAGAGTGAAGGCAAAAGGGCCAACAAGTGCTAAGCATCTCTGGGAACTCCTTCAAGACTGTTGGAAGACCATTTCAGGTGACTACCTCTTGAAGCTCATCAAGAGAATGCCAAAAGTGTGCAAAGCAATAATCAAAGCAAAAGGTGGCTACTTTGAAGAACCTAGAATATAAGACATATTTTCAGTTGTTTCACACTTTTTTGTTAAGTATATAATTCCACATGTGGTAATTCATAGTTTTGATGCCTTCAGTGTGAATCTACAATTTTTATAGTCATGAAAATACAGAAAACTCTTGGAATGAGAAGGTGTGTCCAAACTTTTGGTCTGTACTGTATATACGCCTGGTACTATGTGTATATACGCTGTATACGTGCGCCTGGTACTATGTGTATATACGCTGTATATGTGCGCCTGGTACTATGTGTATATACACTGTATATATACGCCTGGTACTATGTGTATATACACTGTATACGTGCGCCTGGTACTATGTGTATATACGCTGTATATGTGCGCCTGGTACTATGTGTATATACGCTGTATATGTGCGCCTGGTACTATGTGTATATACTCTGTATACATATGCCTGGTACTATGTGTATAGACAGTGTATACGTGCACCTGGTACTATGTGTATATACGCTGTATACGTGCGCCTGGTACTATGTGTATATACGCTGTATATGTGCGCCTGGTACTATGTGTATATACGCTGTATATGTGCGCCTGGTACTATGTGTATATACGCTGTATATGTGCGCCTGGTACTATGTGTATATACGCTGTATATGTGCGCCTGGTACTATGTGTATATACGCTGTATATGTGCGCCTGGTACTATGTGTATATACGCTGTATATGTGCGCCTGGTACTATGTGTATATACTCTGTATACATATGCCTGGTACTATGTGTATATACAGTGTATACGTGCACCTGGTACTATGTGTATATACGCTGTATACAGCACTGTTCCACTTGCAGGACATCTCCTCCGGTCAGCCGGTGTCCTTCACTGACTTGTTTCTACACAAGACAAGGCAGATCATGGAATATGAGCCAGTTGCAGTTCAGTGGCCCGGGCCTGGCGCGGGGCCACCAGCTCGATACCATATGTCCCTGCGAGGAGAAGACCTGACGTGCGAGCTGTTGGCCGAGCACCAGAAGACAATAGACTCCTTAACTAGGCCCCACTTCACTAAGTATACGGCTATATTTCCTTATGTCGTTGAAGCCGCCGTCCAGGAATCATTAAGTTGTACCTGTTAACTGCTCCTAATTCCACCGCCACGCTCCAGGACGCTCAGCGCCCGCTGACTGCTTCAATAAAGGGGTCTGCACATGATGGGGTGTACAAGGACACATCAGAAACGCATGCCAGATTCTTTAGTTTTTGTGGGCAAGACACAAGATCTCAGTCTAAAGGTGTAGATGCCAAGAAGACACGGAAACGGCTACTATGGGGCTCAAATTCTATATGTGGGGTACATGCAGGGGGCCTAGTGTGTGTGGTGTACATGCAGGGGGCCTAGTGTGTGTGGTGTACATGCAGGGGGCCTAGTGTGTGTGGGGTACATGCAGGGGGCCTAGTGTGTGTGGGGTACATGCAGGAGTCTAGTGTGTGTGGGGCACATGCAGGGGGCCTAGTGTGTGTGGGGCACATGCAGGGGGCCTAGTGTGTGTGGGGTACATGCAGGGGGCCTAGTGTGTGTGGTGTACATGCAGGGGGCCTAGTGTGTGTGGGGTACATGCAGGGGGCCTAGTGTGTGTGGGGTACATGCAGGGGTCTAGTGTGTGTGGGGTACATGCAGGGGGCCTAGTGTGTGTGGGGTACATTCAGGGGGCCTAGTGTGTGTTGTACATGCAGGGGGCCTAGTGTGTGTGGGGTACATGCAGGGGGCCTAATGTGTGTGGGGTACATGCAGGGGGCCTAGTGTGTGTGGGGTACATGCAGGGGGCCTAATGTGTGTGGGGTACATGCAGGGGGCCTAGTGTGTGTGGGGCACATGCAGGGGGCCTAGTGTGTGTGGGGCACATGCAGGGGGCCTAGTGTGTGTGGGGCACATGCAGGGGGCCTAGTGTGTGTGGGGTACATGCAGGGGGCCTAGTGTGTGGGGGCACATGCAGGGGGCCTAGTGTGTGGGGGGTACATGCAGGGGGCCTAGTGTGTGTGGGGCACATGCAGGGGGCCTAGTGTGTGTGGGGTACATGCAGGGGGCCTAGTGTGTGTGGGGTACATGCAGGGGGTCTAGTGTGTGTGGGGTACATTCAGGGGGCCTAGTGTGTGTTGTACATGCAGGGGGCCTAGTGTGTGTGGGGTACAATCAGGGGGCCTAGTGTGTGTGGGGTACATGCAGGGGGCCTAGTGTGTGTGGGGTATATGCAGGGGCCCTAGTGTGTGTGGGGTACATGCAGGGGGCCTAGTGTGTGTGGGGTACATGCAGGGGGCCTAGTGTGTGTGGGGTACAATCAGGGGGCCTAGTGTGTGTGGGGTACATGCAGGGGGCCTAGTGTGTGTGGGGTACATGCAGGGGGCCTAGTGTGTGTGGGGCACATGCAGGGGGCCTAGTGTGTGGGGTACATGCAGGGGGCCTAGTGTGTGTGGGGTACATGCAGGGGGCCTAGTGTGTGTGGGGTACATGCAGGGGCCCTAGTGTGTGTGGTGTACATGCAGGGGGCCTAGTGTGTGGGGTACATGCAGGGGGCCTAGTGTGTGTGGGGTACATGCAGGGGGCCTAGTGTGTGTGGGGTACATGCAGGGGGCCTAGTGTGTGTGGGGTACATGCAGGGGGCCTAGTGTGTGTGGGGTACATGCAGGGGCCCTAGTGTGTGTGGTGTACATGCAGGGGGCCTAGTGTGTGTGGGGTACATGCAGGGGGCCTAGTGTGTGTGGGGTACATGCAGGGGGCCTAGTGTGTGTTGTACATGCAGGGGGGCCTAGTGTGTGTGGGGTACAATCAGGGGGCCTAGTGTGTGTGGGGTACATGCAGGGGGCCTAGTGTGTGTGGGGTACAATCAGGGGGCCTAGTATGCCATGCTGCTGCTTGCTCCCACCCTATATTTTTCAGGCCCACGACTAGCTCTGCAGATCATAGGATTTGACAGGATGCAGACAGTGGTGGCGGGCACTGATCAGTCAGCACCGTGACTGGGGTAACAGTAATATTATATTATATGGGGTGACAGGAGCTGAGGGACATGACCACAAAATGATCACATGAGGTGGAGAAGTCAGAGGGTGTTAAGGGCTGTGAGGAGGAATCCGACCTCCAGACAGCGGAGCGCTCACCATATTTACACAGGCAGCATCTAATCAAATTAGCGGCACTCCCCGAGGTCTCAAGTCAGCGGCGAACACCTGCCGCAGGATCAGCGTATCACCGCGCACCTCTCACTGCAAATCCCAGGAGGCAGCACAACATCTGTGGACTGTCTCTAATGTCGGGGGGCCTTATTACTGGACTCTGGGGAGTATTATGGTCCAGGAGTGGTCACTACTGAGGGGACATCTTACATCCTCAGCAAGGGGGCCCGTCCTACTTCAGGGTCATGTCAGTATGGACCACTTCCCAGTATAAAGGACTTGACTCCTTTGTTCCAATCCATTGTAGTAGAGAAGGGCGGCATGGCCCTGGAGACTGCACCCCAAATGTTGCGGTGGAGATGGGGAGCCTGCAGCGGGTCATTGTACTTTGTAGGGACTACTAGAGGTACACTATGCTGTATGGTGGCCACTGGGGGGATGTTATACTGTGTGGGGGCCATTATACTATGTGCGGGTCACAAGGAAGACTCTATATTGTATGAGGGCACTAAGAGGACATTATACCATGTTGAGGCCACTAAAGGGGCATTATACTTTTGGTCCTCTGAAGGGTCTGGTAAGTTACCCCCCTGGTGTCGCCCCCTATAGCATTGTCCTTCCTGCCCTTCCACATCTCCAGTATTTAGGGCCCGGGGCTCGTGTTTTGTCCGCTGGCTCTGGAGCTTCTACTGGAGACAATGAAAGATTTCTGTGTCCTGCTGCCAGCGCAGATTCATGGCGAGCTGGGTGGAGAGGCTCCGTGTGTTTGTGCTTGGCAGGAGCAGGCGGGGGCTTTACGGGCCCCTATATCTTCTGCTGGCAGCCCTATCTCACAGATGCAGGAGCCGCCGAGGCTTTACTGCGCTTTTATGTAAAACAATATAAGTGCAATTTAATTCTTGCCCGACGCCGCTTGATTAAGGATCCGTCATCGCTCCGAGGCAGGAAATAAAAGCTGCGAGTGATGTGGAGTCTGAACAAACACAAAGGGAAGGAGTTATGGAGATACATCTGATTCTTGGGGCCAGAGGTTAGCACAATGGGGAGCAGGGGACATTGGTGCAGCGGGGGACATGGGGCAGCGGGGGACATGGGGCAGCAGGAGACATGGGGCAGCGGGGGACATGGGGCAGCAGGGGACATAGGGTGACCCTCTGGGCTCTCATCACTCCCCCAATTCCTGACATTCAGACACCTGCAGTTTCTGTTCCTACATTGTTTTCAGTCGCGTGTAGGTATATTGTCGGCAGGACCCCTAGACCGACTCTCATAGGGCTTACGCTGCACAGGTTCATATCACCTATAGGGGATTTCTTCTCCATGGGGATGGTGGAGCATTATGGGACCGTTTTAAGGCTACAATTCACATTACAGCAAAATCAGCCAAACCCAGATAATGCTGGAGAGAAAAAAGTATTGCGCATGTTGAATTTTTCATGCCCAGTTCTTCAGGGGTAACAAGATGCAACCAGCAAAGTCTGAAGGGGACTGAAGTATCCTGAGGAGTCTAGAGGGAAGGGGGTGAAAAGATGGGTCTGGAGGAGGAAAGAGTAGTCTGTAGGGAGTAGAGGGGTTTTCAGGGGGCTAGAGGGCACTACCAGAAACTTCCCTGCAGAACCAAGTGTGCATGTGTATGGGGGTGTTGGGAGACACAACTGGACATCTATGGAGTATGGGCGGCTCTTAGGGTGTAGAGATGTCTGCATTGTAGGATTTATTGGACGAAGTGTCCTGTCCCTTGTTTTGTATCTGTGACACTGTCTGTGTCCTCCAGTTGAGCTGCAGTCTGCAGACAGCTCTGAGGGACGGTCAATATTTATATGTGGCAATGAACGTGTGGTCATTGTCTTAGTCAGTTCTACATCAGTAAGGTATGGAGCCAGGGAGGGAAAGTGCCCCCGTATTATACCCCATGTATAATAACTGCCCCCAACACCTTCTGTACACTCAGGTTTTGGTCCATAGTGTGAACAAGTCCTGTAGTTATCACTTTATCCATGACTTGTCCTCTGTATCTATACACTAGTTATCCTTGTCCCTCCACCAGGCTACCTCCTGTACCATGCCTGACCCTCTGTGTATCTCATCTCTGGCACCGTGGCTAGCCCCTGTACCATGCCTGATCCTCCATGTATCTCATCTCTGGCACCGTGGCTAGCCCCTGTACCATGCCTGATCCTCCATGTATCTCATCTCTAGCACCGTGGCTATCCCCTGTACCATGCCTGATCCTCCATGTATCTCATCTCCTGCACCATGGCTACCTGTGGTACCACCACATCACAGATGCAGCCGCCATGGAGCAGTCACATTTAGGCCCTGTTCACATATGTCAGATTTATCATGGATTTCAGGCACTGATAGTAAAACCTCAGATTACTGGGGTCCTGTTCTAAGAGCTCACAGTCTATATAGGAGCTTATCTAAGGGTTAGTTGTCCCGGGGACGTCCCTGTCCTTAGCTATGATGGCGTCCATCCTCCAGCAGGCGCCGCCGTGTAAGAAAACAGCCACACGAGTAAAAATAATAATATTAGCGCTTTTCGGAATTACTGGAATTGGCCTAATTTGTGTGTAATTTACCCCCCGCCGGGACGATTGCTGCCATTAAGGCAATTTGCAGATGTGAAGCTCTCAGATGGCAGGATAATAATGGCTGCGATTAGAGTGAGAGGCTCCCGTCAAACAAGACAACAGTGGCGGCGGCAATGGTGGCAAGCGAGCGCGGAAAGAAGCGGCTCTCTGGAGAGGTCTCCGCTGCTGTCAGGGAACATTTACTCCCTGCTCGGGGAACATTACACACCACGTCCCTTTAATCCTGTCTGGCCGCCAGCTGTAATTGTAAGGTAGGGGGATTGTGGGAGATGAGATGGAGGTGAGCGGCCAGAGGGAACCGCACCAATTCTGCCCAAATTAACCCAACACAACTCCACATTCTTTGTCTCATCAGACATATGGCCATGGAAGTAATAAGTGGTGGTGGGTTCTTTCCTAGAGGGTCACATGGTCTCCGGTCTATTGCCCCTTCTTGGGGTCAGTGCAGTGTGAGGTCCTAACATGGATGTTTTCATTCACTGACAACAAGTAGAGATCTCTAGGAATAAAAACACACAAAGCCCACGACCCCTATCCATCACAATTCACATTAGACAGTGTTTGGCAAACATTTGCAACATTTTCCATTTTTGAGACACTTTGTGTTTTGAATAGAGGTGGTGAGGTGGGCGAGAATAGCCGAGGAGCCTGATGTATCAAACAAGGTGTTATTACAGAAGACTGGATAGTCCTACAGGATGGCGGTCAGGAGCACTGCGATGCTAGGAGTGTATGGCATAGATGGGTCTGCAGTGTGTGTGGTGAAAACCCTGGAACTAGCCCTGGTGCTGAAACACTGACTGTATATCTGCCAACCAGACATGAGAAGATCAGAACCAGGGACAGCGCCCGTGTAATGTCAGAGAGACTGCTGTATGTACTGACCTGATAGCTGCAGGCAAGAGCCGGGATATAGAGGAAGCCGTCACCCCCATACCCCGCTACTACAGAGTAGGACCCCAGTAATGGCTGATAACAGAGAACAATAGATTGTATTCCCCTGTCCTACAGTCGGCCTCTACTCTCCTGACATGGCTGATAACAGATAGTAATAGATTGTATTCTCCTGTCCTACAGTCGGCCTCTACTGTCCTGACGTGGCTGATAACAGATAGTAATAGATTGTATTCCTCTGTCCTACAGTCGGCCTCTCCCCTCCTGACGTGGCTGATAACAGATAGTAATAGATTGTATTCCCATGTCCTACAGTCGGCCTCTCCTCTCCTGACATGGCTGATAACAGATAGTAATAGATTGTATTCCCCTGTCCTACAGTCGGCCTCTCCCCTCCTGACATGGCTGATAACAGATAATAATAGATTGTATTCACCTGTCCTACAGTCGGCCTCTCCCCTCCTGACATGGCTGATAACAGATAGTAATAGATTGTATTCACCTGTCCTACAGTCGGCCTCTCCTATCCTGACATGGCTGATAACAGATAGTAATAGATTGTATTCCCCTGTCCTACAGTCGGCCTCTCCCCTCCTGACATGGCTGATAACAGATAGTAATAGATTGTATTCCCCCGTCCTACAGTCCGCCTCTCCTCTCCTGACGTGGCTGATAACAGATAGTAATAGATTGTATTCACCTGTCCTACAGTCGGCCTCTCCTATCCTGACATGGCTGATAACAGATAGGAATAGATTGTAGTCACCCGTCCTACAGTCGGCCTCTCCTCTCCTGACATGGCTGATAACAGATAGTAATAGATTGTATTCCCCTGTCCTACAGTCGGCCTCTCCCCTCCTGACGTGGCTGATAACAGATAGTAATAGATTGTAGTCACCTGTCCTACAGTCGGCCTCTCCCCTCCTGAAATGGCTGATAACAGATAGTAATAGATTGTATTCCCCTGTCCTACAGTCGGCCTCTCCCCTCCTGACATGGCTGATAACAGATAGTAATAGATTGTAGTCACCTGTCCTACAGTCGGCCTCTCCCCTCCTGACATGGCTGATAACAGATAGTAATAGATTGTATTCCCCGGTCCTACAGTCGGCCTCTCCCCTCCTGACATGGCTGATAACAGATAGTAATAGATTGTATTCCCCTGTCCTACAGTCGGCCTCTCCCCTCCTGACATGGCTGATAACAGATAATAATAGATTGTATTCCCCTGTCCTACAGTCGGCCTCTCCCCTCCTGACACAGCTGATAACAGATAGTAATAGATTGTAGTCACCTGTCCTACAGTCGGCCTCTCCTCTCCTGACATGGCTGATAATAGATAGTAATAGATTGTATTCCCCTGTCCTACAGTCGGCCTCTCCTCTCCTGACATGGCTGATAACAGATAGTAATAGATTGTATTCCCCTGTCCTACAGTCGGCCTCTCCCCTCCTGACATGGTGGCTGATAACAGATAGTAATAGATTGTATTCTCCTGTCCTACAGTCGACCTTTCCCCTCCTGACATGGCTAATAACAGATAGTAATAGATTGTATTCCCCTGTCCTACAGTCGGCCTCTCCTGACATGCTGATAACAGATAGTAATAGATTGTATTCTCCTGTCCTACAGTCGGCCTCTCCTCTCCTGACATGGTTGATAACAGATAGTAATAGATTGTATTCTCCTGTGTTACAGTCGGCCTCTCCCCTCCTGACATGGCTAACAGATAGTAATAGATTGTAGTCACCTGTCCTACAGTCGGCCTCTCCTCTCCTGACATGACTGATAACAGATAGTAATAGATTGTATTCTCCTGTCCTACAGTCGGCCTCTCCCCTCCTGACATGGCTGATAACAGATAGTAATAGATTGTATTCTCCTGTGTTACAGTCGGCCTCTCCCCTCCTGACATGGCTGATAACAGATAGTAATAGATTGTAGTCACCTGTCCTACAGTCGGCCTCTCCTCTCCTGACATGGCTGATAACAGATAGTAATAGATTGTATTCCCCTGTCCTACAGTCAGCCTCTCCCCTCCTGACGTGGCTGATAACAGATAGTAATAGATTGTAGTCACCTGTCCTACAGTCGGCCTCTCCTCTCCTGACATGGCTGATAACAGATAGTAATAGATTGTAGTCACCTGTCCTACAGCCGGCCTCTCCTCTCCTGACATGGCTGATAACAGATAGTAATAGATTGTAGTCACCTGTCCTACAGCCGGCCTCTCCTCTCCTGACATGGCTGATAACAGATAGTAATAGATTGTAGTCACCTGTCCTACAGTCGGCCTCTCCTCTCCTGACATGGCTGATAACAGATAGTAATAGATTGTATTCCCCTGTCCTACAGTCGGCCTCTCCCCTCCTGACACAGCTGATAACAGATAGTAATAGATTGTAGTCACCTGTCCTACAGTCGGCCTCTCCTCTCCTGACATGGCTGATAACAGATAGTAATAGATTGTATTCCCCTGTCCTACAGTCGGCCTCTCCCCTCCTGACATGGCTGATAACAGATAGTAATAGATTGTATTCCCCTGTCCTACAGTCGGCCTCTCCCCTCCTGACATGGCTGATAACAGATAGTAATAGATTGTATTCCCCTGTCCTACAGTTGGCCTCTCCCCTCCTGACATGGCTGATAACAGATAGTAATAGATTGTATTCCCATCCTACAGTCAGCCTCTCCCCTCCTGACATGGCTGATAACAGATAGTAATAGATTGTATTCCCCTGTCCTACAGTCGGCCTCTCCCCTCTTGACGTGGCTGATAACAGATAGTAATAGATTGTAGTCACCTGTCCTACAGTCGGCCTCTCCCCTCCTGACATGGCTGATAACAGATAGTAATAGATTGTATTCCCCCGTCCTACAGTCGGCCTCTCCTCTCCTGACATGGCTGATAACAGATAGTAATAGATTGTAGTCACCTGTCCTACAGTCGGCCTCTCCTCTCCTGACATGGCTGATAACAGATAGTAATAGATTATATTCCCCTGTCCTACAGTCGGCCTCTCCTCTCCTGACATGGCTGATAACAGATAGTAATAGATTGTATTCCCCTGTCCTACAGTCGGCCTCTCCCCTCCTGACATGGCTGATAACAGATAGTAATAGATTGTATTCCCCTGTCCTACAGTCGGCCTCTCCCCTCCTGACATGGCTGATAACAGATAGTAATAGATTGTAGTCACCTGTCCTACAGTCGGCCTCTCCTCTCCTGACATGGCTGATAACAGATAGTAATAGATTGTATTCCCCTGTCCTACAGTCGGCCTCTCCCCTCCTGACATGGTGGCTGATAACAGATAGTAATAGATTGTATTCCCCTGTCCTACAGTCGGCCTCTCCCCTCCTGACCTGGCTGATAACAGATAGTAATAGATTGTATTCCCCTGTCCTACAGTCGGCCTCTCCCCTCCTGTCGTGGCTGATAACAGATAGTAATAGATTGTATTCCCCTGTCCTACAGTCGGCCTCTCCCCTCCTGAGATGGCTGATAACAGATAGTAATAGATTGTAGTCACCTGTCCTACAGTCGGCCTCTCCCCTCCTGTCGTGGCTGATAACAGATAGTAATAGATTGTATTCCCCTGTCTTACAGTCGGCCTCTCCTCTCCTGACATGGCTGATAACAGATAGTAATAGATTGTATTCCCCTGTCCTACAGTCGGTCTCTCCTCTCCTGACGTGGCTGATAACAGATAGTAATAGATTGTAGTCACCTGTCCTACAGTCGGCCTCTCCCCTCCTGACATGGCTGATAACAGATAGTAATAGATTGTATTCCCCCGTCCTACAGTCCGTCTCTCCTCTCCTGACGTGGCTGATAACAGATAGTAATAGATTGTATTCACCTGTCCTACAGTCGGCCTCTCCTATCCTGACATGGCTGATAACAGATAGTAATAGATTGTATTCCCCTGTCCTACAGTCGGCCTCTCCCCTCCTGACATGGCTGATAACAGATAGTAATAGATTGTATTCACCTGTCCTACAGTCGGCCTCTCCCCTCCTGACGTGGCTGATAACAGATAGTAATAGATTGTATTCCCCTGTCCTACAATCGGCCTCTCCCCTCCTGACATGGCTGATAACAGATAGTAATAGATTGTATTCCCCTGTCCTACAGTCGGCCTCTCTCCTCCTGACGTGGCTGATAACAGATAGTAATAGATTGTATTCCCCTGTCCTACAATCGGCCTCTCCCCTCCTGACATGGCTGATAACAGATAGTAATAGATTGTATTCCCCTGTCCTACAGTCGGCCTCTCCTCTCCTGACATGGCTGATAACAGATAGTAATAGATTGTATTCCCCTGTCCTACAGTCGGCCTCTCTCCTCCTGACGTGGCTGATAACAGATAGTAATAGATTGTATTCACCTGTCCTACAGTCGGCCTCTCCCCTCCTGACATGGCTGATAACAGATAGTAATAGATTGTAGTCCCCTGTCCTACAGTCGGCCTCTCCTGACATGGCTGATAACAGATAGTAATAGATTGTAGTCCCCTGTCCTACAGTCGGCCTCTCCTCTCCTGACATGGCAGATAACGGATAGTAATAGATTGTATTCCCCTGTCCTGCAGTCGGCCTCTCCCCTCCTGACATGGCTGATAACAGATAGTAATAGATTGTATTCCCCTGTCCTACAGTCAGTGGCTGGATTTGAACCCAGGACTCCGGTGCCAACCATTGAGCCACCATGCTGCCCTATACACTGACCGCAGACCCTGCGTCCTTATTCCTGGGCTCTTGGTGGTGTCTCTGCGGTGTTATTCTGGGATCAGGACCTGTCAACCTTGGATTGTGATACTCTGAGAGCTCTCCTGTAATGACTGCTGTCTCTCACCTCAATCCTCAGACCTCTCACTTCTTGCCCCGCACCTCATGCCTCACTCCTCTTGCCCCGCACCTCTCACCTCTTGCCCCGCACCTCATGCCTCACTCCTCTTGCCCCGCACCTCTCACCTCTTGCCCCGCACCTCATGCCTCACTCCTCTTGCCCCGCATCTCATGCCTCACTCCTCTTGCCCCGCACCTCATGCCTCACTCCTCTTGCCCCGCACCTCTCACCTCTTGCCCCGCACCTCATGCCTCACTCCTTGCGCCTCCACTGGGATGTCTGATGAATGTTTAATACATTGATTGCTTCTTCCTTTAATTACTGCTGCAGCAAACCCTCCGGAGACGCAGAGACGGCGCCGTCAGCCACAGGGATGGGAATAATTAGGAGGCTGCGGCCTGTGCCGCAGCAGGAGACATCACCCCAATGTAATCCTTCATTGCCGAACTGATTGTAAGCTCTTTGGCTCCATCATCCCTGCAGTGCTTTGTACGACGCCACTACCACAGTCATCACTATACTGTATCTGCTGTCTTACAGGGCAGAACTCTGTGTAATAGTCTTGTGTCTCTGTTTTGTGCCATTTTTAAGATCTGTGCTGGCTGTCAGTGACCGCACTGAACTGACCATTATATGGGGGGGGGGGGTAGTTACTCAGGGGCTCAGGCTCCTAGGGGCCCCGATAATCGGAGCCTCAGGAGTAAAGGAGAACCAGGCAGTAATCTGCAGCAGAGTATAAAATAAGTGTAACAGCTGCAGCACTTGTAAGGTGCACCGGTGTGAACAGAACTTGATCTGTTTAGGCTTTTTGGTTAAAAGCAGAGATCTTGAAACTGATCTGTGTGCAGCTTTAGCTGTGACTAGAGAGAAGTGAATACGTTTTACCGTACAATAAAATCTAGAAACGTAAATTTCAGGACTGTGTACATGGCGGAGACTCCCCAGATTACACATCAAATATTTGTCTGCGGCGATCACAGCCACAATCGGGGGGTCACACGATGTATTTAAGTTACAAACCCATAATAGAAGTGAATGAGGAAGGTTTGAGACTGCTGCAGACAAGAGGCCTGTATCTGCGCTCATCCTGAGCCCCCTGGTTCATGAACAGAATGTCAGCACTGTAGTAAAGACTGACACACAGATGAAATATAATAAGATATAATAAATATCACGTATAATAAAAAGTACCAGTAATACAACCCCGCATCTACTACCTGTAGGCGCAGCAGGTCTGCACATACTGTAATGCTTCTGATCTCCTGTGGAGGCGCTGCAGTGAAAGTGAACACCTGATACTCAGTTACCCCATAGATCACAACTGATCACTGAGGATCCCAGCAGTGGGGTGCGGTGTAATCAGATTAGCATCAGATCCCTTAAACGCCCTGATACATAGGAACAACTCCTGCAGCTGTGACCAGAATAAGGTCAGGATGAGTTGTCTTTTACTGAGAGCTAGTGGAAATCTAAGTGTTACAGGGGGCGGGGCTGTGACAACCTCTCTGACATGATATACACACGTGGACAAAATTGTTGTTCCCCTCCCTCGTTTAATGAAAGAAAACCCCACAATGGTCACAGAAATAACTTGAATCTGACAAAAGTAATAATATATAAAAATTCTATGAAAATGAACAAATGAAAGTCAGACATTGCTTTCCAACCAGGCTTCAACATGAAACAGGCCTTGACAGAAATGATGGTTCCCCTGAAAATAATGTGACGAAAGGGACATGTTACATCAAGGTGTGTCCACTAATTAACTAATTAGCATCCCAGGTGTCTACAATCCTGTAATCAGTCCGTGGCCTGTATATAGGGCTACAGATACTCACTGTGCTGTTTGGTGACATGGTGAGTACCGCACTCAACATGGACCAGAGGAAGCGAAGGAAAGAGTTGTCTCAGAAGATTAGAAAGAAAATTATAGACAAGCATGTTACAGGTAAAGGTTATAAGACCATCTCCAAGCAGCTTGATGTTCCTGTGACTACACTTGCACATATAATTCAGAAATTTAAGATCCATGGGACTGTAGCCAACCTCTCTGGGCGTGGCCGCAGGAGGAAAACTGATGACAAATCAAAGAGAAGGATAATACGAATGGTAACAAAAGAGCCCAGAAAAACTTCTATAGAGATTAAAGGTGAACTTCAAGCTCAAGGAGCATCAGTGTCAGATCGCACCATCCGTCGTTGTTTGAGCCAAAGTGGACTTCATGGGAGACGACCAAGGAGGACACCATTGTTGAAAACAAATCATAAAAAAGCCAGACTGGAATTTGCCAAACTACATGTTGACAAGCCACAAAGCTTCTGGGAGAATGTCCTATGGACAGATGAGACAAAAATCGAAATTTTTGGCAAGGCACATCAGCTCTATGTTCACAGATGGAAAAATGAAGCCTATCTTGAAAAGAACACTGTCCCTACTGTGAGACATGGAGGAGGCTCTGTTATGTTCTGGGGCTGCTTTGCTGCATCTGGCACAGGGTGTCTTGAATCTGTGCAGGGTACAATGAAATCTCAAGACTATCAAGGGATTCTAGAGAGAAATGTGCTGCCCAGTGTCAGAAAGCTTGGTCTCAGTCGCAGGTCATGGGTCTTGCAACAGGATAATGACCCAAAACACAGCTAAAAACACCCAAGAATAGCTAAGAGGAAAACATTGGACTATTCTGAAGTGGCCTTCATTAAACAAGGGAGGTGGACCAATAATTTTGTCCACCTGTGTATAGGTGGTTGTCAGTAGTAATTGATCAATCGTTGTACTGTATTATAAGGTGTGCGGATCTCATGTCTGATCACATGTCATTATATCAGTGATGTCAGTAACAGGGGGCGGGGCTGTGACAACCTCATATTATAGTAGTTATATTCTTGTACATAGGGGGCAGTATTATAGTAGTAATATTCTTGTACATACTAGTAGCATTATAGTAGTTATACAGTGCCTTGCGAAAGTATTCGGCCCCCTTGAACGTTTCAATCTTTTGCCACATTTTAGGCTTCAAACGTAAGGATTTAAAATTTTAATTTTTTGGTGAAGAATCAACAACAAGTGGGACAGAATTGTGAAGTGGAATGAAATTTATTGGTTATTTTAAACTTTTGTAAAAAATAAAAAACTGAAAAGTGGGGTGTGCCAAATTATTCGGCCCCCTTAAGTTAATACTTTGTAGCGCCCCCTTTTCCTGCGATTACAGCTGCAAGTCGCTTGGGGTATGTCTCTATCAGTTTTGCACATGGAGAGACTGAAATTCTTGCCCATTCTTCCTTGGAAAACAGCTGGAGCTCAGTGAGGTTGGATGGAGAGCGTTTGTGAACAGCAGTTTTCAGCTCTTTCCACAGATTCTCGATTGGATTCAGGTCTGGACTTTGACTTGGCCATTCTAACACCTGGATACGTTTATTTGGGAACCATTCCATTGTAGATTTTGCTTTATGTTTGGGATCATTGTCTTGTTGGAAGATAAATCTCCGTCCCAGTCTCAGGTCTTTTGCAGACTCCAACAGGTTTTCTTCCAGAATGGTCCTGTATTTGGCTCCATCCATCTTCCCATCAATTTTAACCATCTTCCCTGTCCCTGATGAAGAAAAGCAGGCCCAAACCATGATGCTACCACCACCATGTGTGACAGTGGGGATGGTGTGTTCAGGGGGATGAGCTGTGTTGCTTTTACGCCAAACATATTGTTTTGCATTGTGGCCAAAAAGTTGGATTTTGGTTCCATCTGAGCAGAGCACCTTCTTCCACATGTTTGGTGTCTCCCAGGTGGCTTTTTATGCCTATCTTTGAGAAATGGCTTTCTTCTTGCCACTCTTCCATAAAGGCCAGATTTGTGCAGTGTACGACTGATTGTTGTCCTATGGACAGACTCTCCCACCTCAGCTGTAGATCTCTGCAGTTCATCCAGAGTGATCATGGGCCTCTTGGCTGCATCTCTGATCAGTCTTCTCCTTGTTTGAGATGAAAGTTTAGAGGGACGGCCGGGTCTTGGTAGATTTGCAGTGGTCTGATACTCCTTCCATTACAATATGATCGCTTGCACAGTGCTCCTTGGGAGGTTTAAAGTTTGGGAAATCTTTTTGTATCCAAATCCGGCTTTAAACTTCTCCACAACAGTATCACGGACCTGCCTGGTGTGTTCCTTGGTCTTCATGATGCTCTCTGCGCTTTAAACAGAACCGTGAGACTATCACAGAGCAGGCGCATTTATATGGAGACTTGATTACACACAGGTGGATTATATTTATCATCATCAGTCATTTAGGACAACATTGGATCATTCAGAGATCCTCACTGAACTTCTGGAGTGAGTTTGCTGCACTGAAAGTAAAGGAGCCGAATAATATTGCACGCCCCACTTTTCAGTTTTTTATTTTTTACAAAAGTTTAAAATAACCAATAAATTTTGTTCCACTTCACGATTGTGTCCCACTTGTTGTTGATTCTTCACCAAAAAATTAAAATTTTATATCCTTATGTTTGAAGCCTGAAATGTGACAAAAGGTTGAAAAGTTCAAGGGGGCCGAATACTTTCGCAAGGCACTGTATTAGTAGTATTAGGAGTAGCTTTGATAACAACATGGACCCATTACAGACCCCACAGTGGTTGTTACTCAGCTTTCTCAAACTACAGAACAGCAAATCGTTGTAATTTAGTATCACAAAGGGAATCCGTATAAGTGCAGATTTTCCTTTCAGGACCCTTGTAAAGCTGGGTGACTACCAAGTGGGGGTTGTACTACTCATGTCCGGCCCGGGACAGAGTCATTAATATCCAGACGGAGAACAATTAGCCATGTTCCTGTGGCAGTGGCGGATCGCACCGTTCATCAATCATGGTTAGTGCGGCTTTAATTAACCCTGCGTTTTATCACTGTCTCCCGGTAACCAGCCCCCTCCTCCATTCTGCAGGCAGTTATGGAGTTAACAAATTTCAGACATTGCCACAATGTGTCAGTCAGCCATAGTTGCTAGGTTACAGCCTGTTTACCCCTGCACCAGGCAGAAGCTGATTTACATAGGGCCCCTGAGGGCCCCACAAGTCAGGAATAGCTATTACCTGATGTGTATTCTCCACCTGGCAGCTCGCAGTATGAATATATGCGTATAATCACCAGACGCCGGCGGACATGATGAGCTGTGAAAGATTCGCCATGTTCTGTCCGTCCTGGTATCGCATCCATTATTTCTCTGCTGAACGTCAGTAATGTGGAAGGAAGAATGTGGAAAAGCACCATATATTATCATTTATCAGGGGCTTCCGACCCTGCAGAGGGCGGGCAATGGGGAGAGCAGAGAGGATATCGGAATATACAGCAAGTGTCAGGACTCTACATCCTGATATGGTAGGCACCTGACACTAGGTATAGCATTAACCCCATGGTGATTGCTGCAGCCACCCTGTGATTTGCTGGGATGGTGCCACACACTATACTGGTCCCAGTTACTGTCCTGAATATTACTCATAAAGTAATCCCTAGTGTAGTACAATAGCCCCGTTATATATGATAGGGTGTTCAGAGAAATACAGTCGGGACACTTAGGGAAGCTACGTAGTAGCCCTGACCCCTCCGCTGTGTGGATGTCAGACCAGCCTAGACTCAGGAATGGCACAATACACTGGTAAATGTGAGTTCTGTTCTCTCATCCATTCTTGCTCCATTTTCTACTGTATGCAGGTTACTATATAATTCCGTTAGGCTCCGCAGGTGAACGGTCGCTCCGGCAGTGGACATCCGTCATCCTGGAGCTGCTCTGGGTTTCCTGCCTCACATTCTACTCATTGATATAAGAAGCACGTGCGGCGGGCGGACAGGAAACAAGAGCGAGCGATTCTATCTCACTCACGAAGGATAAAAACTTCGGAAATCAATGTGAGCGGATAATGGCCTATTAGTAAAATGGCCGCGTTAGTCCCAGTCCAGTGAGCCCAGATGTCGTCCAATGGAAGCAGATGAGAACGCCAGCACCCCTCCCTCATCTATCTAATATCTATCTATCTCATATCATATCTGTCTATGCAGCACCAAACAAAACAGAAGGCTGGGTCCAGAGTCCAGAGCTAATGCTCCAATATATAAAAAACTAAGGGACTTTGCAAGGTTTCAGTCTTTAATGCACCTTTTTTTGAGCCTTATCTATCTATCTATCTCATATCTTTCTGTGTGTCCGGCCTTGGATTATGCGGTGATTCAGGACATGCACAGGGGCTGGACAGATCAGTTGTTATAGTGAAGCAGAGAATGTCAGGGGGGCGTCTGGCACATGGAGGTTGTTCTGTGGATTGTCCTGGAGGAATCTGTGTCAGCGTTCTGCCATATTCTTCATGCTCTAATAACTCCAACCAGTTTATTTTTGTATTTTAGTGGGGGTTGGGCTAAGGCAGGGGAGGGCGCGGGTGTCAGAATCACCCTGAATAAGTCTTCATCCACAGCCAGGCGCCCGGTCCTGCTGAGGAGGGAGACGTCACCTGACCCTGCACGTATTATACATCAGAACCAAAGGTAGCGAAAGATCTACAGTCACCTGGACGTTCACAACTGCCTGACATACTGACCTACATGATGAAGAAGGCGTCTACAGGAAGGATCACTGTTGTGTCTGTGCTTTACTGATGGTGCACTGCTCTATAATTACAATACTTATACTCTAGTTACATCCAGAGCTGCACTCACAACTAAACTTAGAGATGCTGGTTGTCAGTAGTAATAGATGAATAGCTGTACTGTAGTATAAGGTGTGCGGATCTCATGTCTGATCACATGTCATTATATCAGTGATGTCAGTAACAGGGGGCGGGGCTGTGACAACCTCTCAGACATGATATATACAGCTGGGTGTCAGTAGTAATAGATGAATAGCTGTACTGTAGTATAAGGTGTGCGGATCTCATGTCTGATCACATGTCATTATATTATATCAGTGATGTCAGTAACAGGGGGCGGGGCTGTGACAACCTCTCAGACATGATATATACAGCTGGGTGTCAGTAGTAATAGATGAATAGCTGTACTGTAGTATAAGGTGTGCGGATCTCATGTCTGATCACATGTCATTATATCAGTGATGTCAGTAACAGGGGGCGGGGCTGTGACAACCTCTCAGACATGATATATACAGCTGGTTGTCAGTAGTAATAGATGAATAGCTGTACTGTAGTATAAGGTGTTTGGATCTCATGTTATGGCTGCCATCTTGTTGCTAACATTGTCGGTGTTCTGTAGGGTCATCATAATTGCCTTTTCTGGGCTGATTTTATTAGCCTAATAAAATATAATGAGAATTTTTTTTATAGTGTTGACAGGAATTGTCTTTCTTTTTGTTGGTAACAGAATTAACTGATGAATTCCTGGTTGAGGTGCGGTTGGCGGCGGCGGTGGGGTGGTTAATCCTCCTCATTAGTTCCTGGCAACATTAGCTGGAAATTAACAGTATTATCTGGAAATCTTCCTGTTCTACAAGTTTAATCAATTTCTAACCAGTTACATTACAGGACCCCGAGAGGGAGGTGGAAACCTGCAATGAGAGGCATTGTGGTCACTGGCAGCAGGTTCAGGATCAGTGACCTCATTGGATTAGGATTAGGGGCCCCATGACTCTAAGATTAGTGACCTCGTTGGTCCAGGTTCAGTGACTTCATAGTTCCAGCATTGGTTCAGGATTAGTGGCCTAATAGCTCTAGTGTTAGTCACCTCATAGCTCCAGGATTATTGGTCTCATTGGTTTTGGATTAACAACATGATTGCTTCCTTGTTGTCATGAATTTTCAGATGTTGAGCTTCCCATAGTTGAATTTTAAAAGCTACTGGTGGATGGGAGATAAAGATGATTCTCAGGAGATAAAATCAAAAATTGATCCATTTAATGTCTCTGATAAACCGACATTTTTGGGAGCAAGGAATCATTTTCTGGAATTTGTGGTTAATACACGATTTGCAGTCAATGAGTAAACATCTTGTCATATTGGCATCTCCATCTGAATCTGGCAGGAAACGTCTCTTCTTGCTTGTTCATGTTGCTCCTGGCACACAGCACACACCAATCAGAAACTGGGCCAAGAGGCTGGGTATATCCTGCCAACTGGGCCCACGGGTGCGCTCCGTCTGGCATCTCGCATGTATTTTCGCGCTGAGATTTAACTTCCACGAATCCACTATATGAAAAATTAATGGTGGACGGAGGGGGTCCTGAATCGAAGCAAATACTGTGCTCCACCATATACAATGTCCCATTTGAGTAAAAGATCAGTTAGAACAAGCAATACCTACTGGCTTCCCCCATACAGTTTTAATTATTGACATTAATCAATGGGCTGATGATAATCTTGGATCTCCTATGCTACATTAAAGATGCAGTCAACTACCCCATGTTTGTCGGCTGATCGAGAATAAACATTCCTAAGAACACTTGTTTCCATTAATTGACCCACTAACAGACTGATAACATTGACATTCATTTTCTATTAAGCTGAAATACAATTTATTTTACTTGTACACGTGTCTTGTACATGTCTTAGTATTCACTGTTGTGTAATTGGCTTACTATTCACTGTTTGGTGCTAGGTTTACTACTTACAGTAGTATTCAGTGTTGTGTACACCGGCTCACTTAACTATTGTGTGCTCAGCTCAGCATTTCCTGTTGTGTACTCTTCTTAGTATTCACTGTCCTCTACTAATGTCAAACTGTCCTGTTGTGCGCTCGGGTCAGCATTCATTGTTGTGCGCTCGGGTCAGCATTCATTGCTGTGTGCTCGGGTCAGCATTCATTGTTGTGCGCTCGGGTCAGCATTCATTGTTGTGCGCTCGGGTCAGCATTCATTGTTGTGCGCTCGGGTCAGCATTCATTGCTGTGTGCTCGGGTCAGCATTCATTGTTGTGCGCTCGGGTCAGCATTCATTGCTGTGTGCTCGGCTCTGTATTTCCTGTCATTATTATATACTTGGCTCAGTAGTCACAGTTGTGTATTTGGCTCAGGCTTCACTGTTGTGTGGTCAGCTCAGTGTTCACTGTCCGGTGTTCGGCAAAGTATTCACTGTCGTGTACTTGCCTCAATATTTCCTGTTGTGCACTTGGCTTCGTATTTACGGTTGTGCGTTCCAGCTGCATATTCATGGTCATTTGATCAACTCAATATAAAGTGTCGTGTTCTTGGCTCAGTATACATTGTCATGTACACGGCTTAGTATTCATTGTTGGGTTCTTGGCTCAGTATTCACAGTTATGTGCTCATCGCCCAGTATGCAGCATGTACTGTTTATTTTATTGTGTTAGTGAAGACACTTCAGGTTTTGATCTTTGTTTAGCCACAAGTCCCATCTCATCGTCTCTGTTTTTTTCTATTCACTGTTGTGTACTCATCTCAATATTTCCCATAGTGTACATGGCTCAGTAATCACAGTCACGTGCTCTGTTCAGTATTCGCTATCTCTTGTTTGGCTCAGTATTTACCATTACGCACTTGTCTACGTATTCACTGTCAGGTACCTGGCTCAATATTCACGGTCATGTGCTTGGCTCTTTATTCATTTTTATGTACATGTATTCACTGTTGTTTGCTCAGTTTAGTATTTACAGTTGTGTGCTCGCCCCTCAGTATGCAGAATTTACTGTTTATTTTGTTGTGACGGTGAAGACACTTCAGGTTCTGATCTTTGTTTGGCCACAAGTCCCATCTCATTTGGTTTCCTTTTTTCTTTTGGTTCTTACACGCTTTGAGTAATTGGCCGTTTTCACATCTATTAGTTTCTAGGCTCATGTACCAGTGCACGGTGAGTTGTTGTAATGTCGAGGTTATATCTCTGCTCCCATGGCCCTGCCCTTGGTTTGGAGAGGCTCTAAATCAGGAAATACTGGATCAAGGATTTAATGATCATAAAATAAATTATCTTGTGAATTTAACATTTTGTAGTTCATTTCTCTAAAATCTTACACATCGGCCGCTGCTCATGTCTTATGATCATGGATGGGCCTGAGAACTGTGTGCAACTGATGTCATATGTGTGTAGCACCTGCTGTAACTTCTTGTTTACTGGGATTACTGGCGATAACTAAGGATTTCTCTTCTCTCTCGGCAGCTGCAGTAAGATGGCATCATCAGATTGTTCTTTTGTCATTGTCGCCATTTTGCTTCCAACATTCCTAGTCCAACATGCTGAAGCCTGCCCAGCTGAGTGCCGATGCTACAGTATGACCGTGGAGTGTGGGTCCAAGGGTCTGAAGAACATTCCAGCCAATATCCATCCCTCCACTCAGGTTTGACATTCTTCTCTTGTAAACTAGTTCCTACCCTTTCTTATATAACTGTTTCCTTGCCCTGTCGATACCCATGTCATGACCAATTTAAACATTCACGTCTCCATTTTATACTTTTGAGAGGCTTCGGAGTTTGCAGTGTAGTGGGTGCCATCTCCATTAACAATCTGTTCCCCTTTTAGAGTTATTATGTTCCCATGTTGAAAATGTATATCATTCATCATAGTCTTTGCAAACCTATCACACTTTCCCCCACCTACGCATTTTACCAATACAAGTCAATTAATATTTACATACATCGTACTTAAACATGAACACAATTTTCTTTTTTGTTCATGTAGTTGTTACATGATTAATCTCCCCCACCATGCATGTCACCACACAAGAGGAAGTGTCTCAGACGGATTTCAGTCTGGTGGTCTTCATGTCCCTCATCTCTATTTTCCGCTCTATTGTTACGGGAGGAATAAATGTAGTCATCTGCATAATAGATACACAGATGTGGGCTGGGTATCAAGAAGACGCCACACGATGGAATGTCTCATGGAGTATGAGAGATATGGAGTTAATAGTGAAACCTAGAGATGATAATAATATAACTCACTGTCAGGATACCAACATGCTCCCGAAACATTAATCCAAACATCCAACAGCAGGGTGAACCTTCAGCCACTTCGGGTTAAGCTTGAATGCAATAGTCAGCCTGGTAAATAACAAATGTTAATGAGTTACCGCAGGAGGAGAGTAATGGACCCTGAGAACCCTGCCGTGGGCACCCTGACACATTCTTACATCATGAGGTTGGCCTTTGGCATGAGAGCAGATGTTGATCAATATGGTGGTGGGGTGGCTGCTGATGCCTGGTCCTCGCTGGCAGGATCCTCTACTGTTTTCTCTAGGGTTGAAAATGAATGTGCTGAAAATATTATCCATTAATAATGTGCAGAGGAGGATAAACATCATCCATTAGTAATGTCTCCAGGCGATAGGGACAATGAAATGTGAAGGACACATGGTACAGCAGGTCTGGAGGGCTGTAGGTGGTGACCTGATGCCACATGTATGCTTCTCTTTTTTTCTCCCCAGACCGTGTTTCTGCAGGACAATGCAATCTCTCAAATCCAGCAGCAGGACCTGTCTCCATTGTCAGGACTTCAGTATTTGTATATCCAGAATAATACCATCTCTGGCCTGGAACCCGGAGCCTTCAAAGCTCAGCAGCATCTGGTGGAACTTGCTCTCAATGGGAACCGAATCCATCTCATCAACAGTAGCATCTTCAAAGGACTGGAACACCTAAGGGTCCTGTACCTGGCAGGAAACCAGATCACCAGACTGCTGGCGTACACCTTCTCGGACCTACAGGTAAATCAAAAAAGTTAATAGCAATCCATTTAGACTAGTAGATATGGATGGAATGTTTATGGGGTGGGTATACAGAAGTGCGATCCAAAATACTGCAGTTTCGACTACCCACAATTGTTGCGCCAGTAGCAGCTGGGTAATTGCTGAAACGCACCTTATCCAGACGTTGATCCAAGAACAGGAAATGTACTGTAGGTGAAGACACAGTTGAGCATTGGACTCCATAGTAATGTCCTGTTCTCTCAGGAGTTTGGATAAGGTATATACCAGGTACCTTCTACAAATTGATATAATAAAAAAAAAAAAAAAGTCTGGCAGGTTTATTAGCTCCGCCTTTAGTATACCTAAAATAATTTGCTCTTCATTTTAGCTCTATGTGCCTTGCCGCAGTTACTGGTGAGCCGAATATAATAGTGCACTGCAGCAGGGCTTATGGGCTCAGTATACACAGTGGAAGCCACTGCTCATAGTACTAAGTGCAGCAGATAAGAAGATTAGACAATAAACCCACCGTCTATTATAGAAATGATCCCAGTGTGAATCACCTATTTTTGGATTGTTTTCAGAGACTTCAGGAGCTGCATTTGCAGGAGAACGACATTGAGAACCTCCAGGAGCAGGCCTTCTCAGGACTGTCCTCACTCGCACTGCTCGACCTCAGCAAGAACAACCTGCGCACCATAAGTCGTGCAACTCTTCGGCCTTTAATCAGCCTGCAGGTGCTGAGACTCACAGGTATGGGGCCCCAGTGCATCCGACAGTAAATCCATGTTCACTCAGTGTGGTCCTTGCATACATGTTGCAGTCTTTGTCTAGGTCAGGACTGGATCTGATGGAGAAGTGGGTGTTATGATAGGGTTAAAATACCAAATCTGTATGGTAAAGACGGAATGCTATTATTTTTCGGGAGTTGGGAATGTCATATCATGAAATCAGACTGTCTTCTCTTTTCTCTTCTTGTACTTTTTCTCTTTGCAGAAAACCCTTGGAGATGTGACTGTGCCCTCCATTGGCTACGGACGTGGATGAAAGAAGAAGGCAAACGTCTTCTAACCTCTTTTGATAAGAAACTCATCTGCTCTGAACCACCGAGATTGTCCCACCAGAGTCTGCTGGACATCTCTGGTAACAGCCTCGTCTGTATCCCTCCTGTAGTCCTTGTAGACCCCATGGAGCTTACAGCTCGTCTAGGGGATGAACTGCGGGTCTCCTGTCGAGCTACGGGATATCCTCAGCCACTGGTTACTTGGAGGAAAGTTGCCCATGCTCGTGTAAGTCCTCCAAAAGGTAATTTGAAGTCCACCAGCAGCAGAATCTTTGAGTTAAGTGAGAGAAGTGTGGGGGAACAGTTTGACTCTGACACGGGAAGCGGGATGCTCTTACTGAATAATATCACCATGTCTCATGCTGGGAAGTATGAATGCTTGGCCTCTAATCCTGGAGGAACGGCCAAGGTCTTGTTTCACTTGACTGTCAACCTCTCCAACCAACAGTCCCGCTCGTACACGTCTGTGGATATAAGTCAGGAGCCTCTATATGATATGGAGAGCATGGAGTTCACGGCGCTTAGTATGGCCACTCAGACGGCCATTGCCATTGGCATCTCTTTGCTGGCCCTGACCGCCATGCTTCTGATTGTCATGATCTACAGAAAGCATCACAAGAGAAAAAAGTCTAAAAAAGAGGAGAACATCCTGTATGTCAATGACTATTCTGATGGACCAACCACTTTCGCCCAGTTGGAAGAGTACAGGGATGAACGTGGGCATGAGATGTTTGTCATAGATAGAAACAAGGCCCATTTCCCAACGTACAAGGACCCGGAAGGACTGAGCAGCTTCACTGGTCTGACAGAGCTGACTGACGATCTGCAGGACCAGGGGACTCAGACACTAGAGGAGGAGGCCGAGCGGCAGATCAATGACATTTTCATGAACCAGGGCTTTCTGTTCCAGCAGCAGATTGCGTATGAGATACACTGTTAAAGAACAAGCTATTTCGATGTGCTAAAGGTTGTAGTCGTGATGTGCAGGGATGGGTGGGGGAGGGAGGGAGGGCTGAAAAAGGAAAAAAAAAACTGCTGCAATTTTAATACTGCTTTGATTTTATACAAGACCAGAGAACAATAAGTCACACGGCTCCGAGAAGGCCCTAAAACCAGCCCCGCCAGGATCTCTTTTTCTGTTCCTCTTCTTTTTAGCTGGTAGAGACATTTCATTGCGGCCTCAGCTGGTGTAGCAGAGGTGATGTGTGGAGTGTAACAGCCCTGACAGCCTTCCTGAGAAGTTCTTGATTCTTACGTGTGTCAAACAAATCTGCCCCCCGCTTGCCCAGCTGTCACTGGTAGCATTTGAATATTGCTGTCTGACACTTCCAGGAGGCAAGAGACAACAAGCCCGGATGGCGGAGTAGGTTCACCGAGCTTGGCGGACCTGCTGTCATCGTACTTCTTCACATGGAAGGCTTGTAATGTCTCTCGTCAATGAGCAGCAGGCAGAGATCTGAGTGTAAGCAGCTCCTGACTGATAGGAGACGTACGCCGCCCGCACAGCGCCGGCAGATGACAAATCCTTCTCCTGCCATTTCAAAACATCTGATTCTTCTTGCATTTGAAATGTTCTTCCAGGCTGTGCTTGATAAGAAGCTGGCGGCGCTGTAAGCGCTCCTACAAGATGTCCTAGCAGTGGTTTTCAGATAAAGGGCTAAACCCGTGTGAATAGACTCCAGTCATAGTACAGAGATGAGTTCTGTGGCTTTCTAATAGACGACGTACGTTAATTTCTCTCAGGATCTCTGCTTGTTGTCTGTGAATGGAACTATACTGTTTGCATATTCACATGTCAGAGATGACGTTCTATCATATATATCCAAGATACGTATCCTGACTAGTGAACCTTGCGGGATTTGTGAGGTTCTCCCTCAAGTACCAGTGTATAATTATCGGAGGCCCAGCAAAGATACTGAAACATAATAAACAGCTCAAAATCCTCTTTCCTCACCTCTCCAAGGCTCCTCCGTGTCTTCCGGCCTCCTTAGTGATGTTAGTTGCCCCTGGTGACTCCCTGAGGCCTGTGATTGGGCTTCAGTGGTCATGTGGGATGTGTCGCCCTCATGACAGGCCTCAGGGGTTCCGGCTGCTGACCTCACCCAGAAGACATGGCGGAGCAGTGGAGAGGAATGGTGAGGATGGCGTTATTATTTTTCTGCACCTCTGAGGGGAATTATTTTACACTGGGGTCAGAAGATTTGTGGGTGGTGAACCAAAAAAATCACGGGTACAGCCAAACCTGAAATTTTTGGAAAACTAGTAACAAACCTGAATTCTCTGTAAGGTAAACACATCGTAGTTTATTACAATGTATCAGTGGCATGTATCAGTCTGTATCCCAGGTTGTTTATCTAGACTGGATACATTGTAACAAACCCTCAGCTCAGAGAAGCATTAGGTCTGTACTGATTTATCTTCCATTCACTGACAGCAAGCAGATTGTGGATGGAACTGGAGGGCAAAGTCTAAGAATATTGTAGAACTTCTCATATTTCCATAAGACCAGGCACCGTCTCCCATAAGAATATATCAGGAAGAAGCTTAGTCTGTAATGATGTGTAATAATTGGAGTCGACCCCTTTAAGGGCAGGTCTGGAGACGTTCCTCGCAGTGGTTTTGTGTCTTGGCCCTCAGAATACAGACTGTATAATCCCAGTATATAGTCTGATCACAACATTACAGCAGGCACTGCTGCTGCTTTAGGTTTCCGTAAAGGGTTAAGTGTTGTCACGCAACAATAGGAGCCGTCAGTAATAACCTACCTGTCATTACATTCAGAGCCGTAGTCATGGCAACCGAGACTTATTATACAATCCTACATAGGGGAGCAGGGGAACAATGCTATACAGGATACCATCGGGCTACACTAAGAACAAAGGGTTAAGTGCACAGCGATCTGGTCACAACTCGGGGCATATCCAGAACCCGTTACCAGACGTTCCCGAAACCTCCAGGGGCAAGTGAGGGTGCAACACAATGGCAAACTGCACAGCAGCAAAACCAAATGTGAATAGGTGCAGAGTACTACAATCCAGGATAATATATCCACAATGGTGATAGCAGGCTCTGTCCTGCCATACCGTAATAACGCCATGTGAACACAGCCTGAGTATACAGGACGAGAAAAAACACCTTACTGAGGGAGAACTAGTGCTGGAGAAAATGGCTACAGATTGTATCCTGAGTTACATCCTGTATTAAACGTCAGCTGCACTCACTATTCTACTAGCTTTAGAGCTGAAATCTCCCAGCATGCTTTGCTTGTGAAGAATCCATACATTGTTTCTTCTGGTGTCATATTTATAGAAACTTGATACAGTGATCTGATGTAGGAAAAACTACAATGCAACAGCAACTGTTAGGAGTGTGTGTGCAGTAACAGCCGGCAGAATAATTACTGAGATCACACCAGCACTTGCTCTATGTTCGGGGATTACGTTCCCCTCATCGCATGAAAAATGAGGAGAGAAAAGCACTGCAAGCAGCAATTTTCTGTCTGCGTTTTTCACCCTTTTCGAGCGGGAACTGAGTGGAAACCACAAGGACCCCATTATAGTCTATGTGGTCTGCGGGTTTCCTAAGGTAACCGCTTATTTATGCGGATTAGGTTTCCTGTATTATACTTCAGAGAAAACGGAAAAGTCATGTAATGTATGTACACAGTGACTGCACCAGCAGAATAGTGAGCGCAGCTCTGGAGTATAATACAGGATGTAACTCAGGATCAGTACAGGATAAGTAATGTAATGTATGTACACAGTGACTGCACCAGCAGAATAGTGAGTGCAGCTCTGGAGTATAATACAGGATGTAACTCAGGATCAGTACAGGATAAGTAATGTAATGTATGTACACAGTGACTGTACCAGCAGAATAGTGAGTGCAGCTCTGGAGTATAATACAGGATGTAACTCAGGATCAGTACAGGATAAGTAATGTAATGTATGTACACAGTGACTGTACCAGCAGAATAGTGAGTGCAGCTCTGGAGTATAATACAGGATGTAACTCAGGATCAGTACAGGATAAGTAATGTAATGTATGTACACAGTGACTGTACCAGCAGAATAGTGAGCGCAGCTCTGGAGTATAATACAGGATGTAACTCAGGATCAGTACAGGATAAGTAATGTAATGTATGTACACAGTGACGGTACCAGCAGAATAGTGAGCGCAGCTCTGGAGTATAATACAGGATGTAACTCAGGATCAGTACAGGATAAGTAATGTAATGTATGTACACAGTGACTGCACCAGCAGAATAGTGAGCGCAGCTCTGGAGTATAATACAGGATGTAACTCAGGATCAGTACAGGATAAGTAATGTAATGTATGTACACAGTGACTGTACCAGCAGAATAGTGAGCGCAGCTCTGGAGTATAATACAGGATGTAACTCAGGATCAGTACAGGATAAGTAATGTAATGTATATACACAGTGACTGCACCAGCAGAATAGTGAGCGCAGCTCTGGAGTATAATACAGGATGTAACTCAGGATCAGTACAGGATAAGTAATGTAATGTATGTACACAGTGACTGTACCAGCAGAATAGTGAGCGCAGCTCTGGAGTATAATACAGGATGTAACTCAGGATCAGTACAGGATAAGTAATGTAATGTATGTACACAGTGACTGCACCAGCAGAATAGTGAGCGCAGCTCTGGAGTATAATACAGGATAAGTAATGTAATGTATGTACACAGTGACTGCACCAGCAGAATAGTGAGCGCAGCTCTGGAGTATAATACAGGATGTAACGCAGGATCAGTACAGGATAAGTAATGTAATGTATGTACACAGTGACTGTACCAGCAGAATAGTGAGCGCAGCTCTGGAGTATAATACAGGATATAACTCAGGATCAGTACAGGATAAGTAATGTAATGTATGTACACAGTGACTGTACCAGCAGAATAGTGAGTGCAGCTCTGGAGTATAATACAGGATATAACTCAGGATCAGTACAGGATAAGTAATGTAATGTATGTACACAGTGACTGTACTAGCAGAATAGTGAGCGCAGCTCTGGAGTATAATACAGGATGTAACTCAGGATCAGTACAGGATAAGTAATGTAATGTATGTACACAGTGACTGTACCAGCAGAATAGTGAGTGCAGCTCTGGAGTATAATACAGGATATAACTCAGGATCAGTACAGGATAAGTAATGTAATGTATGTACACAGTGACTGTACCAGCAGAATAGTGAGCGCAGCTCTGGAGTATAATACAGGATGTAACTCAGGATCAGTACAGGATAAGTAATGTAATGTATGTACACAGTGACTGTACCAGCAGAATAGTGAGTGCAGCTCTGGAGTATAATACAGGATAAGTAATGTAATGTATGTACACAGTGACTACACCAGCAGAATAGTGAGCGCAGCTCTGGAGTATAATATAGGATATAACTCAGGATCAGTACAGGATAAGTAATGTAATGTATGTACACAGTGACTGCACCAGCAGAATAGTGAGAGCAGCTCTGGAGTATAATACAGGATGTAACTCAGGATCAGTACAGGATAAGTAATGTAATGTATGTACACAGTGACTGTACCAGCAGAATAGTGAGCGCAGCTCTGGAGCAGAAGTCTATAAAATAACTCTTATAGGTTAAATCTATAAATACATTCTACAATACAGTTCATACCCTTTAAGGTTTCACTGTCCCAAAAGGACCTTCTAGCCATATTACCACTCTGCTGCCTCTGCAGGTCAGCATTTGATCCTACAGCAGTCAGTGGTGATAGACAAAATATATTCACTTTAGGACAATTCAGGAATAGCATTGAGAAGTGCCAACCTCTACTACGGCAGAAATGTGCTTAGAACAGTTGTCACTTCCCTTCCCCTGCTCCTCTTCACAACACATACAAAATGTATTATTCATTGGTGGCGACACTAAGCACAGGTTACAGAGAATGTGAACCCTCAGGACCACTAAGATGGGAGCGACAAAGAGTAAAATACAAACCTATTATATAACCGGTCTCGCACCTGCCCCAATGGGGTAAACAGCAAATACAAGGCGGCTCTTCTGTACACTATCCTATGGGACATCATGAGAAGGATGAAGAGTTCTGTTAAATTTACTTATGTATGTATGTATGCTCCTGACATGGGATTGGGGTCTCTTTGTCCTTCTGACCTTTTTAGCTATATGTACAAACACAGACAAGGTCATGGAAAGTAGAAGAGGTGGGCAGTCAGGAGGGCAGAAGAGGCGTATGGACAGTAACAGTAGAGGAGGAGTACAGGCTGCGAGGAAAGAAAAAGTGCACAGAGAGAGCAGAAGAGGCGCACAGTCCAGGAGGTCAGAGGCATACACCCACGCAGGGCGGAAGAGGCGCACAGTCCAGGAGGTCAGAGGCATACACCCACGCAGGGCGGAAGAGGCGCACAGTCCAGGAGGTCAGAGGCATACACCCACGCAAGGCGGAAGAGGCGCACAGTCCAGGAGGTCAGAGGCATACACCCACGCAGGGCGGAAGAGGCGCACAGTCCAGGAGATCAGAGGCATACACCCACGCAGGGCGGAAGAGGCGCACAGTCCAGGAGGTCAGAGGCATACACCCACGCAAGGCGGAAGAGGCGCACAGTCCTGGAGGTCAGAGGCATACACCCACGCAGGGCGGAAGAGGCGCACAGTCCAGGAGGTCAGAGGCATACACCCACGCAGGGCGGAAGAGGCGCACAGTCCAGGAGGTCAGAGGCATACACCCACGCAGGGCGGAAGAGGCGCACAGTCCAGGAGGTCAGAGGCATACACCCACGCAGGGCGGAAGAGGCGCACAGTCCAGGAGGTCAGAGGCATACAGTACACCCACGCAGGGCAGAAGAGGCGCACAGTCCAGGAGGTCAGAGGCATACACCCAAACAGGGCAGAAGAGGCGCACAGTCCAGGAGGTCAGAGGCATACACCCACGCAGGGCAGAAGAGGCGCACAGTCCAGGAGGTCAGAGGCATACACCCAC
Source organism: Leptodactylus fallax (assembly GCA_947044405.1). NCBI lineage: Eukaryota > Metazoa > Chordata > Amphibia > Anura > Leptodactylidae > Leptodactylus > Leptodactylus fallax. Next base: position 231,759 of record CAMRHE010000604.1, read on the forward strand.
GCAGGGCGGAAGAGGCGCACAGTCCAGGAGGTCAGAGGCATACACCCACGCAGGGCGGAAGAGGCGCACAGTCCAGGAGGTCAGAGGCATACACCCACGCAGGGCGGAAGAGGCGCACAGTCCAGGAGGTCAGAGGCATACACCCACGCAGGGCGGAAGAGGCGCACAGTCCAGGAGGTCAGAGGCATACACCCACGCAGGGCGGAAGAGGCGCACAGTCCAGGAGGTCAGAGGCATACAGTACACCCACGCAGGGCAGAAGAGGCGCACAGTCCAGGAGGTCAGAGGCATACACCCACACAGGGCAGAAGAGGCGCACAGTCCAGGAGGTCAGAGGCATACAGTACACCCACGCAGGGCAGAAGAGGCGCACAGTCCAGGAGGTCAGAGGCATACACCCACACAGGGCAGAAGAGGCGCACAGTCCAGGAGGTCAGAGGCATACAGTACACCCACGCAGGGCAGAAGAGGCGCACAGTCCAGGAGGTCAGAGGCATACAGTACTCCCACGCAGGGCAGAAGAGGCGCACAGTCCAGGAGGTCAGAGGCATACACCCACACAGGGCAGAAGAGGCGCACCGTCATTCTCGTTGTGGAGAACATTTTCTTACTGCCAGGATCATTTCATTGTTTTATTTGGGAATTAAAGGTTTGCAATGACTTTTCTATGGAATAAATCTGGAGTCTCTTTTCATTTCTCGTCTATACAACATGGCCATATATAATAAGAGTAGTACAATGAATGTCAGACTTAAAGAAGGGCACTGCGGACAAGGAGGAAAATAATGTACATCAGTCTCCTGCACAGGACCCCATGCTACTAGTCAGGGCAGGGGTCCATGAAAGAGAAGCACTTGTTGGCAAACTTGTTTTGAAGGTCTGAGGCTCCATACTACCACACCTCTCATTGTAGGATTATAGGCAAGTAAGCATCACCCCCTGTAAGCTCCCAACACATACTACCCTGGTGATTCTTAGCCTCCATCCTTCACTCTCCTGCCATCTGTCATTGCTTTGGAGAGGGGTCTGTTGTGGCTTACTAGATCTCATTGTAGTGGGTCCGAAGGGTGGCAGAGGGGAACAATCTTGCCCCCAAACCACCCAGATGCCGTGAATGCTATTGATCACGGCATCTGAGGGGTTAAGCTGCTGGAGTTGGAGTATTTTTGGGTCTTGACTGTGTAGTACAGCTCCTGTGCCTTCAGCATTACAACGCCAAACTATTACGATGACATAATAGTACAGCACAGAGCTGGAAGGAGTTAAAAAATTATTAGTATAATTATTTATATTTAAGAGTATTTGTACTGTCGTACAAAATGTAGTGCGTCTTCTGTGCCCATGATCATTGAAACTAAATTTCTACCCCCAAATACACCAGGTTGTATTTTTACACCTAAAGGAGTGTTCACATGGCGTTATTTGCTGCTGATTTATTTTCAATGGGAGGCAGAGACTGCTGCAGGATGCTGGATAAATAAGCATCCTGCTCCATCTTGCCGTGGATGTTGCGGCTCAAGACTCCCCATTGATTAGGTCCATACATCTGGGCTGTAGGGAGAGAGTGGCAGAAAATAAAGAGGAATCTAAGACGGATGTACCACGGACCCAGCACACACATGGTCATGTACATGTAGCCTTCACTAGTCCACTGTATATTTCACAGCGGACTGCCTACATTAGATCCAAGTATGACAAATGGTCAGCTGTGAAACAGACAGGTTTCAGCCCTTGAAAGCAGCGACAGCAAGCAGAGGTCCAGAAAATGGTGAAGAATTGGAATAAAAGTCAATTAGAAGTTGCAGCGCCTTTCATTATACAGTTGTGTGGCCCGCCGTCCCTTTAAGAGCGCTCCTCGCTGTCCCCCTAGTGGTCATAGTGTGCCTATGAAGTGACTGTAATTGCAGGGGGGGTGCGCGGTGTGTACAGGATGACTTCAATGTTATGTGAATGTCGCTGCCGTGTGCGGCCCCCTCCTCCAGCACAGCCGCCTTTGATCTCCGGTAATGATAACACTCAGCTAATGGAGCATTTAGCTTAAAAGCTGATCTCTGTCAATGCATCAAATGCGCAGGAAAATCTGGTAAAACCGCACAATGACTTATCCTGCAGATGAGACGCTAAGTGAGGCGCCACAATCCCTTCTACATAAAAGCTCTCAGCCACTAACTCCCAATTAAGCTGAAGGGCATGAGGCTCCGGAGGCCCCACTGTCTGCATAATGCTGTAATGATAATCTGCATGTTGCTGAATGTGAGCGCAGCTCCAGCAAACAGGAGACGACTGCAGGAGGATGAAGTCATGAGGCACAGGCTTCCAGAGGCAGGGCTACAGGACTGAGCTACAGTCTGGCATCTGACGACACATAACACCCTCACTGTACACAGGATATTTTATTTATTTATTATGCTTACTTATATAGTGCCATCATATTCCGCAGCGTTTTACAGACATTGTGGTCACTGTCCCATATAGGGCTCACAATCTATATTCCCTATAATTCTGTCTTTGGACTGTGGGAGGAAACCGGAGTACCCGGAGACCTCGTAAACACGGGGAGAACATACAAACTCCTTGCAGAGGTTGTCCTTGGCAGGATTCGAACCCAGGACTCCAGCGCTGCAGTGCTAACCACAGTTTCATTAACCACGGCCTCGTACTGTGAGGGGAGAACATTGCACATGGTAGAAATATCTGTGCGAGAAACTCACAAAAAACTCAAATATCACATATCATACAGTGCCTCTCCTGAAATACTCTGTACTGCTGGGGACCCTGCTCCTTCCACTATGTAACTCTCTATAAAATCAGTGCACTCCTCTCCTGAAATACTCTGTACTGCTGTAAGAGGCTGTCCTAGGACTTGCTGACTTCTCCTTCTGGGCGCAGTTACCGAGCGAATCTTCCTGCCTCCACTACAGCTCTGACTAGTTCAGTTATGGACTCCACAAGACCTGTGAAGGTGTCCGGCACTAATTCTATCTACCCTGTGCTCGTCGCTCCTCTGTGGGGTCACACCAGATGGCCCGGCCTCCACACCACACATCAAGTGAGCCTTGGACATTTGTCATCCTGATTCCATTATTCCCTTGTCTGTATATTTTTTTTTTTTTTTTTTTATAAAAAAGTTTTATTTTTGTTTACAAAAAGATTTTATAAAAAGTGGTAAACAAAAAAGAAAAATAAAGTAGTTTGCATTGGGGCAACCTATACTGACCCCATAAATTTTTGTCTGTTGACAGGATTTTTTATGTTTTCTTTTTGTTCCTTTTTCTTGGAAATGGAGGTAACTTAGGATGTTCCTCCAGGATTCCTCTGTCCAGTACTGGTCTGTTGTCAGCTGCCCCGTGAGGAAGACATGTCTTCTTCTGCTGACACAGCCTTAAACCTGCACCTTTCTGTCACTTGGACCAGTTCAGGATATTATTACTCCTCTGTCATACACAGTGCTGCCACTTCCTACTCTCCTGTTCCTGTTGTCATGACACACAATGCTGTCACTTCCTACTCTTCTGTGCCTATAGTCATGACACGCGGTTTGGCAACCTCCTTCTCTCTTCTTCTGTTGTCCTCAGTATTCCCGTCATACACAGCGCTGCCACTTCCTTCTCTCCTGTGCCTGTTGTCCTGACATGCGGTGCTGCCTCCTCCTTCTCTTTTCTCCTGTTGTCCCTAGTACTCCTGTCACATGTGGTGCTGCCACCTCCTTCTCTCCTGTGCCCGTTGTCCTGACATGCGGTGCTGCAACGTCCTTCTCTCTTCTCTTGTTGTCCCCAGTACTCCCCTGCCACATGCGTTGCTGCCACCACCTTCTCTTCTCCTGTTGTCCCCAGTACTCCTGTCACAGGCGGTGCTTCCACTTCCTTCTCTCCTGTGCCTGTTGTCCTGACATGCGGTGCTGCCACTTCCTTCTCTCCTGTGCATGATGTCCTGACATGTGGTGCTTCCATTTCCTTCTCTCCTGTGCCTGTTGTCTTGACACGCGGTGCTGCCACTTCCTTCTCTCCTGTGCCTGTTGTCCTGACATGCGGTGCTTCCACTTCCTTCTCTCCTGTGCCTGTTGTCCTGACATGCGGTGCTTCCACTTCCTTCTCTCCTGTGCCTGTTGTCCTGACATGCGGTGCTTCCACTTCCTTCTCTCCTGTGCCTGTTGTCCTGACATGCGGGCTGCCACCTCCTTTCTCTCTTCTCCTGTTGTCCCTAGTACTCCTGTCACATGCGGTGCTGCCACCTCCTTCTCTTCTCCTGTTGTCCCCAGTACTCCTGTCACATGTGGTGCTGCCACCTCCTTCTCTTCTCCTGTTGTCCCCAGTACTCCTGTCACAGGTGGTGCTGCCACTTCCTTCTCTCTTCTCCTGTTGTCCCCAGTACTCCCCTGCCACCTCCTTCTCTTCTCCTGTTGTCCCCAGTACTCCTGTCACAGGTGGTGCTGCCACTTCCTTCTCTCTTCTCCTGTTGTCCCCAGTACTCCCCTGCCACATGCGGTGCTGCCACCTCCTTCTCTCTTCTCCTGTTGTCCCTAGTACTCCTGTCACATGTGGTGCTGCCACTTCCTTCTCTCTTCTCCTGTTGTCCCCAGTACTCCCCTGCCACATGCGGTGCTGCCACCTCCTTCTCTTCTCCTGTTGTCCCAAGTACTCCTGTCACATGTGGTGCTGCCACTTCCTTCTCTCTTCTCCTGTTCTCCCCAGTACTCCCCTGCCACATGCGGTGCTGCCACCTCCTTCTCTTCTCCTGTTGTCCCCAGTACTCCTGTCACAGGCGGTGCTGCCACTTCCTTCTCTCTTCTCCTGTTGTCCCTAGTACTCCTGTCACATGTGGTGCTGCCACCTCCTTCTCTCTTCTCCTGTTGTCCCCAGTACTCCCCTGCCACATGCGGTGCTGCCACCTCCTTCTCTTCTCCTGTTGTCCCAAGTACTCCTGTCACATGTGGTGCTGCCACTTCCTTCTCTCTTCTCCTGTTCTCCCCAGTACTCCCCTGCCACATGCGGTGCTGCCACCTCCTTCTCTTCTCCTGTTGTCCCCAGTACTCCTGTCACATGTGGTGCTGCCACTTCCTTCTCTCTTCTCCTGTTGTCCCCAGTACTCCCCTGCCACATGCGGTGCTGCCACCTCCTTCTCTTCTCCTGTTGTCCCCAGTACTCCTGTCACATGTGGTGCTGCCACTTCCTTTCTCTCTTCTCCTGTTGTCCCCAGTACTCCCCTGCCACATGCGGTGCTGCCACCTCCTTCTCTTCTCCTGTTGTCCCCAGTACTCCTGTCACATGTGGTGCTGCCACTTCCTTCTCTCTTCTCCTGTTGTCCCCAGTACTCCCCTGCCACATGCGGTGCTGCCACCTCCTTCTCTTCTCCTGTTGTCCCCAGTACTCCTGTCACAGGCGGTGCTGCCACTTCCTTCTCTCTTCTCCTGTTGTCCCTAGTACTCCTGTCACATGTGGTGCTGCCACCTCCTTCTCTCTTCTCCTGTTGTCCCCAGTACTCCCCTGCCACATGCGGTGCTGCCACCTCCTTCTCTTCTCCTGTTGTCCCCAGTACTCCTGTCACAGGTGGTGCTGCCACTTCCTTCTCTCTTCTCCTGTTGTCCCCAGTACTCCCCTGCCACATGCGGTGCTGCCACCTCCTTCTCTCTTCTCCTGTTGTCCCTAGTACTCCCCTGCCACATGCGGTGCTGCCACCTCCTTCTCTCTTCTCCTGTTGTCCCTAGTACTCCCCTGCCACATGCGGTGCTGCCACCTCCTTCTCTTCTCCTGTTGTCCCCAGTACTCCTGTCACATGTGGTGCTGCCACCTCCTTCTCTTCTCCTGTTGTCCCCAGTACTCCTGTCACAGGTGGTGCTGCCACTTCCTTCTCTCTTCTCCTGTTGTCCCCAGTACTCCCCTGCCACATGCGGTGCTGCCACCTCCTTCTCTTCTCCTGTTGTCCCCAGTACTCCTGTCACAGGTGGTGCTGCCACTTCCTTCTCTCTTCTCCTGTTGTCCCCAGTACTCCCCTGCCACATGCGGTGCTGCCACCTCCTTCTCTCTTCTCCTGTTGTCCCTAGTACTCCTGTCACATGTGGTGCTGCCACTTCCTTCTCTCTTCTCCTGTTGTCCCCAGTACTCCCCTGCCACATGCGGTGCTGCCACCTCCTTCTCTTCTCCTGTTGTCCCAAGTACTCCTGTCACATGTGGTGCTGCCACTTCCTTCTCTCTTCTCCTGTTGTCCCCAGTACTCCCCTGCCACATGCGGTGCTGCCACCTCCTTCTCTTCTCCTGTTGTCCCCAGTACTCCTGTCACATGTGGTGCTGCCACTTCCTTCTCTCTTCTCCTGTTGTCCCCAGTACTCCCCTGCCACATGAGGTGCTGCCACCTCCTTCTCTTCTCCTGTTGTCCCCAGTACTCCTGTCACATGTGGTGCTGCCACTTCCTTCTCTCTTCTCCTGTTGTCCCCAGTACTCCCCTGCCACATGCGGTGCTGCCACCTCCTTCTCTTCTCCTGTTGTCCCCAGTACTCCTGTCACAGGCGGTGCTGCCACTTCCTTCTCTCTTCTCCTGTTGTCCCTAGTACTCCTGTCACATGTGGTGCTGCCACCTCCTTCTCTCTTCTCCTGTTGTCCCCAGTACTCCCCTGCCACATGCGGTGCTGCCACCTCCTTCTCTCTTCTCTTGTTGTCCCCAGTACTCCCCTGCCACATGCGGTGCTGCCACCTCCTTCTCTTCTCCTGTTGTCCCCAGTACTCCTGTCACAGGCGGTGCTGCCACTTCCTTCTCTCCTGTGCCTGTTGTCGTGACATGCGGTGCTGCCACTTCCTTCTCTCCTGTGCATGATGTCCTGACATGTGGTGCTTCCATTTCCTTCTCTCCTGTGCCTGTTGTCCTGACACGCGGTGCTGCCACTTCCTTCTCTCCTGTGCCTGTTGTCCTGACACGCGGTGCTGCCACTTCCTTCTCTCTTCTCCTGTTGTCCCCAGTACTCCCCTGCCACATGCGGTGCTGCCACCTCCTTCTCTTCTCCTGTTGTCCCCAGTACTCCTGTCACAGGCGGTGCTGCCACTTCCTTCTCTCCTGTGCCTGTTGTCCTGACATGCGGGCTGCCACCTCCTTCTCTCTTCTCCTGTTGTCCCTAGTACTCCTGTCACAGGCGGTGCTGCCACCTCCTTCTCTTCTCCTGTTGTCCTCAGTACTCCTGTCACAGGCGGTGCTGCCACTTCCTTCTCTCTTCTCCTGTTGTCCCCAGTACTTCCCTGCCACATGCGATGCTGCCACCTCCTTCTCTTCTCCTGTTGTCCCCAGTACTCCTGTCACAGGCGGTGCTGCCACTTCCTTCTCTCCTGTGCATGATGTACTGACATGTGGTGCTTCCATTTCCTTCTCTCCTGTGCCTGTTGTCCTGACATGTGGTGCTTCCACTTCCTTCTCTCCTGTGCCTGTTGTCCTGACACGCGGTGCTGCCACTTCCTTCTCTCCTGTGCCTGTTGTCCTGACACGCGGTGCTGCCACTTCCTTCTCTCTTCTCCTGTTGTCCCTAGTACTCCTGTCACATGTGGTGTTGCCACCTCCTTCTCTCCTGTGCCCGTTGTCCTGACATGCGGTGCTGCAACGTCCTTCTCTCTTCTCCTGTTGTCCCCAGTACTCCCCTGCCACATGTGGTGCTGCCACCTCCTTCTCTTCTCCTGTTGTCCCCAGTACTCCCCTGCCACATGTGGTGCTGCCACCTCCTTCTCTCTTCTCCTGTTGTCCCCAGTACTCCCCTGCCACATGTGGTGCTGCCACCTCCTTCTCTTCTCCTGTTGTCCCCAGTACTCCCCTGCCACATGTGGTGCTGCCACCTCCTTCTCTCTTCTCCTGTTGTCCCCAGTACTCCCCTGCCACATGTGGTGCTGCCACCTCCTTCTCTTCTCCTGTTGTCCCCAGTACTCCTGTCACAGGCGGTGCTGCCACTTCCTTCTCTCTTCTCCTGTTGTCCCCAGTACTCCCCTGCCACATGCGGTGCTTCCACCTCCTTCTCTTCTCCTGTTGTCCCCAGTACTCCTGTCACAGGCGGTGCTGCCACTTCCTTCTCTCCTGTGCCTGTTGTCGTGACATGCGGTGCTCCCACTTCCTTCTCTCCTGTGCTGCCTCCTCCTTCTCACTTCTCCTGTTGTCCCTAGTACTCCTGTCACATGTGGTGCTGCCACTTCCTTCTCTCCTGTGCCTGTTGTCCTGACATGCGGTGCTGCCACCTCCTTCTCTCTTCTCCTGTTGTCCCCAGTACTCCCCTGCCACATGCGATGCTGCCACCTCCTTCTCTTCTCCTGTTGTCCCCAGTACTCCTGTCACAGGCGGTGCTGCCACTTCCTTCTCTCCTGTGCATGATGTACTGACATGTGGTGCTTCCATTTCCTTCTCTCCTGTGCCTGTTGTCCTGACATGTGGTGCTTCCATTTCCTTCTCTCCTGTGCCTGTTGTCCTGACACGCGGTGCTGCCACTTCCTTCTCTCCTGTGCCTGTTGTCCTGACACGCGGTGCTGCCACTTCCTTCTCTCTTCTCCTGTTGTCCCTAGTACTCCTGTCACATGTGGTGTTGCCACCTCCTTCTCTCCTGTGCCCGTTGTCCTGACATGCGGTGCTGCAACGTCCTTCTCTCTTCTCCTGTTGTCCCCAGTACTCCCCTGCCACATGTGGTGCTGCCACCTCCTTCTCTTCTCCTGTTGTCCCCAGTACTCCCCTGCCACATGTGGTGCTGCCACCTCCTTCTCTCTTCTCCTGTTGTCCCCAGTACTCCCCTGCCACATGTGGTGCTGCCACCTCCTTCTCTTCTCCTGTTGTCCCCAGTACTCCCCTGCCACATGTGGTGCTGCCACCTCCTTCTCTCTTCTCCTGTTGTCCCCAGTACTCCCCTGCCACATGTGGTGCTGCCACCTCCTTCTCTTCTCCTGTTGTCCCCAGTACTCCTGTCACAGGCGGTGCTGCCACTTCCTTCTCTCTTCTCCTGTTGTCCCCAGTACTCCCCTGCCACATGCGGTGCTTCCACCTCCTTCTCTTCTCCTGTTGTCCCCAGTACTCCTGTCACAGGCGGTGCTGCCACTTCCTTCTCTCCTGTGCCTGTTGTCGTGACATGCGGTGCTCCCACTTCCTTCTCTCCTGTGCTGCCTCCTCCTTCTCACTTCTCCTGTTGTCCCTAGTACTCCTGTCACATGTGGTGCTGCCACTTCCTTCTCTCCTGTGCCTGTTGTCCTGACATGCGGTGCTGCCACCTCCTTCTCTCTTCTCCTGTTGTCCCCAGTACTCCCCTGCCACATGCGATGCTGCCACCTCCTTCTCTTCTCCTGTTGTCCCCAGTACTCCTGTCACAGGCGGTGCTGCCACTTCCTTCTCTCCTGTGCATGATGTACTGACATGTGGTGCTTCCATTTCCTTCTCTCCTGTGCCTGTTGTCCTGACATGTGGTGCTTCCATTTCCTTCTCTCCTGTGCCTGTTGTCCTGACACGCGGTGCTGCCACTTCCTTCTCTCCTGTGCCTGTTGTCCTGACACGCGGTGCTGCCACTTCCTTCTCTCTTCTCCTGTTGTCCCCAGTACTCCCCTGCCACATGCGGTGCTGCCACTTCCTGCACTGGGCTTCTCTGCTCTCCAGTAATGTGCGCTGTATCCCTCAATCACAGCCGCCACATCCTCTCCAGCTTCTTCATTCGATTCCTGATGATGCTTTGTCATCTTGAAGCATCACTTGAGAGGAGAGGCGTCTGCCTGGAAATGTGTGAGAATGATTTACATGGTTATATAACAGTAGGCAGAGATGAGAGCGCAGCTCCTGAGGGTATTGTTCTTCTAAGATCACAATTAGGAGTCAGGGCTAGCTGAGATCCTGTCCACCGTATACAGTACATACTCCTGCAGCATACACATCAGCCGTACAGGGAAAGCAGGAGTTTTGGAAATATCACGTGACCTTGTGGGCTATTTTTGGCAGTGAGCGCGGTGTATTCGTACTATCTTATGAGCTCTATATCCAGAAGGACATTTTATGGTGGGTGGTTGCTCCGGAGAGATCGCTGGCGTTAAACGTTGATGTGTTACCCCTCAATGTCTGCCCTCTAAAGTTTGTGTGGTGGAATGTCCATACCAGATCAGTGTAGCCACATACCAAAACCAGGAGCCAAGTGACGAGTCAGTCTAAAATACAGCACAGTACAGACATTACAACGCAGGATTAGGTGGGAAGAAAGGAGGGCGAGGAGGAGTTAAGTGGAAGAAACTGGACACTGCATGAAGGTACTAGATCTTAGAATGTGGATCCGGGGACCTGTCTGATAGTCGGAAGAGGGTCAGGAAAGCGGTGAAGTATTGTTCTTCTGCTCCCTCCCCCTCCATAGACTCCTATGGGCATCATGTGACCTATCGCGCTTCTATCCAATAATGAACCAGGAGGGTGTCTCTAAAACATGAGACAAAAAAAAACCTGTATAAAACTTTGTCACACCTGTGGAGCCAGCCAACCTGTGTGGCGGCCATCTTAGATTCTTCCCAAGCTGCATGTAACCTGTGAATGGCGGCGGTGGTGAGTGGAGCTGGAGACATGCAGGAGGCATTGAGGGAGATTTAGGAAGACCAAGGTTTTCGATGCCAGTCTTCATATTTCTTGGGTAGGAGGAGAATGTGCCCGCCTTCTCATAAATCAGTCACCCTCTTCCACTGGGGTGGTGCGCCTGCGCTGACATTTCAGCCGTCACTTACGCCAGTTTTCTGGTATAAATGGTAATGCATCTGACGGGGTCAGTCCATGCTCCCACTTCAGGAAAGTGGTGGGGACAACATAAAAGGGAAAAAAGTCGCAAATTTTTGTACAGAAATCTGACTTGTGCAAAAACATTGAGACTTTTTCATGACTAGTGCAGCAGTAAAGTGGCGTACAAGGCAGAATAAATCTGCCCCAGTCTCGTAAAGATGGGTCAACTCACCCTGCTTTGCAGGGAGTCCCCCGACTTTCACCCCCTCACCCAATCAGGGGTGTGAGGTCACCTCAGTACAGTGAATAATAATGAGGTTGCTGGGGGACCCCCAAGTAATTGAAAGTTTTCTTCTATGTATTTTTTTCATTACGTGTGATCCAGGTGTTGTAGTCAGGATCAGATCTAATGATGGTGTATAAAAGGCGACCACTCTACCGACCGAGCCACTGCCTCCATTATTCACCTAATGGTGTATAGAAGGCGACCACTCTACCAACCGAGCCACTGCCTCCATTATTCACCTAATCATGGTGTATAGAAGGCGACCACTCTACCGACTGAGCCACTGCCTCCATTATTCACCTAATGATGGTGTATAGAAGGCGACCACTCTACCGACTGAGCCACTGCCTCCATTATTCACCTAATGATGGTGTATAGAAGGCGACCACTCTACCAACCGAGCCACTGCCTCCATTATTCACCTAATGATGGTGTATAGAAGGCGACCACTCTACCAACTGAGCCACTGCCTCCATTATTCACCTAATCATGGTGTATAGAAGGCGACCACTCTACCAACTGAACAACTGCTTCCATTATTCACCTAATGATGGTGTATAGAAGGCGACCACTCTACCGACTGAGCCACTGCCTCCATTATTCACCTAATGATGGTGTATAGAAGGCGGCCACTCTACCGACTGAACAACTGCCTCCATTATTCACCGAATGATGGTGTATAGAAGGCGGCCACTCTACCAGCTGAGCTACTGTCTCCATTGTTTACCTAATGATATTATATAGAAGGCGGCCACTCTACCAGCTGAGCCACTGAAATCTGAAGCTAATGAAAAAATACATAGAATAAAACATTTGAAGTATTTTTTTAAATGACTATATACTAGATATATATTAGGTATTGGCGTGACTGTATATATATATATATATATATATATATATATATATATTAGGTATAGGTGTGACTGTATATATAATATATAAATATGTTAGGTATAAGTGTGACTGTATATATATTAGGTATTGGTGCGACTATATATATATACTATATACATTAGGTATAGGTGTGACTGTATATATTATATATATATATATATATTAGGTATAGGTGTGACTGTATATATAATATATATATTAGGGATCGGAGTGACTGTATATATATATATATGTTTTAGGTATAGGTGTGACTGTATATATATATTGTGAGTATGTGAACCAGAGGGCGCTATTGAGCAACCCAGGCCTAGGCCAGAAAAGGCTCTCAGCCACACCTTTGGGTGGGGCGCGTAACTCCAGAAGGCTGGAGTATCCTGCAGGAAGCAGGAAATGGTGGAACCAGCCAAGGAAAGAGAGACGCTCTGTCCCAGGAGGGTTGGGGTCCACAGGGGACTTTTGCTGGAGCTGAGCAGTAGTCAGGCTAGTTAGGGGCTCAAGGAGTCAGTTTGTGCCCTGTGTCCTAGATTTTTTTTGTTTTGTTATGTTGCACTAAGCTGAATAAAAAGGCCATTTTTGTTTTAAATTGGCACCGTCTGAACGCTGTCTTTCCGACGCACAGTACCACGAACCGCTGCTGTCCGGACCAGGAGTCTGCCACCACTTGAGACTAATCCCCCCAAGTTGTCGCATATGGTGCTACGGATTCGGGCATAAAGAGATCCACGCAAGTCCTGGAAGACAAGTGGTTGGTGACTGCAGTACTGCTAAGTGTGCATTGTGGCCTACAGCTGGAAGAAGAAGTCTGTGATTTCAACTGAGAAACCCAGGAAGGGGTGAGTGGAAATTGCAACATAGCAAAGTGTGTGTAAAAACTGGTGAAAGTAAAACTCTGGAAGAGGAATCCAGGGAATGGACTTTGTGTACACTGTGGCACAGAAGTCTGTAAAGTGCTTGCTGATGGCAAGAAAGTATGCAATGTGTATAGAAGCTGGATATTGCAAACAGTCTATGTGAAAGGCTATGGTGCCATGTTGGTGTTTTCTGTGGCAGACAGAAGAAAATGCTGGTTGTTGTAGTGCCACATAAGTTAACTGTTTGAATACATGTGACTGCAGAAGATAGCAAAAAAGTTGCTGCCGGTTGAACCCAAGGTTTCTGTGGAATATTGTGTAATCTTATTAAACCATGGGCAAGAAAAAGAGAATTTCAGCTGGTAAAAAAGCAGAGAAGTTATGCACAGGTTTATTAGTGCAGAAGTCTGAATGCAGAGAGATACAAAACCCAGAACAGAGCATGTGGAGTGCAAGTAAAGATAATGGGTTACATGATGGTGACTCAGTTTTTCTGAAGCACCTCTGTTCTATGATGGAATATGTCCCTGCTGACTGTATGTCTCATACTGGAGTGCATGAAAGCGCCAAAGATGAAAATATTATGGTGCAGCAGCTTCAAGATGAGAATAAAACCATCAGGTTCATTTATGAAGATGAAATATCTGATTGGAAATGGCAACTTGAGATATCAGAAAAAAAGAACCTAGGTCACAGTTAGGGCACTAACTGACTCGAGCACCTAACTAGCCTGACTAATGCTCAGCTCCAGCAACAGTCCCCTGTGGACCCCAACACTCCTGGGATAGAACGTCTCTCTGTCCTTGGCTGGTTCCACGATTTCCTGCAGGATACTCCAGCCTTCTGGAGTTACACGCCCCACCCAAAGGTGTGGCTGAGAGCCTTTTCTGGCCTGGGTCGCTCAATAGCGCCCTCTGGTTCACATACTCACAATATACAGTCATGGCCAAAAGTTTTGAGAATGATACAAATATTAATTTTTACAAAGTCTACTGCTTCAGTTTTTCTAATGGCAATTTGCATAAACTCCAGAATGTTATAAAGAGTGATCAGCTTAACAGCAATTACTTGCAAAGTCAATATTTGCCTAGAAAATGAACTTTATCCCCCAAAACACATTTCAACATCATTGCAGCCCTGCCTTAAAAGGACCACCTAACATCGTTTCAGTGATTGCTCCATTAACACAGGTGTGGGTGTTGATGAGGACAGGGCTGGAGATCAATCTGTCATGATTAAGTAAGAATGACACCACTGGACACTTTAAAAGGAGGCTGGTGCTTGCCATCATTGTTTCTCTTCTGTTAACCATGGTTATCTCTAAAGAAACATGTGCAGTCATCATTGCACTGCACAAAAATGGCCTAACTGGGAAGAGTATTGCAGCTAGAAAGATTGCACCTCAGTCAACAATCTATCGCATCATCAAGAACTTCAAGGAGAGAGGTTCCATTGGTGCCAAAAAGGCTCCAGGGCGCCCAAGAAAGACCAGCAAGCGGCAGGACCGTCTCTTAAAAGTGTTTCAGCTGCGGGATCGGGCTACCAGCAGTGCAGAGCTTGCTGAGGAATGGCAGCAGGCAGGTGTGAGTGCATCTGCACGCACTGTGAGGCGGAGACTGTTGGAGCAAGGCCTGGTCTCAAGGAGGGCAGCAAAGAAGCCACTTCTCTCCAGAAAAAACATCAGGGACAGACTGATATTCTGCAAAAGGTACAGGGAGTGGACTGCTGAGGACTGGGGTAAAGTCATTTTCTCTGATGAATCCCCTTTTCCATTGTTTGGAACATCTGGAAAACAGCTTATTCGGAGAAGAAGAGGTGAGCGCTACCACCAGTCTTGTCTCATGCCAACTGTAAAGCATCCTGAAACCATTCATGTGTGGGGTTGCTTCTCAGCCAAGGGAATCGGCTCTCTCACAGTCTTGACTAAAAACACAGCCATGAATAAAGAATGGTACCAGAATGTCCTCCAAGAGCAACTTCTCCCAACCGTCCAAGAGCAGTTTGGAGCTCAACAATGCCTTTTCCAGCATGATGGAGCACCTTGCCATAAAGCAAAGGTGATAACTAAATGGCTCAGGGAACAAAACATAGAGATTTTGGGTCCATGGCCTGGAAACTCCCCAGATCTTAATCCCATTGAGAACTTGTGGTCAATCATCAAGAGACGGGTGGACAAACAAAAACCAACAAATTCAGACAAAATGAAAGCATTGATTCTGCAAGAATGGACTGCTATCAGTCAGGATTTGGTGCAGAAGTTGATTGAGAGCATGCCAGGGAGAATTGCAGAGGTCCTGAAGAAGAAGGGTCAACACTGCAAATATTGACTTGCTGCATTAACTCATTCTAACTGTCAATATAAGCTTCTGTTACTCATAATATGAATGCAATTCTATTTCTGTATGTGATAAAAACATCTGACAAACACACAGAAAAACCAGAGGGCAGCAGATCATGTGAAAATATAACATTTGTGTCATTCTCAAAACTTTTGGCCATGACTGTATATATATTTATTTATTTATTAGGTATAGGTGTGACTTATATATATATATATATATATATATATATATATATATATATACATACAGTGCCTTGTGAAAGTATTCGGCCCCCTTGAACTTTTCAACCTTTTGCCACATTTCAGGCTTCAAACATAAAGATATAAAATTTAAATTTTTTTGGTGAAGAATCAACAACAAGTGGGACACAATTGTGAAGTGGAACGAAAATTATTGGATATTTTAAACTTTTGTAAAAAAAACAAACAAAAAAGTGGGGCGTGCAATATTATTCGGCCCCCTTAAGTTAATACTTTGTAGCGCCCCCTTTTGCTGCGATTACAGCTGCAGTCGCTTGGGATATGTCTCTATCAGTTTTGCACATGGAGAGACTGAAATTCTTGCCCATTCTTCCTTGGAAAACAGCTGGAGCTCAGTGAGGTTGGATGGAGAGCGTTTGTGAACAGCAGTTTTCAGCTCTTTCCACAGATTCTCGATTGGATTCAGGTCTGGACTTTGACTTGGCCATTCTAACACCTGGATACGTTTATTTGGGAACCATTCCATTGTAGATTTTGCTTTATGTTTGGGATCATTGTCTTGTTGGAAGATAAATCTCCGTCCCAGTCTCAGGTCTTTTGTAGACTCCAACAGGTTTTCTTCCAGAACGGTCCTGTATTTGGCTCCATCCATCTTCCCATCAATTTTAACCATCTTCCCTGTCCCTGCTGAAGAAAAGCAGGCCCAAACCATGATGCTGCCCCCACCATGTGTGACAGTGGGGATGGTGTGTTCAGGGGGATGAGCTGTGTTGCTTTTACGCCAAACATATCGTTTTGCATTGTGGCCAAAAAGTTGGATTTTGGTTTCCTCTGACCAGAGCACCTTCTTCCACATGTTTGGTGTCTCCCAGGTGGCTTTTTATGGATATCTTTGAGAAATGGCTTTCTTCTTGCCACTCTTCCATAAAGGCCAGATTTGTGCAGTGTACGACTGATTGTTGTCCTATGGACAGACTCTCCCACCTCAGCTGTAGATCTCTGCAGTTCATCCAGAGTGATCATGGGCCTCTTGGCTGCATCTCTGATCAGTCTTCTCCTTGTTTGAGATGAAAGTTTAGAGGGACGGCCGGGTCTTGGTAGATTTGCAGTGGTCTGATACTCCTTCCATTACAATATGATCGCTTGCACAGTGCTCCTTGGGATGTTTCAAGTTTGGGAAATCTTTTTGTATCCAAATCCGGCTTTAAACTTCTCCACAACAGTATCACGGACCTGCCTGGTGTGTTCCTTGGTCTTCATGATGCTCTCTGCGCTTTAAACAGAACCCTGAGACTATCACAGAGCAGGTGCATTTATACGGAGACTTGTACACACAGGTGGATTATATTTATCATCATCAGTCATTTAGGACAACATTGGATCATTCAGAGATCCTCACTGAACTTCTGGACTGAGTTTGCTGCACTGAAAGTAAAGGGGCTGAATAATATTGCACGCCCCACTTTTCAGTTTTTTATTTTTTACAAAAGTTTAAAATAACCAATAAATTTCGTTCCACTTCACAATTGTGTCCCACTTGTTGTTGATATATATATATATATATATATATATATATATATATAAGGTACAGGTGTACCTGTACCTAATATATTCCTACTGCATGTGAGCCAGTTTCTTTGTAGCGCTTGATGGTTTTGGCCACTGCACTTGGGGACACTTTCAAAGTGTTCCCAATTTTTCAGACTGACTGACCTTCATTTCTTAAAGTAATGATGGCCACTCGTTTTTCTTTACTTAGCTGCTTTTTTTCTTGCCATAATACAAATTCTAACACTCCATTCAGTAGGACTATCAGCTGTGTATCCACCTGACTTCTGAACAACACAACTGATGGTCCCAACCCCATTTATAAGGCAAGAAATCCCACTTATTATACCTGACAGGGCACACCTGTGAAGTGAAAACCATTTCAGGTGACTACCTCTTGAAGCTCATCAAGAGAATGCCAAGAGTGTGCAAAGCAGTAATCAAAGCAAAAGGTGGCTACTTTGAAGAACCTAGAATATAAGACTTATTTTCAGTTGTTTCACACTTTTTTGTTAAGTATATAATTCCACATGTGGTAATTCATAGTTTTGATGCCTTCAGTGAGAATCTACAATTTTTATAGTTATGAAAATACAGAAAACTCTTGGAATGAGAAGGTGTCCAAACTTTTGGTCTGTACTGATATATATATATATATATATATATATATATATATATATATTAGGTATAGGTGTGACTATATATATATTAGGTACTGGAGCGTCTGTGTGTATATATATATCTTAGGTATAGGTGTGACTGTGTATATATATATATATATATATATATATATATATATATATGTTATAAGTGTGACTGTATATATAATATATATATTAGGTATCGGAGTGACTGTATATATAATATATATATATATTGGGTATAGGTGTGACTGTATATATAATATATATATATATTAGGTATCGGAGTGACTGTGTGTATATATATATATATATATATAGATATATATATATCTTAGGTATAGGTGTGACTGTGTATATATATATATATGTTATAAGTGTGACTGTATATATAATATATATATTAGGTATCGGAGTGACTGTATATATAATATATATATATATTGGGTATAGGTGTGACTGTATATATAATATATATATATATTAGGTATAGGTGTGACTGTGTATATATATATATATATGTTATAAGTGTGACTGTATATATATAATATATATATATATATATATATATAGGGCATAGGTGTGACTGTATATATAATATATATATTAGGTATCGGAGTGACTGTATATATAATATATATATATATTGGGTATAGGTGTGACTGTATATATAATATATATATATTAGGTATAGGTGTGACTGTATATATAATATATATATATATTGGGTATAGGTGTGACTGTATATATAATATATATATTAGGTATAGGTGTGACTGTGTATATATATATATATATATGTTATAAGTGTGACTGTATATATATAATATATATATATATATATGGCATAGGTGTGACTGTATATATATATATATATATATATATATATATATATATTAGGTATAGGTGTTAGTGTGTTATATATATATATATATATATATATATATATATATAAGTCGTTAATTGATTTATTTATTTAACAATCTGGGGTCTGATATTATTATATGGGGCGTCAGTATTGATTTTATAAAGGCCATTGTACTCATGTGGTGAATGAGCCTGTGAGGGGCGCTCTCTGGGGGATCTCACCTGGACTACTGACCTATGAGGTAACGGGAGGGATGACATGAAGCCCCTCAGCAGACTGTGCGGACTATTACAGCGTATACACTGACATGAGGCTCCATACATACAGACACACCTTCTTCCCGCCTTTACCTCAGTACACCCGGCATTGTTCACTCCTCCCTCCTTCACCTCAAAGAGCACCAACATGGCGGAGGCGGCACCTCCGGCGGCTTCACTTGACTTCCGGGAGCAGTAAGATGGCCGCTGTCGTCCTCTCGGTGTGTCTGTGGAGAACTCACGTCCTGTGCTGACTATGGTAGCTGTCATCTCACGAAACTTTATTAGGACGGAACAAAGACGGACAGGAAACAGCAGAGAGGTAAATATATGTATACAGTGAGGAATATAGCTGAGGAGGGTGTAGAGGAGCTATATATAGTCAGGAGGTATGTATATAGGTAAGGGAGTCTATAGAGGAACTATATATAGTCAGGTTATGGATAGATATGGGGGAGCTATGTAGGTTACTTATATATTTCTATACAGTCATTGCTATAAACCCCCTGCCCGGTCATGAGATACGGCAGGACATGGAGGTATACAGGTTCTGTACGGTGTCCTGCAGTACATTTACCACAGATGTTACAGCTGGGCCTGTAGTCTGGATACAAGATGAGATACGGCAGGACATGGAGGTATACAGGCTCTGTATGGTATCCTGCAGTACATTTACCACAGATGTTACAGCTGGGCCTGTAGCCTGGATACAAGATGAGATACGGTAGGACATGGAGGTATACAGGTTCTGTATGGTATCCTGCAGTACATTTACCACAGATGTTACAGCCGGGCCTGTAGCCTGGATACAAGATGAGATACGGCAGGACATGGAGGTATACAGGTTCTGTATGGTATCCTGCAGTACATTTACCACAGATGTTACAGCTGGGCCTGTAGTCTGGATACAAGATGAGATACGGCAGGACATGGAGGTATACAGGTTCTGTATGGTATCCTGCAGTACATTTACCACAGATGTTACAGCCGGGCCTGTAGTCTGGATACAAGATGAGATACGGCAGGACATGGAGGTATACAGGTTCTGTACGGTGTCCTGCAGTACATTTACCACAGATGTTACAGCTGGGCCTGTAGCCTGGATACAAGATGAGATACGGCAGGACATGGAGGTATACAGGTTCTGTATGGTATCCTGCAGTACATTTACCACAGATGTTACAGCTGGGCCTGTAGTCTGGATACAAGATGAGATACGGCAGGACATGGAGGTATACAGGTTCTGTATGGTATCCTGCAGTACATTTACCACAGATGTTACAGCTGGGCCTGTAGTCTGGATACAAGATGAGATACGGCAGGACATGGAGGTATACAGGCTCTGTATGGTATCCTGCAGTACATTTACCACAGATGTTACAGCTGGGCCTGTAGTCTGGATACTAGATGAGATACGGCAGGACATGGAGGTATACAGGCTCTGTATGGTATCCTGCAGTACATTTACCACAGATGTTACAGCTGGGCCTGTAGTCTGGATACAAGATGAGATACGGCAGGACATGGAGGTATACAGGTTCTGTATGGTATCCTGCAGTACATTTACCACAGATGTTACAGCTGGGCCTGTAGCCTGGATACAAGATGAGATACGGCAGGACATGGAGGTATACAGGTTCTGTATGGTATCCTGCAGTACATTTACCACAGATGTTACAGCTGGACCTGTAGCCTG
The DNA here is from genome assembly GCA_947044405.1 of Leptodactylus fallax. Classification (NCBI taxonomy): domain Eukaryota; kingdom Metazoa; phylum Chordata; class Amphibia; order Anura; family Leptodactylidae; genus Leptodactylus; species Leptodactylus fallax. The sequence continues at coordinate 252,028 of CAMRHE010000604.1, forward strand.
GATACAAGATGAGATACGGCAGGACATGGAGGTATACAGGTTCTGTATGGTATCCTGCAGTACATTTACCACAGATGTTACAGCTGGACCTGTAGTCTGGATACAAGATGAGATACGGCAGGACATGGAGGTATACAGGTTCTGTATGGTATCCTGCAGTACATTTACCACAGATGTTACAGCTGGACCTGTAGTCTGGATACAAGATGAGATACGGCAGGACATGGAGGTATACAGGCCCTGTATGGTATCCTGCAGTACATTTACCACAGATGTTACAGCTGGGCCTGTAGCCTGGATACAAGATGAGATACGGCAGGACATGGAGGTATACAGGTTCTGTATGGTATCCTGCAGTACATTTACCACAGATGTTACAGCTGGACCTGTAGCCTGGATACAAGATGAGATACGGCAGGACATGGAGGTATACAGGTTCTGTATGGTATCCTGCAGTACATTTACCACAGATGTTACAGCTGGGCCTGTAGCCTGGATACAAGATGAGATACGGCAGGACATGGAGGTATACAGGTTCTGTATGGTATCCTGTAGTACATTTACCACAGATGTTACAGCTGGCCTGTAGTCTGGATATAAGATGAGATACGGCAGGACATGGAGGTATACAGGTTCTGTATGGTATCCTGCAGTATATTTACCACAGATGTTACAGCTGGCCTGTAGTCTGGATATAAGATGAGATACGGCAGGACATGGAGGTATACAGGTTCTGTATGGTATCCTGCAGTACATTTACCACAGATGTTACAGCCGGGCCTGTAGCCTGGATACAAGATGAGATACGGCAGAACATGGAGGTATACATTCTCTGTATGGTATCCTGCAGTACATTTACCACAGATGTTACAGCCGAACCTGTATCCTGGATACAAGATGAGATACGGTAGGACATGGAGGTATACAGGTTCTTTATGGTATCCTGCAGTACATTTACCACAGATGTTACAGCCGGGCCTGTAGTCTGGATACAAGATGAGATACGGCAGGACATGGAGGTATACAGGTTCTGTATGGTATCCTGCAGTACATTTACCACAGATGTTACAGCTGGGCCTGTAGTCTGGATACAAGATGAGATACGGTAGGACATGGAGATATACAGGCTCTGTATGGTATCCTGCAGTACATTTACCACAGATGTTACAGCTGGGCCTGTAGTCTGGATACAAGATGAGATACGGCAGGACATGGAGGTATACAGGTTCTGTATGGTATCCTGCAGTACATTTACCACAGATGTTACAGCTGGGCCTGTAGTCTGGATACAAGATGAGATACGGTAGGACATGGAGGTATACAGGTTCTGTATGGTATCCTGCAGTACATTTACCACAGATGTTACAGCTGGGCCTGTAGTCTGGATACAAGATGAGATACGGTAGGACATGGAGGTATACAGGCTCTGTATGGTATCCTGCAATACATTTACCACAGATGTTACAGCCGGGCTTGTAGTCTGGATACAAGATGAGATACGGCAGGACATGGAGGTATACAGGCTCTGTATGGTATCCTGCAGTACATTTACCACAGATATTACAGCCGGGCCTGTAGTCTGGATACAAGATGAGATACGGCAGGACATGGAGGTATACAGGTTCTGTATGGTATCCTGCAGTACATTTACCACAGATGTTACAGCTGGCCTGTAGTCTGGATACAAGATGAGATACGGCAGGACATGGAGGTATACAGGTTCTGTATGGTATCCTGCAGTACATTTACCACAGATGTTACAGCTGGGCCTGTAGTCCGGATACAAGATGAGATACAGCAGGACATGGAGGTATGCAGGTTCTGTATGGTATCCTGCAGTACATTTACCACAGATGTTACAGCTGGGCCTGTAGTCCGGATACAAGATGAGATACGGCAGGACATGGAGGTATACAGGATCTGTATGGTATTCTGCAGTACATTTACCACAGATGTTACAGCTGGGCCTGTAGTCCGGATACAAGATGAGATACGGCAGGACATGGAGGTATACAGGTTCTGTATGGTATCCTGCAGTACATTTACCACAGATGTTACAGCTGGGCCTGTAGTCCGGATACAAGATGAGATATGGCAGGACATGGAGGTATACAGGTTCTGTATGGTATCCTGCAGTACATTTACCACAGATGTTACAGCTGGGCCTGTAGTCTGGATACAAGATGAGATATGGCAGGACATGGAGGTATACAGGTTCTGTATGGTGTCCTGCAGTACATTTACCACAGATGTTACAGCTGGCCTGTAGCCTGGATACAAGATGAGATACAGCAGGACATGGAGGTATACAGGTTCTGTATGGTATCCTGCAGTACATTTACCACAGATATTACAGCTGGGCCTGTAGTCTGGATACAAGATGAGATACGGCAGGACACGGAGGTATACAGGTTCTGTATGGTATCCTGCAGTACATTTACCACAGATGTTACAGCTGGGCCTGTAGTCTGGATACAAGATGAGATACGGCAGGACATGGAGGTATACAGGTTCTGTATGGTATCCTGCAGTACATTTACCACAGATGTTACAGCTGGGCCTGTAGTCTGGATACAAGATGAGATACGGCAGGACATGGAGGTATACAGGCTCTGTATGGTATCCTGTAGTACATTTACCTAATCTGGTGACCGGGCAGGACCAGGAAGTGGGGTAATCTGGTGGTGACATTCCTGGAAACCCTTGTGTGTGTGGGTGAGCATTATCCTGCTGGTTCCAGTTGTCCGCCCTGCCATGAGAGACAACACATGTGGCAGTGTCAGGACATCCTGTACATATCACTGAGCTGTTAGTGTCCTCGTATCACTACTGGAGGTGACCGACTGTCCTATGTGATGGCATATCATCACACCAGTAGGGGGCAGTGTATCACTCCGCAGTACAGGCAGGATTGAAGCACTTACCACGAGGCCTCCATACTCCAACCCGACCATCATCAGATCCCAAACAAATCCTGGATCTATCGCTATAGACGATACAGATCTAGTCTGTACAGTCCAGGTTTATTGTTCACGACACCCCTGCAGATGAGGGTGACGGTGTCTGGTTGTCAATGACAGTTCATGCAATGGGTGGTGACACCAAATATTCTTCTATTAAGTGTCTGGGGAAGGGGGGTGTAATGAAGAGACGAGGGTATAATGAAGACGCCACATGTATCTGGATGGTGGACAGGGAAACTGCAGGATTTGCTCGTGTTTGTCGGTGGCTCAAACAGTCTTTACTGGAGGTCTGTCTGGGCCATGCTGTTCACCATGTGTGCTATGGGACATTATACCGTGTGGAGGGGCCGCTATGGGACATTATATCGTGTGGAGGGGCCGCTATGGGACATTATACTGTGTGGAGGGGCCACTATGGGACATTATACTGTGTGGAGGGGCCACTATGGGATATTATACTGTGTGGAGGATCCACTATGGGACATTATACCGTGTGGAGGGGCCGCTATGGGACATTATACTGTGTGGAGGGGCTTCTGTGGAACATTATACTGTGTGGAGGGGCCACTATGGGACATTATACTGAGTGGAGGGGCCACTATGGGACATTATACTGTGTGCAGGGGACACTATGTGACATTATACTGTGTGCAGGGGACACTGTGACATTATACCGTGTGGAGGGGCCACTATGGGACATTATACCGTGTGGAGGGGCCGCTATGGGACATTATACCGTGTGGAGGGGCCGCTATGGGACATTATACTGTGTGGAGGGGCCACTATGGGACATTATACTGTGTGGAGTTGCCAGCTGTCACTATGGGACATTATACTGTGTGGTGGGGCCGCTATGGGACATTATACTGTATAACGGTATGTTTTTTGCACAGTGTGTAGATATTATAAATATATATATATATATATATATATATATATATATATATATATCTTATAATATAATTAGGGGGTATATATCTATATAGTATATTTCTGCAGATTTAGGATATTTTACAGATCTTCTTTGTTATTTTCCAGGGCTGATTCTACCAGATTAGGAGTCTCTTTGCCTCTCGTTATGTAACATCTTTGAAAGATGTCTCGGGAAAGGAAGCTCTTTCGGCGGGACCCATCGCCAGGACCAGACAGTTCCTCAGAATCCAGCAGCTCCTCTTCTCAGGATGGTTCCTCCACCTCTACTAAATCGGGATCCCGGGGTACCAGGACTAAGACTCCGGCTTACTTCCATTTCAGCTTCCTGCCGGTGGATTGTCAGCTCCATATCTTCTCATTCCTCTCAGAAGTGGAGAAGTGTACAGCGGCCATGGTCTGCTCAGACTGGAGTAAGCTCATGCGTACTCCACGACTCTGGAGAGTGGCCGACTTCATGAGGCTCGGGGCTGTCCTCTCGGGCATGGATGGGGTGCTGGTGTCGGTGAGAGAGTTTGAGAGGTGGAAGGAGTGGGTGCACCAGTATGCCTACCATCTAACGTCCCGTGGGGCCAGCTTATTGGTCCTTCGGGCTAGTTTTGATTTGGGGGACCAGAGGACCAAGTGGGCCGAATTCCTCTTGCAGTTTCTTGATGGCGTTCACTGTGGAGACCTTCAGGAGTTGGAGCTGAATTGGACATTGACGCATCTGGAGCCTCTCGATATCTACCCCCCTGGTAGCATGGCACAGATATGTTTGGCCAAAACGGATCAGTTCAACAGCTTCCAGACTCTTTTTGAACGCCTGACTCGTACGTCCCCCAAACTGAGCCGCATGAAGCTGCCATTTGATTGGTCAGAACACTCGGTATCGCTTCTCACCCACTTCCAGAATCTCAACACCTTGGAACTGAACTATTTCTGGGTCTTTAAGAGTGTTCGGCCCGAAACAATGCAACAACTTACTAGGTCGCTTCCGAAGTTGAAGACTTTGATCCTTCAAGTTCTGGTTCCTGTCAAGGACTTGGGAGTCTCTTACCCCATGGAGTCCAAGTCTCTAGAGTTTTTAGATGTGTCTCAGAGTCGTGGACTGGTGTTCAATCACCTGGACTTACCCTCTTTGAAAGAACTTAAGGTTAAGAAAACCATTAGGGGTATCATCTTGAATCGTAGAACTCGCGTGGCCCTTCAGACCCGATGGTCGTGTCTATATGACTTACTTAAGGTGGGCGCGCCTAAACTTCAAGTGTTTAACTCACACAGATTGCTTCCGACTTGGCAGACGCATACTTACCTGGAGCTCAGCGAGGTTCTCTTGCAGTCCTGTTACTGCATCCAACACACAGACACGTGGCTGCTCTGAGTCGGGCCACCTACCCATCAACACACCGGTCATACATCTCAGGAACTTGGCGTAGGACCAACCATACAAAAACATCTCACCCTCATAGTCCTGAGGAAAACCATTGACTTGACAATGACCAAGACCTTCCTTAGACTTGTAGTAAAGCTGGAGTAGATACCTTATTTTACCAAGGATTGGGAATTCTTTGACCATCCAAAATCAAAAACTCCCATTTTTTGTTTTGTTATGTCCTTCATCTTTCGGTATGGGTATGGGTGGGTGACAACTAGGATCTCAGTACTGAGTATTGAGGACAACCTAGTAATCCAGGCTTCGGGAACTTTACAGTCAATGACAACCTCTATGGTTCCTGCAGAGGTGGCCATATTGTCAGGTAGAGCAATAACTAAGAGACTGCTAAGTTTTTAACATCTTGACTGTAGGATTTATTTGCTGTGGATTTTTTAGGTGGGGGGAGCCGTGCTGATTTTTAGGCTTTTGTCATGGAAAATATTGGGGTGTGGATATATATAATGGACTGGAATCAGGAGGGGGACCAAGATATTCACCTATAGGACAGGTCCTGAGACATTGGGGTCACGCCATGACCATATCCTTGTTTTATGGTTGTCAGGTCCCACATTAAATGTAAATAATGTTTTATTAAAGATAGCTCTGGTTTTAATTTAGTTCCTGATCTTTTCAGTGTGTTGTGAAAATACCTCCTTATCCCCCCCCCCCCCGAAAAAAAAAAAAAAGGGGAAAAAAAATAGGGAAAAAAACCTCAGCCAGTTTGCCATAGTATCAGTGTTAGGCTGGTGAAGTCGTAGTCCTACAGAAGGTCCAGGTTATTGGATGGCCACTGTGGATATGGCCTGGTCATGGCAGTGCAGCGTCCACCTCCAGCACTCCCAAATATACAGGTGATATATCATCATAGTTATACATTTGGAGGGTTGTGTGTGTCCGTATGTGTGTATATATATATATATAAATATATAATCTCATATACAGATGTAGCAGAGTTAACCTGAACCTCTGCAATCGGTTAAACAGCTGCAGCGACATATCTTATAGAAGACAACAAAACACAATAATAAGTCTCTTATAATTGTGATCTTATTATTGTTTGTTGTCTTCTATAAGATATGTCGCTACAGCAGTTTAACCGATTGCAGAGGTTCAGGTTAACTCTGCTACATCTGTATATGTGTATAATATATATATAATCTAATGTGAGTGGTGGGGGGCGACGGTCTCGGATTCCATCATTTATCTACTGGTTTTGATGTTTGTAAGCTGAGGATTGCAGCCATCCGTGTCCCGCTGTTGTATTCCCATACTGTTGCCTTATACTTTGGGGTGTTACTTATTGCCGCAATTTCCGCACCCCGGTTGAGGAATGTTCACAGATTGCGGTCCAGACTGTCAACAATTTCTGTAATTTCCCTGGATGACTTTCAGGTTTCTTTCTTCTTTAATTCTCATAAATGCGCAGTGTGAACAGGCTAGGAGTCTGATATAGGCTGATACTGCCCCCTAGTGGTGAAATCTCAGACATGTCATGTTTACCTTTACACTGTAGAGAAAAAAAAAAGACTGCTCACTACAGTTCAAAGGGGCAGTCATTGATAGCTGTCGACCTGGAGTTGGCCCCAGGGGCCCCAGAACCAACTGTGACCTAAGGTGGGATTTCTCACTGTGGACACCTGAACCCCTTGCTGATAGTTCGGCTGTAAAATTCTCTGCTCTGACACAATTGTTCCCGGCAAAGCTTGTGCATATTTGTGAGACAATCTTGTGAGGTTTCCCCATCACTAGTACTGACACTGTATAAGATTACATGTGCGCCCTGACAGGTCTGATGAGGTCCTTGGGCTCCGCTGACCCTGCTATGGGATCTGAACCACCACACTCTGAGATCTCCCATTGCCTTCAGATTGGGTGTTACTGTAGCCGAGACCCGACTGTACTGATGTTGTCAGACAGTAATATTTACCCTTCCTGATGTTTTCTAAACCGAGTCTTGCTATCGAGGGACCCCGTGTACAACATGTGATCTGCACTGAGTCTGTGTTTCTACCCTTCCATATACTTTCACACAACTTCTCCAGATCAGACCTGACTACACTGACCATGTTGTCAGACAGGCCTACTGTCCTCTCTTGTTGCATTCTAAACTGTGACTCTTGCTGTTGTGGGGCCCTCAGTACTACAGGTGCTCTACATTGTGTCTTACTATTACGGGGCCCTCAGTACTACAGGTGCTCTACATTGTGTCTTACTATTACTGGGCCCTCAGTACTACAGTCGCTCTACATTGTGTCTTACTATTACAGGGCCCTCAGTACTACAGTCGCTCTACATTGTGTCTTACTATTACGGGGCCCTCAGTACTACATTGTGTCTACATTGTGTCTTACTATTACGGGACCCTCAGTACTACAGGCGCACTACATTATGTCTTACTATTACGGGGCCCTCAGTACTACAGGCGCTCTACATTGTGTCTTACTATTACAGGGCCCTCAGTACTACAGTCGCTCTACATTGTGTCTTACTATTACGGGGCCCTCAGTACTACAGGCGCTCTACATTGTGTCTTACTATTACGGGGCCCTCAGTACTACAGGCGCTCTACATTGTGTCTTACTATTACGGGGCCCTCAGTACTACAGGCGCTTTACAATGTTTCTTACTATTACGGGGCCCTCAGTACTACAGGCGCTCTACATTGTGTCTTACTATTACGGGGCCCTCAGTACTACAGGCGCTTTACAATGTTTCTTACTATTACGGGGCCCTCAGTACTACAGGCGCTCTACATTGTGTCTTACTATTACGGGACCCTCAGTACTACAGGCGCTCTACATTGTGTCTTACTATTACGGGACCCTCAGTACTACAGGCGCTCTACATTGTGTCTTACTATTACGGGGCCCTCAGTACTACAGGCGCTCTACATTGTGTCTTACTATTACGGGGCCCTAGTACTACAGGCGCTCTACAATGTGTCTTACTATTACGGGGCCCTCAGTACTACAGGCGCTCTACATTGTGTCTTACTATTACGGGGCCCTAGTACTACAGGCGCTCTACAATGTGTCTTACTATTACGGGGCCCTCAGTACTACAGGCGCTCTACATTGTGTCTTACTATTACGGGGCCCTCAATACTACAGGCGCTCTACAATGTGTCTTACTATTACGGGGCCCTCAGTACTACAGGCGCTCTACAATGTGTCTTACTATTACGGGGCCCTCAGTACTATAGCCACTCTGCACTGCTAGTCTCTGTATTTCTACCCTCAATACACTCTTGCACTCTGCTAGATCACGTTTGGCTCTCATGTTTGGGCAGATCCTTCCCCCCCACCCCCCCCGATGTAAATCCTGCAGCTGTCAGCTGGCGTCGGCCGCCCGGATAATCCGCCGTGCGCTCATCGCTCATCTCCAGGCATCCACATCGCAGCCCAGAGTGATAAGATTTAATTATCCACATCTTGTCCAATGTGACATTAATCCGGCTGCTGAATCCTCGGCTCAGGTGCCAGGATGTGACCGGGCGTCACCGGTGGATGCCAAGATGTCACTCAGCGTCTTCGTACGCAGCTCAAATCTGCAATATCCTCCAAGCAGCAGGAAAAGACTTAGGGCTGCAACTGGCCGGCTGTGAATTAAAGGCACGGGGGGGACATGAGGATACCCCCCGTGCCATGCTTCTGCGGCCCCTTTCATTAAAATGAATAGGAACCACGGAAGCAAGGGCCGCAAAATAGGACAGGAATAGGACCTGTTGTATATTTTGTGGCCCGAACTGTCGGCCCACACACTGGACTGTGAAATTCACGGTTGTGTGTACGGGCCTATAGAAAAGAATGGGTCAGTGTTCTATCCGCGAAATACACAGCGCACTGATCACGGCCACTGTCGTCTGCAAGCGGCCTTAAGATGTTGCTACTGGGTCAGGACACATCAGGGACTCTACTAGTGGGTGTCACCGGGGGGGATTTACTTTATTTATCCATTCAAGTCAGTGACGTTGAGTGTAGTCCATGACCGGGACCCCAAACTCCTCCACCTTACACAGGGACAGGTACTCACGGTACACAGGGAAGACAGTGGATACGTAGCGCCTCTCTGTACCTTAGCAGCAATAGCTTTCTTCTGCAAGGTCATGGAATGGTACACCTGTGGGTGTAGATATAGGAGGTGTAGAGGTCAGGGGTGTAGCTATAGGAGGTGTAGAGGTCAGGGGTGCAAATATAGGAGGTGTAGCGGTAGAGGTCAGGGGTGTAGATATAGTGAGTATGGAAGTGAGAGGTGTAGAGGGAGTAGTCACATCCCAAGCCTAGGATGGCAAACTGTATCGACACAAACCATCAAAAGGCATTTATACAACACTGGGCTACAAGCCGGACATCCAACTACAGGTGATCACTGACCTCATGTCGCCGCTATCACAGGCTATCATGGTGCACAGCAAAACAGTAATGGAGGTCTATCCTCTATAGTGATGTGTCCTGGAATGGAGGTCTATCCTCTATAGTGAGGAGTCCTGGAATGGAGGTCTATCCTCTATAGTGATCTGTCCTGGAATGGAGGTCTATCCTCTATAGTGAGGAGTCCTGGAATGGAGGTCTATCCTCTATAGTGATGTGTCCTGGAATGGAGGTCTATCCTCTATAGTGATGTGTCCTGGAATGAAGGTCTATCCTCTATAGTGAGGAGTCCTGGAATGGAGGTCTATCCTCTATAGTGAGGAGTCCTGGAATGGAGGTCTATCCTCTATAGTGAGGAGTCCTGGAATGGAGGTCTATCCTCTATAGTGAGGAGTCCTGGAATGGAGGTCTATCCTCTATAGTGATGTGTCCTGGAATGGAGGTCTATCCTCTATAGTGAGGAGTCCTGGAATGGAGGTCTATCCTCTATAGTGATGTGTCCTGGAATGGAGGTCTATCCTCTATAGTGAGGAGTCCTGGAATGGAGGTCTATCCTCTATAGTGATGTGTCCTGGAATGGAGGTCTATCCTCTATAGTGAGGAGTCCTGGAATGGAGGTCTATCCTCTATAGTGATGTGTCCTGGAATGGAGGTCTATCCTCTATAGTGAGGAGTCCTGGAATGGAGGTCTATCCTCTATAGTGAGGAGTCCTGGAATGGAGGTCTATCCTCTATAGTGATGTGTCCTGGAATGGAGGTCTATCCTCTATAGTGAGGAGTCCTGGAATGGAGGTCTATCCTCTATAGTGAGGAGTCCTGGAATGGAGGTCTATCCTCTATAGTGATGTGTCCTGGAATGGAGGTCTATCCTCTATAGTGATGTGTCCTGGAATGGAGGTCTATCCTCTATAGTGATGTGTCCTGGAATGGAGGTCTATCCTCTATAGTGATGTGTCCTGGAATGAAGGTCTATCCTCTATAGTGATGTGTCCTGGAATGGGGGTCTATCCTCTATAGTGAGGAGTCCTGGAATGGAGGTCTATCCTCTATAGTGAGGAGTCCTGGAATGGAGGTCTATCCTCTATAGTGATGTGTCCTGGAATGGAGGTCTATCCTCTATAGTGAGGAGTCCTGGAATGGAGATCTATCCTCTATAGTGATGTGTCCCGGAATGGAGGTCTATCCTCTATAGTGATGTGTCCTGGAATGGAGGTCTATCCTCTATAGTGAGGAGTCCTGGAATGGAGGTCTATCCTCTATAGTGATGTGTCCTGGAATGGAGGTCTATCCTCTATAGTGAGGAGTCCTGGAATGGAGGTCTATCCTCTATAGTGAGGTGTCCTGGAATGGAGGTCTATCCTCTATAGTGAGGAGTCCTGGAATGGAGGTCTATCCTCTATAGTGAGGAGCCCTGGAATGGAGGTCTATCCTCTATAGTGAGGAGCCCTGGAATGGAGGTCTATCCTCTATAGTGAGGTGTCCTGGAATGGAGGTCTATCCTCTATAGTGGTGAGTATTGCTTTTGTCTGGGTGCACAGTGATAGCTGGAGATTGTTCTGGAGACCTCGTGGACAATGCCATGGAGAGGTCTTCACAAGGGTCACCCCGGTCCTACTCCTTGTATTATGGTTAGGGTGATATAATGGACAGTAGTCGGACCCCTCTAGTCTACATTTCAGGTGCACAAACAGCTCGGTGTTACATTGACTTAGTGTTGGATCCAGTAGTGCGGCCATTTCTATAAAGTGTCCCAGGAGATGTGTTCCACTGGACATCACCAGGTCACATGTTCCTGATGTTACTGTGAGCAGCCTGCAGGGCCTAAACGCGTTACCATGACCTGTAGCCTCTCCGGCCTTGTCTCCATTGTTCGGCCATTGTAAAGGGTCAGCAGACAATCCTGATGATTTGCGCCCCCAAGTACAGTCAGTGTGACATAACATTCCTGACAGCCATTAATAACCTCATAGATAGCAGGCCGGGGGATCCCTGCGGGGGGGTGCATATTACATAATGAATACATCCAGATGTGTTTGAATATTTTCTTTCCATTTTTATCAGCTACTAGCAGAAGGACCCGGCTTCACACGGGTATATTTCATTTTTGTTTGTGTAGTGGCCCCATAAGAATTGGCCAGTTTTGCTCTTGACATCCAGTATGGCAGTCCAGTATAGGTACAGTCTATTTATGGCTGTGTTGTTATGGAAACCTGGTAAATGAAATGTGAGCTTATATTGGCTGATACACGTCATATGACTGAATATTTAAGGACCTGCGAACTGCTATTGACTCATACAGGTCATAAATAGCTTGGTTGCTATGGAAACCTGATGTAAAGCTGTGTGTATGTCAAGACTGAAGAACCTGCGATTTTCCATTGGTCCATAAGCGTCATGTGTGTCAGTTTTGATGTCAGTGAAAAACCTGGGATCGGTTGTTATGGAAAACCTGGAGTAAAGCTGTGACCTTGTGTAACAGTGTCATCCACAGCGCCCTGCCCCTTTAAAGCTGACCTACAGCAGTGAAGAAAAATGGCTGGGTTGTTATGGAAACATGGAGTGAAGCTGTACGCATGTGGCTGACAATGCTTTGTCAGATTGGAGACGGGCTTGGGTCTGCTGAGAGTATTCATTAGCTCGAGCAGCAGCCATGCATTTTGCTGCAGGAGGCATGAGTACTTTAAAAACTTTTCAATTTATAAGAATACTGACATCCAGTATGGCAGTCCAGTCAGTGGCGTAAATACCGGGGTAGCAGCGGTAGTGGCTGCCACACGGCCCGGGACATTAGGGAGTCTAGCGGGCCCCTGTTATGTATGTGTGTGTGTGTTTTATTTGTTTTTTTTAATAGGCCATTACCTGCTGGTGTAACACTAGCAGGTAACGGGCCCTATTTACTTACCAATCCCCACTCCTGCTCACGGCCGCCCGCGCTTCACCTTCTGCAGAGGCGGCTGTGAGCAGGAGCAGGGCTCTGTAAGTAAGGCTGCGGGCCACGAATCCCACAGACACTGCTATCATTATACTCTGGTATCATTATACTCTGAACAGAGGCCCACGGAGGTGAGGGAATATAAAAAATACTGTTACTTACCTCTCCTGCGCTCCAGCAGGTTTCGGGCCACCTTGGTGACGTCCCAGACATCGGTGAGCCAGTCCAATGTCATTATGCGACACATGCATGGCTCACGTGACGTCTGGTCCAACATTGAAGAGCGGGGAGTGTGCTGGAGCCAGGGAGAGGCGAGTAACATTTGTTTTTTGTTTGTCACCTTCCCTGGGTCTCCGATCATTATACTCTGGGGCCTGAAAAGACCCCAGAGTATAATAATTGTTCATGGGTGGGGCCCACAATGGGGCATAATACTATGTGAAGGGGCCACAATGGGGCATAATACTGTGTGCATGAATGCCGTTTGTGCGGGGGAAGAGCGGTTGTCGGGGAGGGGGCCATGTCAAATGTTCGCCTTGGGGCCCAGCCATTCCTAGTTACGCCACTGAGTCCACTGAGGCTGATAAGGGACATGTGACCATGTGTATGGCAGGTGGAATATGAGTGAAAGGCTTGTATTGGCTAATGCTGGTCATTTTTTGTGAATCCTGTATCTCAGGAACGGTACGTCCTAGAGAGCTGAGATGTGGTCTAAAACCTTCCCGGACACCTGATGTAGTTGAGTGCCAAATTTGGTGAGGATCAGCCTAGTCGTTTGGTCACGCATAAAGAACAGACAGACAAACTCATTTTTATAAATATATGAGACATATCAGTTACATGTCTATCCAGCCTGGGATCTCCAGACTTCCTAGACGTTCTCCTCTTGAGGGTGGAATTGTAGCTTTGAAGAGAATATTTTCCTGGACTGTGTCAGTCTCTACTGTTGTGGTGTTCTGTTCAGAGCACATCGTAGAGGGCTGCAGTGTATAGAATGTGACATGTTACAAGGTAAAGCTGCTCTAATATCTTATGTACAGTCATATGAAAAAGTTTGGGCACCCCTATTAATCTTAATCATTTTTAGTTCTAAATATTTGGGTGTTTGCAACAGCCATTTCAATTTGATATATCTAATAACTGATGGACACAGTAATATTTCAGGATTGAAATGAGGTTTATTGTACTAACAGAAAATGTGCAATATGCATTAAACCAAAATTTGACCGGTGCAAAAATTTGGGTACCCTTATCATTTTATTGATTTGAATACTCCTAACTACTTTTTACTGACTTACTGAAGCACAAAATTGGTTTTGTAACCTCACTGAGCTTTGAACTTCATAGCCAGGTGTATCCAATCATGAGAAAAGGTATTTAAGGTGGCCAATTGCAAGTTGTTCTCCTATTTGAATCTCCTATGAAGAGTGGCATCATGGGCTCCTCAAAACAACTCTCAAATGATCTGAAAACAAAGATTGTTCAACATAGTTGTTCAGGGGAAGGATACAAAAAGTTGTCTCAGAGATTTAACCTGTCAGTTTCCACTGTGAGGAACATAGTAAGGAAATGGAAGACCACAGGGACAGTTCTTGTTAAGCCCAGAAGTGGCAGGCCAAGAAAAATATCAGAAAGGCAGAGAAGAAGAATGGTGAGAACAGTCAAGGACAATCCACAGACCACCTCCAAAGAGCTGCAGCATCATCTTGCTGCAGATGGTGTCACTGTGCATCGGTCAACAATACAGCACACTTTGCACAAGGAGAAGCTGTATGGGAGAGTGATGCGAAAGAAGCCGTTTCTGAAAGCACGCCACAAACAGAGTCGCCTGAGGTATGCAAAAGCACATTTGGACAAGCCAGCTTCATTTTGGAAGAAGGTCCTGTGGACTGATGAAACAAAGATTGAGTTGTTTGGTCATACAAAAAGGCGTTATGCATGGCGTCAAAAAAACACAGCATTCCAAGAAAAACACTTGCTACCCACTGTAAAATTTGGTGGAGGTTCCATCATACTTTGGGGCTGTGTGGCCAATGCCGGCATTGGGAATCTTGTTAAAGTTGAGGGTCGCATGGATTCAACTCAGTATCAGCAGATTCTTGAGAATAATGTACAAGAATCAGTGACGAATTTGAAGTTACGCCGGGGATGGATATTTCAGCAAGACAATGATCCAAATCTACTCAGGCATTCATGCAGAGGAACAATTACAATGTTCTGGAATGGCCATCCCAGTCCCCAGACCTGAATATCATTGAACATCTGTGGGATAATTTGAAGCGGGCTGTCCATGCTCGGCGACCATCAAACTTAACTGAACTGGAATTGTTTTGTAAAGAGGAATGGTCAAAAATACCTTCATCCAGGATCCAGGAACTGATTAAAAGCTACAGGAAGCGACTAGAGGCTGTTATTTTTGCAAAAGGAGGATCTACTAAATATTAATGTCACTTTTCTGTTGAGGTGCCCATACTTTTGCACCGGTCAAATTTTGGTTTAAAGCATATTGCACATTTTCTGTTAGTACAATAAATCTCATTTCAATCCTGAAATATTACTGTGTCCATCAGTTATTAGATATATCAAATTGAAATGGCTGTTGCAAACACCCAAATATTTAGAACTAAAAATGATTAAGATTAATAGGGGTGCCCAAACTTTTTCATATGACTGTATGTGATTGTGTGATCTCATCTATACAATCACAGATCCATTCACCATTCGGCTAAGATTTATAACCCTTCTAGAAGCTGAGGAAAAGCCAAGCAGAAGAGAATCAGGAGGCCCTGACCCTAAAGGTTAAATAAGCTGCTTGGTGGTGGTGGGTGTGAACTGTGACCTGGGCTGGAGTCACTCGGATCCTACCACTACAGAGGTCTCAGTCTGACCCACTCGCTCCACCCATCATAAGGGAGTGTTCACACACTGCAGATTTGTTGCTGCAACTTCTCTCTGCAAACTCCATTGACATGTCGAGAACAATAACAGATTAGTGCAACAAATCTGCTGCCTGTGAACAGAACCCAACAGGGAAACCGCCAAAAATCTTTTGAGTCCGATTGTAGACGAGTATACTACAGGCGGATCGGTGACATCATTCATTAGTATTGTGGAATCACACCAGTTATTGAGCCAAAGCAGAACTGTGTGCATAAGGAAGGAAAGATATAAAGGAGACTTCTTAGTTTGTATCCAGGACTGAGTTTCACTCAAGAAGCTGTATCAAAAACTGCAGGTGTGATTGTAGCCCAAGTGAGGACATGCTCAGGTTTTTTGATGCAGCATTTGGAGACAAAACCAGAATTGGAGAGAACCTGTTTGGACAGGCAGGATCGCTTCATTCTCCCCACTCCTGGTTTTGGCTTCAAAAACTGCATCAGAAAACCTGCTCATGTGAACTGACCTCTAGAGTATATTTACCACAGACTTATTGTTACATTGTTTTGCCACGTTATGGACTGATCTACTTCCGTACTGTGAATTATCTTTCTCCATTTTCATCTCTGATCCATCAATCGTTGTCTCTCTACGAACTGTCGATTTCTTAAAGGGCCGACGCAGCCTCTGAACATTCTACTGCTTTGTAGCACATGTCTGCAGCTCCTGATGATGTCATCACAGACTCTCTGGACATTTATCTTCTGAAGACCGGATTAGATGTGGTCTGCTGATCTCAGACTGAGGGCGCAGCTCATCACCTTTAGTTCTCTGCAGCCCGGATGTGTTTAATGAGACGAGGAGTCAATATTATCCTGACATAAACCATCTCCATGTACACAAATGATTAAGATGAAATCCCAACAGGAGGTGACTGCTGATGGATCCCGACTGGCCTGCCAGGTGTGAGGAGCGACAGCAAGTCTGACACTGTAACATGGACAGCCCAGATACTTTACATATAGGAACAACACATGACTGTTATAGGGCCCATACAAAGAGGGGCTATTTTCTACACTGCTACTCCTAGCGGCCAAAATACAGTTATACCATATTCGTCAGCTTCTACTAAGGGGAGCTCGCTGTACAGAGACTATATACACCCACCATTGTATTCAGTATACAGTGTCTAGTGGTGACTGTATAATCTGTATGTAGTGAGCTCCCCCTAGTGGTGACTGTATAATCTGTATGTAGTGAGCTCCCTCTAGTGGTGACTGTATAATCTGTACGTAGTGAGCTCCCTCTAGTGGTGAGTGTATATGTAGTATATATGTAGTGAGCTCCCCCTAGTGGTGGCTGTATATGTAGTATGTATGTAGTGAGCTCCCCCTAGTGGTGACTGTATAATCTGTATGTAGTGAGCTCCCCCTAGTGGTGACTGTATAATCTGTATGTAGTGAGCTCCCGCTAGTGGTGACTGTATAATCTGTATGTAGTGAGCTTCTCCTAGTGGTGACTGTATAATCTGTATGTAGTGAGCTCCCTCTAGTGGTGGCTGTATAATCTGTATGTAGTGAGCTCCCCCTAGTGGTGACTGTATAATCTGTATGTAGTGAGTTCCCTCTAGTGGTGACTGTATAATCTGTATCTAGTGAGCTCCCTCTAGTGGTGGCTGTATAATCTGTATGCAGTGAGCTCCCTTTAGTGGTGACTGCATAATCTGTATGTAGTGAGCTCCCCCTAGTGGTGACTGTATAATCTGTATGTAGTGAGCTCCCTCTAGTGGTGGCTGTATAATCTGTATGTAGTGAACTCCTCCTAGTGGTGACTGTATAATCTGTATGTAGTGAGCTCCTCCTAGTGGTGACTGTATAATCTGTATGTAGTGAGCTCCCCCTAGTGGTGACTGTATAATCTGTATGTAGTGAGCTCCCCCTAGTGGTGACTGTATAATCTGTATGTAGTGAGCTCCCTCTAGTGATGGCTGTATAATCTGTATGTAGTGAGCTCCCCCTAGTGGTGGCTGTATAATCTGTATGTCGTGAGCTCCTCCTAGTGGTGACTGTATAATCTGTATGTAGTGAGCTCCCCCTAGTGGTGACTGTATAATCTGTATGTAGTGAGCTCCCCCTAGTGGTGACTGTATAATCTGTATGTAGTGAGCTCCCTCTAGTGGTGGCTGTATAATTTGTATGTAGTGAGCTCCCCGTAGTGTTGACTGTATAATCTGTATATAGTGAGCTATATATACTGGACAACCTCTTTAAAATGTGGTGCATTAGGGGGGCCCTGGGGGGTATATTAAAGGGGTTGTCCAGGCATAATTTGTTATGGTTTATCCTCAGGATAGGCCATAGATACCTGATCTGTAGGGGGCTGACCCCGGACCCATCAGCTATACGGAGCCACTTCTGATGCCCTTACTGTACACAATACAGGGCCAGAAGCAGAAAGCTCTGTCCACTGTATATTAGCCGGGCACCTTCACTGTATCTCAGCACTTATTGAAGTCAGTAGGAGCTGAGCTGCAGTGAAGGCGCCGGGCTGCTATACAGCGGATGGAGCTTTCTGCTTCCGGCCCTGTGTTGTGTACAGAACGTGCTCCGGAAGTGGCTCTGAACAGCTGATGTGTCAGCCCCCTACCGATCAGGTATTTATGGCCTATCCTGACCATAGGCCATAAAAAAGATTAACCCTGGACAACCCCTTTAATATGCCCCACACAGTTTAATGTCCCCCCCCACAGGATGTCAGCCCCCATCACTGCTCCCACACAATATAATGACCCCATCACTGTTCCCCATACAATATGGGGGACCAGTCAAGAGGCCACTATGTGGGGGGACCAGTGAAGTGACCATAGAAAAATTTGGCCCAGACAACCCCTTAAAAGAGGTTGTCCATAAACTGGAGCGACCACTGTGTCGGCCGCCAGGGAGGTGTAAAAATAAGAACATTTTTAAAAAAAAAAAGCATACTCACCTGTCCCCAGCACCCCGATGTCCCCTGCCTGTGTCTGTTCGGTCTCATGGTGGCTCCTCATTTCTGGAAATCCTGTACCTAATTGGTCTTAGCAATCACATAAGGTGCAGGACTCCCAGCAAGGAGTCGGCGGCATGAGACTGAATGGACACTGGCAGCGAGCAGTGGAGCGCCGGGGACAGGTGAGTATGATTTTCAATTTACTTATTTTTTACTTTACACCTCCCGCCAGCTACATGGGTTGCTCCAATGCCTGGACAACCTCTTTAAAGGATTTATCCATCTTTCTAATATTGATGGCCTGTCCTTAGTATAGTCCATCAATATTACATCTGCGATGATACAACAGCCAGGACCTCTGCAGATCAGCTTTTCCAGGACAGTGCGGCTACAGGTAAAGGTAACAGTTCTTGGAGCCACGCTGTTCTACATGGTATAGTGGGTGAGCAGCATGGCTCCCGGCATGTTATTACCTTTAGCCGCCCTGTCTCGGTACCGCTGATCTGCAGGGGTCCTGATGGTGGGCCCCTAGAAGCAATTCCACTGGTGGGCCCTAGACATCCCAGTCCGACACTGCACACAGGATAGGATTAGATACACTGCTCAGCAGATAGTATCGCATGTATGATTAGATACACAGTTTAGTAGCTAGTATCACATATTATAGGATTGGATACACATTTCAGCAGACTGTATAACTTCAGGATTAGATACGCTTGCATATTTCGTGTCAGGGTGCTGTGTTACGGCACCCCCATGTGTAATCCCTCTGGCTCTATAATCTGGTGACATATTTGGGTATAATCTTTTATTACACATCACTAATTCCTCAGAGTCTGGAAGACAAATATTTGCTGTCAGTGAAGTTTATATATAAAGTGAGTGTTGGGGATCGGCTGCAGCTTCTGACTGCGGTAAGATCTGCACTGCCTTATATTACTATTACCAGGGCTGTAGCAGAGAGGGGCAGTGGCACAGTGAGGGATTGTGGGCTGTCATGTGGCTGTACGGTGTGGGATTGTGGACTGTCATGTGGCTGTATGGTGTGGGATTGTGGACTGTCATGGGGCTGTTATGTGGCTGTACGGTGTGGGATTGTGGACTGTCATGTGGCTGTACGGTGTGGGATTGTGGGCTGTCATGTGGCTGTATGGTGTGGGATTGTGGGCTGTCATGTGGCTGTACAGTGTGGGATTGTGGGCTGCCATGTGGCTGTATGGTGTGGGATTGTGGGCTGTCATGTGGCTGTACAGTGTGGTATTGTGGGCTGCCATGTGGCTGTATGGTATTGGATTGTGGGCTGTCATGTGGCTGTTCAGTGTGGTATTGTGGGCTGTCATGTGGCTGTACAGTGTGGGATTGTGGGCTGCCATGTGGCTGTATGGTATTGGATTGTGGGCTGTCATGTGGCTGTACAGTGTGGGATTGTGGACTGTCATGTGGCTGTATGGTGTGGGATTGTGGGCTGTCATGTGGCTGTATGGTATTGGATTGTGGGCTGTCATGTGGCTGTTCAGTGAGGGATTGTGGGCTGTCATGTGGCTGTACAGTGTGGGATTGTGGGCTGTCATGTGGCTGTACAGTGAGGGATTGTGGGCTGTCATGTGGCTGTATGGTATTGGATTGTGGGCTGTCATGTGGCTGTACAGTGTGGTATTGTGGGCTGTCATGTGGCTGTTCAGTGAGGGATTGTGGGCTGTCATGTGGCTGTTCAGTGTGGGATTGTGGGCTGTCATGTGGCTGTTCAGTGTGGGATTGTGGGCTGTCATGTGGCTGTACAGTGAGGGATTGTGGACTGTCATGTGGCTGTACAGCATGGTATTGTGGGCTGTCATGTGGCTGTACAGTGTGGTATTGTGGGCTGTCATGTGGCTGTTCAGTGAGGGATTGTGGGCTGTACAGTGAGGGATTGTGGGCTGTCATGTTGCTGTACAGTGTGGTATTGTGGGCTGTCATGTGGCTGTACAGTGAGGGATTGTGGGCTGTCATGTTGCTGTACAGTGTGGTATTGTGGGCTGTCATGTGGCTGTACAGTGTGGTATTGTGGGCTGTCATGTGGCTGTTCAGTGTGGTATTGTGGGCTGTCATGTGGCTGTACAGTGTGGGATTGTGGGCTGTCATGTGGCTGTACAGTGAGGGATTGTGGGCTGTCATGTTGCTGTACAGTGTGGTATTGTGGGCTGTCATGTGGCTGTACAGTGAGGGATTGTGGGCTGTCATGTGGCTGTACAGTGTGGTATTGTGGGCTGTCATGTGGCTGTTCAGTGTGGTATTGTGGGCTGTCATGTGGCTGTACAGTGTGGGATTGTGGGCTGTCATGTGGCTGTATGGTATTGGATTGTGGGCTGTCATGTGGCTGTACAGTGAGGGATCGTGGGCTGTCATGTGGCTGTAGTGCTTGCAGTGACTAGAATCACTATATTTATATATCAGTGTAAGAGGCCAGAACTGCAGAGAGAATTTTCATATTGAATTGTCTGCGCTGATACATTATTTCTTCCTTATTCATTAAATAATATGCAAAACTGTAGTTTAATAATATGATGTTTAGAATGAACTAGGACAATGTAGTATATTATTATAGTACAGTCATATGAAAAAGTTTGGGCACCCCTATTAATCTTAATCATTTTTAGTTCTAAATATTTGGGTGTTTGCAACAGCCATTTCAATTTGATATATCTAATAACTGATGGACACAGTAATATTTCAGGATTGAAATGAGGTTTATTGTACTAACAGAAAATGTGCAATATGCATTAAACCAAAATTTGACCGGTGCAAAAGTATGGGCACCTCAACAGAAAAGTGACATTAATATTTAGTAGATCCTCCTTTTGCAAAAATAACAGCCTCTAGTTGCTTCCTGTAGCTTTTAATCAGTTCCTGGATCCTGGATGAAGGTATTTTTGACCATTCCTCTTTACAAAACAATTCCAGTTCAGTTAAGTTTGATGGTCGCTGAGCATGGACAGCCCGCTTCAAATTATCCCACAGATGTTCAATGATATTCAGGTCTGGGGATTGGGATGGCCATTCCAGAACATTGTAATTGTTCCTCTGCATGAATGCCTGAGTAGATTTGGAGCTGTGTTTTGGATCATTGTCTTGCTGAAATATCCATCCCCGGCGTAGCTTCAAATTCGTCACTGATTCTTGTACATTAGTCTCAAGAATCTGCTGATACTGAGTTGAATCCATGCGACCCTCAACTTTAACAAGATTCCCGGTGCCGGCATTGGCCACACAGCCCCAAAGCATGATGGAACCTCCACCAAATTTTACAGTGGGTAGCAAGTGTTTTTCTTGGAATGCTGTGTTTTTTTGACGCCATGCATAACGCCTTTTTGTATGACCAAACAACTCAATCTTTGTTTCATCAGTCCACAGGACCTTCTTCCAAAATGAAGCTGGCTTGTCCAAATGTGCTTTTGCATACCTCAGGCGACTCTGTTTGTGGCGTGCTTTCAGAAACGGCTTCTTTCGCATCACTCTCCCATACAGCTTCTCCTTGTGCAAAGTATGCTGTATTGTTGACCGATGCACAGTGACACCATCTGCAGCAAGATGATGCTGCAGCTCTTTGGAGGTGGTCTGTGGATTGTCCTTGACTGTTCTCACCATTCTTCTTCTCTGCCTTTCTGATATTTTTCTTGGCCTGCCACTTCTGGGCTTAACAAGAACTGTCCCTGTGGTCTTCCATTTCCTTACTATGTTCCTCACAGTGGAAACTGACAGGTTAAATCTCTGAGACAACTTTTTGTATCCTTCCCCTAAACAACTATGTTGAACAATCTTTGTTTTCAGATCATTTGAGAGTTGTTTTGAGGAGCCCATGATGCCACTCTTCAGAGGAGATTCAAATAGGAGAACAACTTGCAATTGGCCACCTTAAATACCTTTTCTCATGATTGGATACACCTGGCTATGAAGTTCAAAGCTCAGTGAGGTTACAAAACCAATTTTGTGCTTCTGTAAGTCAGTAAAAAGTAGTTAGCAGTATTCAAATCAATAAAATGATAAGGGTACCCAAATTTTTGCACTGGTCAAATTTTGGTTTACTGCATATTGCACATTTTCTGTTAGCACAATAAACCTCATTTCAATCCTGAAATATTACTGTGTCCATCAGTTATTAGATATATCAAATTGAAATGGCTGTTGCAAACACCCAAATATTTAGAACTAAAAATGATTAAGATTAATAGGGGTGCCCAAACTTTTTCATATGACTGTATATAGATTCATTGTATACAGTGTAATATAATAGAATGGTATGTAGTATAATAGTATACAATATAACAATTTGGTATATAGAATGTACTGCAACTGTATAGCATATACTGTAACTGTATGCAACAATAGTAAAATAGTATAATATACACTAATATATACATAATATACAGTGTTTTCTGTAATATAATATTATGGTATACAATACAATAGACTTGTATATAGTATAATAGTATACAGTGTGGTTTCTGTATTATACAACATCTAGTTGTACATCACTAATACTGGCACAAGAGATGAAAAGTTCCTATGTACCAACCAGTCAGGATAGCGCGCAGACACAGTGTAGCCTACAACAGGCGGCCGCACACGTATACATCAGCTCCTCTCTGACAGCAAATAAGTAATACAAAGATATAATATCAATAAGTTTTTAGCTCTGTGTTCTAGATCAGCCTTAAATTCTGACCAATCCTGTATTTCCAGCAGTTTCCCACTCTATTGTGTGGTCCCTCCCCTATCTTATTACAATTCTAAACCCTTCTGTATTTTAACACTAGTTATATCACTAGACATTACCGATTTTACTAGTTTCTGCCAGCAGGGGGCGGTGTGTCTGTCTTGTACAGTGGAGGAGCCATCAGAAGCAGAGAGCAGTAATGCATTGCTAGCATGGCCACGTGTACCGACAATCTCACAGGCTTCTTTATTCTAGAACTATCTAAATGTCCAGGATGTTTGGGCGGCTTCTGCTTTTGGTTCTGGGATTGTCGACTGCTTGGGCTGAGCCCTGTTCTGCTCCCATTGGAGGTAAGGGTCATTGAGTCATGACTTATTTATCAGTTATATTCATAGAGACCCCTATATATAGAGATTCCCCACATCTCCCAGCATACACAACAACCATATGACATTCATTTATAATCCCAAATATATGGTTTAGGTGTAATAAATATTATCTCTGGTTGTCTGGAGGTAATAAATATTGTCCCTGGTGGTCTAGGTGTAATATAAATATTATCCCTGGTGGTCTAGATTGTCTAAATATTATTACTGGTGCTATAGATATTATAAATATTATATCTGGAGATCTAGGGGTGATTAATATTTTCCTTGGTGGTCTAGGTATAATACATATTGTCTCTGGTGGTTTAGGTGTAATATATTATCATTGGTAGTTTAGATGTAATATATCTTATCCCTGGTGGTTTAGGTTGTATAAATATTATTCCAGGTGGTATAGGTGTAATAAATATTATTTCTGGCAGTATAGATATTATAGGTAGTATATCTGGAGATCTAGGGGTAATTAATATTATTCCTGGTGGTCTAGTTATAATAAATATTATCCCTGGTGGTCTAGGCGTAATACAAGTTATCCTGGGGGACCTAGATGCAATAATTATCCCTGATGATCTAGGTGTGATATATAACATTCCTGGTTTTCTAGGTGTAATAAATATTATCTGTGATTGTCTAGATGTAATATATATTATCCCTGCTGGCCGAGGTGTAATATTATCACTGGTGGTCTAGGTGTTATATATTATCCCTGGTAGTCTAGGTGTAAAAGATATTATCCCTGGTTATCTACATGCAATAAATATTATCCCTATGGGTCTAGGTGCAATAAAAATTATCCCCCTTGATGGTCTAGGTGTAATATACATTATTTCTGGTACTCTAGTGATAATAAATATTATCTAAGGGGGTCTAAGTGTAATAAATATTATTCCTGTGGTCTAGGTTTAATAAATGTTATCCTTGGTGGTCTTGGTGTAGTATAGATTATTTCTGGTAGTCCAGGGGTAATAAATATTATCCACGGGGGTCTAGGTATGAAAAGTATTATTCCTGGTGCTCTAGGTGTAATATATTATTCTTGCTGTCTAGATAAAAATTATCCCTGGTGGTCTAGGTGTAATAATTATTATCCTGGGGTGGCTAATTATATAATAAATATTATCCCAGGGAACCTAGATCCAATAAATCTTATCCCTGGTGGTTTGGAGGAAATAAATCTTATCCCTGGTGGTCTTGGTGTGATTAATGTTATCCTTGGTTGTCTAGGTGGGAATAATATTATTCCTAGTGGTCTAGGTGCAATATATATTATTCCTGGTGGTCTAGGTGTAAGATATGTGTATATAATAATAATAGTCCTTTAATAGTCCCACAATGGGGAAATTCAGTGTGTTATATATATATATATATATATATATATATATATATATATATAGTGGTCTAGGTGTAATGAATATTATCCCTGGTGGTCAGGGTGTAATATATATTATTCCCAGGGGTCAGTTGTAATAATTGGGTCTTGGTTTGTCATATATTCACAGTTGTAAGTTTTTCTTTATAGTTCGCAACCATGCCAAGTTTGGAGTTGTCAGCCAGAGCTCCACCCATGTGGAGAACTTTGTACACCTGAGCCCTCTGCTTGCCATAGATGGGAATCATGACAACGAGGACTCCTGCTCACAAACTAAGGAAGAATTTGAGCCATGGTGGAGTCTGGAGATGAAGAGCAACATGCTTGTTGGACCAGTGGTCGTGACCCCCAAGAATGACTCTAAAGAACAACTGCTGGGAGCTCAGGTCCTGGTTAGTGACTCTCTACATGGTGACAAAAAACTGTAAGTGTAACAAGATGGTCCTTGTCAGGTACAGACCATCCGTGCATGTGAAGTGGCTGCAAATTGAACTTAAATCACACCTCAACACAATGCACGCACCTCAGATACATGCTATCACCACTACTAACTTTGATGGGTTTAGTTGGAACCCCACTCACATAATATTCACAGTCAGACCCAAAAATGTAATGGGTTCTTCGAGCAAACATGAATCACCATTACATTGAATGATTTAATACCCAAGGGGTTCAGTGCTTATATATAAAAAGGGTGACAAAACAAGGAAAACAGTTTGTAAAATAAAGTAGAAAAACCTTGTGAGTTAGAGTTCTTTTATTTCCATGGAGCTTGGAGGATCTCAGATGGGATGGCCAACAGCTTGTCACTGCTCCTAAAAAGTGTGACAAAGTTCCCATGGCATCCATACTTCTTGTAATGAGAGCCCCCCAGGTCATATTCAGACACGCCCCCTCTGTTTAAGAGTCCAGTCTAGTTCACATGTTTCTTTGTCTGGGCTCCCCCAACTCATGAAAGAGTTTCAGAACTTTTTCATCCCCACCTGGGCAGGTTGATTTGTTGCAGACTTCTAATGTCTGCCGTAGAAGACCAAAAGTGACGCACAGAAGTCACGGTGCAGGTGATGATGTCACTTCATAGCGCCACATGTGCCAGATTAGGAGGGCGCTGCTCCACTCATCAGGGGACTGGGGTAAAGGGATTGTAAGATTTTTTTATTATCTGAAAAATATTAGGACGCTGGGGAATCAATTTATAAGTGAGGGCTGTTATTTGTAAGGGGGTGATTATCTATTATTGATAAGAGGGGCTATTATTTTTAAGGGGCTATTACTTATAAGAGGGGACTATTATTTATTAGAGAGACTATTATTAATAAGGGGAATTAATTAATAAGGGAATCTGTCCCCAAACCAGCCCTATCTCTTCAATTATTGGGGCGCCATTTCATTTCTTGCCTCAGGCCCTGCATACACAGAAATCATTCCCCAACAATAAAACAACAGGTAATTCATTGCGAAGCCTGTGTGGACAAGGCAGGGGTCATCAGCTATGCCCCTTACCTCCGTTGTCTGAAGGTTTGGCCTGGGGTCTCATCTCTGTAATAACCTTCCCTTCTCCTGTCTCTAGGTGCGGAGTTATCAATGATGTTTCTGGCACGTCCACTGCTGTTTGCTGTAATGGACTGCCCGGCAAAATCGTCACTGTGACCATTCCTGACCATTTTGGATACCTCTCAATGTGTGAAGTGGAAGTATTCGAGCACAGCGACAACCAAAATGTCCTACCAGAGGATGTCATAGACCAAGAGTGATGTCATATCTGTACTATACACCCTGACAATAAAATATACAGCATTGTATCTTGTGCTGTCTGAATATGGAGGTCACCTCTTGTAAGACCCTCCTGATCCTGTGTATAACTAGGAATGGCTGTGCCCCAAGGCAAACATTTGACATGGGGGGGCCCCCCTCCTGAACCGCTGCCCCCAACCCCCTCCCTTGACCGCCTCCTCCAACCTCCCCCCACACAAACCGCATTCCTGCACACACTATTATGCGCCATAGTGGCCCCTGCACACAGTATTATGTGCCATAGTGGCCCCTGCACACAGTATTATGCCCCATAGTGGCCCCTGCACACAGTATTATGCCCCATAGTGGCCCCTGCACACAGTATTATGCCCCATAGCAGCCCCTGCACACACTATTATGCGCCATAGTGGCCCCTGCACACAGTATTATGCGCCATAGTGGCCCCTGCACACAGTATTATGCGCCATAGTGGCCCCTGCACACAGTATTATGTCCCATAGTGGCCCCTGCACACAGTATTGTGTCCCATAGTGGCCCCTGCACACAGTATTATGCGCCATAGTGGCCCCTGCACACAGTATTATGTCCCATAGTGGCCCCTGCACACAGTATTATTCCCCATTGTGGACCTCCCATGATCATTATAATGATTGCAGTGTTTGTGGGGTTTGCGGCCCGCGGCCTCACTTACCGATCCCCGCTCCTGCTCACAGTCCCCTCCATCTCCGCAGAATGGGAAGCGCAGGCGGCCGTGAGCAGAAGCGGGGATTGTAAAGTAAATAGGGCCCGTTACCTGCTGGGGTTACTCCAGCAGGTAATGACCTATTAAAAAAAATAAAGCATCGAATGTATTGGGCCCTGTGGCAGCCACTACCGCTACTACCCCGGTACGCCCCTGGGTAACCCACTGTAAGACCCCCTGATCCTCTGTGTATAAAGTACCATAATAGAGAGAGAACCAAAGGTATATAAAAAAAAATTTGTGGCGAGCACAAAGTGTACCCGATGGATGTTTCTGACCTAGCTAAGGCTTTAGGAGTCGGGAACCTTTTTTGTACAGCGTGCCGAATTAAAAAATAAAATGAAAAATGAGGTGCTCGGTGTGCTGCACAATAATTGAAAGGTTCCCTAAATGGAAGTTATATAATGGGACTTATGGCTGTAATACAGTGTCAGTAAGTCAGTATTACAGCCTGTGAGGTTGTCCTGATGCTGCGCTTATACAGTGAGTACAGAAAGTATTCAGACCCCTTTACATTTTTCACTCTTTGTTTCATTGCAGCCATTTGCTAAAAACAACAAAGTTCCTTTTATTTCTCATTAATGTACACTCAGTGCCCCATCTTGACAGAAAAAAACAGAAATGTAGATATTTTTGCAAATTTATTAAAAAAGAAAAACTGAAATCTCCCATGGCCATAAGTATTCGGAGCCTTTGCTCAGTACTGAGTAGAAGCCGCTTCCTTCTGAGCTAGTACAGCCAGGAGTCGTCTTGGGAATGATGCAACAAGTTTTTCACATCTGGATTTGGGGATCCTCGGCCATTCTTCCTTGCAGATCCTCTCCAGTTCCGTCAGGTTGGATGGTGAACGTTGGTGGAGCCATTTTCAGGTCTCTCCAGAGAGAGAAAAACATCCCCATAGCATGATGCTGCCACCGCCATGTCTCACTGTTGGGATTGTATTGGGCAGGTGATGAGCAGGGCCTGGTTTTCTCCACACTTACCGCTTAGAATTAACGCCAAGAAGTTCAATCTTCGTCTCCTCAGAGCAGAGAATCTTATTTCTCATAGTCTGGGAGTCCTTCATGTGTTTTTTGGCTTTCCTATGTCTTGCACTGAGGAGAGGCTTCCTTCGGGCCCCTCTGCCATAAAGCCCCGACTGGTGGAGGCTGCAGTGATAGTGACTTTGTGGAACTTTCTCCCATCTCCCTACTGCATCTCTGGAGCTCGGCCACAGTGATCTTTGGCTTCTTCTTTACCTCTCTCACCAAGGCTCTTCTCCCACCATTGCTCAGTTTGGCAGGACAACCAGGTCTAGGAAGAGTTCTGGTCGTCCCAAACGTCTTCCATGTAAGGATTATGGAGGCCACTGTGCTCTTAGGAACCTTGAGTGCTACAGAAATTCTTTTGTAACCTTGGCCAGATCTGTGCCTTGCCACAATTCTGTCTCTGAGCTCTTCTATAGTACCCTCTAATAAAGAATAGTCCTCCTTAAATATAATAGTCCCCCCTTATTAATAATAGTCCTCCTCATAAATACTAGTCATCCTTATAAATAATTCCCCCTTATAAATAAAAGCCCCTCTTATAAATAATAGCCCTCCTTATAAATAATACTCCACCTCATATTAATAATAGTACTCCTTACTAATAATAATCATCGTTCTATATAACAGTCCGCCTCATAAATAATAGTCCTCCTTATAAATTTTAGTCTGCCTTAAAAATAAGTCTTCTTTATAAATTCTAGTACCCCTTACCATTTATAAATGTTTCCTATATAAAGAATATTAATATGTATTATAGTCCCACCCTTTTTAATATTAGTCCTCCTTATAAATTATATTTCCACCTTATAAATAATAGATTTTATAAGTAATGATCTACCCTTATAAATTATAGTCCCCAATTATAAATAATAGTCCCCTTATTAATAATAATAATTCTCCATATTAATAATAATCCTCCTTATAAATAGTAGTCCTCCTTGTAAATAATATTCCCACCTTATAAAGAAAAATACCCCTTATAGTACCATTATAAATAATAGCCCTCCTTATAAATAATAGTCCCACCTTATTAAAATTAATCCCCAAATATAAATAATAGTCCCCTATTATAAAAAAATAGTCTAACTTATAAATATTAGTCCTCCTCATAAATAATTCATATTCTCCCTTATAAATAATAGTCCTCCTTACAAATAATAGTTCTTTTTAAAAATAATAGTCCACCTTATTAAAATAGTCCTCCTTATAAATAATAGTACCCTCTTAAAAATAGATTTCACCTCCCTTATAAATAACAGTTCACCCTTATGAATAATACTCCCTCCTTAAAAATAATAGTCCCCGTTGTAAATAATAATTCCACCTTATTAATAGTCCTCCTTTTAAATAATAATCCACGCTTATAAATAATAGTTTCCTTATAAATAATAATCATCCTTATAAATAATAATAGTTCTCATTACAAACTATAGCCCCCTTATAAATAATAGTCCTCCTTTTTAATAACAGTCCCCCGTTATAAATAATAATATTAATCCCCCCTTATTATAATAATCCTCCTTAAAAAAATAATCCTCTTTACAAATATTATTCCTCCACATTAACAAGCTTCAAGAAGGCCCTGAAGACTCACCTATTCAGGAAGGCCTACAACCTCCAATAACACTACTGTCACCACACCGCCATCTGTACAACCCCCAATAACACTACTGTCACCGCCATCTGTACAGCCTCCAATAACACTACTGTCACCACACCGCCATCTGTACAACCTCCAATAACACTACTGTCACCACACCGCCATCTGTACAACCTCCAATAACACTACTGTCACCACACCGCCATCTGTACAACCTCCAATAACACTACTGTCACCACACCGCCATCTGTACAACCCCCAATAACACTACTGTCACCACACCGCCATCTGTACAACCTCTACCCCACCTTCTGTCTCTATCCCTCTTCCCTCATAGACTGTAAGCCCTTGCGGGCAGGGCCCTCTATCCCACTGTGCCAGTGATCACTGTTAGTATTATATTTGTTTTGTATATTTTGTGTACTGTAATGGTGCTATATACAGTGGGGAAAAAAAGTATTTAGTCAGCCACCAATTGTGCAAGTTCTCCCACTTAAAAAGATGAGGCCGGCATTACTCAGCATTCACTCTCCTCCAAACACCACGAGTTGTGTTTCTACCAAACAGTTCTACTTTGGTTTCATCTGACCATATGACATTCTCCCAATACTCTTCTGGAACATCCAAATGCTCTCTAGCAAACTTCAGCCGGGCCCGGATATGTCCTGGCTTAAGCAGGGAGACACGTCTGGCACTACAGGATCTGAGTCCCTGGCGGCGTAGTGTGTTACTGACGGTAGCCTTTGTTACGTTAGTCCCAGCTTTCTGCAGGTCACTCACTAGGTCCCCCCGTGTGGTTCTGGGATTTTTGCTCACCGTTCTTGTGGTCATTTTGACCCCACGGGGTGAGATCTTGCGTGGAGCCCCTGATGGAGGGAGATTATCAGTGGTCTTGTATGTCTTCCATTTTCTAATTATTGCTCCCACAGGTGATTTCTTCACACCAAGCTGCTTGCCTATTGCAGATTCAGTCTTCCCAGCCTGGTGCAGGGCTACCATTTTGTTTCTGGTGTCCTTCCACAGCTCTTTGGTCTTCACCATAGTGGAGTTTGGAGTGTGACTGTTTGAGGTTGTGGACAGGAGTCTTTTATACTGATAACAATGTCAAACAGATGCCATTACTACAGGTAATGAGTGGAGGACAGAAGAGCCTCTTAAAGAAGAAGTTACAGGTCTGGGAGAGCCAGAAATCTTGCTTGTTTGTAGGTGACCAAATACTTATTTTCCACCATAATTTGCAAATAACTTCTTAAAAAAATCATACAATGTGATTTTCTAGATATGTTTTCTCATTTTGTCTCTCATAGTTGAGGTCTACCTATGATGACAATTACAGGCCGGCCTCATCTTTATAAGTGGGAGAACTTGCACAATTGGTGGCTGACTAAATACTTTTTTTTCCCCACTGTAAATAAATAAATAATAATCATAATAATATAAAG
Organism: Leptodactylus fallax; assembly: GCA_947044405.1. Lineage (NCBI taxonomy): Eukaryota > Metazoa > Chordata > Amphibia > Anura > Leptodactylidae > Leptodactylus > Leptodactylus fallax. The sequence continues at coordinate 283,517 of CAMRHE010000604.1, forward strand.
AAAATTATAAATAATAGTACCCTTTATAAATATTACTCCTACTTATAAATAATAACCCATTTTAAATAGACCCCCCCTTATTAATAGTAGTCCTGCTTATCAATAATAGTCCATCCCTTTAAAAAATAGCCCCCTTTATTAATAATATCAACCCTTATAAATAATATATCTCCATATAAATAATAATACACCTTATAAATAAAACGTCCCCTTTATAAATAATAGTCCTCTTACAAATAATAGTTTTCCCTTTTAAAAAAATAGTTCCCCCTTATAAATAATAGTGCTCTTTATAAATAATAGTCTCTATTATAAATAAATGCCCCCCGTTTTAAATAATAGTCCTTATTAAATATAGTCCTCATTATAAATAATAGCCTCCCCATATAAATAATAATCATCCTTATAAAGACTGAACAACTGCTGTTTCCACCATCTAATAGATCTGTCCCTGATATCTCCATTGCAGTTTCCGGCCTTACCATATCTCCTAGGCAGTATGCCCGCTGCCTCGGGGTTATGTCTGACTCAGACCTTTCCTTCACCCCCCATATCCAGTCACTCACACGCTCTTGTCATCTCCACCTCAAAAACATCTCCAGAATCCGCCCTTTCCTTACCACAGATACACTAAAGACACTTATTGTTGCCCTGATTCACTCTCGCCTTGACTACTGGAACTCCTTATTAATCCGTCTCCCCCTTACTAAACTCTCCCCTCTACAATCTATTCTGAATGTGGCGGCCAGACTCATCTATCAGTCTAGACGCTACAGCGGCCTCCGGTCTGTGCCGGTCACTACAGCGAGGCCTCCGGTCTGCGCCGGTCACTACAGCGAGGCCTCCGGTCTGTGCCGGTCACTACAGCGAGGCCTCCGGTCTGTGCCGGTCACTACAGCGAGGCCTCCGGTCTGTTCCGGTCACTACAGCGAGGCCTCCGGTCTGTGTCGGTCACTACAGCGAGGCCTACGGTCTGTGCCGGTCACTACAGCGAGGCCTCCGGTCTGTGCCGGTCACTACAGCGAGGCCTCCGGTCTGTGCCGGTCACTACAGCGAGGCCTCCGGTCTGTGCCGGTCACTACAGCGAGGCCTCCGGTCTGTGCCGGTCACTACAGCGAGGCCTCCGGTCTGTGTCGGTCACTACAGCGAGGCCTCCGGTCTGTGCCGGTCACTACAGCGAGGCCTCCGGTCTGTGACGGTCCCTACAGCGAGGCCTCCGGTCTGTGCCGGTCACTACAGCGAGGCCTCCGGTCTGTGCCGGTCACTACAGCGAGGCCTCCGGTCTGTGCCGGTCACTACAGCGAGGCCTCCGGTCTGTGCCGGCCACTACACTGGCTGCCTATTCAATACAGAATACAATATAAACTTCTCCCCCTCACCACAAGGCTCTCCATAATGCTGCACCTCCCTACATTTCCTCCCTCATCTCTGTCTATCACACAACCCGTACTCTCCGTTCACTCAATGACCTAAGACTAACATCCTCTATTATCAGAACCTCCCACGCTCGTATACAAGACTTCTCCCGAGTTGCACCACTTTTCTGGAATGTCTATCCCGGACTATCAGATTAACCCCCAATTTCCACAGCTTCAAGCATAAACTAAAGACACATCTTATCAGACAGGCCGATCACAACTCCTAATGTAAACCCTTCCGTAGTTAGAATCCCTAAAACGTACCCTCCTCTGTTTATGCTCCCGCATTACCTCACAGGATATGAGGCCGTATCAGACTCACTTTATATGTCCAGGCGCCATCTGCACGTTACAGGATACGACTGGTGACGGCTCCTACAGCTTTATATATGTGTAATGGCAGTAACCTCTATTACACAATTGTCTGACCATTATATAAACAACGCCACCCCCCCCCCCCCCCCCCCCCCCCCCCGGCCCCCCCCCCCCTCTACCGCATAGATTGTAAGCTCTTGTGTCACCTCTACCTCATAGATTGTAAGCTCTTGTGTCACCTCCTCTACCTCATAGATTGTAAGCTCTTGTGTCACCTCTACCTCATAGATTGTAAGCTCTTGTCACCTCCTCTACCTCATAGATTGTAAGCTCTTGTGTCACCTCTACTTCATAGATTGTAAGCTCTTGTGTCACCTCCTCTACCTCATAGAGTGTAAGCTCTTGTTTCACCTCTACCTCATAGATTGTAAGCTCTTGTGTCACCACCTCTACCTCATAGATTGTAAGCTCTTGTGTCACCCCCTCCACCTCATAGATTGTAAGCTCTTGTGTCACCTCCTCTACCTCATAGATTGTAAGCTCTTGTGTCACCTCCTCTACCTCATAGATTGTAAGCTCTTGTGTCACCTCCTCTACCTCATAGATTGTAAGCTCTTGTGTCACCTCCTCTACCTCATAGATTGTAAGCTCTTGTGTCACCTCTACCTCATAGATTGTAAGCTCTTGTGTCACCTCCTCTACCTCATAGATTGTAAGCTCTTGTGTCACCCCCTCTACCTCATAGATTGTAAGCTCTTGTGTCACCTCCTCTACCTCATAGATTGTAAGCTCTTGTGTCACCTCCTCTACCTCATAGATTGTAAGCTCTTGTGTCACCTCCTCTACCTCATAGAGTGTAAGCTCTTGTGTCACCTCTACCTCATAGAGTGTAAGCTCTTGTTTCACCTCTACCTCATAGATTGTAAGCTCTTGTGTCACCACCTCTACCTCATAGATTGTAAGCTCTTGTGTCACCTCCTCTACCTCATAGATTGTAAGCTCTTGTGTCACCTCCTCTACCTCATAGATTGTAAGCTCTTGTGTCACCTCCTACCTCATAGATTGTAAGCTCTTGTGTCACCTCCTCTACCTCATAGATTGTAAGCTTTTGTGTCACCTCCTCTACCTCATAGATTGTAAGCTCTTGTGTCACCTCCTCTACCTCATAGATTGTAAGCTCTTGTGTCACCTCTACCTCATAGATTGTAAGCTCTTGTGTCACCTCTACCTCATAGATTGTAAGCTCTTGTGTCACCTCCTCTACCTCATAGATTGTAAGCTCTTGTGTCACCTCTACCTCATAGATTGTAAGCTCTTGTGTCACCTCCTCTACCTCATAGATTGTAAGCTCTTGTGTCACCTCTACCTCATAGATTGTAAGCTCTTGTGTCACCTCCTCTACCTCATAGATTGTAAGCTCTTGTGTCACCTCTACCTCATAGATTGTAAGCTCTTGTGTCACCTCTACCTCATAGATTGTAAGCTCTTGTGTCACCTCTACCTCATAGATTGTAAGCTCTTGTGTCACCTCCTCTACCTCATAGATTGTAAGCTCTTGTGTCACCCCCTCTACCTCATAGATTGTAAGCTCTTGTGTCACCTCTACCTCATAGATTGTAAGCTCTTGTGTCACCCCCTCTACCTCATAGATTGTAAGCTCTTGTGTCACCTCCTCTACCTCATAGATTGTAAGCTCTTGTGTCACCTCTACCTCATAGATTGTAAGCTCTTGTGTCACCTCCTCTACCTCATAGATTGTAAGCTCTTGTGTCACCTCCTCTACCTCATAGATTGTAAGCTCTTGTGTCACCTCTACCTCATAGATTGTAAGCTCTTGTGTCACCTCTACCTCATAGATTGTAAGCTCTTGTGTCACCTCCTCTACCTCATAGATTGTAAGCTCTTGTGTCACCTCCTCTACCTCATAGATTGTAAGCTCTTGTGTCACCTCCTCTACCTCATAGATTGTAAGCTCTTGTGTCACCTCCTCTACCTCATAGATTGTAAGCTCTTGTGTCACCTCTACCTCATAGATTGTAAGCTCTTGTGTCACCTCTACCTCATAGATTGTAAGCTCTTGTGTCACCTCCTCTACCTCATAGATTGTAAGCTCTTGTGTCACCTCCTCTACCTCATAGATTGTAAGCTCTTGTGTCACCTCCTCTACCTCATAGATTGTAAGCTCTTGTGTCACCCCCTCTACCTCATAGATTGTAAGCTCTTGTGTCACCTCCTCTACCTCATAGATTGTAAGCTCTTGTGTCACCTCTACCTCATAGATTGTAAGCTCTTGTGTCACCTCCTCTACCTCATAGATTGTAAGCTCTTGTGTCACCTCTACCTCATAGATTGTAAACTCTTGTGTCACCTCCTCTACCTCATAGATTGTAAGCTCTTGTGTCACCCCCTCTACCTCATAGATTGTAAGCTCTTGTGTCACCTCTACCTCATAGATTGTAAGCTCTTGTGTCACCTCTACCTCATAGATTGTAAGCTCTTGTGTCACCTCTACCTCATAGATTGTAAGCTCGTGTCACCTCCTCTACCTCATACATTGTAAGCTCTTGTGTCACCTCCTCTACCTCATACATTGTAAGCTCTTGTGTCACCTCCTCTACCTCATAGATTGTAAGCTCTTGTGTCACCTCCTCTACCTCATAGATTGTAAGCTCTTGTGTCACCTCCTCTACCTCATAGATTGTAAGCTCTTGTGTCACCTCCTCTACCTCATAGATTGTAAGCTCTTGTGTCACCTCCTCTACCTCATAGATTGTAAGCTCTTGTGTCACCTCTACCTCATAGATTGTAAGCTCTTGTGTCACCTCCTCTACCTCATAGATTGTAAGCTCTTGTGTCACCTCCTCTACCTCATAGATTGTAAGCTCTTGTGTCACCTCTACCTCATAGATTGTAAGCTCTTGTGTCACCTCCTCTACCTCATAGATTGTAAGCTCTTGTGTCACCTCCTCTACCTCATAGATTGTAAGCTCTTGTGTCACCTCCTCTACCTCATAGATTGTAAGCTCTTGTGTCACCTCCTCTACCTCATAGATTGTAAGCTCTTGTGTCACCTCTACCTCATAGATTGTAAGCTCTTGTGTCACCTCCTCTATCTCATAGATTGTAAGCTCTTGTGTCACCTCTACCTCATAGATTGTAAGCTCTTGTGTCACCTCTACCTCATAGATTGTAAGCTCTTGTGTCACCTCCTCTACCTCATAGATTGTAAGCTCTTGTGTCACCTCTACCTCATAGATTGTAAGCTCTTGTGTCACCTCCTCTACCTCATAGATTGTAAGCTCTTGTGTCACCTCTACCTCATAGATTGTAAGCTCTTGTGTCACCTCCTCTACCTCCCTCTACCTCATAGATTGTAAGCTCTTGTGTCACCTCCTCTACCTCATAGATTGTAAGCTCTTGTGTCACCTCCTCTACCTCATAGATTGTAAGCTCTTGTGTCACCTCCTCTACCTCATAGATTGTAAGCTCTTGTGTCACCTCCTCTACCTCATAGATTGTAAGCTCTTGTGTCACCTCCTCTACCTCATAGATTGTAAGCTCTTGTGTCACCCCCCTCTACCTCATAGATTGTAAGTTCTTGTGTCACCTCCTCTACCTCATAGATTGTAAGCTCTTGTGTCACCTCCTCTACCTCATAGATTGTAAGCTCTTGTGTAACCCCCTCTACCTCATAGATTGTAAGCTCTTGTGTCACCTCCTCTACCTCATAGAGTGTAAGCTCTTGTGTCACCTCCTCTACCTCATAGATTGTAAGCTCTTGTGTCACCTCCTCTACCTCATAGATTGTAAGCTCTTGTGTCACCTCCTCTACCTCATAGATTGTAAGCTCTTGTGTCACCTCCTCTACCTCATAGATTGTAAGCTCTTGTGTCACCTCCTCTACCCCATAGATTGTAAGCTCTTGTGTCACCTCCTCTACCTCATAGATTGTAAGCTCTTGTGTCACCTCTACCTCATAGATTGTAAGCTCTTGTGTCACCTCCTCTACCTCATAGATTGTAAGCTCTTGTGTCACCTCTACCTCATAGAGTGTAAGCTCTTGTGTCACCTCTACCTCATAGATTGTAAGCTCTTGTCACCCCCTCTACCTCATAGATTGTAAGCTCTTGTGTCACCTCCTCTACCTCATAGATTGTAAGCTCTTGTGTCACCTCCTCTACCTCATAGATTGTAAGCTCCTGTATCACCTCCTCTACCTCATAGATTGTAAGCTCTTGTGTCACCTCCTCTACCTCATAGATTGTAAACTCTTGTGTCACCTCCTCTACCTCATAGATTGTAAGCTCTTGTGTCACCTCCTCTACCTCATAGATTGTAAGCTCTTGTGTCACCCCCTCTACCTCATAGATTGTAAGCTCTTGTGTCACCCCCTCTACCTCATAGATTGTAAGCTCTTGTGTCACCTCCTCTACCTCATAGATTGTAAGCTCTTGTGTCACCTCTACCTCATAGATTGTAAGCTCTTGTGTCACCTCTACCTCCTAGATTGTAAGCTCTTGTGTCACCCCTTCTACCTCATAGATTGTAAGCTCTTGTGTCACCTCCTCTACCTCATAGATTGTAAGCTCTTGTGTCACCCCCTCTACCTCATAGATTGTAAGCTCTTGTGTCACCTCCTCTACCTCATAGATTGTAAGCTCTTGTGTCACCTCTACCTCATAGATTGTAAGCTCTTGTGTCACCTCCTCTACCTCATAGATTGTAAGCTCTTGTGTCACCCCCTCTACCTCATAGATTGTAAGCTCTTGTGTCACCTCTACCTCATAGATTGTAAGCTCTTGTGTCACCTCTACCTCATAGATTGTAAGCTCTTGTGTCACCTCCTCTACCTCATAGATTGTAAGCTCCTGTGTCACCTCTACCTCATAGATTGTAAGCTCTTGTGTCACCTCTACCTCATAGATTGTAAGCTCTTGTGTCACCTCCTCTACCCCATAGATTGTAAGCTCTTGTGTCACCTCCTCTACCTCATAGATTGTAAGCTCTTGTGTCACCTCCTCTACCTCATAGATTGTAAGCTCTTGTGTCACCTCCTCTACCTCATAGATTGTAAGCTCTTGTGTCACCTCCTCTACCTCATAGAGTGTAAGCTCTTGTGTCACCTCTACCTCATAGATTGTAAGCTCTTGTGTCACCTCCTCTACCTCATAGATTGTAAGCTCTTGTGTCACCTCCTCTACCTCATAGATTGTAAGCTCTTGCGAGCAGGGCCCTCAGTCCCAGTGTGTGAATTGACTATTTCTTTGTAATGTATCTTTTTTGTCAGTACTTGAACCCTACAAATTGTACAGTGCTGCGGAATATGTTGGCGCTATATAAATAACATGTATTATTATTATAAATAATACTCCCCTCTTATAATTAACTGTACCCTTATAAAGAATAGTTCTTCTTATAACAATCCTCATAATAATAGTCCTCATTATAAATAATAGACCCCTTATAAATATTAGTCCTCATTATAAATAACAATAATAATAATAGTCACCCTTATTAATTATAACCCCCCCTATATATAGTAGTCCTACATATAAACAATACCTCCCTTATCTTACTAATAAGATTCCTCCTTTCAAATAACAATCCTTCTTATAAAAAATAGATTATCTTGTAAATAACAGCCCCCTTATTAATAATAGTCTTCCTTTTAAATAATAGCCCCTCCTACAAATAATAGTCCTCCTTATAAATACATGTTCCCCTTTATTAATTATAGTCTTCTCCTTATAAATAATAGTCCACCTTTAAAACAATAGTCTCAATTATAAATAATAGTCCCTCAAATAAATAATAATCCCCCCTTATAAATATTAGTACCTCTTATAAATCATAATGACCCCTATAAATAATATTCCTCCTTATAAATAATATTCCACCCATATAAATAATAGTCTTCTTTATAAATAAAAATTCCCCCCTTATAAATATTGGTCCCTCTTATAAGTTATAATGACCCTTTATAAATAATGTTCCAACTTTTATAATAATAATCCACCTTTATAAATAATAGTTTCTTCTTATAAATAATAGCCCTGCCTTATAAAGACTAATCCCCTAATATATAATATTCCTGCTTATCTATAATAGTCCCCTTTATAAATAATACTCCTCATAAATAATAGTCAGCCCTATAAATAATAGTCACCTTATAAATAATAGTCTAGCCTGATAAATAGTCCCTGCTATTATAAATAATAGTCCCTCCTTATAAATAATACCCCCTTATCTTACTAATAATAGTCCTCCTTATAAATAATAGTCCCACCTATTAATAATATTACCTATTATAAACAATATTTCGCCTTATAGATAATAGCCCCCCTCTTTATAATAATGATCCCTCTTATAAATAATAGTTGTTCTGATAAAAAAAATAATTATAATAGTCCTCCTTTTAATTATTAGTCCTTAATTATTTAATAGCCCCTCCTATAAATAATAGTCCTCATTATAAATAATAATTCCTCTTAACAGTCTTCCTTATAAATATACAGTATATATATCTACTTATAAATATTAGTTTACTCTTTAAAACAATAGTCTCACTTATAAATAATAGTCCCTCTTGTAAATAATAATCCCCGTTATAAATATTAGTCCCTATTATAAATCATAATGATCCCCTATAAATAATAGTCCTCCTTATAAATAATAGTCCACCCATATAAATAATAGTTTCTTCTTATAAATAATAGTCCTCCTTATAAAGAATAATCCCCTAATATATAATATTCCTGCTTATCGATAATACTCCCCTTTTCAAATAATGGTCCTCATAAATTATAGCCCCCATATAAATAATAGTCCCCTTATAAATAAAATTACCTCATTATAAATAATACTCCCCCTTATAAATATTAGTCCCCTTTTATAAAAAAAAAAAAATAGTCCTTAGAAATAATAGTCCTCCTTATAAATAATGGTCTCCCTTCTAAATAATAGTCCTCTATATAAATAATAGTCCTCCTTCTAAATATGATGTGTCCTCAGGGGAATACACGTCCTCTCCTTTCCCCAGGCTGAGAGACCTGTCTGAGTCCCGACCACCTTTATTCAGGAGTCTCCTCAGCTGACACCTAATGAGGTTTATTAAGCATCCCAAACCTTGCAGCCCCTGCTAGATGGAGGGGAACCTCCTCTCCCTCTCCTACACATCAGCTATTTCCCAGGTTTTACACTTAGTGGAAGAGGAAAAGGCCGTCCCCTTCTTTATGAGAACATTCTTATAAACATTTTTCGCTAGAAACCTGCCCTTAGACAGCTGCCCTGCCACACAATCTGCCCACCACTGAGGTTACACTTACCGGTCTATAGTTTCTCACTTTTTGACCCTTTTTGAATATCGGCACCATGTTTGCTTTGCGCCATTGCTGGATGCTTCAGTATTAGACAATTGTTTGTCTATTCCATGCCTGAGCTCTCTTAGTACTCGGGGGTGCGCACCATCTGGACCTGGTGCTTTGTCTGTTTTAGTCTTTCTGGTTTGGCCTGTCCTCCTGGGTTATACTGGTGACATTGCAGGTAGAGTTTACTTTGTCTTTTTGCATTTCTGCTGATATTTCATTCTCGTTTGTGTAAACAGCAGAGAAATCTCTCCCCTGTATACAATGTCATACAACGCCCTTTGGCACAATGTAAAAAAATGTAGAATAATAAACATATTGTGGATTTTATACCGCGACATTCATCTACAGTATATAACACACATACACCTACAGTATATGATACACACATCAACAGTATATGTCACACACATCTACAGTACAGTGGGTACGGAAAGTATTCAGACCCCTTTAAATTTTTCACTCTTTGTTTCATTGCAGCCATTTGCTAAAAGCAAAAAAAGTTCATTTTATTTCTCATTAATGTACACTCAGCTCCCCATCTTGACAGAAAAAAACAGAAATGTAGATATTTTTGCAAATTTATTAAAAAAGAAAAACTGAAATATCCCATGGCCATAAGTATTCAGAGCCTTTTCTGTGACTCTCATATATAACTCACCTGCTGTCCATTTCCTTCTGATCCTCCTTGAGATGGTTCTACTCCTTCATTGGAGTCCAGCTGTGTTTAATTAAACTGATTGGACTTGATTAGGAAAGGCGCACACCTGTCTATATAAGACCTCACAGCTCACAGTGCATGTCAGAGCAAATGAGAATCAGGAGGTCAAAGGAACTGCCCAAGGAGCTCAGAGACAGAATTGTGGCAAGGCACAGATCTGGCCAAGGTTTCAAAAGAATTTCTGCAGCACTCAAGGTTCCTAGTAGCACAGTGGCCTCCATAATCCTTAAATAGAAGTTTGGGACGACTAGAACTCTTCCTAGACCTGGCCGTCCAGCCAAACTGAGCAATCGTGGGAGAAGAACCTTGGTGAGAGAGGTAAAAAAGAAGCCAAAGATGACTGTGGCCGAGCTCCGGAGATGCAGTAGGGAGATGGGAGAAAGTTCCACAAAGTCACTATCACTGCAGCCCTCCACCAGTCGGGGCTTTATGGCAGAGGGGCCAGAAGGAAGCCTCTCTTCAGTGCAAGACATATGAAAGCCAAAAAACACATGAAGGACTCCCAGACTATGAGAAATAAGATTCTCTGGTCTCATGAGACGAAGATTGAACTTTTTGGTGTTAATTCTAAGCGGTATGTGTGGAGAAAACCAGGCCCTGCTCATCACCTGCCCAATACAATCCCAACAGTGAGACATGGTGGTGGCAGCATCATGCTATGGGGGACAGGACGACTGGTTGTAATTGAAAGAAAGATGAATGCGGCCAAGTACAGAGATATCCTGGAAGAAAACCTCTCCCAGAGTGCTCTGGACCTCAGACTGGGCCGAAGGTTCACCTTCCAACAAGACAATGACCCTAAGCACACAGCTAAAATAGCAAAGGAGCGGCTTCAGAACAACTCTGTGACCATTCCTGACTCGCCCAGCTAGAGCCCTGACCTCAACCCAATTGAGCATCTCTGGAGAGACCTGAAAATGGCTCCACCAACGTTCACCATCCAACCTGACGGAACTGGAGAGGATCTGCAAGGAAGAATGGCCGAGGATCCCCAAATCCAGATGTGAGAAACTTGTTGTATCATTCCCAAGAAGACTCCTGGCTGTACTGGCTCAGAAGGAAGCGGCTTCTACTCAATACTGAGCAAAGGCTCGGAATACTTATGGCCATGGGAGATTTCAGTTTATTGTGGAGCTTTATGACAAATTGGGTTTGGGTGGAGAACATGTTCCTTCCAAACTTAGACAAGTGTGTATACAATGGAAATGGATACAGAGTTGGAGACGGTGATGGGATGACATGATGGCGGCTACCAGCAGACTTTATTCTCCTTGGAATCCTCATTGACGAGGACTCCATAAACCTCGACCTCGCACAGTGTCAGGTCCTCGGAGCGTCCTGGGATGACCACACTGACGTACTGACCCTCCATCCCGTTACAGCAGAATGACAAGGTGAGAGATGACACACTGGTGACCTTACCACACCTGGAGGAGAAATCCGGAGAAACCTTGAGATTACTGACTACTCGTTCCTCTATATTCATCTTTTTAGCTAAAATTTCAATATAACACTAAAAAAATGAGAAGAAACAATGATATATGTGAATGTAAAGATATGTGAAGCCACTATAAAAACAAGACTATAGAGCAACACAACGAGAAAGAGGAGAAGCTAAAGACAATATATAGAAGAGAAAGATGAGGCATTCTGGAGCAACACAATGGGATGAAGAGGAGAAGCACAATAGTATAGTAAAGAAAGATGGGGCATTCTGGATATTTTTTTTTGTTAAAAAGTTATTTTACATAGAAATAAGTTGTCAAGTAGGTGGTCTGTAGAGATGAGTGAATTTTTCAAAAATTCTGTGTCTGCACCCTGCTTTGTGGGTGTCCCAATTGCCCCCCCCGTGCAACATTTTCAGGGGGTGCCGCTGCACCTATTCAGCAGCCCGGGATCTGACAGTGACCCCGGGTCTGCCCCATCGCTGTTCCTCTGCATACCTGGCTCATCCTACCTTGAATGGAGATTGTCAGCCTATGCATCTGTACGGGCTGACAGCCTCCTATACACAGCAATACATAGTATAATAATCAGAGGCCCAGGGGAAGTGATTAAAAATAGCAAACACTTATACTCACCTTACCTCACCTCTCCTGGGAATCCGGCTGTCGGCAGCGCCCTCCTTGCTCCTCTTCCTTCCTGCTCCCCAGACGTCACTGCTGGGGCCTGTGATTGGTGAGGCCTGGGGAGTGGATGCTGAGCCCAGGACAGGTGAGTATCAGTATTTTTTTTATTTTTAATCACCGCGGGGGGTGCCGAGGGGGACATGTAGCATGGCGGAACCCCTTGGACTGCGGCATCCAAGGGGTTAAAACCCCTGATTGGAGCTGTGTGATTCATTACGACAAAGTATGAGGAAATCCGGATTTGATGCGAATCAAAGATTTCCTGAAATTCGTATCGAATTCCACTTCATCTGCTTCGATTCACTCATTTCTAGTGGTCAGGTTTCATCAAATAGTAATGTCTCTGGACATGAGTGTGGTCCTTTATGGCTGGAGTAAAGTCAAAGTGACCCATTGGTCTTCACCCTTCCACCTTCATATGGTGATGTGGACTTGTACAGTAAATAAAGCAAGTTCCCAGGTCACGAACCCCATAAAAGATATTGGTTGGCAACTGGGCACACAGGATCAAATAGCATCCTGCCAACGAAGGAGAGGTAAGGAAAAACATTAGAATCTCTGTTTGTTCTAGAGCAGAGATTCCCAAAGTGGTCTAGGTGGACTCGACGGGGGTCTACGTTAGATCTAATCTTCACATTTTTTGAGGAGTTTTGGGAATATGGTAGAAATGTAGCAGCAGGGGGTCCACCGAAACCAGTAAAATTTTGAAAGTGATCTACGAGAAAAAAAAAGTTTGGGAACATCTGTTCTAGAGGAACACAAACTATTTCATGGAGGAAGACAAGATGGGACATTCTAGAGATATGCTAAATGGGACATTGTAGGTGAACACAAGACAAGGCATTCTGAAAAACACAAGATCAGACATTGCGGAGGAACTGATCACAAGACTGTCAATGGTAACACAATGCAGAACTTTGTGGAAGAACACAAGACCGGAGAATGTGGGGGAAGATAAAACCAAACATTGTGAAGGAACATAAGACGGAAGGTTTTAGAGCCTCACCAATGACATTATGAAGGAAAACAAGTTGGAACATTGTAGATGAACACTAGATGTAATATTGTAAAGGAAGACAAGATGGGACATATAGAAGAAGACAAGATGAAACAGTAAAGGAAGACAAGATGGGACTGCAAGAACACAAATTAAGACATTATAGAGGAAGACTAGATGGGATATTGTGGCGGAAGACAAGATATTATAGAGGAAGACAAGATGAGACATTTTTGTTGTCTGGTCTACAAGAGTGGAAAATGAGTATACTGTATATGGTACTTACACTGGGTTGTTGTTGTTGGGGGAGTTCCCGATTCGGACCTCGGCTCCCAGCAGTCGCTCTGCACAACACTCCCCCTGTTTGTCAGGACAACATTTGATATCTTGTAGGTCTGTCCCCCCTCCCCCCCCCCCCCCCCCCCCCCCCCCCCAACTTCAGCTTCCCCCAAGCTTTTACACTCACTGACATGGGCAGTACCGGATCCTTCTTCACCCATTTCTTTTTATACCCTTTTTCCCCACAGATAGTAATAGATTGTAGTCCCCTGTCCTACAGTCGGCCTCTCCCCTCCTGACATGGCTGATAACAGATAGTAATAGATTGTATTCCCCTGTCCTACAGTCGGCCTCTCCTCTCCTGACATGGCTGATAACAGATAGTAATAGATTGTATTCCCCTGTCCTACAGTCGGCCTCTCCTCTCCTGACATGGCTGATAACAGATAGTAATAGATTGTATTCCCCTGTCCTACAGTCGGCCTCTCCTCTCCTGACATGGCTGATAACAGATAGTAATAGATTGTATTCCCCTGTCCTACAGTCGGCCTCTCCTATCCGGACATGGCTGATAACATATAGTAATAGATTGTAGTCACCTGTTCTACAGTCGGCCTCTCCCCTCCTGACATGGCAGATAACAGATAGTAATAGATTGTATTCCCCTGTCCTACAGTCGGCCTCTCCCCTCCAGACATGGCTGATAACAGATAGTAATAGATTGTATTCACCTGTCCTACAGTCGGCCTCTCCCCTCCTGACATGGCTGATAACAGATAGTAATAGATTGTAGTCCCCTGTCCTACAGTCGGCCTCTCCTCTCCTGACATGGCTGATAACAGATAGTAATAGATTGTAGTCCCCTGTCCTACAGTCGGCCTCTCCCCTCCTGACGTGGCTGATAACAGATAGTAATAGATTGTATTCCCCTGTCCTACAGTCGGCCTCTCCTCTCCTGACATGGCTGATAACAGATAGTAATAGATTGTAGTCACCTGTCCTACAGTCGGCCTCTCCTATCCTGACATGGCTGATAACAGGTAGTAATAGATTGTAGTCACCCGTCCTACAGTCGGCTTCTCCTCTCCTGACATGGCTGATAACAGATAGTAATAGATTGTATTCCCCTGTCCTACAGTCGGCCTCTCCTATCCTGACATGGCTGATAACAGATAGTAATAGATTGTAAACACCTGTCCTACAGTCGGCCTCTCCCATCCTGACATGGCTGATAACAGATAGTAATAGATTGTATTCCCCTGTCCTAAAGTCGGCCTCTCCCCTCCTGACATGGCTGATAACAGATAGTAATAGATTGTATTCCCCTGTCCTACAGTCGGCCTCTCCCCTCCTGACATGGCTGATAACAGATAGTAATAGATTGTATTCCCCTGTCCTACAGTCGGCCTCTCCCCTCCTGACATGGCTGATAACAGATAGTAATAGATTGTATTCCCCTGTCCTACAGTCGGCCTCTCCCCTCCTGACATGGCTGATAACAGATAGTAATAGATTGTATTCCCCTGTCCTACAGTCGGCCTCTCCTCTCCTGACATGGCTGATAACAGATAGTAATAGATTGTATTCCCCTGTCCTACAGTCGGCCTCTCCCCTCCTGACATGGCTGATAACAGATAGTAATAGATTGTATTCCCCTGTCCTACAGTCGGCCTCTCCCCTCCTGACATGGCTGATAACAGATAGTAATAGATTGTATTCCCCTGTCCTACAGTCGGCCTCTCCTCTCCTGACATGGCTGATAACAGATAGTAATAGATTGTATTCCCCTGTCCTACAGTCGGCCTCTCCTCTCCTGACATGGCTGATAACAGATAGTAATAGATTGTATTCCCCTGTCCTACAGTCGGCCTCTCCCTCTCCTGACGTGGCTGATAACAGATAGTAATAGATTGTATTCCCCTGTCCTACAGTCGGCCTCTCCCCTCCTGACATGGCTGATAACAGATAGTAATAGATTGTATTCCCCTGTCCTACAGTCGGCCTCTCCCCTCCTGACATGGCTGATAACAGATAGTAATAGATTGTATTCCCCTGTCCTACAGTCGGCCTCTCCCCTCCTGACATGGCTGATAACAGATAGTAATAGATTGTATTCCCCTGTCCTACAGTCGGCCTCTCCTCTCCTGACATGGCTGATAACAGATAGTAATAGATTGTAGTCCCCTGTCCTACAGTCGGCCTCTCCTCTCCTGACATGGCTGATAACAGATAGTAATAGATTGTAGTCCCCTGTCCTACAGTCGGCCTCTCCTCTCCTGACATGGCTGATAACAGATAGTAATAGATTGTATTCCCCTGTCCTACAGTCGGCCTCTCCCCTCCTGACATGGCTGATAACAGATAGTAATAGATTGTATTCACCTGTCCTACAGTCGGCCTCTCCCCTCCTGACATGGCTGATAACAGATAGTAATAGATTGTAGTCCCCTGTCCTACAGTCGGCCTCTCCCCTCCTGACATGGCTGATAACAGATAGTAATAGATTGTATTCCCCTGTCCTACAGTCGGCCTCTCCCCTCCTGACATGGCTGATAACAGATAGTAATAGATTGTATTCCCCTGTCCTACAGTCGGCCTCTCCCCTCCTGACATGGCTGATAACAGATAGTAATAGATTGTAGTCACCTGTCCTACAGTCGGCCTCTCCCCTCCTGACATGGCTGATAACAGATAGTAATAGATTGTATTCCCCTGTCCTACAGTCGGCCTCTCCTCTCCTGACATGGCTGATAACAGATAGTAATAGATTGTATTCCCCTGTCCTACAGTCGGCCTCTCCCCTCCTGACATGGCTGATAACAGATAGTAATAGATTGTATTCCCCTGTCCTACAGTCGGCCTCTCCCCTCCTGACATGGCTGATAACAGATAGTAATAGATTGTATTCCCCTGTCCTACAGTCGGCCTCTCCCCTCCTGACATGGCTGATAACAGATAGTAATAGATTGTATTCCCCTGTCCTACAGTCGGCCTCTCCCCTCCTGACATGGCTGATAACAGATAGTAATAGATTGTATTCCCCTGTCCTACAGTCGGCCTCTCCCCTCCTGACATGGCTGATAACAGATAGTAATAGATTGTATTCCCCTGTCCTACAGTCGGCCTCTCCCCTCCTGACATGGCTGATAACAGATAGTAATAGATTGTATTCCCCTGTCCTACAGTCGGCCTCTCCCCTCCTGACATGGCTGATAACAGATAGTAATAGATTGTATTCCCCTGTCCTACAGTCGGCCTCTCCCCTCCTGACATGGCTGATAACAGATAGTAATAGATTGTATTCCCCTGTCCTACAGTCGGCCTCTCCCCTCCTGACATGGCTGATAACAGATAGTAATAGATTGTATTCCCCTGTCCTACAGTCGGCCTCTCCCCTCCTGACATGGCTGATAACAGATAGTAATAGATTGTATTCCCCTGTCCTACAGTCGGCCTCTCCCCTCCTGACATGGCTGATAACAGATAGTAATAGATTGTATTCCCCTGTCCTACAGTCGGCCTCTCCCCTCCTGACATGGCTGATAACAGATAGTAATAGATTGTATTCCCCTGTCCTACAGTCGGCCTCTCCCCTCCTGACATGGCTGATAACAGATAGTAATAGATTGTATTCCCCTGTCCTACAGTCGGCCTCTCCCCTCCTGACATGGCTGATAACAGATAGTAATAGATTGTATTCCCCTGTCCTACAGTCGGCCTCTCCCCTCCTGACATGGCTGATAACAGATAGTAATAGATTGTATTCCCCTGTCCTACAGTCGGCCTCTCCCCTCCTGACATGGCTGATAACAGATAGTAATAGATTGTATTCCCCTGTCCTACAGTCGGCCTCTCCCCTCCTGACATGGCTGATAACAGATGGTAATAGATTGTATTCCCCTGTCCTACAGTCGGCCTCTCCCCTCCTGACATGGCTGATAACAGATAGTAATAGATTGTATTCCCCTGTCCTACAGTCGGCCTCTCCCCTCCTGACATGGCTGATAACAGATAGTAATAGATTGTATTCCCCTGTCCTACAGTCGGCCTCTCCCCTCCTGACATGGCTGATAACAGATAGTAATAGATTGTATTCCCCTGTCCTACAGTCGGCCTCTCCCCTCCTGACATGGCTGATAACAGATAGTAATAGATTGTATTCCCCTGTCCTACAGTCGGCCTCTCCCCTCCTGACATGGCTGATAACAGATGGTAATAGATTGTATTCCCCTGTCCTACAGTCGGCCTCTCCCCTCCTGACATGGCTGATAACAGATAGTAATAGATTGTATTCCCCTGTCCTACAGTCGGCCTCTCCCCTCCTGACATGGCTGATAACAGATAGTAATAGATTGTATTCCCCTGTCCTACAGTCGGCCTCTCCCCTCCTGACATGGCTGATAACAGATAGTAATAGATTGTATTCCCCTGTCCTACAGTCGGCCTCTCCCCTCCTGACATGGCTGATAACAGATAGTAATAGATTGTATTCCCCTGTCCTACAGTCGGCCTCTCCCCTCCTGACATGGCTGATAACAGATAGTAATAGATTGTATTCCCCTGTCCTACAGTCGGCCTCTCCCCTCCTGACATGGCTGATAACAGATAGTAATAGATTGTATTCCCCTGTCCTACAGTCGGCCTCTCCCCTCCTGACATGGCTGATAACAGATAGTAATAGATTGTATTCCCCTGTCCTACAGTCGGCCTCTCCCCTCCTGACATGGCTGATAACAGATAGTAATAGATTGTATTCCCCTGTCCTACAGTCGGCCTCTCCCCTCCTGACATGGCTGATAACAGATAGTAATAGATTGTATTCCCCTGTCCTACAGTCGGCCTCTCCCTCTCCTGACATGGCTGATAACAGATAGTAATAGATTGTATTCCCCTGTCCTACAGTCGGCCTCTCCCCTCCTGACATGGCTGATAACAGATAGTAATAGATTGTATTCCCCTGTCCTACAGTCGGCCTCTCCCCTCCTGACATGGCTGATAACAGATAGTAATAGATTGTATTCCCCTGTCCTACAGTCGGCCTCTCCCCTCCTGACATGGCTGATAACAGATAGTAATAGATTGTATTCCCCTGTCCTACAGTCGGCCTCTCCTCTCCTGACATGGCTGATAACAGATAGTAATAGATTGTATTCCCCTGTCCTACAGTCGGCCTCTCCCTCTCCTGACATGGCTGATAACAGATAGTAATAGATTGTATTCCCCTGTCCTACAGTCGGCCTCTCCTCTCCTGACATGGCTGATAACAGATAGTAATAGATTGTAGTCCCCTGTCCTACAGTCGGCCTCTCCCCTCCTGACATGGCTGATAACAGATAGTAATAGATTGTATTCCCCTGTCCTACAGTCGGCCTCTCCCCTCCTGACATGGCTGATAACAGATAGTAATAGATTGTATTCCCCTGTCCTACAGTCGGCCTCTCCCCTCCTGACATGGCTGATAACAGATAGTAATAGATTGTATTCCCCTGTCCTACAGTCGGCCTCTCCTCTCCTGACATGGCTGATAACAGATAGTAATAGATTGTATTCCCCTGTCCTACAGTCGGCCTCTCCCCTCCTGACATGGCTGATAACAGATAGTAATAGATTGTATTCCCCTGTCCTACAGTCGGCCTCTCCCCTCCTGACATGGCTGATAACAGATAGTAATAGATTGTATTCCCCTGTCCTACAGTCGGCCTCTCCTCTCCTGACATGGCTGATAACAGATAGTAATAGATTGTATTCCCCTGTCCTACAGTCGGCCTCTCCCCTCCTGACATGGCTGATAACAGATAGTAATAGATTGTATTCCCCTGTCCTACAGTCGGCCTCTCCCCTCCTGACATGGCTGATAACAGATAGTAATAGATTGTATTCCCCTGTCCTACAGTCGGCCTCTCCCCTCCTGACATGGCTGATAACAGATAGTAATAGATTGTATTCCCCTGTCCTACAGTCGGCCTCTCCCCTCCTGACATGGCTGATAACAGATAGTAATAGATTGTATTCCCCTGTCCTACAGTCGGCCTCTCCCCTCCTGACATGGCTGATAACAGATAGTAATAGATTGTATTCCCCTGTCCTACAGTCGGCCTCTCCCCTCCTGACATGGCTGATAACAGATAGTAATAGATTGTATTCCCCTGTCCTACAGTCGGCCTCTCCCCTCCTGACATGGCTGATAACAGATAGTAATAGATTGTATTCCCCTGTCCTACAGTCGGCCTCTCCCCTCCTGACATGGCTGATAACAGATAGTAATAGATTGTATTCCCCTGTCCTACAGTCGGCCTCTCCCCTCCTGACATGGCTGATAACAGATAGTAATAGATTGTATTCCCCTGTCCTACAGTCGGCCTCTCCCCTCCTGACATGGCTGATAACAGATAGTAATAGATTGTATTCCCCTGTCCTACAGTCGGCCTCTCCCCTCCTGACATGGCTGATAACAGATAGTAATAGATTGTATTCCCCTGTCCTACAGTCGGCCTCTCCCCTCCTGACATGGCTGATAACAGATAGTAATAGATTGTATTCCCCTGTCCTACAGTCGGCCTCTCCCCTCCTGACATGGCTGATAACAGATAGTAATAGATTGTATTCCCCTGTCCTACAGTCGGCCTCTCCCCTCCTGACATGGCTGATAACAGATAGTAATAGATTGTATTCCCCTGTCCTACAGTCGGCCTCTCCCCTCCTGACATGGCTGATAACAGATAGTAATAGATTGTATTCCCCTGTCCTACAGTCGGCCTCTCCCTCCTGACGTGGCCTGCCTACAGCCCTCCCTCCCCTCCTGACATGGCTGATAACAGATAGTAATAGATTGTATTCCCCTGTCCTACAGTCGGCCTCTCCCCTCCTGACATGGCTGATAACAGATAGTAATAGATTGTATTCCCCTGTCCTACAGTCGGCCTCTCCCCTCCTGACATGGCTGATAACAGATAGTAATAGATTGTATTCCCCTGTCCTACAGTCGGCCTCTCCCCTCCTGACATGGCTGATAACAGATAGTAATAGATTGTATTCCCCTGTCCTACAGTCGGCCTCTCCCCTCCTGACATGGCTGATAACAGATAGTAATAGATTGTATTCCCCTGTCCTACAGTCGGCCTCTCCCCTCCTGACATGGCTGATAACAGATAGTAATAGATTGTATTCCCCTGTCCTACAGTCGGCCTCTCCCCTCCTGACATGGCTGATAACAGATAGTAATAGATTGTATTCCCTGTCCTACAGTCGGCCTCTCCCCTCCTGACATGGCTGATAACAGATAGTAATAGATTGTATTCCCCTGTCCTACAGTCGGCCTCTCCCCTCCTGACATGGCTGATAACAGATAGTAATAGATTGTATTCCCCTGTCCTACAGTCGGCCTCTCCCCTCCTGACATGGCTGATAACAGATAGTAATAGATTGTATTCCCCTGTCCTACAGTCGGCCTCTCCCCTCCTGACATGGCTGATAACAGATAGTAATAGATTGTATTCCCCTGTCCTACAGTCGGCCTCTCCCCTCCTGACATGGCTGATAACAGATAGTAATAGATTGTATTCCCCTGTCCTACAGTCGGCCTCTCCCCTCCTGACATGGCTGATAACAGATAGTAATAGATTGTATTCCCCTGTCCTACAGTCGGCCTCTCCCCTCCTGACATGGCTGATAACAGATAGTAATAGATTGTATTCCCCTGTCCTACAGTCGGCCTCTCCCCTCCTGACATGGCTGATAACAGATAGTAATAGATTGTATTCCCCTGTCCTACAGTCGGCCTCTCCCCTCCTGACATGGCTGATAACAGATAGTAATAGATTGTATTCCCCTGTCCTACAGTCGGCCTCTCCCCTCCTGACATGGCTGATAACAGATAGTAATAGATTGTATTCCCCTGTCCTACAGTCGGCCTCTCCCCTCCTGACATGGCTGATAACAGATAGTAATAGATTGTATTCCCCTGTCCTACAGTCGGCCTCTCCCCTCCTGACATGGCTGATAACAGATAGTAATAGATTGTATTCCCCTGTCCTACAGTCGGCCTCTCCCCTCCTGACATGGCTGATAACAGATAGTAATAGATTGTATTCCCCTGTCCTACAGTCGGCCTCTCCCCTCCTGACATGGCTGATAACAGATAGTAATAGATTGTATTCCCCTGTCCTACAGTCGGCCTCTCCCCTCCTGACATGGCTGATAACAGATAGTAATAGATTGTATTCCCCTGTCCTACAGTCGGCCTCTCCCCTCCTGACATGGCTGATAACAGATAGTAATAGATTGTATTCCCCTGTCCTACAGTCGGCCTCTCCCCTCCTGACATGGCTGATAACAGATAGTAATAGATTGTATTCCCCTGTCCTACAGTCGGCCTCTCCCCTCCTGACATGGCTGATAACAGATAGTAATAGATTGTATTCCCCTGTCCTACAGTCGGCCTCTCCCCTCCTGACATGGCTGATAACAGATAGTAATAGATTGTATTCCCCTGTCCTACAGTCGGCCTCTCCCCTCCTGACATGGCTGATAACAGATAGTAATAGATTGTATTCCCCTGTCCTACAGTCGGCCTCTCCCCTCCTGACATGGCTGATAACAGATAGTAATAGATTGTAGTCCCCTGTCCTACAGTCGGCCTCTCCCCTCCTGACATGGCTGATAACAGATAGTAATAGATTGTATTCCCCTGTCCTACAGTCGGCCTCTCCCCTCCTGACATGGCTGATAACAGATAGTAATAGATTGTATTCCCCTGTCCTACAGTCGGCCTCTCCCCTCCTGACATGGCTGATAACAGATGGTAATAGATTGTATTCCCCTGTCCTACAGTCGGCCTCTCCCCTCCTGACATGGCTGATAACAGATAGTAATAGATTGTATTCCCCTGTCCTACAGTCGGCCTCTCCCCTCCTGACATGGCTGATAACAGATAGTAATAGATTGTATTCCCCTGTCCTACAGTCGGCCTCTCCCCTCCTGACATGGCTGATAACAGATAGTAATAGATTGTATTCCCCTGTCCTACAGTCGGCCTTCTCCCTCCTGACATGGCTGATAACAGATAGTAATAGATTGTATTCACCTGTCCTACAGTCGGCCTCTCCCCTCCTGACATGGCTGATAACAGATAGTAATAGATTGTATTCCCCTGTCCTACAGTCGGCCTCTCCCCTCCTGACATGGCTGATAACAGATAGTAATAGATTGTATTCCCCTGTCCTACAGTCGGCCTCTCCCCTCCTGACATGGCTGATAACAGATGGTAATAGATTGTATTCCCCTGTCCTACAGTCGGCCTCTCCCCTCCTGACATGGCTGATAACAGATAGTAATAGATTGTATTCCCCTGTCCTACAGTCGGCCTCTCCCCTCCTGACATGGCTGATAACAGATAGTAATAGATTGTATTCCCCTGTCCTACAGTCGGCCTCTCCCCTCCTGACATGGCTGATAACAGATAGTAATAGATTGTATTCCCCTGTCCTACAGTCGGCCTCTCCCCTCCTGACATGGCTGATAACAGATAGTAATAGATTGTATTCCCCTGTCCTACAGTCGGCCTCTCCCCTCCTGACATGGCTGATAACAGATGGTAATAGATTGTATTCCCCTGTCCTACAGTCGGCCTCTCCCCTCCTGACATGGCTGATAACAGATAGTAATAGATTGTATTCCCCTGTCCTACAGTCGGCCTCTCCCCTCCTGACATGGCTGATAACAGATAGTAATAGATTGTATTCCCCTGTCCTACAGTCGGCCTCTCCCCTCCTGACATGGCTGATAACAGATAGTAATAGATTGTATTCCCCTGTCCTACAGTCGGCCTCTCCCCTCCTGACATGGCTGATAACAGATAGTAATAGATTGTATTCCCCTGTCCTACAGTCGGCCTCTCCCTCCTGACATGGCTGATAACAGATAGTAATAGATTGTATTCCCCTGTCCTACAGTCGGCCTCTCCCCTCCTGACATGGCTGATAACAGATAGTAATAGATTGTATTCCCCTGTCCTACAGTCGGCCTCTCCCCTCCTGACATGGCTGATAACAGATAGTAATAGATTGTATTCCCCTGTCCTACAGTCGGCCTCTCCCCTCCTGACATGGCTGATAACAGATAGTAATAGATTGTATTCCCCTGTCCTACAGTCGGCCTCTCCCCTCCTGACATGGCTGATAACAGATGGTAATAGATTGTATTCCCCTGTCCTACAGTCGGCCTCTCCCCTCCTGACATGGCTGATAACAGATAGTAATAGATTGTATTCCCCTGTCCTACAGTCGGCCTCTCTCCCCTCCTGACATGGCTGATAACAGATAGTAATAGATTGTATTCCCCTGTCCTACAGTCGGCCTCTCCCCTCCTGACATGGCTGATAACAGATAGTAATAGATTGTATTCCCCTGTCCTACAGTCGGCCTCTCCCCTCCTGACATGGCTGATAACAGATAGTAATAGATTGTATTCCCCTGTCCTACAGTCGGCCTCTCCCCTCCTGACATGGCTGATAACAGATAGTAATAGATTGTATTCCCCTGTCCTACAGTCGGCCTCTCCCCTCCTGACATGGCTGATAACAGATAGTAATAGATTGTATTCACCTGTCCTACAGTCGGCCTCTCCCCTCCTGACATGGCTGATAACAGATGGTAATAGATTGTATTCCCCTGTCCTACAGTCGGCCTCTCCCGCCCCCCCTCCTGACGTGGCTGATAACAGATGGTAATAGATTGTATTCCCCTGTCCTACAGTCGGCCTCTCCCCTCCTGACATGGCTGATAACAGATAGTAATAGATTGTATTCCCCTGTCCTACAGTCGGCCTCTCCCCTCCTGACATGGCTGATAACAGATAGTAATAGATTGTATTCCCCTGTCCTACAGTCGGCCTCTCCCCCTCCTGACATGGCTGATAACAGATAGTAATAGATTGTATTCCCCTGTCCTACAGTCGGCCTCTCCCCTCCTGACATGGCTGATAACAGATAGTAATAGATTGTATTCCCCTGTCCTACAGTCGGCCTCTCCCCTCCTGACATGGCTGATAACAGATAGTAATAGATTGTATTCCCCTGTCCTACAGTCGGCCTCTCCTCTCCTGACATGGCTGATAACAGATAGTAATAGATTGTATTCCCCTGTCCTACAGTCGGCCTCTCCCCTCCTGACATGGCTGATAACAGATAGTAATAGATTGTATTCCCCTGTCCTACAGTCGGCCTCTCCCTCCTGACATGGCTGATAACAGATAGTAATAGATTGTATTCCCCTGTCCTACAGTCGGCCTCTCCCCTCCTGACATGGCTGATAACAGATAGTAATAGATTGTATTCCCCTGTCCTACAGTCGGCCTCTCCCCTCCTGACATGGCTGATAACAGATAGTAATAGATTGTATTCCCCTGTCCTACAGTCGGCCTCTCCCCTCCTGACATGGCTGATAACAGATAGTAATAGATTGTATTCCCCTGTCCTACAGTCGGCCTCTCCCCTCCTGACATGGCTGATAACAGATAGTAATAGATTGTATTCCCCTGTCCTACAGTCGGCCTCTCCCCTCCTGACATGGCTGATAACAGATAGTAATAGATTGTATTCCCCTGTCCTACAGTCGGCCTCTCTCCTCCTGACATGGCTGATAACAGATAGTAATAGATTGTATTCCCCTGTCTTACAGTCGGCCTCTCCCCTCCTGACATGGCTGATAACAGATAGTAATAGATTGTATTCCCCTGTCCTACAGTCGGCCTCTCCCCTCCTGACATGGCTGATAACAGATAGTAATAGATTGTATTCCCCTGTCCTACAGTCGGCCTCTCCCCTCCTGACATGGCTGATAACAGATAGTAATAGATTGTATTCCCCTGTCCTACAGTCGGCCTCTCCCCTCCTGACATGGCTGATAACAGATAGTAATAGATTGTATTCCCCTGTCCTACAGTCGGCCTCTCCCTCCTGACATGGCTGATAACAGATAGTAATAGATTGTATTCCCCTGTCCTACAGTCGGCCTCTCCCCTCCTGACATGGCTGATAACAGATAGTAATAGATTGTATTCCCCTGTCCTACAGTCGGCCTCTCCCCTCCTGACATGGCTGATAACAGATAGTAATAGATTGTATTCCCCTGTCCTACAGTCGGCCTCTCCCCTCCTGACATGGCTGATAACAGATAGTAATAGATTGTATTCCCCTGTCCTACAGTCGGCCTCTCCCCTCCTGACATGGCTGATAACAGATAGTAATAGATTGTATTCCCCTGTCCTACAGTCGGCCTCTCCCCTCCTGACATGGCTGATAACAGATAGTAATAGATTGTATTCCCCTGTCCTACAGTCGGCCTCTCCCCTCCTGACATGGCTGATAACAGATAGTAATAGATTGTATTCCCCTGTCCTACAGTCGGCCTCTCCCCTCCTGACATGGCTGATAACAGATAGTAATAGATTGTATTCCCCTGTCCTACAGTCGGCCTCTCCCCTCCTGACATGGCTGATAACAGATAGTAATAGATTGTATTCCCCTGTCCTACAGTCGGCCTCTCCCTCTCCTGACATGGCTGATAACAGATAGTAATAGATTGTATTCCCCTGTCCTACAGTCGGCCTCTCCCCTCCTGACATGGCTGATAACAGATAGTAATAGATTGTATTCCCCTGTCCTACAGTCGGCCTCTCCCCTCCTGACATGGCTGATAACAGATAGTAATAGATTGTATTCCCCTGTCCTACAGTCGGCCTCTCCCCTCCTGACATGGCTGATAACAGATAGTAATAGATTGTATTCCCCCTGTCCTACAGTCGGCCTCTCCCCTCCTGACATGGCTGATAACAGATAGTAATAGATTGTATTCCCCTGTCCTACAGTCGGCCTCTCCCCTCCTGACATGGCTGATAACAGATAGTAATAGATTGTATTCCCCTGTCCTACAGTCGGCCTCTCCCCTCCTGACATGGCTGATAACAGATAGTAATAGATTGTATTCCCCTGTCCTACAGTCGGCCTCTCCCCTCCTGACATGGCTGATAACAGATAGTAATAGATTGTATTCCCCTGTCCTACAGTCGGCCTCTCCCCTCCTGACATGGCTGATAACAGATAGTAATAGATTGTATTCCCCTGTCCTACAGTCGGCCTCTCCCCTCCTGACATGGCTGATAACAGATAGTAATAGATTGTATTCCCCTGTCCTACAGTCGGCCTCTCCCCTCCTGACATGGCTGATAACAGATAGTAATAGATTGTATTCCCCTGTCCTACAGTCGGCCTCTCCTCTCCTGACATGGCTGATAACAGATAGTAATAGATTGTATTCCCCTGTCCTACAGTCGGCCTCTCTCCCTCCTGACATGGCTGATAACAGATAGTAATAGATTGTATTCCCCTGTCCTACAGTCGGCCTCTCCCCTCCTGACATGGCTGATAACAGATAGTAATAGATTGTATTCCCCTGTCCTACAGTCGGCCTCTCCCCTCCTGACATGGCTGATAACAGATAGTAATAGATTGTATTCCCCTGTCCTACAGTCGGCCTCTCCCCTCCTGACATGGCTGATAACAGATAGTAATAGATTGTATTCCCCTGTCCTACAGTCGGCCTCTCCCCTCCTGACATGGCTGATAACAGATAGTAATAGATTGTATTCCCCTGTCCTACAGTCGGCCTCTCCCCTCCTGACATGGCTGATAACAGATAGTAATAGATTGTATTCCCCTGTCCTACAGTCGGCCTCTCCCCTCCTGACATGGCTGATAACAGATAGTAATAGATTGTATTCCCCTGTCCTACAGTCGGCCTCTCCCCTCCTGACATGGCTGATAACAGATAGTAATAGATTGTATTCCCCTGTCCTACAGTCGGCCTCTCCCCTCCTGACATGGCTGATAACAGATAGTAATAGATTGTATTCCCCTGTCCTACAGTCGGCCTCTCCCCTCCTGACATGGCTGATAACAGATAGTAATAGATTGTATTCCCCTGTCCTACAGTCGGCCTCTCCCCTCCTGACATGGCTGATAACAGATAGTAATAGATTGTATTCCCCTGTCCTACAGTCGGCCTCTCCCCTCCTGACATGGCTGATAACAGATAGTAATAGATTGTATTCCCCTGTCCTACAGTCGGCCTCTCCCCTCCTGACATGGCTGATAACAGATAGTAATAGATTGTATTCCCCTGTCCTACAGTCGGCCTCTCCCCTCCTGACATGGCTGATAACAGATAGTAATAGATTGTATTCCCCTGTCCTACAGTCGGCCTCTCCCCTCCTGACATGGCTGATAACAGATAGTAATAGATTGTATTCCCCTGTCCTACAGTCGGCCTCTCCCCTCCTGACATGGCTGATAACAGATAGTAATAGATTGTATTCCCCTGTCCTACAGTCGGCCTCTCCCCTCCTGACATGGCTGATAACAGATAGTAATAGATTGTATTCCCCTGTCCTACAGTCGGCCTCTCCCCTCCTGACATGGCTGATAACAGATAGTAATAGATTGTATTCCCCTGTCCTACAGTCGGCCTCTCCTCTCCTGACATGGCTGATAACAGATAGTAATAGATTGTATTCCCCTGTCCTACAGTCGGCCTCTCCCCTCCTGACATGGCTGATAACAGATAGTAATAGATTGTATTCCCCTGTCCTACAGTCGGCCTCTCCCCTCCTGACATGGCTGATAACAGATAGTAATAGATTGTATTCCCCTGTCCTACAGTCGGCCTCTCCCCTCCTGACATGGCTGATAACAGATAGTAATAGATTGTATTCCCCTGTCCTACAGTCGGCCTCTCCCCTCCTGACATGGCTGATAACAGATAGTAATAGATTGTATTCCCCTGTCCTACAGTCGGCCTCTCCCCTCCTGACATGGCTGATAACAGATAGTAATAGATTGTATTCCCCTGTCCTACAGTCGGCCTCTCCCCTCCTGACATGGCTGATAACAGATAGTAATAGATTGTATTCCCCTGTCCTACAGTCGGCCTCTCCCCTCCTGACATGGCTGATAACAGATAGTAATAGATTGTATTCCCCTGTCCTACAGTCGGCCTCTCCCCTCCTGACATGGCTGATAACAGATAGTAATAGATTGTATTCCCCTGTCCTACAGTCGGCCTCTCCCCTCCTGACATGGCTGATAACAGATAGTAATAGATTGTATTCCCCTGTCCTACAGTCGGCCTCTCCCCTCCTGACATGGCTGATAACAGATAGTAATAGATTGTATTCCCCTGTCCTACAGTCGGCCTCTCCCCTCCTGACATGGCTGATAACAGATAGTAATAGATTGTATTCCCCTGTCCTACAGTCGGCCTCTCCCCTCCTGACATGGCTGATAACAGATAGTAATAGATTGTATTCCCCTGTCCTACAGTCGGCCTCTCCCCTCCTGACATGGCTGATAACAGATAGTAATAGATTGTATTCCCCTGTCCTACAGTCGGCCTCTCCCCTCCTGACATGGCTGATAACAGATAGTAATAGATTGTATTCCCCTGTCCTACAGTCGGCCTCTCCCCTCCTGACATGGCTGATAACAGATAGTAATAGATTGTATTCCCCTGTCCTACAGTCGGCCTCTCCCCTCCTGACATGGCTGATAACAGATAGTAATAGATTGTATTCCCCTGTCCTACAGTCGGCCTCTCCCCTCCTGACATGGCTGATAACAGATAGTAATAGATTGTATTCCCCTGTCCTACAGTCGGCCTCTCCCCTCCTGACATGGCTGATAACAGATAGTAATAGATTGTATTCCCCTGTCCTACAGTCGGCCTCTCCCCTCCTGACATGGCTGATAACAGATAGTAATAGATTGTATTCCCCTGTCCTACAGTCGGCCTCTCCCCTCCTGACATGGCTGATAACAGATAGTAATAGATTGTATTCCCCTGTCCTACAGTCGGCCTCTCCCCTCCTGACATGGCTGATAACAGATAGTAATAGATTGTATTCCCCTGTCCTACAGTCGGCCTCTCCTCCTCCTGACATGGCTGATAACAGATAGTAATAGATTGTATTCCCCTGTCCTACAGTCGGCCTCTCCCCTCCTGACATGGCTGATAACAGATAGTAATAGATTGTATTCCCCTGTCCTACAGTCGGCCTCTCCTCTCCTGACATGGCTGATAACAGATAGTAATAGATTGTATTCCCCTGTCCTACAGTCGGCCTCTCCCCTCCTGACATGGCTGATAACAGATAGTAATAGATTGTATTCCCCTGTCCTACAGTCGGCCTCTCCCCTCCTGACATGGCTGATAACAGATAGTAATAGATTGTATTCCCCTGTCCTACAGTCGGCCTCTCCCCTCCTGACATGGCTGATAACAGATAGTAATAGATTGTATTCCCCTGTCCTACAGTCGGCCTCTCCCCTCCTGACATGGCTGATAACAGATAGTAATAGATTGTATTCCCCTGTCCTACAGTCGGCCTCTCCCCTCCTGACATGGCTGATAACAGATAGTAATAGATTGTATTCCCCTGTCCTACAGTCGGCCTCTCCCCTCCTGACATGGCTGATAACAGATAGTAATAGATTGTATTCCCCTGTCCTACAGTCGGCCTCTCCCCTCCTGACATGGCTGATAACAGATAGTAATAGATTGTATTCCCCTGTCCTACAGTCGGCCTCTCCCCTCCTGACATGGCTGATAACAGATAGTAATAGATTGTATTCCCCTGTCCTACAGTCGGCCTCTCCCCTCCTGACATGGCTGATAACAGATAGTAATAGATTGTATTCCCCTGTCCTACAGTCGGCCTCTCCCCCTCCTGACATGGCTGATAACAGATAGTAATAGATTGTATTCCCCTGTCCTACAGTCGGCCTCTCCCCTCCTGACATGGCTGATAACAGATAGTAATAGATTGTATTCCCCTGTCCTACAGTCGGCCTCTCCCCTCCTGACATGGCTGATAACAGATAGTAATAGATTGTATTCCCCTGTCCTACAGTCGGCCTCTCCCCTCCTGACATGGCTGATAACAGATAGTAATAGATTGTATTCCCCTGTCCTACAGTCGGCCTCTCCCCTCCTGACATGGCTGATAACAGATAGTAATAGATTGTATTCCCCTGTCCTACAGTCGGCCTCTCCCCTCCTGACATGGCTGATAACAGATAGTAATAGATTGTATTCCCCTGTCCTACAGTCGGCCTCTCCCCTCCTGACATGGCTGATAACAGATAGTAATAGATTGTATTCCCCTGTCCTACAGTCGGCCTCTCCCCTCCTGACATGGCTGATAACAGATAGTAATAGATTGTATTCCCCTGTCCTACAGTCGGCCTCTCCCCTCCTGACATGGCTGATAACAGATAGTAATAGATTGTAGTCCCCTGTCCTACAGTCGGCCCCTCTCCCTCCTGACATGGCTGATAACAGATAGTAATAGATTGTATTCCCCTGTCCTACAGTCGGCCTCTCCCCTCCTGACATGGCTGATAACAGATAGTAATAGATTGTAGTCCCCTGTCCTACAGTCGGCCTCTCCCCTCCTGACATGGCTGATAACAGATAGTAATAGATTGTATTCCCCTGTCCTACAGTCGGCCTCTCCCCTCCTGACATGGCTGATAACAGATAGTAATAGATTGTATTCCCCTGTCCTACAGTCGGCCTCTCCCCTCCTGACATGGCTGATAACAGATAGTAATAGATTGTATTCACCTGTCCTACAGTCGGCCTCTCCCCTCCTGACATGGCTGATAACAGATAGTAATAGATTGTATTCCCCTGTCCTACAGTCGGCCTCTCCCCTCCTGACATGGCTGATAACAGATAGTAATAGATTGTATTCCCCTGTCCTACAGTCGGCCTCTCCCCTCCTGACATGGCTGATAACAGATAGTAATAGATTGTATTCCCCTGTCCTACAGTCGGCCTCTCCCCTCCTGACATGGCTGATAACAGATAGTAATAGATTGTATTCCCCTGTCCTACAGTCGGCCTCTCCCCTCCTGACATGGCTGATAACAGATAGTAATAGATTGTATTCACCTGTCCTACAGTCGGCCTCTCCCCCTCCTGACATGGCTGATAACAGATAGTAATAGATTGTATTCCCCTGTCCTACAGTCGGCCTCTCCCTCCTGACATGGCTGATAACAGATAGTAATAGATTGTATTCACCTGTCCTACAGTCGGCCTCTCCCCTCCTGACATGGCTGATAACAGATAGTAATAGATTGTATTCCCCTGTCCTACAGTCGGCCTCTCTCCTCCTGACATGGCTGATAACAGATAGTAATAGATTGTATTCCCCTGTCCTACAGTCGGCCTCTCCCCTCCTGACATGGCTGATAACAGATAGTAATAGATTGTATTCCCCTGTCCTACAGTCGGCCTCTCCCCTCCTGACATGGCTGATAACAGATAGTAATAGATTGTATTCCCCTGTCCTACAGTCGGCCTCTCCCCTCCTGACATGGCTGATAACAGATAGTAATAGATTGTATTCCCCTGTCCTACAGTCGGCCTCTCCCCTCCTGACATGGCTGATAACAGATAGTAATAGATTGTATTCCCCTGTCCTACAGTCGGCCTCTCCCCTCCTGACGTGGCTGATAACAGATAGTAATAGATTGTATTCCCCTGTCCTACAGTCGGCCTCTCCCCTCCTGACATGGCTGATAACAGATGGTAATAGATTGTATTCCCCTGTCCTACAGTCGGCCTCTCCCCTCCTGACATGGCTGATAACAGATAGTAATAGATTGTATTCCCCTGTCCTACAGTCGGCCTCTCCCCTCCTGACATGGCTGATAACAGATAGTAATAGATTGTATTCCCCTGTCCTACAGTCGGCCTCTCCCCTCCTGACATGGCTGATAACAGATAGTAATAGATTGTATTCCCCTGTCCTACAGTCGGCCTCTCCCCTCCTGACATGGCTGATAACAGATAGTAATAGATTGTATTCCCCTGTCCTACAGTCGGCCTCTCCCCTCCTGACATGGCTGATAACAGATAGTAATAGATTGTATTCCCCTGTCCTACAGTCGGCCTCTCCCCTCCTGACATGGCTGATAACAGATAGTAATAGATTGTATTCCCCTGTCCTACAGTCGGCCTCTCCCCTCCTGACATGGCTGATAACAGATAGTAATAGATTGTATTCCCCTGTCCTACAGTCGGCCTCTCCCCTCCTGACATGGCTGATAACAGATAGTAATAGATTGTATTCCCCTGTCCTACAGTCGGCCTCTCCCCTCCTGACATGGCTGATAACAGATAGTAATAGATTGTATTCCCCTGTCCTACAGTCGGCCTCTCCCCTCCTGACATGGCTGATAACAGATAGTAATAGATTGTATTCCCCTGTCCTACAGTCGGCCTCTCCCCTCCTGACATGGCTGATAACAGATAGTAATAGATTGTATTCCCCTGTCCTACAGTCGGCCTCTCCCCCTCCTGACATGGCTGATAACAGATAGTAATAGATTGTATTCCCCTGTCCTACAGTCGGCCTCTCCCCTCCTGACATGGCTGATAACAGATAGTAATAGATTGTATTCCCCTGTCCTACAGTCGGCCTCTCCCCTCCTGACATGGCTGATAACAGATAGTAATAGATTGTATTCCCCTGTCCTACAGTCGGCCTCTCCCCTCCTGACATGGCTGATAACAGATAGTAATAGATTGTATTCCCCTGTCCTACAGTCGGCCTCTCCCCTCCTGACATGGCTGATAACAGATAGTAATAGATTGTATTCCCCTGTCCTACAGTCGGCCTCTCCCCTCCTGACATGGCTGATAACAGATAGTAATAGATTGTATTCCCCTGTCCTACAGTCGGCCTCTCCCCTCCTGACATGGCTGATAACAGATAGTAATAGATTGTATTCCCCTGTCCTACAGTCGGCCTCTCCCCTCCTGACATGGCTGATAACAGATAGTAATAGATTGTATTCCCCTGTCCTACAGTCGGCCTCTCCCCTCCTGACATGGCTGATAACAGATAGTAATAGATTGTATTCCCCTGTCCTACAGTCGGCCTCTCCCCTCCTGACATGGCTGATAACAGATAGTAATAGATTGTATTCCCCTGTCCTACAGTCGGCCTCTCCCCTCCTGACATGGCTGATAACAGATAGTAATAGATTGTATTCCCCTGTCCTACAGTCGGCCTCTCCCCTCCTGACATGGCTGATAACAGATAGTAATAGATTGTATTCCCCTGTCCTACAGTCGGCCTCTCCCCTCCTGACATGGCTGATAACAGATAGTAATAGATTGTATTCCCCTGTCCTACAGTCGGCCTCTCCCCTCCTGACATGGCTGATAACAGATAGTAATAGATTGTATTCCCCTGTCCTACAGTCGGCCTCTCCCCTCCTGACATGGCTGATAACAGATAGTAATAGATTGTATTCCCCTGTCCTACAGTCGGCCTCTCCCCTCCTGACATGGCTGATAACAGATAGTAATAGATTGTATTCCCCTGTCCTACAGTCGGCCTCTCCCCTCCTGACATGGCTGATAACAGATAGTAATAGATTGTATTCCCCTGTCCTACAGTCGGCCTCTCCCCTCCTGACATGGCTGATAACAGATAGTAATAGATTGTATTCCCCTGTCCTACAGTCGGCCTCTCCCCTCCTGACATGGCTGATAACAGATAGTAATAGATTGTATTCCCCTGTCCTACAGTCGGCCTCTCCCCTCCTGACATGGCTGATAACAGATAGTAATAGATTGTATTCCCCTGTCCTACAGTCGGCCTCTCCCCCCTCCTGACATGGCTGATAACAGATAGTAATAGATTGTATTCCCCTGTCCTACAGTCGGCCTCTCCCCTCCTGACATGGCTGATAACAGATAGTAATAGATTGTATTCCCCTGTCCTACAGTCGGCCTCTCCCCTCCTGACATGGCTGATAACAGATAGTAATAGATTGTATTCCCCTGTCCTACAGTCGGCCTCTCCCCTCCTGACATGGCTGATAACAGATAGTAATAGATTGTATTCCCCTGTCCTACAGTCGGCCTCTCCCCTCCTGACATGGCTGATAACAGATAGTAATAGATTGTATTCCCCTGTCCTACAGTCGGCCTCTCCCCTCCTGACATGGCTGATAACAGATAGTAATAGATTGTATTCCCCTGTCCTACAGTCGGCCTCTCCCCTCCTGACATGGCTGATAACAGATAGTAATAGATTGTATTCCCCTGTCCTACAGTCGGCCTCTCCCCTCCTGACATGGCTGATAACAGATAGTAATAGATTGTATTCCCCTGTCCTACAGTCGGCCTCTCCCTCCTGACATGGCTGATAACAGATAGTAATAGATTGTATTCCCCTGTCCTACAGTCGGCCTCTCCCCTCCTGACATGGCTGATAACAGATAGTAATAGATTGTATTCCCCTGTCCTACAGTCGGCCTCTCCCCTCCTGACGTGGCTGATAACAGATAGTAATAGATTGTATTCCCCTGTCCTACAGTCGGCCTCTCCCCTCCTGACATGGCTGATAACAGATAGTAATAGATTGTATTCCCCTGTCCTACAGTCGGCCTCTCCCTCCTGACATGGCTGATAACAGATAGTAATAGATTGTATTCCCCTGTCCTACAGTCGGCCTCTCCCCTCCTGACATGGCTGATAACAGATAGTAATAGATTGTATTCCCCTGTCCTACAGTCGGCCTCTCCCCTCCTGACATGGCTGATAACAGATAGTAATAGATTGTATTCCCCTGTCCTACAGTCGGCCTCTCCCCTCCTGACATGGCTGATAACAGATAGTAATAGATTGTATTCCCCTGTCCTACAGTCGGCCTCTCCCCTCCTGACATGGCTGATAACAGATAGTAATAGATTGTATTCCCCTGTCCTACAGTCGGCCTCTCCCCTCCTGACATGGCTGATAACAGATAGTAATAGATTGTATTCCCCTGTCCTACAGTCGGCCTCTCTCCTCCTGACATGGCTGATAACAGATAGTAATAGATTGTATTCCCCTGTCCTACAGTCGGCCTCTCCCCTCCTGACATGGCTGATAACAGATAGTAATAGATTGTATTCCCCTGTCCTACAGTCGGCCTCTCCCCTCCTGACATGGCTGATAACAGATAGTAATAGATTGTATTCCCCTGTCCTACAGTCGGCCTCTCCCCTCCTGACATGGCTGATAACAGATAGTAATAGATTGTATTCCCCTGTCCTACAGTCGGCCTCTCCCCTCCTGACATGGCTGATAACAGATAGTAATAGATTGTATTCCCCTGTCCTACAGTCGGCCTCTCCCTCTCCTGACATGGCTGATAACAGATAGTAATAGATTGTATTCCCCTGTCCTACAGTCGGCCTCTCCCCTCCTGACATGGCTGATAACAGATAGTAATAGATTGTATTCCCCTGTCCTACAGTCGGCCTCTCCCCTCCTGACATGGCTGATAACAGATAGTAATAGATTGTATTCCCCTGTCCTACAGTCGGCCTCTCCCCTCCTGACATGGCTGATAACAGATAGTAATAGATTGTATTCCCCTGTCCTACAGTCGGCCTCTCCCCTCCTGACATGGCTGATAACAGATAGTAATAGATTGTATTCACCTGTCCTACAGTCGGCCTCTCCCCTCCTGACATGGCTGATAACAGATAGTAATAGATTGTATTCCCCTGTCCTACAGTCGGCCTCTCCCCTCCTGACATGGCTGATAACAGATAGTAATAGATTGTATTCCCCTGTCCTACAGTCGGCCTCTCCCCTCCTGACATGGCTGATAACAGATAGTAATAGATTGTATTCCCCTGTCCTACAGTCGGCCTCTCCCCTCCTGACATGGCTGATAACAGATAGTAATAGATTGTATTCCCCTGTCCTACAGTCGGCCTCTCCCCTCCTGACATGGCTGATAACAGATAGTAATAGATTGTATTCCCCTGTCCTACAGTCGGCCTCTCCCCTCCTGACATGGCTGATAACAGATAGTAATAGATTGTATTCCCCTGTCCTACAGTCGGCCTCTCCCCTCCTGACATGGCTGATAACAGATAGTAATAGATTGTATTCCCCTGTCCTACAGTCGGCCTCTCCCCTCCTGACATGGCTGATAACAGATAGTAATAGATTGTATTCCCCTGTCCTACAGTCGGCCTCTCCCTCCTGACATGGCTGATAACAGATAGTAATAGATTGTATTCCCCTGTCCTACAGTCGGCCTCTCCCCTCCTGACATGGCTGATAACAGATAGTAATAGATTGTATTCCCCTGTCCTACAGTCGGCCTCTCCCCTCCTGACATGGCTGATAACAGATAGTAATAGATTGTATTCCCCTGTCCTACAGTCGGCCTCTCCCCTCCTGACATGGCTGATAACAGATAGTAATAGATTGTATTCCCCTGTCCTACAGTCGGCCTCTCCCCTCCTGACATGGCTGATAACAGATAGTAATAGATTGTAGTCCCCTGTCCTACAGTCGGCCTCTCCCCTCCTGACATGGCTGATAACAGATAGTAATAGATTGTATTCCCCTGTCCTACAGTCGGCCTCTCCCCTCCTGACATGGCTGATAACAGATAGTAATAGATTGTATTCCCCTGTCCTACAGTCGGCCTCTCCCCTCCTGACATGGCTGATAACAGATAGTAATAGATTGTATTCCCCTGTCCTACAGTCGGCCTCTCCTCTCCTGACATGGCTGATAACAGATAGTAATAGATTGTAGTCCCCTGTCCTACAGTCGGCCTCTCCTCTCCTGACATGGCTGATAACAGATAGTAATAGATTGTATTCCCCTGTCCTACAGTCGGCCTCTCCCCTCCTGACATGGCTGATAACAGATAGTAATAGATTGTATTCCCCTGTCCTACAGTCGGCCTCTCCCCTCCTGACATGGCTGATAACAGATAGTAATAGATTGTATTCACCTGTCCTACAGTCGGCCTCTCCCCTCCTGACATGGCTGATAACAGATAGTAATAGATTGTATTCCCCTGTCCTACAGTCGGCCTCTCCCCTCCTGACATGGCTGATAACAGATAGTAATAGATTGTATTCCCCTGTCCTACAGTCGGCCTCTCCCCTCCTGACATGGCTGATAACAGATAGTAATAGATTGTATTCCCCTGTCCTACAGTCGGCCTCTCCCCTCCTGACATGGCTGATAACAGATAGTAATAGATTGTATTCCCCTGTCCTACAGTCGGCCTCTCCCCTCCTGACATGGCTGATAACAGATAGTAATAGATTGTATTCCCCTGTCCTACAGTCGGCCTCTCCCCTCCTGACATGGCTGATAACAGATAGTAATAGATTGTATTCCCCTGTCCTACAGTCGGCCTCTCCCCTCCTGACATGGCTGATAACAGATAGTAATAGATTGTATTCCCCTGTCCTACAGTCGGCCTCTCCCCTCCTGACATGGCTGATAACAGATAGTAATAGATTGTATTCCCCTGTCCTACAGTCGGCCTCTCCCCTCCTGACATGGCTGATAACAGATAGTAATAGATTGTATTCCCCTGTCCTACAGTCGGCCTCTCCCCTCCTGACATGGCTGATAACAGATAGTAATAGATTGTATTCCCCTGTCCTACAGTCGGCCTCTCCCCTCCTGACATGGCTGATAACAGATAGTAATAGATTGTATTCCCCTGTCCTACAGTCGGCCTCTCCCCTCCTGACATGGCTGATAACAGATAGTAATAGATTGTATTCCCCTGTCCTACAGTCGGCCTCTCCCCTCCTGACATGGCTGATAACAGATAGTAATAGATTGTATTCCCCTGTCCTACAGTCGGCCTCTCCCCTCCTGACATGGCTGATAACAGATAGTAATAGATTGTATTCCCCTGTCCTACAGTCGGCCTCTCCCCTCCTGACATGGCTGATAACAGATAGTAATAGATTGTATTCCCCTGTCCTACAGTCGGCCTCTCCCCTCCTGACATGGCTGATAACAGATAGTAATAGATTGTATTCCCCTGTCCTACAGTCGGCCTCTCCCCTCCTGACATGGCTGATAACAGATAGTAATAGATTGTATTCCCCTGTCCTACAGTCGGCCTCTCCCCTCCTGACATGGCTGATAACAGATAGTAATAGATTGTATTCCCCTGTCCTACAGTCGGCCTCTCCCCTCCTGACATGGCTGATAACAGATAGTAATAGATTGTATTCCCCTGTCCTACAGTCGGCCTCTCCCCTCCTGACATGGCTGATAACAGATAGTAATAGATTGTATTCCCCTGTCCTACAGTCGGCCTCTCCCCTCCTGACATGGCTGATAACAGATGGTAATAGATTGTATTCCCCTGTCCTACAGTCGGCCTCTCCCCTCCTGACGTGGCTGATAACAGATGGTAATAGATTGTATTCCCCTGTCCTACAGTCGGCCTCTCCCCTCCTGACATGGCTGATAACAGATAGTAATAGATTGTATTCCCCTGTCCTACAGTCGGCCTCTCCCCTCCTGACATGGCTGATAACAGATAGTAATAGATTGTATTCCCCTGTCCTACAGTCGGCCTCTCCCCTCCTGACATGGCTGATAACAGATAGTAATAGATTGTATTCCCCTGTCCTACAGTCGGCCTCTCCCCTCCTGACATGGCTGATAACAGATAGTAATAGATTGTATTCCCCTGTCCTACAGTCGGCCTCTCCCCTCCTGACATGGCTGATAACAGATAGTAATAGATTGTATTCCCTGTCCTACAGTCGGCCTCTCCCCTCCTGACATGGCTGATAACAGATAGTAATAGATTGTGATTCCCCTGTCCTACAGTCGGCCTCTCCCCTCCTGACATGGCTGATAACAGATAGTAATAGATTGTATTCCCCTGTCCTACAGTCGGCCCTCTCCCCTCCTGACATGGCTGATAACAGATGGTAATAGATTGTATTCCCCTGTCCTACAGTCGGCCTCTCCCCTCCTGACATGGCTGATAACAGATAGTAATAGATTGTATTCCCCTGTCCTACAGTCGGCCTCTCCCCTCCTGACATGGCTGATAACAGATAGTAATAGATTGTATTCCCCTGTCCTACAGTCGGCCTCTCCCCTCCTGACATGGCTGATAACAGATAGTAATAGATTGTATTCCCCTGTCCTACAGTCGGCCTCTCCCCTCCTGACATGGCTGATAACAGATAGTAATAGATTGTATTCCCCTGTCCTACAGTCGGCCTCTCCCCTCCTGACATGGCTGATAACAGATAGTAATAGATTGTATTCCCCTGTCCTACAGTCGGCCTCTCCCCTCCTGACATGGCTGATAACAGATAGTAATAGATTGTATTCCCCTGTCCTACAGTCGGCCTCTCCCCTCCTGACATGGCTGATAACAGATAGTAATAGATTGTATTCACCTGTCCTACAGTCGGCCTCTCCCCTCCTGACATGGCTGATAACAGATGGTAATAGATTGTATTCCCCTGTCCTACAGTCGGCCTCTCCCCTCCTGACATGGCTGATAACAGATAGTAATAGATTGTATTCACCTGTCCTACAGTCGGCCTCTCTCCTCCTGACATGGCTGATAACAGATAGTAATAGATTGTATTCCCCTGTCCTACAGTCGGCCTCTCCCCTCCTGACATGGCTGATAACAGATAGTAATAGATTGTATTCCCCTGTCCTACAGTCGGCCTCTCCCCTCCTGACATGGCTGATAACAGATAGTAATAGATTGTATTCACCTGTCCTACAGTCGGCCTCTCCCCTCCTGACATGGCTGATAACAGATGGTAATAGATTGTATTCCCCTGTCCTACAGTCGGCCTCTCCCCTCCTGACATGGCTGATAACAGATAGTAATAGATTGTATTCCCCTGTCCTACAGTCGGCCTCTCCCCTCCTGACATGGCTGATAACAGATAGTAATAGATTGTATTCCCCTGTCCTACAGTCGGCCTCTCCCCTCCTGACATGGCTGATAACAGATAGTAATAGATTGTATTCCCCTGTCCTACAGTCGGCCTCTCCCCTCCTGACATGGCTGATAACAGATAGTAATAGATTGTATTCCCCTGTCCTACAGTCGGCCTCTCCCCTCCTGACATGGCTGATAACAGATAGTAATAGATTGTATTCCCCTGTCCTACAGTCGGCCTCTCCCCTCCTGACATGGCTGATAACAGATAGTAATAGATTGTATTCCCCTGTCCTACAGTCGGCCTCTCCCCTCCTGACATGGCTGATAACAGATAGTAATAGATTGTATTCCCCTGTCCTACAGTCGGCCTCTCCCCTCCTGACATGGCTGATAACAGATAGTAATAGATTGTATTCCCCTGTCCTACAGTCGGCCTCTCCTCTCCTGACATGGCTGATAACAGATAGTAATAGATTGTATTCCCCTGTCCTACAGTCGGCCTCTCCCCTCCTGACATGGCTGATAACAGATAGTAATAGATTGTATTCCCCTGTCCTACAGTCGGCCTCTCCCCTCCTGACATGGCTGATAACAGATAGTAATAGATTGTATTCCCCTGTCCTACAGTCGGCCTCTCCCCTCCTGACATGGCTGATAACAGATAGTAATAGATTGTATTCCCCTGTCCTACAGTCGGCCTCTCCCCTCCTGACATGGCTGATAACAGATAGTAATAGATTGTATTCCCCTGTCCTACAGTCGGCCTCTCCCCTCCTGACATGGCTGATAACAGATAGTAATAGATTGTATTCCCCTGTCCTACAGTCGGCCTCTCCCCTCCTGACATGGCTGATAACAGATAGTAATAGATTGTATTCCCCTGTCCTACAGTCGGCCTCTCCCCTCCTGACATGGCTGATAACAGATAGTAATAGATTGTATTCCCCTGTCCTACAGTCGGCCTCTCCCCTCCTGACATGGCTGATAACAGATAGTAATAGATTGTATTCCCCTGTCCTACAGTCGGCCTCTCCCCTCCTGACATGGCTGATAACAGATAGTAATAGATTGTATTCCCCTGTCCTACAGTCGGCCTCTCCCCTCCTGACATGGCTGATAACAGATAGTAATAGATTGTATTCCCCTGTCCTACAGTCGGCCTCTCCCCTCCTGACATGGCTGATAACAGATAGTAATAGATTGTATTCCCCTGTCCTACAGTCGGCCTCTCCCCTCCTGACATGGCTGATAACAGATAGTAATAGATTGTATTCCCCTGTCCTACAGTCGGCCTCTCCCCTCCTGACATGGCTGATAACAGATAGTAATAGATTGTATTCCCCTGTCCTACAGTCGGCCTCTCCCCTCCTGACATGGCTGATAACAGATAGTAATAGATTGTATTCCCCTGTCCTACAGTCGGCCTCTCCCCTCCTGACATGGCTGATAACAGATAGTAATAGATTGTATTCCCCTGTCCTACAGTCGGCCTCTCCCCTCCTGACATGGCTGATAACAGATAGTAATAGATTGTATTCCCCTGTCCTACAGTCGGCCTCTCCCCTCCTGACATGGCTGATAACAGATAGTAATAGATTGTATTCCCCTGTCCTACAGTCGGCCTCTCCTCTCCTGACATGGCTGATAACAGATAGTAATAGATTGTATTCCCCTGTCCTACAGTCGGCCTCTCCCCTCCTGACATGGCTGATAACAGATAGTAATAGATTGTATTCCCCTGTCCTACAGTCGGCCTCTCCCCTCCTGACATGGCTGATAACAGATAGTAATAGATTGTATTCCCCTGTCCTACAGTCGGCCTCTCCCCTCCTGACATGGCTGATAACAGATAG
Organism: Leptodactylus fallax; assembly: GCA_947044405.1. NCBI lineage: Eukaryota > Metazoa > Chordata > Amphibia > Anura > Leptodactylidae > Leptodactylus > Leptodactylus fallax. The sequence continues at coordinate 325,422 of CAMRHE010000604.1, forward strand.
TAATAGATTGTATTCCCCTGTCCTACAGTCGGCCTCTCCTCTCCTGACATGGCTGATAACAGATAGTAATAGATTGTATTCCCCTGTCCTACAGTCGGCCTCTCCCCTCCTGACATGGCTGATAACAGATAGTAATAGATTGTATTCCCCTGTCCTACAGTCGGCCTCTCCCCTCCTGACATGGCTGATAACAGATAGTAATAGATTGTATTCCCCTGTCCTACAGTCGGCCTCTCCCCTCCTGACATGGCTGATAACAGATAGTAATAGATTGTATTCCCCTGTCCTACAGTCGGCCTCTCCCCTCCTGACATGGCTGATAACAGATAGTAATAGATTGTATTCCCCTGTCCTACAGTCGGCCTCTCCCCTCCTGACATGGCTGATAACAGATAGTAATAGATTGTATTCCCCTGTCCTACAGTCGGCCTCTCCCCTCCTGACATGGCTGATAACAGATAGTAATAGATTGTATTCCCCTGTCCTACAGTCGGCCTCTCCCTCCTGACATGGCTGATAACAGATAGTAATAGATTGTATTCCCCTGTCCTACAGTCGGCCTCTCCCCTCCTGACATGGCTGATAACAGATAGTAATAGATTGTATTCCCCTGTCCTACAGTCGGCCCTCTCCCCTCCTGACATGGCTGATAACAGATAGTAATAGATTGTATTCCCCTGTCCTACAGTCGGCCTCTCCCCTCCTGACATGGCTGATAACAGATAGTAATAGATTGTATTCCCCTGTCCTACAGTCGGCCTCTCCCTCCTGACATGGCTGATAACAGATAGTAATAGATTGTATTCCCCTGTCCTACAGTCGGCCTCTCCCCTCCTGACATGGCTGATAACAGATAGTAATAGATTGTATTCCCCTGTCCTACAGTCGGCCTCTCCCCTCCTGACATGGCTGATAACAGATAGTAATAGATTGTATTCCCCTGTCCTACAGTCGGCCTCTCCCCTCCTGACATGGCTGATAACAGATAGTAATAGATTGTATTCCCCTGTCCTACAGTCGGCCTCTCCCCTCCTGACATGGCTGATAACAGATAGTAATAGATTGTATTCACCTGTCCTACAGTCGGCCTCTCCCCTCCTGACATGGCTGATAACAGATAGTAATAGATTGTATTCCCCTGTCCTACAGTCGGCCTCTCCCCTCCTGACATGGCTGATAACAGATAGTAATAGATTGTATTCCCCTGTCCTACAGTCGGCCTCTCCCCTCCTGACATGGCTGATAACAGATAGTAATAGATTGTATTCACCTGTCCTACAGTCGGCCTCTCCCCTCCTGACATGGCTGATAACAGATAGTAATAGATTGTATTCCCCTGTCCTACAGTCGGCCTCTCTCCCTCCTGACATGGCTGATAACAGATAGTAATAGATTGTATTCCCCTGTCCTACAGTCGGCCTCTCCCCTCCTGACATGGCTGATAACAGATAGTAATAGATTGTATTCCCCTGTCCTACAGTCGGCCTCTCCCCTCCTGACATGGCTGATAACAGATAGTAATAGATTGTATTCCCCTGTCCTACAGTCGGCCTCTCCCCTCCTGACATGGCTGATAACAGATAGTAATAGATTGTATTCCCCTGTCCTACAGTCGGCCTCTCCCCTCCTGACATGGCTGATAACAGATAGTAATAGATTGTATTCCCCTGTCCTACAGTCGGCCTCTCCCCTCCTGACATGGCTGATAACAGATAGTAATAGATTGTATTCCCCTGTCCTACAGTCGGCCTCTCCCTCCTGACATGGCTGATAACAGATAGTAATAGATTGTATTCCCCTGTCCTACAGTCGGCCTCTCCCCTCCTGACATGGCTGATAACAGATAGTAATAGATTGTATTCCCCTGTCCTACAGTCGGCCTCTCCCTCCTGACATGGCTGATAACAGATAGTAATAGATTGTATTCCCCTGTCCTACAGTCGGCCTCTCCCCTCCTGACATGGCTGATAACAGATAGTAATAGATTGTATTCCCCTGTCCTACAGTCGGCCTCTCCCCTCCTGACATGGCTGATAACAGATAGTAATAGATTGTATTCCCCTGTCCTACAGTCGGCCTCTCCCCTCCTGACATGGCTGATAACAGATAGTAATAGATTGTAGTCCCCTGTCCTACAGTCGGCCTCTCCCCTCCTGACATGGCTGATAACAGATAGTAATAGATTGTATTCCCCTGTCCTACAGTCGGCCTCTCCCCTCCTGACATGGCTGATAACAGATAGTAATAGATTGTATTCCCCTGTCCTACAGTCGGCCTCTCCCCTCCTGACATGGCTGATAACAGATAGTAATAGATTGTATTCCCCTGTCCTACAGTCGGCCTCTCCCCTCCTGACATGGCTGATAACAGATAGTAATAGATTGTATTCCCCTGTCCTACAGTCGGCCTCTCCCCTCCTGACATGGCTGATAACAGATAGTAATAGATTGTATTCCCCTGTCCTACAGTCGGCCTCTCCCCTCCTGACATGGCTGATAACAGATAGTAATAGATTGTATTCCCCTGTCCTACAGTCGGCCTCTCCCCTCCTGACATGGCTGATAACAGATAGTAATAGATTGTATTCCCCTGTCCTACAGTCGGCCTCTCCCCTCCTGACATGGCTGATAACAGATAGTAATAGATTGTATTCCCCTGTCCTACAGTCGGCCTCTCCCCTCCTGACATGGCTGATAACAGATAGTAATAGATTGTATTCCCCTGTCCTACAGTCGGCCTCTCCCCTCCTGACATGGCTGATAACAGATAGTAATAGATTGTATTCCCCTGTCCTACAGTCGGCCTCTCCCCTCCTGACATGGCTGATAACAGATAGTAATAGATTGTATTCCCCTGTCCTACAGTCGGCCTCTCCCCTCCTGACATGGCTGATAACAGATAGTAATAGATTGTATTCCCCTGTCCTACAGTCGGCCTCTCCCCTCCTGACATGGCTGATAACAGATAGTAATAGATTGTATTCCCCTGTCCTACAGTCGGCCTCTCCCCTCCTGACATGGCTGATAACAGATAGTAATAGATTGTATTCCCCTGTCCTACAGTCGGCCTCTCCCCTCCTGACATGGCTGATAACAGATAGTAATAGATTGTATTCCCCTGTCCTACAGTCGGCCTCTCCCCTCCTGACATGGCTGATAACAGATAGTAATAGATTGTATTCCCCTGTCCTACAGTCGGCCTCTCCCCTCCTGACATGGCTGATAACAGATAGTAATAGATTGTATTCCCCTGTCCTACAGTCGGCCTCTCCCCTCCTGACATGGCTGATAACAGATAGTAATAGATTGTATTCCCCTGTCCTACAGTCGGCCTCTCCCCTCCTGACATGGCTGATAACAGATAGTAATAGATTGTATTCCCCTGTCCTACAGTCGGCCTCTCCCCTCCTGACATGGCTGATAACAGATAGTAATAGATTGTATTCCCCTGTCCTACAGTCGGCCTCTCCCCTCCTGACATGGCTGATAACAGATAGTAATAGATTGTATTCCCCTGTCCTACAGTCGGCCTCTCCCCTCCTGACATGGCTGATAACAGATAGTAATAGATTGTATTCCCCTGTCCTACAGTCGGCCTCTCCCCTCCTGACATGGCTGATAACAGATAGTAATAGATTGTATTCCCCTGTCCTACAGTCGGCCTCTCCCCTCCTGACATGGCTGATAACAGATAGTAATAGATTGTATTCCCCTGTCCTACAGTCGGCCTCTCCCCTCCTGACATGGCTGATAACAGATAGTAATAGATTGTATTCCCCTGTCCTACAGTCGGCCTCTCCCCTCCTGACATGGCTGATAACAGATAGTAATAGATTGTATTCCCCTGTCCTACAGTCGGCCTCTCCCCTCCTGACATGGCTGATAACAGATAGTAATAGATTGTATTCCCCTGTCCTACAGTCGGCCTCTCCCCTCCTGACATGGCTGATAACAGATAGTAATAGATTGTATTCCCCTGTCCTACAGTCGGCCTCTCCCCTCCTGACATGGCTGATAACAGATAGTAATAGATTGTATTCCCCTGTCCTACAGTCGGCCTCTCCCCTCCTGACATGGCTGATAACAGATAGTAATAGATTGTATTCCCTGTCCACAGTCGGCCCCCCCCCGTATTCCCCTGTCCTACAGTCGGCCTCTCCCCTCCTGACATGGCTGATAACAGATAGTAATAGATTGTATTCCCCTGTCCTACAGTCGGCCTCTCCCCTCCTGACATGGCTGATAACAGATAGTAATAGATTGTATTCCCCTGTCCTACAGTCGGCCTCTCCCCTCCTGACATGGCTGATAACAGATAGTAATAGATTGTATTCCCCTGTCCTACAGTCGGCCTCTCCCCTCCTGACATGGCTGATAACAGATAGTAATAGATTGTATTCCCCTGTCCTACAGTCGGCCTCTCCCCTCCTGACATGGCTGATAACAGATAGTAATAGATTGTATTCCCCTGTCCTACAGTCGGCCTCTCCCCTCCTGACATGGCTGATAACAGATAGTAATAGATTGTATTCCCCTGTCCTACAGTCGGCCTCTCCCCTCCTGACATGGCTGATAACAGATAGTAATAGATTGTATTCCCCTGTCCTACAGTCGGCCTCTCCCCTCCTGACATGGCTGATAACAGATAGTAATAGATTGTATTCCCCTGTCCTACAGTCGGCCTCTCCCCTCCTGACATGGCTGATAACAGATAGTAATAGATTGTATTCCCCTGTCCTACAGTCGGCCTCTCCCCTCCTGACATGGCTGATAACAGATAGTAATAGATTGTATTCCCCTGTCCTACAGTCGGCCTCTCCCCTCCTGACATGGCTGATAACAGATAGTAATAGATTGTATTCCCCTGTCCTACAGTCGGCCTCTCCCCTCCTGACATGGCTGATAACAGATAGTAATAGATTGTATTCCCCTGTCCTACAGTCGGCCTCTCCCCTCCTGACATGGCTGATAACAGATAGTAATAGATTGTATTCCCCTGTCCTACAGTCGGCCTCTCCTCTCCTGACATGGCTGATAACAGATAGTAATAGATTGTATTCCCCTGTCCTACAGTCGGCCTCTCCCTCTCCTGACATGGCTGATAACAGATAGTAATAGATTGTATTCCCCTGTCCTACAGTCGGCCTCTCCCCTCCTGACATGGCTGATAACAGATAGTAATAGATTGTATTCCCCTGTCCTACAGTCGGCCTCTCCCCTCCTGACATGGCTGATAACAGATAGTAATAGATTGTATTCCCCTGTCCTACAGTCGGCCTCTCCCCTCCTGACATGGCTGATAACAGATAGTAATAGATTGTATTCCCCTGTCCTACAGTCGGCCTCTCCCCTCCTGACATGGCTGATAACAGATAGTAATAGATTGTATTCCCCTGTCCTACAGTCGGCCTCTCCCCTCCTGACATGGCTGATAACAGATAGTAATAGATTGTATTCCCCTGTCCTACAGTCGGCCTCTCCCCTCCTGACATGGCTGATAACAGATAGTAATAGATTGTATTCCCCTGTCCTACAGTCGGCCTCTCCCCTCCTGACATGGCTGATAACAGATAGTAATAGATTGTATTCCCCTGTCCTACAGTCGGCCTCTCCCCCTCCTGACATGGCTGATAACAGATAGTAATAGATTGTATTCCCCTGTCCTACAGTCGGCCTCTCCCCCTCCTGACATGGCTGATAACAGATAGTAATAGATTGTATTCCCCTGTCCTACAGTCGGCCTCTCCCCTCCTGACATGGCTGATAACAGATAGTAATAGATTGTATTCCCCTGTCCTACAGTCGGCCTCTCCCCCTCCTGACATGGCTGATAACAGATAGTAATAGATTGTATTCCCCTGTCCTACAGTCGGCCTCTCCCCTCCTGACATGGCTGATAACAGATAGTAATAGATTGTATTCCCCTGTCCTACAGTCGGCCTCTCCTCTCCTGACATGGCTGATAACAGATAGTAATAGATTGTATTCCCCTGTCCTACAGTCGGCCTCTCCCCTCCTGACATGGCTGATAACAGATAGTAATAGATTGTATTCCCCTGTCCTACAGTCGGCCTCTCCCCTCCTGACATGGCTGATAACAGATAGTAATAGATTGTATTCCCCTGTCCTACAGTCGGCCTCTCCTCTCCTGACATGGCTGATAACAGATAGTAATAGATTGTATTCCCCTGTCCTACAGTCGGCCTCTCCCCTCCTGACATGGCTGATAACAGATAGTAATAGATTGTATTCCCCTGTCCTACAGTCGGCCTCTCCCCTCCTGACATGGCTGATAACAGATAGTAATAGATTGTATTCCCCTGTCCTACAGTCGGCCTCTCCCCTCCTGACATGGCTGATAACAGATAGTAATAGATTGTATTCCCCTGTCCTACAGTCGGCCCCTCTCCCCTCCTGACATGGCTGATAACAGATAGTAATAGATTGTATTCCCCTGTCCTACAGTCGGCCTCTCCCCTCCTGACATGGCTGATAACAGATAGTAATAGATTGTATTCCCCTGTCCTACAGTCGGCCTCTCCCCTCCTGACATGGCTGATAACAGATAGTAATAGATTGTATTCCCCTGTCCTACAGTCGGCCTCTCCCCTCCTGACATGGCTGATAACAGATAGTAATAGATTGTATTCCCCTGTCCTACAGTCGGCCTCTCCCCTCCTGACATGGCTGATAACAGATAGTAATAGATTGTATTCCCCTGTCCTACAGTCGGCCTCTCCCCTCCTGACATGGCTGATAACAGATAGTAATAGATTGTATTCCCCTGTCCTACAGTCGGCCTCTCCCCTCCTGACATGGCTGATAACAGATAGTAATAGATTGTATTCCCCTGTCCTACAGTCGGCCTCTCCCCTCCTGACATGGCTGATAACAGATAGTAATAGATTGTATTCCCCTGTCCTACAGTCGGCCTCTCCCCTCCTGACATGGCTGATAACAGATAGTAATAGATTGTATTCCCCTGTCCTACAGTCGGCCTCTCCCCTCCTGACATGGCTGATAACAGATAGTAATAGATTGTATTCCCCTGTCCTACAGTCGGCCTCTCCCTCCTGACATGGCTGATAACAGATAGTAATAGATTGTATTCCCCTGTCCTACAGTCGGCCTCTCCCCTCCTGACATGGCTGATAACAGATGGTAATAGATTGTATTCCCCTGTCCTACAGTCGGCCTCTCCCCTCCTGACGTGGCTGATAACAGATAGTAATAGATTGTATTCCCCTGTCCTACAGTCGGCCTCTCCCCTCCTGACGTGGCTGATAACAGATAGTAATAGATTGTATTCCCCTGTCCTACAGTCGGCCTCTCCCCTCCTGACATGGCTGATAACAGATAGTAATAGATTGTATTCCCCTGTCCTACAGTCGGCCTCTCCCCTCCTGACATGGCTGATAACAGATAGTAATAGATTGTATTCCCCTGCCCTACAGTCGGCCTCTCCCCTCCTGACATGGCTGATAACAGATAGTAATAGATTGTATTCCCCTGTCCTACAGTCGGCCTCTCCCCTCCTGACATGGCTGATAACAGATAGTAATAGATTGTATTCCCCTGTCCTACAGTCGGCCTCTCCCCTCCTGACATGGCTGATAACAGATAGTAATAGATTGTATTCCCCTGTCCTACAGTCGGCCTCTCCCCTCCTGACATGGCTGATAACAGATAGTAATAGATTGTATTCCCCTGTCCTACAGTCGGCCTCTCCCCTCCTGACATGGCTGATAACAGATAGTAATAGATTGTATTCCCCTGTCCTACAGTCGGCCTCTCCTCCTCCTGACATGGCTGATAACAGATAGTAATAGATTGTATTCCCCTGTCCTACAGTCGGCCTCTCCCCTCCTGACATGGCTGATAACAGATAGTAATAGATTGTATTCCCCTGTCCTACAGTCGGCCTCTCCCTCCTGACATGGCTGATAACAGATAGTAATAGATTGTATTCCCCTGTCCTACAGTCGGCCTCTCCCCTCCTGACATGGCTGATAACAGATAGTAATAGATTGTATTCCCCTGTCCTACAGTCGGCCTCTCCCCTCCTGACATGGCTGATAACAGATAGTAATAGATTGTATTCCCCTGTCCTACAGTCGGCCTCTCCCCTCCTGACATGGCTGATAACAGATAGTAATAGATTGTATTCCCCTGTCCTACAGTCGGCCTCTCCCCTCCTGACATGGCTGATAACAGATAGTAATAGATTGTATTCCCCTGTCCTACAGTCGGCCTCTCCCCTCCTGACATGGCTGATAACAGATAGTAATAGATTGTATTCCCCTGTCCTACAGTCGGCCTCTCCCCTCCTGACATGGCTGATAACAGATAGTAATAGATTGTATTCCCCTGTCCTACAGTCGGCCTCTCCCCTCCTGACATGGCTGATAACAGATAGTAATAGATTGTATTCCCCTGTCCTACAGTCGGCCTCTCCCCTCCTGACATGGCTGATAACAGATAGTAATAGATTGTATTCCCCTGTCCTACAGTCGGCCTCTCCCCTCCTGACATGGCTGATAACAGATAGTAATAGATTGTATTCCCCTGTCCTACAGTCGGCCTCTCCCCTCCTGACATGGCTGATAACAGATGGTAATAGATTGTATTCCCCTGTCCTACAGTCGGCCTCTCCCCTCCTGACATGGCTGATAACAGATAGTAATAGATTGTATTCCCCTGTCCTACAGTCGGCCTCTCCCCTCCTGACATGGCTGATAACAGATAGTAATAGATTGTATTCCCCTGTCCTACAGTCGGCCTCTCCCCTCCTGACATGGCTGATAACAGATAGTAATAGATTGTATTCCCCTGTCCTACAGTCGGCCTCTCCCCTCCTGACATGGCTGATAACAGATAGTAATAGATTGTATTCACCTGTCCTACAGTCGGCCTCTCCCCTCCTGACATGGCTGATAACAGATAGTAATAGATTGTATTCCCCTGTCCTACAGTCGGCCTCTCCCCTCCTGACATGGCTGATAACAGATAGTAATAGATTGTATTCCCCTGTCCTACAGTCGGCCTCTCCCCTCCTGACATGGCTGATAACAGATAGTAATAGATTGTATTCCCCTGTCCTACAGTCGGCCTCTCCCCTCCTGACATGGCTGATAACAGATAGTAATAGATTGTATTCCCCTGTCCTACAGTCGGCCTCTCTCCTCCTGACATGGCTGATAACAGATAGTAATAGATTGTATTCCCCTGTCCTACAGTCGGCCTCTCCCCTCCTGACATGGCTGATAACAGATAGTAATAGATTGTATTCCCCTGTCCTACAGTCGGCCTCTCCCTCCTGACATGGCTGATAACAGATAGTAATAGATTGTATTCCCCTGTCCTACAGTCGGCCTCTCCCCTCCTGACATGGCTGATAACAGATAGTAATAGATTGTATTCCCCTGTCCTACAGTCGGCCTCTCCCCTCCTGACATGGCTGATAACAGATAGTAATAGATTGTATTCCCCTGTCCTACAGTCGGCCTCTCCCCTCCTGACATGGCTGATAACAGATAGTAATAGATTGTATTCCCCTGTCCTACAGTCGGCCTCTCCCCTCCTGACATGGCTGATAACAGATGGTAATAGATTGTATTCCCCTGTCCTACAGTCGGCCTCTCCCCTCCTGACATGGCTGATAACAGATAGTAATAGATTGTATTCCCCTGTCCTACAGTCGGCCTCTCCCCCTCCTGACATGGCTGATAACAGATAGTAATAGATTGTATTCCCCTGTCCTACAGTCGGCCTCTCCCCTCCTGACATGGCTGATAACAGATAGTAATAGATTGTATTCCCCTGTCCTACAGTCGGCCTCTCCCCTCCTGACATGGCTGATAACAGATAGTAATAGATTGTATTCCCCTGTCCTACAGTCGGCCTCTCCCCTCCTGACATGGCTGATAACAGATAGTAATAGATTGTATTCCCCTGTCCTACAGTCGGCCTCTCCCCTCCTGACATGGCTGATAACAGATAGTAATAGATTGTATTCCCCTGTCCTACAGTCGGCCTCTCCCCTCCTGACATGGCTGATAACAGATAGTAATAGATTGTATTCCCCTGTCCTACAGTCGGCCTCTCCCCTCCTGACATGGCTGATAACAGATAGTAATAGATTGTATTCCCCTGTCCTACAGTCGGCCTCTCCCCTCCTGACATGGCTGATAACAGATAGTAATAGATTGTATTCCCCTGTCCTACAGTCGGCCTCTCCCCTCCTGACATGGCTGATAACAGATAGTAATAGATTGTATTCCCCTGTCCTACAGTCGGCCTCTCCCCTCCTGACATGGCTGATAACAGATAGTAATAGATTGTATTCCCCTGTCCTACAGTCGGCCTCTCCCCTCCTGACATGGCTGATAACAGATAGTAATAGATTGTATTCCCCTGTCCTACAGTCGGCCTCTCCCCTCCTGACATGGCTGATAACAGATAGTAATAGATTGTATTCCCCTGTCCTACAGTCGGCCTCTCCCCTCCTGACATGGCTGATAACAGATGGTAATAGATTGTATTCCCCTGTCCTACAGTCGGCCTCTCCCCTCCTGACATGGCTGATAACAGATAGTAATAGATTGTATTCCCCTGTCCTACAGTCGGCCTCTCCCCCTCCTGACATGGCTGATAACAGATAGTAATAGATTGTATTCCCCTGTCCTACAGTCGGCCTCTCCCCTCCTGACATGGCTGATAACAGATAGTAATAGATTGTATTCCCCTGTCCTACAGTCGGCCTCTCCCCTCCTGACATGGCTGATAACAGATAGTAATAGATTGTATTCCCCTGTCCTACAGTCGGCCTCTCCCCTCCTGACATGGCTGATAACAGATAGTAATAGATTGTATTCCCCTGTCCTACAGTCGGCCTCTCCCCTCCTGACATGGCTGATAACAGATAGTAATAGATTGTATTCCCCTGTCCTACAGTCGGCCTCTCCCCTCCTGACATGGCTGATAACAGATAGTAATAGATTGTATTCCCCTGTCCTACAGTCGGCCTCTCCCCTCCTGACATGGCTGATAACAGATAGTAATAGATTGTATTCCCCTGTCCTACAGTCGGCCTCTCCCCTCCTGACATGGCTGATAACAGATAGTAATAGATTGTATTCCCCTGTCCTACAGTCGGCCTCTCCCCTCCTGACATGGCTGATAACAGATAGTAATAGATTGTATTCCCCTGTCCTACAGTCGGCCTCTCCCCTCCTGACATGGCTGATAACAGATAGTAATAGATTGTATTCCCCTGTCCTACAGTCGGCCTCTCCCCTCCTGACATGGCTGATAACAGATAGTAATAGATTGTATTCCCCTGTCCTACAGTCGGCCTCTCCCCTCCTGACATGGCTGATAACAGATAGTAATAGATTGTATTCCCCTGTCCTACAGTCGGCCTCTCCCCTCCTGACATGGCTGATAACAGATAGTAATAGATTGTATTCCCCTGTCCTACAGTCGGCCTCTCCCCTCCTGACGTGGCTGATAACAGATAGTAATAGATTGTATTCCCCTGTCCTACAGTCGGCCTCTCCCTCTCCTGACATGGCTGATAACAGATAGTAATAGATTGTATTCCCCTGTCCTACAGTCGGCCTCTCCCTCTCCTGACATGGCTGATAACAGATAGTAATAGATTGTATTCCCCTGTCCTACAGTCGGCCTCTCCCTCTCCTGACATGGCTGATAACAGATAGTAATAGATTGTATTCCCCTGTCCTACAGTCGGCCTCTCCCCTCCTGACATGGCTGATAACAGATAGTAATAGATTGTATTCCCCTGTCCTACAGTCGGCCTCTCCCCTCCTGACATGGCTGATAACAGATGGTAATAGATTGTATTCCCCTGTCCTACAGTCGGCCTCCTCCCCTCCTGACATGGCTGATAACAGATAGTAATAGATTGTATTCCCCTGTCCTACAGTCGGCCTCTCCCCTCCTGACATGGCTGATAACAGATAGTAATAGATTGTATTCCCCTGTCCTACAGTCGGCCTCTCCCCTCCTGACATGGCTGATAACAGATAGTAATAGATTGTATTCCCCTGTCCTACAGTCGGCCTCTCTCCTCCTGACATGGCTGATAACAGATAGTAATAGATTGTATTCCCCTGTCCTACAGTCGGCCTCTCCCCTCCTGACATGGCTGATAACAGATAGTAATAGATTGTATTCCCCTGTCCTACAGTCGGCCTCTCCCCTCCTGACATGGCTGATAACAGATAGTAATAGATTGTATTCCCCTGTCCTACAGTCGGCCTCTCCCCTCCTGACATGGCTGATAACAGATGGTAATAGATTGTATTCCCCTGTCCTACAGTCGGCCTCTCCCCTCCTGACATGGCTGATAACAGATAGTAATAGATTGTATTCCCCTGTCCTACAGTCGGCCTCTCCCCTCCTGACATGGCTGATAACAGATAGTAATAGATTGTATTCCCCTGTCCTACAGTCGGCCTCTCCCCTCCTGACATGGCTGATAACAGATAGTAATAGATTGTATTCCCCTGTCCTACAGTCGGCCTCTCCCCTCCTGACATGGCTGATAACAGATAGTAATAGATTGTATTCCCCTGTCCTACAGTCGGCCTCTCCCCTCCTGACATGGCTGATAACAGATAGTAATAGATTGTATTCCCCTGTCCTACAGTCGGCCTCTCCCCTCCTGACATGGCTGATAACAGATAGTAATAGATTGTATTCCCCTGTCCTACAGTCGGCCTCTCCCCTCCTGACATGGCTGATAACAGATAGTAATAGATTGTATTCCCCTGTCCTACAGTCGGCCTCTCCCCTCCTGACATGGCTGATAACAGATAGTAATAGATTGTATTCCCCTGTCCTACAGTCGGCCTCTCCCCTCCTGACATGGCTGATAACAGATAGTAATAGATTGTATTCCCCTGTCCTACAGTCGGCCTCTCCCCTCCTGACATGGCTGATAACAGATAGTAATAGATTGTATTCCCCTGTCCTACAGTCGGCCTCTCCCCTCCTGACATGGCTGATAACAGATAGTAATAGATTGTATTCCCCTGTCCTACAGTCGGCCTCTCCTCTCCTGACATGGCTGATAACAGATAGTAATAGATTGTATTCCCCTGTCCTACAGTCGGCCTCTCCCCTCCTGACATGGCTGATAACAGATAGTAATAGATTGTATTCCCCTGTCCTACAGTCGGCCTCTCCCCTCCTGACATGGCTGATAACAGATAGTAATAGATTGTATTCCCCTGTCCTACAGTCGGCCTCTCCCCTCCTGACATGGCTGATAACAGATAGTAATAGATTGTATTCCCCTGTCCTACAGTCGGCCTCTCCTCTCCTGACATGGCTGATAACAGATAGTAATAGATTGTATTCCCCTGTCCTACAGTCGGCCCTCTCCCCTCCTGACATGGCTGATAACAGATAGTAATAGATTGTATTCCCCTGTCCTACAGTCGGCCTCTCCCCTCCTGACATGGCTGATAACAGATAGTAATAGATTGTATTCCCCTGTCCTACAGTCGGCCTCTCCCCTCCTGACATGGCTGATAACAGATAGTAATAGATTGTATTCCCCTGTCCTACAGTCGGCCTCTCCCCTCCTGACATGGCTGATAACAGATAGTAATAGATTGTATTCCCCTGTCCTACAGTCGGCCTCTCCCCTCCTGACATGGCTGATAACAGATAGTAATAGATTGTATTCCCCTGTCCTACAGTCGGCCTCTCCCCTCCTGACATGGCTGATAACAGATAGTAATAGATTGTATTCCCCTGTCCTACAGTCGGCCTCTCCCCTCCTGACATGGCTGATAACAGATAGTAATAGATTGTATTCCCCTGTCCTACAGTCGGCCTCTCCCCTCCTGACATGGCTGATAACAGATAGTAATAGATTGTATTCCCCTGTCCTACAGTCGGCCTCTCCCCTCCTGACATGGCTGATAACAGATAGTAATAGATTGTATTCCCCTGTCCTACAGTCGGCCTCTCCCCTCCTGACATGGCTGATAACAGATAGTAATAGATTGTATTCCCCTGTCCTACAGTCGGCCTCTCCCCTCCTGACATGGCTGATAACAGATAGTAATAGATTGTATTCCCCTGTCCTACAGTCGGCCTCTCCTCTCCTGACATGGCTGATAACAGATAGTAATAGATTGTATTCCCCTGTCCTACAGTCGGCCTCTCCCTCTCCTGACATGGCTGATAACAGATAGTAATAGATTGTATTCCCCTGTCCTACAGTCGGCCTCTCCCCTCCTGACATGGCTGATAACAGATAGTAATAGATTGTATTCCCCTGTCCTACAGTCGGCCTCTCCCCTCCTGACATGGCTGATAACAGATAGTAATAGATTGTATTCACCTGTCCTACAGTCGGCCTCTCCCCTCCTGACATGGCTGATAACAGATAGTAATAGATTGTATTCCCCTGTCCTACAGTCGGCCTCTCCCCTCCTGACATGGCTGATAACAGATAGTAATAGATTGTATTCCCCTGTCCTACAGTCGGCCTCTCCCCTCCTGACATGGCTGATAACAGATAGTAATAGATTGTATTCCCCTGTCCTACAGTCGGCCTCTCCCCTCCTGACATGGCTGATAACAGATAGTAATAGATTGTATTCCCCTGTCCTACAGTCGGCCTCTCCCCTCCTGACATGGCTGATAACAGATAGTAATAGATTGTATTCCCCTGTCCTACAGTCGGCCTCTCCCCTCCTGACATGGCTGATAACAGATAGTAATAGATTGTATTCCCCTGTCCTACAGTCGGCCTCTCCCCTCCTGACATGGCTGATAACAGATAGTAATAGATTGTATTCCCCTGTCCTACAGTCGGCCTCTCCCTCCTGACATGGCTGATAACAGATAGTAATAGATTGTATTCCCCTGTCCTACAGTCGGCCTCTCCCCTCCTGACATGGCTGATAACAGATAGTAATAGATTGTATTCCCCTGTCCTACAGTCGGCCTCTCCCCTCCTGACATGGCTGATAACAGATAGTAATAGATTGTATTCCCCTGTCCTACAGTCGGCCTCTCCCCTCCTGACATGGCTGATAACAGATAGTAATAGATTGTATTCCCCTGTCCTACAGTCGGCCTCTCCCCTCCTGACATGGCTGATAACAGATAGTAATAGATTGTATTCCCCTGTCCTACAGTCGGCCTCTCCCCTCCTGACATGGCTGATAACAGATAGTAATAGATTGTATTCCCCTGTCCTACAGTCGGCCTCTCCCCTCCTGACATGGCTGATAACAGATAGTAATAGATTGTATTCCCCTGTCCTACAGTCGGCCTCTCCCCTCCTGACATGGCTGATAACAGATAGTAATAGATTGTATTCCCCTGTCCTACAGTCGGCCTCTCCCCTCCTGACATGGCTGATAACAGATAGTAATAGATTGTATTCCCCTGTCCTACAGTCGGCCTCTCCCCTCCTGACATGGCTGATAACAGATAGTAATAGATTGTATTCCCCTGTCCTACAGTCGGCCTCTCTCCTCCTGACATGGCTGATAACAGATAGTAATAGATTGTATTCCCCTGTCCTACAGTCGGCCTCTCCCCTCCTGACATGGCTGATAACAGATAGTAATAGATTGTATTCCCCTGTCCTACAGTCGGCCTCTCCCCTCCTGACATGGCTGATAACAGATAGTAATAGATTGTATTCCCCTGTCCTACAGTCGGCCTCTCCCCTCCTGACATGGCTGATAACAGATGGTAATAGATTGTATTCCCCTGTCCTACAGTCGGCCTCTCCCCTCCTGACATGGCTGATAACAGATGGTAATAGATTGTATTCCCCTGTCCTACAGTCGGCCTCTCCCCTCCTGACATGGCTGATAACAGATAGTAATAGATTGTATTCCCCTGTCCTACAGTCGGCCTCTCCCCCTCCTGACATGGCTGATAACAGATGGTAATAGATTGTATTCCCCTGTCCTACAGTCGGCCTCTCCCCTCCTGACATGGCTGATAACAGATAGTAATAGATTGTATTCCCCTGTCCTACAGTCGGCCTCTCCCCTCCTGACATGGCTGATAACAGATAGTAATAGATTGTATTCCCCTGTCCTACAGTCGGCCTCTCCCCTCCTGACATGGCTGATAACAGATAGTAATAGATTGTATTCCCCTGCCCTACAGTCGGCCTCTCCCCTCCTGACATGGCTGATAACAGATAGTAATAGATTGTATTCCCCTGTCCTACAGTCGGCCTCCCTCCTGACATGGCTGATAACAGATAGTAATAGATTGTATTCCCCTGTCCTACAGTCGGCCTCTCCCCTCCTGACATGGCTGATAACAGATAGTAATAGATTGTATTCCCCTGTCCTACAGTCGGCCTCTCTCCTCCTGACATGGCTGATAACAGATAGTAATAGATTGTATTCCCCTGTCCTACAGTCGGCCTCTCCCCTCCTGACATGGCTGATAACAGATAGTAATAGATTGTATTCCCCTGTCCTACAGTCGGCCTCTCCCCTCCTGACATGGCTGATAACAGATAGTAATAGATTGTATTCCCCTGTCCTACAGTCGGCCTCTCCCCTCCTGACATGGCTGATAACAGATAGTAATAGATTGTATTCCCCTGTCCTACAGTCGGCCTCTCCCCTCCTGACATGGCTGATAACAGATAGTAATAGATTGTATTCCCCTGTCCTACAGTCGGCCTCTCCCCTCCTGACATGGCTGATAACAGATAGTAATAGATTGTATTCCCCTGTCCTACAGTCGGCCTCTCCCCTCCTGACATGGCTGATAACAGATAGTAATAGATTGTATTCCCCTGTCCTACAGTCGGCCTCTCCCCTCCTGACATGGCTGATAACAGATAGTAATAGATTGTATTCCCCTGTCCTACAGTCGGCCTCTCTCCCTCCTGACATGGCTGATAACAGATAGTAATAGATTGTATTCCCCTGTCCTACAGTCGGCCTCTCCCCTCCTGACATGGCTGATAACAGATAGTAATAGATTGTATTCCCCTGTCCTACAGTCGGCCTCTCCCCTCCTGACATGGCTGATAACAGATAGTAATAGATTGTATTCCCCTGTCCTACAGTCGGCCTCTCCCCTCCTGACATGGCTGATAACAGATAGTAATAGATTGTATTCCCCTGTCCTACAGTCGGCCTCTCCCCTCCTGACATGGCTGATAACAGATAGTAATAGATTGTATTCCCCTGTCCTACAGTCGGCCTCTCCCCTCCTGACATGGCTGATAACAGATAGTAATAGATTGTATTCCCCTGTCCTACAGTCGGCCTTTCCTCTCCTGACATGGCTGATAACAGATAGTAATAGATTGTATTCCCCTGTCCTACAGTCGGCCTCTCCTCTCCTGACATGGCTGATAACAGATAGTAATAGATTGTATTCCCCTGTCCTACAGTCGGCCTCTCCCTCTCCTGACATGGCTGATAACAGATAGTAATAGATTGTATTCCCCTGTCCTACAGTCGGCCTCTCCCTCTCCTGACATGGCTGATAACAGATAGTAATAGATTGTATTCCCCTGTCCTACAGTCGGCCTCTCCCCTCCTGACATGGCTGATAACAGATAGTAATAGATTGTATTCCCCTGTCCTACAGTCGGCCTCTCCCCTCCTGACATGGCTGATAACAGATAGTAATAGATTGTATTCCCCTGTCCTACAGTCGGCCTCTCCTCTCCTGACATGGCTGATAACAGATAGTAATAGATTGTATTCCCCTGTCCTACAGTCGGCCTCTCCCCTCCTGACATGGCTGATAACAGATAGTAATAGATTGTATTCCCCTGTCCTACAGTCGGCCTCTCCCCTCCTGACATGGCTGATAACAGATAGTAATAGATTGTATTCCCCTGTCCTACAGTCGGCCTCTCCCCTCCTGACGTGGCTGATAACAGATAGTAATAGATTGTATTCCCCTGTCCTACAGTCGGCCTCTCCCTCTCCTGACGTGGCTGATAACAGATAGTAATAGATTGTATTCCCCTGTCCTACAGTCGGCCTCTCCCCTCCTGACATGGCTGATAACAGATAGTAATAGATTGTATTCCCCTGTCCTACAGTCGGCCTCTCCCCTCCTGACATGGCTGATAACAGATAGTAATAGATTGTATTCCCCTGTCCTACAGTCGGCCTCTCCCCTCCTGACATGGCTGATAACAGATAGTAATAGATTGTATTCCCCTGTCCTACAGTCGGCCTCTCCTCCTCCTGACATGGCTGATAACAGATAGTAATAGATTGTATTCCCCTGTCCTACAGTCGGCCTCTCCCCTCCTGACATGGCTGATAACAGATAGTAATAGATTGTATTCCCCTGTCCTACAGTCGGCCTCTCCCCTCCTGACATGGCTGATAACAGATAGTAATAGATTGTAGTCCCCTGTCCTACAGTCGGCCTCTCCCCTCCTGACGTGGCTGATAACAGATAGTAATAGATTGTATTCCCCTGTCCTACAGTCGGCCTCTCCCCTCCTGACATGGCTGATAACAGATAGTAATAGATTGTATTCCCCTGTCCTACAGTCGGCCTCTCCCTCTCCTGACATGGCTGATAACAGATAGTAATAGATTGTATTCCCCTGTCCTACAGTCGGCCTCTCCCCTCCTGACATGGCTGATAACAGATAGTAATAGATTGTATTCCCCTGTCCTACAGTCGGCCTCTCCCTCTCCTGACATGGCTGATAACAGATAGTAATAGATTGTATTCCCCTGTCCTACAGTCGGCCTCTCCCCTCCTGACATGGCTGATAACAGATAGTAATAGATTGTATTCCCCTGTCCTACAGTCGGCCTCTCCCCTCCTGACATGGCTGATAACAGATAGTAATAGATTGTATTCCCCTGTCCTACAGTCGGCCTCTCCCCTCCTGACATGGCTGATAACAGATAGTAATAGATTGTATTCCCCTGTCCTACAGTCGGCCTCTCCCCTCCTGACATGGCTGATAACAGATAGTAATAGATTGTATTCCCCTGTCCTACAGTCGGCCTCTCCCCTCCTGACATGGCTGATAACAGATAGTAATAGATTGTATTCCCCTGTCCTACAGTCGGCCTCTCCCCTCCTGACATGGCTGATAACAGATAGTAATAGATTGTATTCCCCTGTCCTACAGTCGGCCTCTCCCCTCCTGACATGGCTGATAACAGATAGTAATAGATTGTATTCCCCTGTCCTACAGTCGGCCTCTCCCCTCCTGACATGGCTGATAACAGATAGTAATAGATTGTATTCCCCTGTCCTACAGTCGGCCTCTCCCCTCCTGACATGGCTGATAACAGATAGTAATAGATTGTATTCCCCTGTCCTACAGTCGGCCTCTCCCCTCCTGACATGGCTGATAACAGATAGTAATAGATTGTATTCCCCTGTCCTACAGTCGGCCTCTCCCCTCCTGACATGGCTGATAACAGATAGTAATAGATTGTATTCCCCTGTCCTACAGTCGGCCTCTCCCCTCCTGACATGGCTGATAACAGATAGTAATAGATTGTATTCCCCTGTCCTACAGTCGGCCTCTCCCTCCTGACATGGCTGATAACAGATAGTAATAGATTGTATTCCCCTGTCCTACAGTCGGCCTCTCCCCTCCTGACATGGCTGATAACAGATAGTAATAGATTGTATTCCCCTGTCCTACAGTCGGCCTCTCTCCTCCTGACATGGCTGATAACAGATAGTAATAGATTGTATTCCCCTGTCCTACAGTCGGCCTCTCCCCTCCTGACATGGCTGATAACAGATAGTAATAGATTGTATTCACCTGTCCTACAGTCGGCCTCTCCTCTCCTGACATGGCTGATAACAGATAGTAATAGATTGTATTCCCCTGTCCTACAGTCGGCCTCTCCCCCTCCTGACATGGCTGATAACAGATAGTAATAGATTGTATTCCCCTGTCCTACAGTCGGCCTCTCCCCTCCTGACATGGCTGATAACAGATAGTAATAGATTGTATTCCCCTGTCCTACAGTCGGCCTCTCCCTCCTGACATGGCTGATAACAGATAGTAATAGATTGTATTCCCCTGTCCTACAGTCGGCCTCTCCCCTCCTGACATGGCTGATAACAGATGCTAATAGATTGTATTCCCCTGTCCTACAGTCGGCCTCTCCCCTCCTGACATGGCTGATAACAGATAGTAATAGATTGTATTCCCCTGTCCTACAGTCGGCCTCTCTCCTCCTGACATGGCTGATAACAGATAGTAATAGATTGTATTCCCCTGTCTTACAGTCGGCCTCTCCCCTCCTGACATGGCTGATAACAGATAGTAATAGATTGTATTCCCCTGTCCTACAGTCGGCCTCCCCTCCTGACATGGCTGATAACAGATAGTAATAGATTGTATTCACCTGTCCTACAGTCGGCCTCTCCCCTCCTGACATGGCTGATAACAGATAGTAATAGATTGTATTCCCCTGTCCTACAGTCGGCCTCTCCCCTCCTGACATGGCTGATAACAGATAGTAATAGATTGTATTCACCTGTCCTACAGTCGGCCTCTCCCCTCCTGACGTGGCTGATAACAGATAGTAATAGATTGTATTCCCCTGTCCTACAGTCGGCCTCTCCCCTCCTGACATGGCTGATAACAGATAGTAATAGATTGTATTCCCCTGTCCTACAGTCGGCCTCTCCCCTCCTGACATGGCTGATAACAGATAGTAATAGATTGTATTCCCCTGTCCTACAGTCGGCCTCTCCCCTCCTGACATGGCTGATAACAGATAGTAATAGATTGTATTCCCCTGCCCTACAGTCGGCCTCTCCCCTCCTGACATGGCTGATAACAGATAGTAATAGATTGTATTCCCCTGTCCTACAGTCGGCCTCTCCCCTCCTGACATGGCTGATAACAGATAGTAATAGATTGTATTCCCCTGTCCTACAGTCGGCCTCTCCCCTCCTGACATGGCTGATAACAGATAGTAATAGATTGTATTCCCCTGTCCTACAGTCGGCCTCTCCCCTCCTGACATGGCTGATAACAGATAGTAATAGATTGTATTCCCCTGTCCTACAGTCGGCCTCTCCCCTCCTGACATGGCTGATAACAGATAGTAATAGATTGTATTCCCCTGTCCTACAGTCGGCCTCTCCCCTCCTGACATGGCTGATAACAGATAGTAATAGATTGTATTCCCCTGTCCTACAGTCGGCCTCTCCCCTCCTGACATGGCTGATAACAGATAGTAATAGATTGTATTCCCCTGTCCTACAGTCGGCCTCTCCCCTCCTGACATGGCTGATAACAGATAGTAATAGATTGTATTCCCCTGTCCTACAGTCGGCCTCTCCTCTCCTGACATGGCTGATAACAGATAGTAATAGATTGTATTCCCCTGTCCTACAGTCGGCCTCTCCCCTCCTGACATGGCTGATAACAGATAGTAATAGATTGTATTCCCCTGTCCTACAGTCGGCCTCTCCCCTCCTGACATGGCTGATAACAGATAGTAATAGATTGTATTCCCCTGTCCTACAGTCGGCCTCTCCCCTCCTGACATGGCTGATAACAGATAGTAATAGATTGTATTCCCCTGTCCTACAGTCGGCCTCTCCCCTCCTGACATGGCTGATAACAGATAGTAATAGATTGTATTCCCTGTCCTACAGTCGGCCTCTCCCCTCCTGACATGGCTGATAACAGATAGTAATAGATTGTATTCCCCTGTCCTACAGTCGGCCTCTCCCCTCCTGACATGGCTGATAACAGATAGTAATAGATTGTATTCCCCTGTCCTACAGTCGGCCTCTCCCCTCCTGACATGGCTGATAACAGATAGTAATAGATTGTATTCCCCTGTCCTACAGTCGGCCTCTCCCTCTCCTGACATGGCTGATAACAGATAGTAATAGATTGTATTCCCCTGTCCTACAGTCGGCCCTCTCCCTCCTGACATGGCTGATAACAGATAGTAATAGATTGTATTCCCCTGTCCTACAGTCGGCCTCTCCCCTCCTGACGTGGCTGATAACAGATAGTAATAGATTGTATTCCCCTGTCCTACAGTCGGCCTCTCCCCTCCTGACGTGGCTGATAACAGATAGTAATAGATTGTATTCCCCTGTCCTACAGTCGGCCTCTCCCCTCCTGACGTGGCTGATAACAGATAGTAATAGATTGTATTCCCCTGTCCTACAGTCGGCCTCTCCTCTCCTGACATGGCTGATAACAGATAGTAATAGATTGTATTCCCCTGTCCTACAGTCGGCCTCTCCCCTCCTGACATGGCTGATAACAGATAGTAATAGATTGTATTCCCCTGTCCTACAGTCGGCCTCTCCCTCTCCTGACATGGCTGATAACAGATAGTAATAGATTGTATTCCCCTGTCCTACAGTCGGCCTCTCCCCTCCTGACATGGCTGATAACAGATAGTAATAGATTGTATTCCCCTGTCCTACAGTCGGCCTCTCCCCTCCTGACATGGCTGATAACAGATAGTAATAGATTGTATTCCCCTGTCCTACAGTCGGCCTCTCCCCTCCTGACATGGCTGATAACAGATAGTAATAGATTGTATTCCCCTGTCCTACAGTCGGCCTCTCCTCTCCTGACGTGGCTGATAACAGATAGTAATAGATTGTATTCCCCTGTCCTACAGTCGGCCTCTCCTCTCCTGACATGGCTGATAACAGATAGTAATAGATTGTATTCCCCTGTCCTACAGTCGGCCTCTCCCCTCCTGACATGGCTGATAACAGATAGTAATAGATTGTATTCACCTGTCCTACAGTCGGCCTCTCCCCTCCTGACATGGCTGATAACAGATAGTAATAGATTGTATTCCCCTGTCCTACAGTCGGCCTCTCCCCTCCTGACATGGCTGATAACAGATAGTAATAGATTGTATTCCCCTGTCCTACAGTCGGCCTCTCCCCTCCTGACATGGCTGATAACAGATAGTAATAGATTGTATTCCCCTGTCCTACAGTCGGCCTCTCCCCTCCTGACATGGCTGATAACAGATAGTAATAGATTGTATTCCCCTGTCCTACAGTCGGCCTCTCCCCTCCTGACATGGCTGATAACAGATAGTAATAGATTGTATTCCCCTGTCCTACAGTCGGCCTCTCCCCTCCTGACATGGCTGATAACAGATAGTAATAGATTGTATTCCCCTGCCCTACAGTCGGCCTCTCCCCTCCTGACATGGCTGATAACAGATAGTAATAGATTGTATTCCCCTGTCCTACAGTCGGCCTCTCCCCTCCTGACATGGCTGATAACAGATAGTAATAGATTGTATTCCCCTGTCCTACAGTCGGCCTCTCCCCTCCTGACATGGCTGATAACAGATAGTAATAGATTGTATTCCCCTGTCCTACAGTCGGCCTCTCCCCTCCTGACATGGCTGATAACAGATAGTAATAGATTGTATTCCCCTGTCCTACAGTCGGCCTCTCCCCTCCTGACATGGCTGATAACAGATGGTAATAGATTGTATTCCCCTGTCCTACAGTCGGCCTCTCCCCTCCTGACATGGCTGATAACAGATAGTAATAGATTGTATTCCCCTGCCCTACAGTCGGCCTCTCCCCTCCTGACATGGCTGATAACAGATAGTAATAGATTGTATTCCCCTGTCCTACAGTCGGCCTCTCCCCTCCTGACATGGCTGATAACAGATAGTAATAGATTGTATTCCCCTGTCCTACAGTCGGCCTCTCCCCTCCTGACATGGCTGATAACAGATAGTAATAGATTGTATTCCCCTGTCCTACAGTCGGCCTCTCTCCTCCTGACATGGCTGATAACAGATAGTAATAGATTGTATTCCCCTGTCCTACAGTCGGCCTCTCCCCTCCTGACATGGCTGATAACAGATAGTAATAGATTGTATTCCCCTGTCCTACAGTCGGCCTCCCTCCTGACATGGCTGATAACAGATAGTAATAGATTGTATTCCCCTGTCCTACAGTCGGCCTCTCCCCTCCTGACATGGCTGATAACAGATAGTAATAGATTGTATTCCCCTGTCCTACAGTCGGCCTCTCCCCTCCTGACATGGCTGATTACAGATAGTAATAGATTGTATTCCCCTGTCCTACAGTCGGCCTCTCCCCTCCTGACATGGCTGATAACAGATAGTAATAGATTGTATTCCCCTGTCCTACAGTCGGCCTCTCCCCTCCTGACATGGCTGATAACAGATGCTAATAGATTGTATTCCCCTGTCCTACAGTCGGCCTCTCCCCTCCTGACATGGCTGATAACAGATAGTAATAGATTGTATTCCCCTGTCCTACAGTCGGCCTCTCTCCTCCTGACATGGCTGATAACAGATAGTAATAGATTGTATTCCCCTGTCTTACAGTCGGCCTCTCCCCTCCTGACATGGCTGATAACAGATAGTAATAGATTGTAGTCCCCTGTCCTACAGTCGGCCTCTCCCCTCCTGACATGGCTGATAACAGATAGTAATAGATTGTATTCACCTGTCCTACAGTCGGCCTCTCCCCTCCTGACATGGCTGATAACAGATGGTAATAGATTGTATTCCCCTGTCCTACAGTCGGCCTCTCCCCTCCTGACGTGGCTGATAACAGATGGTAATAGATTGTATTCCCCTGTCCTACAGTCGGCCTCTCCCCTCCTGACATGGCTGATAACAGATAGTAATAGATTGTATTCCCCTGTCCTACAGTCGGCCTCTCCCCTCCTGACGTGGCTGATAACAGATGGTAATAGATTGTATTCCCCTGTCCTACAGTCGGCCTCTCCCCTCCTGACATGGCTGATAACAGATAGTAATAGATTGTATTCCCCTGTCCTACAGTCGGCCTCTCCCCTCCTGACATGGCTGATAACAGATAGTAATAGATTGTATTCCCCTGTCCTACAGTCGGCCTCTCCCCTCCTGACATGGCTGATAACAGATAGTAATAGATTGTATTCCCCTGTCCTACAGTCGGCCTTCCCTCCTGACATGGCTGATAACAGATAGTAATAGATTGTATTCCCCTGTCCTACAGTCGGCCTCTCCCCTCCTGACATGGCTGATAACAGATGGTAATAGATTGTATTCCCCTGTCCTACAGTCGGCCTCTCTCCTCCTGACATGGCTGATAACAGATAGTAATAGATTGTATTCCCCTGTCCTACAGTCGGCCTCTCCCCTCCTGACATGGCTGATAACAGATAGTAATCGATTGTAGTCCCCTGTCCTACAGTCGGCCTCTCCCCTCCTGACATGGCTGATAACAGATAGTAATAGATTGTATTCCCCTGTCCTACAGTCGGCCTCTCCCCTCCTGACATGGCTGATAACAGATAGTAATAGATTGTATTCCCCTGTCCTACAGTCGGCCTCTCCCCTCCTGACATGGCTGATAACAGATAGTAATAGATTGTATTCCCCTGTCCTACAGTCGGCCTCTCCCCTCCTGACATGGCTGATAACAGATAGTAATAGATTGTATTCACCTGTCCTACAGTCGGCCTCTCCCCTCCTGACATGGCTGATAACAGATGCTAATAGATTGTATTCCCCTGTCCTACAGTCGGCCTCTCCCCTCCTGACATGGCTGATAACAGATAGTAATAGATTGTATTCCCCTGTCCTACAGTCGGCCTCTCTCCTCCTGACATGGCTGATAACAGATAGTAATAGATTGTATTCCCCTGTCCTACAGTCGGCCTCTCCCCTCCTGACATGGCTGATAACAGATAGTAATAGATTGTAGTCCCCTGTCCTACAGTCGGCCTCTCCCCTCCTGACATGGCTGATAACAGATAGTAATAGATTGTAGTCCCCTGTCCTACAGTCGGCCTCTCCCCTCCTGACATGGCTGATAACAGATAGTAATAGATTGTATTCCCCTGTCCTACAGTCGGCCTCTCCCCTCCTGACATGGCTGATAACAGATAGTAATAGATTGTATTCCCCTGTCCTACAGTCGGCCTCTCCCCTCCTGACATGGCTGATAACAGATAGTAATAGATTGTATTCCCCTGTCCTACAGTCGGCCTCTCCCCTCCTGACATGGCTGATAACAGATAGTAATAGATTGTATTCCCCTGTCCTACAGTCGGCCTCTCCCCTCCTGACATGGCTGATAACAGATAGTAATAGATTGTATTCCCCTGTCCTACAGTCGGCCTCTCCCCTCCTGACGTGGCTGATAACAGATAGTAATAGATTGTATTCCCCTGTCCTACAGTCGGCCTCTCCCCTCCTGACATGGCTGATAACAGATAGTAATAGATTGTATTCCCCTGTCCTACAGTCGGCCTCTCCTCTCCTGACATGGCTGATAACAGATAGTAATAGATTGTATTCCCCTGTCCTACAGTCGGCCTCTCCTCTCCTGACATGGCTGATAACAGATAGTAATAGATTGTATTCCCCTGTCCTACAGTCGGCCTCTCCCCTCCTGACATGGCTGATAACAGATAGTAATAGATTGTATTCCCCTGTCCTACAGTCGGCCTCTCCCTCTCCTGACATGGCTGATAACAGATAGTAATAGATTGTATTCCCCTGTCCTACAGTCGGCCTCTCCCCTCCTGACATGGCTGATAACAGATAGTAATAGATTGTATTCCCCTGTCCTACAGTCGGCCTCTCCCCTCCTGACATGGCTGATAACAGATAGTAATAGATTGTATTCCCCTGTCCTACAGTCGGCCTCTCCCCTCCTGACGTGGCTGATAACAGATAGTAATAGATTGTATTCCCCTGTCCTACAGTCGGCCTCTCCCCTCCTGACGTGGCTGATAACAGATAGTAATAGATTGTATTCCCCTGTCCTACAGTCGGCCTCTCCCCTCCTGACATGGCTGATAACAGATAGTAATAGATTGTATTCCCCTGTCCTACAGTCGGCCTCTCCCCTCCTGACATGGCTGATAACAGATAGTAATAGATTGTATTCCCCTGTCCTACAGTCGGCCTCTCCCCTCCTGACATGGCTGATAACAGATAGTAATAGATTGTATTCCCCTGTCCTACAGTCGGCCTCTCCCCTCCTGACATGGCTGATAACAGATAGTAATAGATTGTATTCCCCTGTCCTACAGTCGGCCTCTCCCCTCCTGACATGGCTGATAACAGATAGTAATAGATTGTATTCCCCTGTCCTACAGTCGGCCTCTCCCTCTCCTGACATGGCTGATAACAGATAGTAATAGATTGTATTCCCCTGTCCTACAGTCGGCCTCTCCCCTCCTGACATGGCTGATAACAGATAGTAATAGATTGTATTCCCCTGTCCTACAGTCGGCCTCTCCCCTCCTGACATGGCTGATAACAGATAGTAATAGATTGTATTCCCCTGCCCTACAGTCGGCCTCTCCCCTCCTGACATGGCTGATAACAGATAGTAATAGATTGTATTCCCCTGTCCTACAGTCGGCCTCTCCCCTCCTGACATGGCTAACGGGCCCCCCCCCCTCCTGACATGGCTGATAACAGATAGTAATAGATTGTATTCCCCTGTCCTACAGTCGGCCTCTCCCCTCCTGACATGGCTGATAACAGATAGTAATAGATTGTATTCCCCTGTCCTACAGTCGGCCTCTCCCCTCCTGACATGGCTGATAACAGATAGTAATAGATTGTATTCCCCTGTCCTACAGTCGGCCTCTCCCCTCCTGACATGGCTGATAACAGATAGTAATAGATTGTATTCCCCTGTCCTACAGTCGGCCTCTCCCCTCCTGACATGGCTGATAACAGATAGTAATAGATGCACTCCCCTGTCCTACAGCGGCCTCTCCCCTCCTGACATGGCTGATAACAGATAGTAATAGATTGTATTCCCCTGTCCTACAGTCGGCCTCTCCCCTCCTGACATGGCTGATAACAGATAGTAATAGATTGTATTCCCCTGTCCTACAGTCGGCCTCTCCTCTCCTGACATGGCTGATAACAGATAGTAATAGATTGTATTCCCCTGTCCTACAGTCGGCCTCTCCCCTCCTGACATGGCTGATAACAGATGGTAATAGATTGTATTCCCCTGTCCTACAGTCGGCCTCTCTCCTCCTGACATGGCTGATAACAGATAGTAATAGATTGTATTCCCCTGTCCTACAGTCGGCCTCTCCCCTCCTGACATGGCTGATAACAGATAGTAATAGATTGTATTCCCCTGTCCTACAGTCGGCCTCTCCCCTCCTGACATGGCTGATAACAGATAGTAATAGATTGTATTCCCCTGTCCTACAGTCGGCCTCTCCCCTCCTGACATGGCTGATAACAGATAGTAATAGATTGTATTCCCCTGTCCTACAGTCGGCCTCTCCCCTCCTGACATGGCTGATAACAGATAGTAATAGATTGTATTCCCCTGTCCTACAGTCGGCCTCTCCCCTCCTGACATGGCTGATAACAGATAGTAATAGATTGTATTCCCCTGTCCTACAGTCGGCCTCTCCCCTCCTGACATGGCTGATAACAGATAGTAATAGATTGTATTCCCCTGTCCTACAGTCGGCCTCTCCCCTCCTGACATGGCTGATAACAGATAGTAATAGATTGTATTCCCCTGTCCTACAGTCGGCCTCTCCCTCCTGACATGGCTGATAACAGATAGTAATAGATTGTATTCCCCTGTCCTACAGTCGGCCTCTCCCCCTCCTGACATGGCTGATAACAGATAGTAATAGATTGTATTCCCCTGTCCTACAGTCGGCCTCTCCCCTCCTGACATGGCTGATAACAGATAGTAATAGATTGTATTCCCCTGTCCTACAGTCGGCCTCTCCCCTCCTGACATGGCTGATAACAGATAGTAATAGATTGTATTCCCCTGTCCTACAGTCGGCCTCTCCCCTCCTGACATGGCTGATAACAGATAGTAATAGATTGTATTCCCCTGTCCTACAGTCGGCCTCTCCCCTCCTGACATGGCTGATAACAGATAGTAATAGATTGTATTCCCCTGTCCTACAGTCGGCCTCTCCCCTCCTGACATGGCTGATAACAGATAGTAATAGATTGTATTCCCCTGTCCTACAGTCGGCCTCTCCCCTCCTGACATGGCTGATAACAGATAGTAATAGATTGTATTCCCCTGTCCTACAGTCGGCCTCTCCCCTCCTGACATGGCTGATAACAGATAGTAATAGATTGTATTCACCTGTCCTACAGTCGGCCTCTCCCCTCCTGACATGGCTGATAACAGATAGTAATAGATTGTATTCCCCTGTCCTACAGTCGGCCTCTCCCCTCCTGACATGGCTGATAACAGATAGTAATAGATTGTATTCCCCTGTCCTACAGTCGGCCTCTCCCCTCCTGACATGGCTGATAACAGATAGTAATAGATTGTATTCCCCTGTCCTACAGTCGGCCTCTCCCCTCCTGACATGGCTGATAACAGATGGTAATAGATTGTATTCCCCTGTCCTACAGTCGGCCTCTCCTCCTCCTGACATGGCTGATAACAGATAGTAATAGATTGTATTCCCCTGTCCTACAGTCGGCCTCTCCCCTCCTGACATGGCTGATAACAGATAGTAATAGATTGTAGTCCCCTGTCCTACAGTCGGCCTCTCCCTCCTGACATGGCTGATAACAGATAGTAATAGATTGTATTCCCCTGTCCTACAGTCGGCCTCTCCCCTCCTGACATGGCTGATAACAGATAGTAATAGATTGTATTCCCCTGTCCTACAGTCGGCCTCTCCCCTCCTGACATGGCTGATAACAGATAGTAATAGATTGTATTCCCCTGTCCTACAGTCGGCCCTCTCCTCCTGACATGGCTGATAACAGATAGTAATAGATTGTATTCCCCTGTCCTACAGTCGGCCTCTCCCCTCCTGACATGGCTGATAACAGATGCTAATAGATTGTATTCCCCTGTCCTACAGTCGGCCTCTCCCCTCCTGACATGGCTGATAACAGATAGTAATAGATTGTATTCCCCTGTCCTACAGTCGGCCTCTCTCCTCCTGACATGGCTGATAACAGATAGTAATAGATTGTATTCCCCTGTCTTACAGTCGGCCTCTCCCCTCCTGACATGGCTGATAACAGATAGTAATAGATTGTATTCCCCTGTCCTACAGTCGGCCTCTCCCCTCCTGACATGGCTGATAACAGATAGTAATAGATTGTATTCCCCTGTCCTACAGTCGGCCTCTCCCCTCCTGACATGGCTGATAACAGATAGTAATAGATTGTATTCCCCTGTCCTACAGTCGGCCTCTCCCCTCCTGACATGGCTGATAACAGATAGTAATAGATTGTATTCCCCTGTCCTACAGTCGGCCTCTCCCCTCCTGACATGGCTGATAACAGATAGTAATAGATTGTATTCCCCTGTCCTACAGTCGGCCTCTCCCCTCCTGACATGGCTGATAACAGATAGTAATAGATTGTATTCCCCTGTCCTACAGTCGGCCTCTCTCCTCCTGACATGGCTGATAACAGATAGTAATAGATTGTATTCCCCTGTCCTACAGTCGGCCTCTCCCTCTCCTGACATGGCTGATAACAGATAGTAATAGATTGTATTCCCCTGTCCTACAGTCGGCCTCTCCCTCTCCTGACATGGCTGATAACAGATAGTAATAGATTGTATTCCCCTGTCCTACAGTCGGCCTCTCCCCTCCTGACGTGGCTGATAACAGATAGTAATAGATTGTATTCCCCTGTCCTACAGTCGGCCTCTCCTCTCCTGACATGGCTGATAACAGATAGTAATAGATTGTATTCCCCTGTCCTACAGTCGGCCTCTCCCCTCCTGACATGGCTGATAACAGATAGTAATAGATTGTATTCCCCTGTCCTACAGTCGGCCTCTCCTCTCCTGACATGGCTGATAACAGATAGTAATAGATTGTATTCCCCTGTCCTACAGTCGGCCTCTCCCCTCCTGACATGGCTGATAACAGATAGTAATAGATTGTATTCCCCTGTCCTACAGTCGGCCTCTCCCCTCCTGACATGGCTGATAACAGATAGTAATAGATTGTATTCCCCTGTCCTACAGTCGGCCTCTCCCCTCCTGACGTGGCTGATAACAGATAGTAATAGATTGTATTCCCCTGTCCTACAGTCGGCCTCTCCCCTCCTGACGTGGCTGATAACAGATAGTAATAGATTGTATTCCCCTGTCCTACAGTCGGCCTCTCCTCTCCTGACATGGCTGATAACAGATAGTAATAGATTGTATTCCCCTGTCCTACAGTCGGCCTCTCCCCTCCTGACATGGCTGATAACAGATAGTAATAGATTGTATTCCCCTGTCCTACAGTCGGCCTCTCCCCTCCTGACATGGCTGATAACAGATAGTAATAGATTGTATTCCCCTGTCCTACAGTCGGCCTCTCCCCTCCTGACATGGCTGATAACAGATAGTAATAGATTGTATTCCCCTGTCCTACAGTCGGCCTCTCCCCTCCTGACATGGCTGATAACAGATAGTAATAGATTGTATTCCCCTGTCCTACAGTCGGCCTCTCCCCTCCTGACATGGCTGATAACAGATAGTAATAGATTGTATTCCCCTGTCCTACAGTCGGCCTCTCCCCTCCTGACATGGCTGATAACAGATAGTAATAGATTGTATTCCCCTGTCCTACAGTCGGCCTCTCCCCTCCTGACATGGCTGATAACAGATAGTAATAGATTGTATTCCCCTGTCCTACAGTCGGCCTCTCCCCTCCTGACATGGCTGATAACAGATAGTAATAGATTGTATTCCCCTGTCCTACAGTCGGCCTCTCCCCTCCTGACATGGCTGATAACAGATAGTAATAGATTGTATTCCCCTGTCCTACAGTCGGCCTCTCCCCTCCTGACATGGCTGATAACAGATAGTAATAGATTGTATTCCCCTGTCCTACAGTCGGCCTCTCCCCTCCTGACATGGCTGATAACAGATAGTAATAGATTGTATTCCCCTGTCCTACAGTCGGCCTCTCCCCTCCTGACATGGCTGATAACAGATAGTAATAGATTGTATTCCCCTGTCCTACAGTCGGCCTCTCCCCTCCTGACATGGCTGATAACAGATAGTAATAGATTGTATTCCCCTGTCCTACAGTCGGCCTCTCCCCTCCTGACATGGCTGATAACAGATAGTAATAGATTGTATTCCCCTGTCCTACAGTCGGCCTCTCCCCTCCTGACATGGCTGATAACAGATAGTAATAGATTGTATTCCCCTGTCCTACAGTCGGCCTCTCCCCTCCTGACATGGCTGATAACAGATAGTAATAGATTGTATTCCCCTGTCCTACAGTCGGCCTCTCCCCTCCTGACATGGCTGATAACAGATAGTAATAGATTGTATTCCCCTGTCCTACAGTCGGCCTCTCCCCTCCTGACATGGCTGATAACAGATAGTAATAGATTGTATTCCCCTGTCCTACAGTCGGCCTCTCCCCTCCTGACATGGCTGATAACAGATAGTAATAGATTGTATTCCCCTGTCCTACAGTCGGCCTCTCCCCTCCTGACATGGCTGATAACAGATAGTAATAGATTGTATTCCCCTGTCCTACAGTCGGCCTCTCCCCTCCTGACATGGCTGATAACAGATAGTAATAGATTGTATTCCCCTGTCCTACAGTCGGCCTCTCCCCTCCTGACATGGCTGATAACAGATAGTAATAGATTGTATTCCCCTGTCCTACAGTCGGCCTCTCCCCTCCTGACATGGCTGATAACAGATAGTAATAGATTGTATTCCCCTGTCCTACAGTCGGCCTCTCCCCTCCTGACATGGCTGATAACAGATAGTAATAGATTGTATTCCCCTGTCCTACAGTCGGCCTCTCCTCTCCTGACATGGCTGATAACAGATAGTAATAGATTGTATTCCCCTGTCCTACAGTCGGCCTCTCCCTCTCCTGACATGGCTGATAACAGATAGTAATAGATTGTATTCCCCTGTCCTACAGTCGGCCTCTCCCCTCCTGACATGGCTGATAACAGATAGTAATAGATTGTATTCCCCTGTCCTACAGTCGGCCTCTCCCCTCCTGACATGGCTGATAACAGATAGTAATAGATTGTATTCCCCTGTCCTACAGTCGGCCTCTCCCCTCCTGACATGGCTGATAACAGATAGTAATAGATTGTATTCCCCTGTCCTACAGTCGGCCTCTCCCCTCCTGACATGGCTGATAACAGATAGTAATAGATTGTATTCCCCTGTCCTACAGTCGGCCTCTCCCCTCCTGACATGGCTGATAACAGATAGTAATAGATTGTATTCCCCTGCCCTACAGTCGGCCTCTCCCCTCCTGACATGGCTGATAACAGATAGTAATAGATTGTATTCCCCTGTCCTACAGTCGGCCTCTCCCCCTCCTGACATGGCTGATAACAGATAGTAATAGATTGTATTCCCCTGTCCTACAGTCGGCCTCTCCCCTCCTGACATGGCTGATAACAGATAGTAATAGATTGTATTCCCCTGTCCTACAGTCGGCCTCTCCCCTCCTGACATGGCTGATAACAGATAGTAATAGATTGTATTCCCCTGTCCTACAGTCGGCCTCTCCCCTCCTGACATGGCTGATAACAGATAGTAATAGATTGTATTCCCCTGTCCTACAGTCGGCCTCTCCCCTCCTGACATGGCTGATAACAGATAGTAATAGATTGTATTCCCCTGTCCTACAGTCGGCCTCTCCCCTCCTGACATGGCTGATAACAGATAGTAATAGATTGTATTCCCCTGTCCTACAGTCGGCCTCTCCCCTCCTGACATGGCTGATAACAGATGGTAATAGATTGTATTCCCCTGTCCTACAGTCGGCCTCTCCCCTCCTGACATGGCTGATAACAGATAGTAATAGATTGTATTCCCCTGTCCTACAGTCGGCCTCTCCCCTCCTGACATGGCTGATAACAGATAGTAATAGATTGTATTCCCCTGTCCTACAGTCGGCCTCTCCCCTCCTGACATGGCTGATAACAGATAGTAATAGATTGTATTCCCCTGTCCTACAGTCGGCCTCTCCCCTCCTGACATGGCTGATAACAGATAGTAATAGATTGTATTCCCCTGTCCTACAGTCGGCCTCTCCCCTCCTGACATGGCTGATAACAGATAGTAATAGATTGTATTCCCCTGTCCTACAGTCGGCCTCTCCCTCTCCTGACATGGCTGATAACAGATAGTAATAGATTGTATTCCCCTGTCCTACAGTCGGCCTCTCCCCTCCTGACATGGCTGATAACAGATAGTAATAGATTGTATTCCCCTGTCCTACAGTCGGCCTCTCCCCTCCTGACATGGCTGATAACAGATAGTAATAGATTGTATTCCCCTGTCCTACAGTCGGCCTCTCCCCTCCTGACA
Organism: Leptodactylus fallax; assembly: GCA_947044405.1. Lineage (NCBI taxonomy): Eukaryota > Metazoa > Chordata > Amphibia > Anura > Leptodactylidae > Leptodactylus > Leptodactylus fallax. Next base: position 359,729 of record CAMRHE010000604.1, read on the forward strand.
TGGCTGATAACAGATAGTAATAGATTGTATTCCCCTGTCCTACAGTCGGCCTCTCCCCTCCTGACATGGCTGATAACAGATAGTAATAGATTGTATTCCCCTGTCCTACAGTCGGCCTCTCCCCTCCTGACATGGCTGATAACAGATGGTAATAGATTGTATTCCACCTGTCCTACAGTCGGCCTCTCCCCTCCTGACATGGCTGATAACAGATAGTAATAGATTGTATTCCCCTGTCCTACAGTCGGCCTCTCTCCTCCTGACATGGCTGATAACAGATAGTAATAGATTGTATTCCCCTGTCCTACAGTCGGCCTCTCCCCTCCTGACATGGCTGATAACAGATAGTAATAGATTGTAGTCCCCTGTCCTACAGTCGGCCTCTCCTCTCCTGACATGGCTGATAACAGATAGTAATAGATTGTATTCCCCTGTCCTACAGTCGGCCTCTCCTCTCCTGACATGGCTGATAACAGATAGTAATAGATTGTATTCCCCTGTCCTACAGTCGGCCTCTCCCTCTCCTGACATGGCTGATAACAGATAGTAATAGATTGTATTCCCCTGTCCTACAGTCGGCCTCTCCTCTCCTGACATGGCTGATAACAGATAGTAATAGATTGTATTCCCCTGTCCTACAGTCGGCCTCTCCCTCTCCTGACATGGCTGATAACAGATAGTAATAGATTGTATTCCCCTGTCCTACAGTCGGCCTCTCCCCTCCTGACATGGCTGATAACAGATAGTAATAGATTGTATTCCCCTGTCCTACAGTCGGCCTCTCCCTCTCCTGACATGGCTGATAACAGATAGTAATAGATTGTATTCCCCTGTCCTACAGTCGGCCTCTCCCCTCCTGACATGGCTGATAACAGATAGTAATAGATTGTAGTCCCCTGTCCTACAGTCGGCCTCTCCTCTCCTGACATGGCTGATAACAGATAGTAATAGATTGTATTCCCCTGTCCTACAGTCGGCCTCTCCCCTCCTGACATGGCTGATAACAGATAGTAATAGATTGTATTCCCCTGTCCTACAGTCGGCCTCTCCTCTCCTGACATGGCTGATAACAGATAGTAATAGATTGTATTCCCCTGTCCTACAGTCGGCCTCTCCCTCTCCTGACATGGCTGATAACAGATAGTAATAGATTGTATTCCCCTGTCCTACAGTCGGCCTCTCCCCTCCTGACATGGCTGATAACAGATAGTAATAGATTGTATTCCCCTGTCCTACAGTCGGCCTCTCCCCTCCTGACATGGCTGATAACAGATAGTAATAGATTGTATTCCCCTGTCCTACAGTCGGCCTCTCCCCTCCTGACATGGCTGATAACAGATAGTAATAGATTGTATTCCCCTGTCCTACAGTCGGCCTCTCCCCTCCTGACATGGCTGATAACAGATAGTAATAGATTGTATTCCCCTGTCCTACAGTCGGCCTCTCCCCTCCTGACATGGCTGATAACAGATAGTAATAGATTGTATTCCCCTGTCCTACAGTCGGCCTCTCCCCTCCTGACATGGCTGATAACAGATAGTAATAGATTGTATTCCCCTGTCCTACAGTCGGCCTCTCCTCTCCTGACATGGCTGATAACAGATAGTAATAGATTGTATTCCCCTGTCCTACAGTCGGCCTCTCCTCTCCTGACATGGCTGATAACAGATAGTAATAGATTGTATTCCCCTGTCCTACAGTCGGCCTCTCCCCTCCTGACATGGCTGATAACAGATAGTAATAGATTGTAGTCCCCTGTCCTACAGTCGGCCTCTCCCCTCCTGACATGGCTGATAACAGATAGTAATAGATTGTATTCCCCTGTCCTACAGTCGGCCTCTCCCCTCCTGACATGGCTGATAACAGATAGTAATAGATTGTATTCCCCTGTCCTACAGTCGGCCTCTCCCCTCCTGACATGGCTGATAACAGATAGTAATAGATTGTATTCCCCTGTCCTACAGTCGGCCTCTCCCCTCCTGACATGGCTGATAACAGATAGTAATAGATTGTATTCCCCTGTCCTACAGTCGGCCTCTCCCCTCCTGACATGGCTGATAACAGATAGTAATAGATTGTATTCCCCTGTCCTACAGTCGGCCTCTCCCCTCCTGACATGGCTGATAACAGATAGTAATAGATTGTATTCCCCTGTCCTACAGTCGGCCTCTCCCCTCCTGACATGGCTGATAACAGATAGTAATAGATTGTATTCCCCTGTCCTACAGTCGGCCTCTCCCCTCCTGACATGGCTGATAACAGATAGTAATAGATTGTATTCCCCTGTCCTACAGTCGGCCTCTCCCCTCCTGACATGGCTGATAACAGATAGTAATAGATTGTATTCCCCTGTCCTACAGTCGGCCTCTCCCCTCCTGACATGGCTGATAACAGATAGTAATAGATTGTATTCCCCTGTCCTACAGTCGGCCTCTCCCCTCCTGACATGGCTGATAACAGATAGTAATAGATTGTATTCCCCTGTCCTACAGTCGGCCTCTCCCCTCCTGACGTGGCTGATAACAGATGGTAATAGATTGTATTCCCCTGTCCTACAGTCGGCCTCTCCCCTCCTGACGTGGCTGATAACAGATGGTAATAGATTGTATTCCCCTGTCCTACAGTCGGCCTCTCCCCTCCTGACATGGCTGATAACAGATAGTAATAGATTGTATTCCCCTGTCCTACAGTCGGCCTCTCCCCTCCTGACATGGCTGATAACAGATAGTAATAGATTGTATTCCCCTGCCCTACAGTCGGCCTCTCCCCTCCTGACATGGCTGATAACAGATAGTAATAGATTGTAGTCCCCTGCCCTACAGTCGGCCTCTCCCCTCCTGACATGGCTGATAACAGATAGTAATAGATTGTATTCCCCTGTCCTACAGTCGGCCTCTCCCCTCCTGACATGGCTGATAACAGATAGTAATAGATTGTATTCACCTGTCCTACAGTCGGCCTCTCCCCTCCTGACATGGCTGATAACAGATGGTAATAGATTGTATTCCCCTGTCCTACAGTCGGCCTCTCCCCTCCTGACATGGCTGATAACAGATGGTAATAGATTGTATTCCCCTGTCCTACAGTCGGCCTCTCCCCTCCTGACATGGCTGATAACAGATAGTAATAGATTGTATTCACCTGTCCTACAGTCGGCCTCTCCCCTCCTGACATGGCTGATAACAGATAGTAATAGATTGTATTCCCCTGTCCTACAGTCGGCCTCTCCCCTCCTGACATGGCTGATAACAGATAGTAATAGATTGTATTCCCCTGTCCTACAGTCGGCCTCTCTCCTCCTGACATGGCTGATAACAGATAGTAATAGATTGTATTCCCCTGTCCTACAGTCGGCCTCTCCCCTCCTGACATGGCTGATAACAGATAGTAATAGATTGTATTCCCCTGTCCTACAGTCGGCCTCTCCCCTCCTGACATGGCTGATAACAGATGGTAATAGATTGTATTCCCCTGTCCTACAGTCGGTCTCTCCCCTCCTGACATGGCTGATAACAGATAGTAATAGATTGTATTCCCCTGTCCTACAGTCGGCCTCTCTCCTCCTGACATGGCTGATAACAGATGGTAATAGATTGTATTCCCCTGTCCTACAGTCGGCCTCTCCCCTCCTGACATGGCTGATAACAGATAGTAATAGATTGTATTCCCCTGTCCTACAGTCGGCCTCTCCCCTCCTGACGTGGCTGATAACAGATAGTAATAGATTGTATTCCCCTGTCCTACAGTCGGCCTCTCCCCTCCTGACATGGCTGATAACAGATGGTAATAGATTGTATTCCCCTGTCCTACAGTCGGCCTCTCCCCTCCTGACATGGCTGATAACAGATAGTAATAGATTGTATTCCCCTGCCCTACAGTCGGCCTCTCCCCTCCTGACATGGCTGATAACAGATAGTAATAGATTGTATTCACCTGCCCTACAGTCGGCCTCTCCCCTCCTGACATGGCTGATAACAGATAGTAATAGATTGTATTCCCCTGCCCTACAGTCGGCCTCTCCCCTCCTGACATGGCTGATAACAGATAGTAATAGATTGTATTCCCCTGTCCTACAGTCGGCCTCTCCCCTCCTGACATGGCTGATAACAGATAGTAATAGATTGTATTCCCCTGTCCTACAGTCGGCCTCTCCCCTCCTGACATGGCTGATAACAGATAGTAATAGATTGTATTCCCCTGCCCTACAGTCGGCCTCTCCCCTCCTGACATGGCTGATAACAGATAGTAGTAGATTGTATTCACCTGCCCTACAGTCGGCCTCTCCCCTCCTGACATGGCTGATAACAGATAGTAATAGATTGTATTCCCCTGCCCTACAGTCGGCCTCTCCCCTCCTGACATGGCTGATAACAGATAGTAATAGATTGTATTCCCCTGTCCTACAGTCGGCCTCTCCCCTCCTGACATGGCTGATAACAGATAGTAATAGATTGTATTCACCTGTCCTACAGTCGGCCTCTCCCCTCCTGACATGGCTGATAACAGATGGTAATAGATTGTATTCCCCTGTCCTACAGTCAGCCTCTCCCCTCCTGACATGGCTGATAACAGATAGTAATCGATTGTAGTCACCTGTCCTACAGTCGGCCTCTCCTGACATGGCTGATAACAGATAGTAATAGATTGTATTCCCCTGTCCTACAGTCGGCCTCTCCCCTCCTGACATGGCTGATAACAGATAGTAATAGATTGTATTCCCCTGTCCTACAGTCGGCCTCTCCCCTCCTGACATGGCTGATTACAGATAGTAATAGATTGTATTCTCCTGTCCTACAGTCGGCCTCTCCCCTCCTGACATGGCTGATAACAGATGCTAATAGATTGTATTCCCCTGTCCTACAGTCGGTCTCTCCCCTCCTGACATGGCTGATAACAGATAGTAATAGATTGTATTCCCCTGTCCTACAGTCGGCCTCTCTCCTCCTGACATGGCTGATAACAGATAGTAATAGATTGTATTCCCCTGTCTTACAGTCGGCCTCTCCCCTCCTGACATGGCTGATAACAGATAGTAATAGATTGTAGTCCCCTGTCCTACAGTCGGCCCTCTCCTGACATGGCTGATAACAGATAGTAATAGATTGTAGTCACCTGTCCTACAGTCGGCCTCTCCCCTCCTGACGTGGCCGATAACAGATAGTAATAGATTGTATTCCCCTGTCCTACAGTCGGCCTCTCCCCTCCTGACGTGTTTAATAACAGATAGTAATAGATTGTATTCGCCTGTCCTATAGTCGGCCTCTCCCCTCCTGACATGGCTGATAACAGATAGTAATAGATTGTATTCCCCTGTCCTACAGTCGGCCTCTCCCCTCCTGACATGGCTGATAACAGATAGTAATAGATTGTATTCCCCTGTCCTACAGTCGGCCTTTCCTCTCCTGACATGGCTGATAACAGATAGTAATAGATTGTATTCCCCTGTCCTACAGTCGGCCTTTTCTCTCCTGACATGGCTGATAACAGATAGTAATAGATTGTATTCCCCTGTCCTACAGTCGGCCTCTCCTCTCCTGACGTGGCTGATAACAGATAGTAATAGATTGTATTCCCCTGTCCTACAGTCGGCCTCTCCTCTCCTGACGTGGCTGATAACAGATAGTAATAGATTGTATTCCCCTGTCCTACAGTCGGCCTCTCCTCTCCTGACGTGGCTGATAACAGATAGTAATAGATTGTATTCCCCTGTCCTACAGTCGGCCTCTCCTCTCCTGACGTGGCTGATAACAGATAGTAATAGATTGTATTCCCCTGTCCTACAGTCGGCCTCTCCTCTCCTGACATGGCTGATAACAGATAGTAATAGATTGTATTCCCCTGTCCTACAGTCGGCCTCTCCCCTCCTGACATGGCTGATAACAGATAGTAATAGATTGTATTCCCCTGTCCTACAGTCGGCCTCTCCCTTCCTGACATGGCTGATAACAGATAGTAATAGATTGTATTCCCCTGTCCTACAGTCGGCCTCTCCTCTCCTGACATGGCTGATAACAGATAGTAATAGATTGTATTCCCCTGTCCTACAGTCGGCCTCTCCCCTCCTGACGTGGCTGATAACTGATAGTAATAGATTGTAGTCACCTGTCCTACAGTCGGCCTCTCCCCTCCTGACATGGCTGATAACAGATAGTAATAGATTGTATTCCCCTGTCCTACAGTCGGCCTCTCCCTTCCTGACATGGCTGATAACAGATAGTAATAGATTGTATTTCCCTGTCCTACAGTCGGCCTCTCCCCTCCTGACATGGCTGATAACAGATAGTAATAGATTGTATTCCCCTGTCCTACAGTCGGCCTCTCCTCTCCTGACATGGCTGATAACAGATAGTAATATATTGTATTCCCCTGTCCTACAGTCGGCCTCTCCCCTCCTGACATGGCTGATAACAGATAGTAATAGATTGTATTACCCTGCCCTACAGTCGGCCTCTCCCCTCCTCACATGGCTGATAACAGATAGTAGTAGATTGTAGTCACCTGCCCTACAGTCGGCCTCTCCCCTCCTGACATGGCTGATAACAGATAGTAATAGATTGTATTCCCCTGCCCTACAGTCGGCCTCTCCCCTCCTGACATGGCAAATAACAGATAGTAATAGATTGTATTCCCCTGTCCTACAGTCGGCCTCTCCTGACATGGCTGATAACAGATAGTAATAGATTGTATTCCCCTGTCCTACAGTCGGCCTCTCCCCTCCTGGCATGGCTGATAACAGATAGTAATAGATTGTATTCCCCTGTCCTACAGTCGGCCTCTCCCCTCCTGACATGGCTGATAACAGATAGTAATAGATTGTATTCCCCTGTCCTACAGTCGGCCTCTCCCTCTCCTGACATGGCTGATAACAGATAGTAATAGATTGTATTCCCCTGTCCTACAGTCGGCCTCTCCTCTCCTGACATGGCTGATAACAGATAGTAATAGATTGTATTCCCCTGTCCTACAGTCGGCCTCTCCCCTCCTGACATGGCAGATAACAGATAGTAATAGATTGTATTCCCCTGTCCTACAGTCGGCCTCTCTCCTCCTGACATGGCTGATAACAGATAGTAATAGATTGTATTCCCCTGTCTTACAGTCGGCCTCTCCCCTCCTGACATGGCAGATAACAGATAGTAATAGATTGTACCCCCCCCCCCCCCCCCCCCCCCCCCCCCTTTTTTGGTTTTTTTGGTGTTTTTCCTCCTTTTATTTTTTTTTTTCTCCCCTTAAACCCCCCGGGGGGGGTGGGTGGGGGGGGGGGGGGTGGTGTGTGGGGGGGGGGGGAGGTGGGGGGTGGGTGGGGGGGGGGGTGGGGTGTAGGGGGGGGGGGGGGGGGGGGGGCGCCGCCCCCCCCCCCCCGAGGGGAGGGGAGATTTATTTTTTAAAAAAACCCCTTTTAAAAAGGGGGGGGGGGGGGGGGGGGGGGGGGGGGGGGGGGGGGGCACATAGGGAGCCTACTGTGGTAGTGACACAATACTGGGAGTCAGTATGACACGCACATGACAGGCGTCGCTCTTAGAATCGATGAAAACTTCACTTATTTGGACAGTTACGGGGCCAAAACTGACTCAAGTGTGAACTCAGCATTACAGGTCCACGTTAGTGCCAGGTAGAAAGAACTGTGCCTGCCCTGCCTTTATCAGGCTTTTTTTATTGGTGTTGATTAGTGGGTGAAGAAATAAGGGGCATATTTGCCGTTCTCTTCAAAGTAGAAAATAACAGGCCTTTTTGCCCTTTGCAGTTACGTTTTTTCATCGAACAGTATGTCAGACAGAGAAGCGAGATTCCCTGCACAGGGGAGGGCCGCAGGCCTAAATGTTTCTGGAGCAGGCGCAGGTCGCAGCAGAGTAAGGGAGGGTGGCAGCAGGAGTCACTTACAGAGGCCTGAGCTACCAGTGTCAGCTAGCGGTCGTGTCTTGGCCTGCAACCCAATGGTTGTAGACTGGTTGACTCGGTCATCTAATTCATCTCAAGTCACATCAGACACCCCCAGCCAAGAGTCGGTGGGTTCGTCAGACATAACCCTTAGTTGACATTATTATATTAATCGTATGTTGCTGTATATTATTATATTAATTTCATGGTGCTGTACATTATTATATTAATCCCATGTGCTGTACATTATTATATTAATTCCATGGTGCTCTGTACATTATTATATTAATTCCATGGTGCTCTGTACATTATTATATTAATTCCATGGTGCTCTGTACATTATTATATTAATTCCATGTGCTGTACATTATTATATTAATTCCATGGTGCTCTGTACATTATTATATTAATTCCATGGTGCTCTGTACATTATTATATTAATTCTATGGTGCTCTGTACATTATTATATTAATCCCATGGTGCTGTATATTATTATATTAATTCCATGGTGCTGTACATTATTATATTAATTCCATGGTGCTCTGTACATTATTATATTAATTCCATGGTGCTCTGTACATTATTATATTAATTCCATGTGCTGTACATTATTATATTAATTCCATGGTGCTCTGTACATTATTATATTAATTCCATGGTGATCTGTACATTATTATATTAATTCCATGGTGCTCTGTACATTATTATATTAATTCCATGTGCTGTACATTATTATATTAATCCCATGGTGCTGCACATTATTATATTAATTCCATGGTGCTCTGTACATTATTATATTAATTCCATGGTGCTCTGTACATTATTATATTAATTCCATGGTGCTCTGTACATTATTATATTAATTCCATGGTGCTCTGTATATTAGTATAGTAATTCCATGGTGCTCTGTACATTATTATATTAATTCCATGGTGCTCTGTACATTATTATATTAATTCCATGGTGCTGTACATTAGAACGGGGGGAGAGGTGTATTAAGCAAGCGGCAAAATTTAAAGTGGACTGGAGGGGGGCGAGAGTATTTGCAGGGAGGCCATTCAGAAGGGTGTTACAGTAGTCTAAGCGGGAGATCATGAGGGCATGGACTAGCATCTTTGTAGTTTCAGGGGTGAGGAAGGAGCGGATTCGATGAATGTTCTTGAGTTGGAGGCGGCAGAAGGTGTTGAGGGTTTGGATGTGCGGCTTGAAGGATAGGTCAGCGTCTAAGGTTATACCAAAGCAGTGGACCCGTGTGACTGGGGTAAGTGTAGAGGACAGTCAGCAGCTACTGCTCATACAAGATCTGGTGGAGACATCCGCAACTTCCTCCGGTAGGCGGGCAAGTAGTGATGAGGAGAGTGGCGTGGGAGCTGGTGTTGAGGAGGACATCAGTGACCTGCAGACAGTAGTGGATGATGATGTAGCCGATCGTAATTGGTAAGGGTTTCATCGTCATCAGGCGAAGAGGGTTGCAGCTTGCACATGAGGCAGTGGGGAGTCAGCAGTGTGGCAGCAGTGTGAGGTCGGGAGCTAAACGTGCCCAGTGGCATGCACCCCATTTCAGGAAGTCAAGGCTCCACCACCTCAGCCGAAGAAAGCTGTGTGTCTTTCCCATCATCTGCTGGTCGTGATGATCCTGCTCCTCCTCCTCCTCCTAGTCAGTCATTGCGTCAGCAATCCATCACAGAAGCGATTTCGAAAAGACAACAATATGCGTGCACTCATCCAACAGTGCAGAAGCTGAACCTACTCCTGTCCAAGTTGCTGGTGCTGCAGTCCCTCCCTTTCCAAGTGGTGGACTCTGCACCTTTCAGAGAACTGATGGCTTGTGCCGAGCCGAGGTGGAGAGTCCCAAGCCGTCATTCCTTCGCCAAAAAGGCAGTACCAGCCCTGCACAAAGATGTAGAAGAGAAGGTGGGCCAGTCCTTGAGCCTATTGGTGTCTGCTAAAGTGCACAGCAGCGCCGACGTGTGGAGCCGTAACTACGGTCAAGGACAATACAGTATATGTCATTTATGGCCCACTGAGTTAATGTGGTCCCTGCCCAGACACACCAGCAACTTGGACAGGTGATGCAGCTTCAGCCTCCACTTTCTCACGCCGTTGGTCCTGCAACAACGTCCGCCTCATCCTCTACTGTCTCCTCAGCCTCCACTGCAGGAACAATTCCCATTGCTCCTCCAGCATACCACATGTGCAGGGCACAGCGGTGTCACGCTGTTCTACACCTCGCTTGCCTGGGCGAACGGAGTCACACAGGAGAGGAACTGCTCCGTGTTCTTCCTCAAGAAATCAAATCCTGGCTTTCTCCACAACACCTCAAAATTGGAACCATGGTGACCGACAACAGGAAGAACATGGTGTTGATGCTTCGTCAAGGAGGGCTGAGCCATGCGCCTTGCATGGCGCACGTGTTCAATCTGGTTGTCAAGTGTTTGCTTAAGTGTTCCACCCATCTGCAAGACATCCTAAAAATGTCAAGGAAACTTTGCATACACTTCAGCCACTCGTACACCGCCAAGCACACCCTCCATGAGCTGCAGCGGCAGAATGGCCTCCCACAACATAGGCTGATATGTGATGTTTCCACCCGTTGGAATTCCACCCTCCATATGTTGGGTCGACTATATGAACAGAGAAAAGCCATAAACGATTTCTTTATGATTCAAGCGGACAGAGGTACTCCCCTGTGTACAGTTGAGCTAAAAAGTTTACATACCCCGGCAGATTTTTAGTTTTTTTGGCCTTTTTTCAGAGAATATGAATGATAACACAAAAACTTTTCCTCCACTCCTGGTTAGTGGTTGGTTGAAGCCATTTATTGTCAGACTTCTGTGTTTTCTCTTTTTAAATCTTAATAACAACCAAAAACATCAAAATGACCCTGTTCAGAAGTTCACATACCCCAGTTCTTAATACCGTGTATTGCCCCCTCAGCTTGAAGTCTTTTGTGCTAGTTGTGGATGAGGCTCTTTATTTTCTCAGATGGTTCTCCAGTTCCTGTAAATTCCTAGACTGTCTTGCATGGCCTGCGCGTTTGAGATCTCCCCAGAGGGGCTCAATGATATTGAGGTCAGGAGACTGAGATGGCCACTCCAGAACCTTCACTTTCTTCTGCTGTAGCCAATGACAGTTCAACTTGGCCTTGTGTTTTGGATCGTTGTCATGTTGGAACGTCCAAGTACGTCCCATGCGCAGCTTCCTGGCTGATGAGTGCAAATTTGCCTCCAGTATTTGCTGATAATGTGCTGCATTCATCTTTCCTTTAACTTTCACCAAGTTTCCTGTGCCTTTAGCACAACTGTAACTTTAACGTTAGCCAGTGGCAGCTCATGCGTGACACCTGCCATTTGCTCGTTCCCTTTGAGGAGGCCACTTTGTTAGTCAGTCGCCAGGACTACGGGATGAACAACGTCATTCCACTGATTCACATCCTGGAAAAGATGCTTTTCAATCTGGCTGATCAGGGGACTGGAGATGTGGCGTCTACATCTCACGGCCACATGAGCACTGTGGTGGCTGAACAGAAGGAGGAGGAAGATGAGGAGGACATTGGAGCACAAACAATGTGTAGCCAAATGGGAGGAGAGGAGGAGCAGGAGCAACTACAATATCCAGAGGGAGATGAGGATGATGAGGCAGATGACCCAGACACACCGTGGCAGTATGCAGTGGAGATGGATGCAGGGAGTCCCTCTGAGTCACTTGCGCAAATGGCCCGAAGCATGCTGACTTCCTTGTGCAGTGACAGCCGAATTGTCACCATTCAGCAGATGGATGACTACTGGCTCTCCACCATGTTAGACCCTCGCTATGGGGCCTTTTTTTACACCCGCTGAGAGGGAGGACAGACTAAACTACTATAGAGATATCCTATGTAGTAAGTTGGCTGCTGCCTATCTGCGCCATCATCCATCCTCTCGTATGTCTGATCGGGGGAGCCCTGAGAGCTCAACTTGTACTGGCATGGCTGCTGTGGGAGGGGGTGGCGGTGGCAGGAGCAGTATCGGCTCCATCAGCACAATGGGAACAAAATGGCGAATGTGGTCCTCCTTATGGGTTTAGACCCTAATAAACACCTTTAAATAAGTGATGATAGCCACTAAGAATTATTGAATTATTATTGACAATTATATTTTTAAAAATGGCCTGCAACTTTATACTGGTAACAATATGGTCGTTATGTCTTTCCCCACGTTAATTACAGATAAGTGCAGATATTATTGGATGATAATTCAGTTTTCTTTGGCACAATAGTACTGCCTAATGTTATGGTGTGGAAGAACAGTGAATAAGCCCCTTATAATAAACACCTTTAAAAAGGCTTTTTTTACAGATACATGCAGATATTATTGGATAATAATTCAGTATTCTTTGGCACAATAGTACTGACAAATGTAATGTTATGCTGTGGAAGAACAGTGAATAAGCCCCTTCTAATAAACGCCTTTAAAAAGGCGTTTTTACAGGTATGTGCAGATATTAGTGGATGATAATTCACAGTTTTTTGCTGTACTGCACTGCAAAAGGCTTGTTGTGTTCCACCTTGAAGACACAGGTATGAGTAATGAGCAGCAGTATAAAGGCAGTGAGTGCTGCAATGTGAATTATGCTGCAAATTCTTGCTGTAAATGAGCCTGCAACCACCCCAAATTCTTCTCTCAATTCCTCCCTATCCTTCTCCTACACTTGTAATCCTCTTTCCCTGAACTTCTGTTTTCTAAGTCTTTCCCTAGCTACTGCCGACATCTATCCCTATAGTAAGAGCGATGTGGAATGACTGTACCTAAAATGGCCGAGGGTTTTTATAGGGCTGTGACATCACAGGGCTGGCTGGCTGCTGATTAGCTGCAGCCTTGGCATTGTGGGTAATCCCGCGCTTCCAGAGTCCCTTGCCGCTTGTCTTAACATTTTATATAAAAAAAATGCATCAAAGCGTGAGGAAATCCGGAATCGTGGCAAATCGAAGATTTCCTGAAATTCGGATCGAATTCCACTTCTGCAGCTTCGATTTGCTCATCTCTACTCACTACGGTCAGATATTGAATGGAGTGTCAGTCACACATGTCCTCCATTCAGTGGGGTTGACAGTCACATCCGAGCTCTACACTCAGTGATCTGCCTCAGTCTCGCAGACTATATGGGGTGCGGAGTACAGGGGTGGGCAGTCTCGTCTATCTCTGATCACCATTAGGAATGGGGCGCTCAGGACCTCTGTTGTAGTTATCATAGGGGTCCAGCATTCAGACATCACCTACCCTGTGGATATCTTGTGGATAGATGGTACATGTCCTTTGTGGCAGTGCCCCTATAACCCTCAGGTGCACCTATAGATGGTGCAGGATTGTTGTAGGATCAGAAGTTGTGCACTGCTTGTGGTTCATCCTGCCCAGAGGTAAGTGAGTGTGACCAGGTGTGACTAATCCTATGCCCTTGAGTAATTCATCATCAGCAAATGTGACCATCTTTAGAAAAACAGAAGTTTTGGCAGTTTGCTGGTCTACAAGCTCTGCACTTACTTTATCACACTTGGATTTTTCATTTTGGCCTAGATATTGTTACATAAATAATGTCCCGGTATCTTCTGAGTGATCGTCTTCATCTAAGGTCGGATTTACCTAATTTTAAGACCATCTGAGGACCAGATGTTTTTATTACATCCTGATAGGTAACAATCAGAGAACATAAAGATGGCCGACAGCAGTATTCTCATGGCTATATATCAGCTCTTAGGCGGGTACAGAAGAGCAGAGTGTCATGGCCGACCCTCCTGTCCAGCCAGACATTGGTCTGTAGAGACAGATCCTACAACATTCCTTCAGACAGGACTGATGACTTATATAGACAAACAACCCCATCAATCAGCAGCGGGTGCTAAGACTTATGCAAACACTCCATCTATGTGACATTACTGCTATACTCCCTGTACAGCGGGGGCATCACTAGCATCAAGTGCACCTGCCCAACGGCAGAGATGGAAGCCAAATCCACGTGAAAGAGGTCAGAAATAGAAGTTCAGCAAGTGATGGGTCTGGTTACCCAGAAAATATGGAGGATAGCCCGCACTCTTGAGAAATGACCCCCCGGTCACAGTTGAATGATATGTGCTAAGCCAGAACAGCCAATCTTCAAGCACCATAAATGTTCCCGGCGATACAGACTTCTTCACAGACGGGTATATGGGCCGTCGAGATCTCACTATAACTTGCCTCACCAAGTTTGACGACAAACCTGAAAATTAAAGAGGTTGGAAATATACCTTCCAAACTGCTATTGATGACCTCAACATCTCAGCTAGTAAAGAACTAGACCTGCTAGTCAGATGGCTCGGCCCACAGTCTACCGAGCATGTCAAGAGACTGAGATCTGTCCACATCAGTAATCCTGCTGCAGGCCTCATCGCCGCTTGGAAAAGACTAGCACAAAGTTATGGCAGTCCTGAGGCTATAGAGCAGTGATGGCGAACCTTTTAGAGACCGAGTGTGCAAACTGCAACCCAAAACCCACTAAATTATAGCAAAGTGCCAACACAGCAATTTAACCTTAAATTAACCAGGATCTGTTTTATAGTGACCGTGCAATGTTATTACATCCTGTAATAATATCACAAGTCTGCTATAAAACAGATACTGTGTGATATAAATAGTGAAGGGCCCCTACACAGTACAATGCGCTCCACAGTGGCCCCCAGACAGTATTATATGCTCCAGAGTGGCCCCCATTCAGTATTATATGCCCACAGTGGCCCCTGCGCAGTATTATATGCTCCACAGTAGGCCCCCCTCACAGTATTATATGCTCCACTTTGGTCCCCCCACAGTATTATACACTCCACAGTGGGTCCCCACACAGTAGTTTATGCTACTTACCCAGTATGGCTGCAGTCCTACAAAGAGCGTCCTCCTTCTTCTTCTGATCACAGGCACTGATGACTTGCGTCGGGGCAGAGGTTACACTCAGTGTAAGCCACGGTCCGCATTTGCACATATAGCCAGAGCCATTTTAACACATTGGTGGGCCCAGTGCAAAGGTTTCATAAGTCCCCCCCCATCACCACCTGTTATTATACCCATCTGAAAGCTGCCAAAACCTGGGATTTTATATGGTGACATTCAATGGGTGACAATGTGTTATGTGACTGAAGGAACTTTTACGCCTCTCAGAAATATTTTATACCTTCATCTCTAGTAATAATTGTTATTATTTTAGTGGTCGGTGTATTTTACTCTATAAAGGTATGGACAGGACAGGGACAGGGTCAAATGTAAACTTTATTGATGACTTTGTGTATGTGTTGTGTAAGTGTTTGGAGAAACTCTTTCGGCGCTGCAACCTAGACGATGGTAAACGTCTGGGTCAAGCGCCAATAACTTTCTGGTTATGTTGTGTTCCGAGGGGTATTACATAAAATACCCCATGATTAGGCTATGCGCGCTGCAGCAAATTTAACTCCACCCACTTCTACATTGACCCCACCCATTCTCATCCATTTTATAATGTTCCCCTCCAATTGCCCCACAGAATGAAGTCTCCTCTCCTGGTGCCCCAGTTTAAACTTGTGGAAACTAGAGGGGGGAATTAAACTGGGGTAGCTGGAGGGGGACATTAACCTGGGGCAACTAGAGGGGGACATTAAACTGGGGCAGCTGGAGGGGGGACATTAAACCATGGGGTTACCTGGATGGGGACATTAAACTGGGGGGAACTAGAGGCAGACATGTGCCCCTCCAGCTTCCCCACAGTTTAATGTCCTCCACCAGTTGCCCCCCAGTTTAATGCCCCCTTACAACTTGCCCCCAGTTTAATGTCCCTCTCCAGCTGCCCTCAGTTTAATATCACCCTCCATCTCCCCCCAGTTTAATGCCCCCCTTCATCTGCACCCAGTTTGATGCCCCTCTCCATCTGCCCCCAGTTTAATGTCCCCCTTCATCTGCCCCCCTAGTTTAATGGCCCCCTTCTTCTGCCACCAGTTTAATGTGCTCTCTTCATCTGCCACCAGGTTGATGTCCTCCCTTCATCTTCCACCAGTTTGATGTGCTCCCTTCATCTGCCACCAGTTTGATGCCCCCCCTTCATCTACCACCAGTATAACATAATAAAACACTGATACTCACCTCTCCGCTGCCGCTTTGTGTGGTTTCTTCTCTCGGACTGTTCAGGAAACTGCAAGCGCGAAGTGAGTGAGGTCATCACATCGCGCCCGCAGATCCAGGGACCGGAGCACACAAGGATGTGCTTTACACACAATGGTGAGGCAGGGGCTGTCCGCGGACGGCTCGGCTCCTGCTTCATCACTGTATTTAACTCATCTGCATCCGGATTCCCCATTAGTGAGTGATCATGGTGACGGTGCGCATGCCAACTGAGAGGCCTCTGCGTGCCCTCTCTGGCACGAGTGCCATAGGTTCGTCAGCACGGCTATAGAGAATGCCCTATTCAAACGACTGCAAGCCTTCCCAAAAATAACCAGTAAGGACAATGAGAAATTCCAGGAGCTCAGTGATCTACTCATGGAGCTTCAGTTGGCTAAGGCAGACATTCATCTGCTTGGCCTAAATTACCTGGACACTGCCCATGGGGTTAATCCAATTGTTTCTAAACTGCCAAATGGCATTCATGAAAAATGGACAGCTCTAGGGTCAAAATACAAAAGAAAGAACTACATCTCATTTCCGCCATTTTCTTACTTCTGTGAGTTCATAAGAACCATCACTGATGCCAAGAATGACAGCGAGTCAGGTGGTCCTGTTTCCCCTCCTAAAGGTGACAGCCAAGGCTCCAGTTACAGGAACCACAGCGGTCCAGTGTCAGTGAAAAAGACTGATATCCTCCCTATGCCCACATTAGGTATGGACAAGGAGAACCAAAGGCAAAAGATTGAAAACCCCAATCGACTATGCCCCATACACAAGAAAACATAACCACTTAAGAAGTGTATCGGCTTCAGGAAGAAACCACTTCAATGTTTTAGGTGTTGTGCCTCTACTGAACATCTGACGAAGGATTGCAAGATTCTTATTAAGTGCAGAGAATGTGACCGCGATGACCACGTTCAGGTTCTCCATCCATCTCAGCCTGTTCCCACACAGTTCACACCCTTTTCTCCCTCACCAAAGCATGGCGGGGAGAATAAGGACCAGGAAGCAAACTCTACCACTGCATCATCTTCATGCACAGAAGTATGCGGAGAGGATAATTGTGATAAGTCCTGCTCCAAAATATGTCTGGTCAACGTGTATCCCAACGGTCAATCAGAGAAGGCTCTAAAGGTGTACGCTATACTTGACAACCAGAGCTACCGATCACTCACAAGATCAGATCTCTTTGAGTTGCTTAATTTAAAGGGCGATGCTTACCCCTACACTTTGGGTACTTGGAGCGACATCATGGAGTTCTCCTAAAGATGGGCCAGTGGGCTTATGCTGTCTTCACATAAGGGCAATTTTGAGATACCCCTACCCACTCTCATGGAGTGTAACCAGATACCCTCCAACAAGGATGAGATTCCTACACCAGAGGCTTCCCTGCATCATCCTTACCTAAAGGTGATAGCAAGTGAGATCCCAGCATTCATCTAGGATGCAGAGATCCTTCTTCTGCTTGGGAGAGATATCCTAAGAGTACACAAGGTGCACCAACAAATCAAACACCTGCACAATGCCCCATTCGCCCAGCGGCTGGTCCTCGGCTGGGTCATCATAGGCAACGTTTGTATTGACCAAATGAAGAAACCCACTAAGATATCTTCACTCAAGACACACCTTCTGACAAATGGACGCAGCTCTCATTTTCAGCCTTGTCCGAATCAATACAAAGTGAAAAAGAAGTTGCGCAAAAGTAAGTGGCAGTGCAACCTCCGAGACATCACCCACTCATTCCTCACCCAGAATGACAACCTAGGATCTACAGTATTCAAGTCTACGATTGATGATAATAAGCTAGTGCCAGCAAGAGAAGAGAAAGAATTCCTCAAGGTAATGGCAAGGGAGTTCATCCAGCACAATTCTAATAGCTAGGTAGGCCCTTAACTTTCCTTTCTCCAAGAACAAGGCTGCCAGCAAGCACAGTCTGGATTCTTATCTTTAAAACAAACTCTGATGAAGAAACCAGAGATCAAGAGACGCTTTGTGGACTTCATGAAGAGCATATTTGATAGAGACCATGCGGAGCCTGCACCACCACTCAAGGAGGGAGTAGAATGAGGGAAAAAGGACCCTCGCAAACCTAACCAGATTAGAGTGGTATTTGATTCCAGTGCCCAGTATGATGGGGTCTCTCTCAACAACCTGCTCCTAACAGGACCTAACCTAAACAATAGTCTCATGGGAGTACTGATTCGCTTCAGACAGGAACCTGTTGCAGTGATGGCCGACATTCAGCAAATTTTTCATTGCTTCATTGTTAAGGAAAACAATAGAAACTACCTCAGGTTCCTTTGGCACAAAGACAACGACATCAATAAGGACATTATAGTCTACCGGATGAAAGTCCATGTCTTAGCCCCTCTTCTGCTGTAGCAATCTATGGGTTGAGAAGAACAGCTAAAGAGGGAGATAGGGAATATGGATCCGACACACGTCGATTTGTGGAAAGGAACTTCTACGTGGATGAAGCATTTAAATCCCTACCCACCAGCGAAGAGGCAATCAGTCTTCTCACCAGAACACAAGAAATGCTAGCCGTAGGAAATCTCAGGCTGCACAAGATCATCTCCAATATCCAGGAGCTAATGAAGGCATTCCCCTCTGATGACTATGCTTCCAACTTACAAGATCTTAATCTTGACTCTGATGTTCCCCCCATACAGCTTAGCTTAGGTTTACTGTGGAACATCAAGCCACTCCACTCCACTATCTGTGGAAAAGCAAGGGAAGGACACAGGGAAAGAGTCTCTGAAGATAGTAGAACAACTCCAAGTCCCACGTTGCTATGTTCCAAATTCTCTTTCAACTGCTGCCGAAAAAAAAAATCCACATCTTCTCTGATGGATCAATTGAAGTAATAGCTGCTGTAGCCTACCTGAAGACACTACAACGCGACCACGCACCACACTGCGGATTTGTCCTAGGTAAGGACAAACTAACTCCTAAACCCACTCACTCAGTGCCTAGACATGAACTTTGTGCTGCCATGCTTGCAGTAGAAATCGCCGAGGTTATAAGGGAGGAAATGGACGTTCCAGTTGACTCATTTTGTATTTTACACAGACAGCAAAATCATGCTGGTATATATCTACAACGAAACTAGGCAGTTTTACATGTACATTAGCAATAGAGTAGAGCGCATCAGAAGTTTCTCCACTCCTGAGCAGTGGCACTACATCTCTACTAAACTTAACCAAGTAGATTGTGGAACAAGACCTGCACCCACATTGGGTTCACAAGTTAACTGGTGGTTGTCGCCTTGTTCGACCCCTCCCAACACAAAATACGAGCTGGTGAATCCAGAAATCAATAAGGAAATAAGACTCACGATCTCTACTCTCTGTAGCTCAATATCCTCAAGTCAGGACTGGATTCTCACCACTTTGAGCGCTTCTCTACTTGGATGTCCATTGTACGAGCTGTCGTCCGCCTAGTTCACATCGCTCGCTGCTTCAAAATGGACAATCAATTGAAGTGCCGTGGCTGGCACATGTGTAAAGAATACTGGTCAGCAAGACATCGAGCATGCCGAAGAAGTCATCATCTGAAGCGTGCAACAAGAGAGCTTCCACCTGGAGATTACCAGCATTACCAAGGGTGACAATTTGTCCAAGAGGAGTGAACTTTTCCAACTGAATCCGGTGACTGATGACCACAAACTACTGAGAGTGGATCTGATTTATGTGGCAAAGAACAAAATCCTATTATCATACCAGGATGGCATCACATTGCTACGCTGCTTGTCCGGCACCATCATGAACAAGTGCGGCACCAAGGTAGTCAATTTACCGAGGGCGCGGTCAGGTCAGCTGGTCTGTGGTTTGTGGGAATGAAGAGACTCATCTCCTGTGTACTTCATAAGTGTATTAAGTGCCATACGTTAAGAGGAGGACAACAACATCAACTAATGGAAGATCTTGCAACAGACAAACTAAGGACGGCTCAACCCTTCACTTATGTAGGAGTAGATGTATTCGGTCCATGGTCAATTGTCACAAGAAGGACTCATGGTGGAGCTGCAAACAGCAAAAGATGGGCCGTATTGTTTATCTGCCTACAACTCCTCCAGCTTTCCTAGGCTTTTGCAGTGTTGAGGGGCCTACAGCGCACCTGATGGTCAGGAGCATAGGGGTGCAGTGGTAGCAATCACTACCTGGCCCTGGAGCATCAGAGGGTTCAAAGACCTCTCTACAATATAGAAAGACATCAATATTATAGACAGTAAGTGGGGGCCCCATTACAGATTTTGCACTGGGGTCCAGGAGCCTCAAGTTGTTGCCTCTGCTGAGGGTGGTGGTGATGTTTCCCCTGGGGTATCTCCATGCCGGGCTCACCAAACCCTATTGGCTCCTGGTGGCTCCTCCTGTATTGAGGGCCCTTCTCAGCATCGCCCCCTGGTGTACTTTTTTTTTGTGTGCGAGTTAAAGCACAATCTGAGGTGTTAGAAGAAAATCTGAACTATGTTTGGGAAATAAATAGATATAAAAATGTATAACAGGCAGTGCAGTGTATACATATATACAGTATATACATATACATGTATACTGTCACAGCAAGAGGCTTACAATCTGTGCCCTCCTAATACTTTTAATTGCCAAGTTTTGTTACAGTGTATCAGTGTAGACAATCCTCTGAGTTAAACAGCCTACAGACTGATGCATGTTTCCTGCACTGACACACTGTGACAAACTATGCTGTGAGGATTGTCTGCCCTGATGCATTGGATCTCACCTTCAGCTGTTAGTAGTTTTGGGGCAGTTTCAGCTAGTTTTGGTTAAACCTCTCAAGTATTGTTTGGTTTCGGGTTCGGTTCTAAGATTTGTTTCTCACTGAATAAATTGATTCTGAATCTACGATATAGGGGCCCTAACAAATGTTCTTTAGGGCCACAATACAGCACCACCTCCTGCCCTACAGTATAGCGTTGTCAGGGCGGACATGGTGTACATCTGTATAGCAGCCCTGATGGACGTTCCTTGTGGTGCTTATACCGCCCGCCCTAAGGACACTCGATTCGAAATGAAGTCTTGGGTTTTGTTGTGAACTGAAACTTCTGAGAAATTTGGGTCAAATCCGTTTTGTTATAAACCAGTTCGCCCATCTCTAGTTTCAGACCTTGGAATGTTCCCAATCACTGTAAGTGAAACCTGCAGAACTTTCCAGAATGTCCCTTTATTACCATGTGACGCCTTATCATAAGCTACATCAGATGTTACAGTCTGTTGGTATATTCCTGGTGTTCCTTGCACTACACAGTGACTCACTAATTACAGAGTCAATATTCCCTCTGCAGATCTTCCGTATCAGATCTGGATGCTCCATAAACTCTGATAATGACTCGATACATGTCCTGGAGGCGGCGGCCATCATAGAACAGGGGCAAAAACACCCAACACAGAAAAAAACACCAATACCGCGAATTGTGATGGGAAGGATCCAAGAAATAGTGGAAATTATGGCGTAGTGGGTTCAGTACAGATCAATTTAACTTGATGAAAATGTAACATAAAAACAAGTCAGTACTGAACTTGTCCTACAAAAAAATAAGCCCTTATGCTGCTAGATCAATGAAAAGAATAAAAAGCTATGGGACTTGGAAAGTGGCGCCCAAAGAATGGTGGAAGAGAGGGGTCTGGAGGGGGACAAAGGGCTCTCAAAGGGACAGAGTGGTCTGGAGGGGACAGAGGAGACTGGAGGGGACATAGGAGACTGGAGGGGGGCAGAAGGGTCTAGAGGGGACAGAGGAGCCTGGAAGGGACAGAGGAGTGTGGAGGGGACATAGGAGACTGAAGGGGGGCAGAGGAGTTTAGAGGGGACAGAGGAGCCTGGAGGGGACAGAGGAGTCTGGAGGGGACAGAGGAGACTGGAGGGGAGCAGAGGGGTCTCAAAGGGACAGAGTGGTCTCGAGGGGACAGGGGAGACTGGAGGGGGAAGAGGGGTCTCAAGGGGACATAGTAGACTGGAGGGGGGCAGAGAGGTCTTAAGGGGACAGCGTGGTCTGGAGGGGACAGAGGAGACTGGAGGGGGGCAGAGGGGTCTTAAGGGGACAGCGTGTTCTGGAGGGACAGAGGAGTCTGGAGGGGACAGAGAGATCTCAAAGGGACAGAGAGGGCTGGAGGAAGACAGAGTGGTCTGGAGGAGGACAGAGGGGTCTCAAGGGGACAGAGGGGTCTGGAGGGGACATACGAGACTGGAGGGGCAGAGGGGTGTTAAGGGGACAGAGGAGACTGGAGGAGGACAGAGGAGACTGGAGGAGGACAGAGGAGACTGGAAGGGAGCAGAGAGGTCTCAAGGAGACAGAGGGGTCTGGAGGGGACATAGGAGACTGTAGGGGCAGAGGGGTCTTAAGGGGACAGCGTGGTCTGGAGGAGGACAGAGGGGTCTGGAGGGGACAGAAAGATCTCAAAGGGACAGAGAGGGCTGGAGGGGACAAAAAGATCTCAAGAGAACAGAGGGGTCTGGAATGGACAGATGAGTCTGAAAGGGACAGAGGAGTACGGAGGGAGGCAGAGTGGTTTGGAATGGACAGATGGGTCTATAGAGGACAGAGGAGACTTGAGGAGACAGAGGAGTTCTCCCCGTGTTTGGTGGTTTCCTCCGGCTACTCCAGTTTCCTCCCACACTTCAAAGACATCCTGATAGAGAATGTAAATTATGAGCCCTATACAGTATGGGACAGTGACTGACAGTGTATGTACAGCGCTGCGGAATATGATGGCGCTATATAAGTAAGCGTAATAAATAAATAATAGGAGAGTGAAAGAAGACAGACATGACTGGAGCGGACAGTGGGGTCTGGAGGAGCTTATTCTCCTCTCACTATTGAGAACACATATATAATCTGTTGAGCTGAGTGTGCATGTGTATCAGGGGTGTGGAGGAATAGTGTGACAGCTTCAGCCATATTAAGGGATACAGGATTGGCAGTGATCAGGGATGGATCAATATATATTATTATATACATTATATATGTATAGAAAGTGAAAGAAACAAGACTGAGACAAAGGTAAAAGAGGAAAGTAAATACCTATATACCCCGCTGCACCTATAGAGGTAAATAAAGGACGGTGGTTAGGAGCAAACGAGGAATGTGAGGTCAGAGGTCAGGAGGGGGGGTGAAGATCTAAGATCCCAAACAGATCACTAAGAGCAGACAAATATCAGTACAGGAGATGGAAGGGTTAAACATGTCAATAGACAGGAGGTGATGGTATGACGCCACTCTATGGTGGGTATGTGGAGGTGTTTGTTGTCTGCAGGTTGTTGACCCTCTGATCATTTCTATGTGACCCTGATCTATAGGGATCTCTAGGGATCGGCCTCCAGTAACTGAGCAGATCGCTGGTGGTCACCCAGGGCAGTCCAGATATTACACAGGGGGCAGTCTGGAGGTCACCTGCAGATGTGGCAGTGTAAAGTATGGCTCACATTCTTACAACTATAATTATAGACGAGGGGCAGTAACTGTGATATCTCTATGGAGGGTTCCCCAGCCACCCCCAAAGCTGCCCCTATAATGGACACCACACAGTATAATGTCCCAATAGTGAAACCCATATAGTATAATGTCCCTATAGTGGACCCTGCACAGTATAATGCCCTCTTAGTGAGCCCCGCAATGTACAGTGCCCCCTTAGTTGCCCCTCACAGTATAATACCAACTTAGTGGCTCACACACAGTATAATGAGTATAATGCTCCCTTAGTTACCCTCACAGTATAATGCCTCCTTAGTGAACCTCACACACTATAATGTCCATTTAGTGGCCCCTCACAGTATAATGCCCCCTTAGTGAACCCCACACACTATAATGTCCATTTTGTGGCCCCTCACAGTATAATGCCCCCTTAGTAGCCCACAAACAGTATAATGCCCCCTTAGTTGCCCTCACAATATGCTTCCTTAATGACCACCACACATTATAATGCCCCCTTAGTTGCCCCAGACAATATAAAGCCTCCTTAGTGACTCCCACGCATTGTATTTCCCCCTTAGATGCCCTGACAGTATGATGCCCCCTTAGTGTCCCCTATGCAGTATACTTCCCCCTTAGTGTCCCCCATGCAGTATACTGCCCCCTTAGTGTCCCCTATGCAGTATAATGCCCCCTTAGTTGCCCCAGACAATATAAAGCCTCCTTAGTGACTCCCACGCATTGTATTTCCCCCTTAGATGCCCTGACAATATGATGCCCCCTTAGTGTCCCCCATGCAGTATACTGTCCTCTTAGTGCCCCCCACACAGTATAATGACAGCATAGACATGGGGGCCACTTGATAGCTCTCTGCCCCACCACCACATTCCACTCTGTCTTAGTCTTGCAGATGCAGATGGAGTCAGAACACAGCACCTACTGATGGTAAAAATACTGACCTGGTATGCGGCTGGTAAAAAATAATACTAGTACAAGCAAGACAGTATATGAAACTATAATTTTGTATGTATAAATGTCTGTATGTAAGTGTATCTATACATTCTATGGAACCCTCCACATTCCACCTTCCATTCTACACCCATAGACATTAATCTGGAGGTCTCTGTAGGAATTTTTGCCTCTTCATCCAGAAGATCATTTGTGAGGTCAGACCCTGATGTTGGACATTGTGAGGGCCCGGCTCACCATCTCCACTTCAGTTCATCCATTAGGTGTTGGATGGGGTTGAGGTAAGGACTCCGTGCGGCCGGTTACCAAACTCCTCCAACCATGTCTTCATGGACCTTGTGCACTGGAGCACAGCCATGCTCGAACACAAAAGAAGCCCGAAACTGTCCCAACAAAGATGGAAGCGACAATTGTCCAAAATGTCTTGGTCTGCAGAAGCATTAAGAGGCCTCTTCACTGGAACTAAGAAGCCGAGGTCGACCCCTGTAAAAAAAACCCCATAGCATGACCCCTCCTCCACCAAACTGTACAATGTAGTCAGGCAGGTGTCATTCTCCTGGCATTCGCCAAACCCAGAATGGTCCATCAGACGCCACATAGAGAACGTGATTCATTTATTTCTAATTTATTTGTAAGAGCAGTGTTTATTTTTAGTATTTGATATGTCGAGGTCTGGGTGGAGAACAAACCTCAGCCACACAATGGAGACCTCCCTATAGAATACAGAGCTGGAGATGCTGAAGAACCGGCCGCAGGTGAAGGAAGATCTGATATCCATGAAGTTCTTCTGGAACCCGGCAGCTACCAGCAGACTTTATACTCCTTGGTGTCCACTTCTACCAGATCTCCATAAATCTCGACCTCGCACAGCGACAATGACTCGGAGCATCCTGGGATGACCACACTGACATACTGACCCTCCATCCCGTTACAGCAGAATGGTAAGGTGGCAGCTGAAACACTGGTGACCGTACCGCACCTGGAGGAGAAATCCAGAAAAACCTTGTGATGGTTGACTGCTCGTTCTTCCATAGATAACATTATGAAAACAACTTAAAACTTTGTGTTCGGCTGTTTCCCAAGCTCTATGACCAGCTGAGATAGGATACCCCTTTAAGGGCTAGAGAACAGGTCAGGCTCAAAGAGGTTGTTCAAGATAATTTTTTTTTTTCATATTAGGACGGGGAAGGTGACAAAAAATATATAACAAATATACCTGTCCCCAGTGCTCCAATGTCTCCCAGCGCAGTCCAGCTGTTCTGCTGTCTTGTTTTGCTGGAAGTCCCTGCCACACTGTGATGTCTTATGTGGCAGGGACTTCACGTGACCGCTGAGGCCAGTCAGCGGCCTAGGGAAAGGACACCGGACGTCACAGGCCTCAGCAGTCACGTGCGGCGGGGACTTCTTCCGGAAGCAAACACCGAAGCAGCAGGACCAGACTGCCCTGGGAGACACCGGAGCACAGGCCTAGTATGAAAAAAAATGATCCTGGACAACCCCTTTAAGATGGCTGGCTGCTCCTGTCCAAACCATCCAGGGCATTATAGGCCAAAAACAAACTACTCTATAGCACAGGTCATGGCCAATGAAAGACTGGAAAAATATACAATGACAAATCAAAATTTCAACTATTGTTTTTTTTAGTTATTGGCACTAACAGAAAACAACATAAATATTAATGGTTGACAATTATATCATTTTAATAGCGAACCCTACATAATATCTGCAAAGATATGAAAGAAAAATAGAATGATCAACAATGCGATGAATGGCGGCCATCACAAAAATGATCACCATTAGTGTTTTGAGAACCCGTCGAAGTTCGGGTTCGACGCGTTCTGCCAAACTTTGCCCAAAACTTCAGTTCGGGTACCCGAACTTGACCAAACCCCATTGAAATCAATGGGGACCTGAACTTTGTGACCCAAAAATGGCTGTAAATTTTTTTTTTTTTTTACTTTTTAGTCATGTCCCACTATGGGACCTGAACCAGCGATATACTGATCGCTGGTTCAGCACTAAAGAATGTAATACACATGTATTGCAGTCTGTAGAGGAAGCCCAGTACCTGGCTGATGTCCTCTCTTCTTGGCAGGATCAACCAGGTACTGGGGGCTACTAGAAGCCTGGGGTCACTGGCCAGACCGCCAGGCTGCAGAAGATATATATGGGCAGTTAAGGAGCAGGGTGTTAGCTGTCAGTTGCCGCTCCCGATGCTGCCCGCGGCATTCAGTTTCAATGTCAAACACCTAAGATGCCGCGGTCGCATCTTAAGGGTTAAACAGCGGGAGCCTGGCTGTCAGATCCAGCCGGGCTCCCACGGCGATTGCACAGGCTCTGCTTCTGAGCCCGCTCGATCACCATCACGTACGTGTACATGGGGATGCGGTAACTACCCTCATTCTCCCACGTACATTTATGTGACAATGCGTGAAGGGTTAAAGCTGGTTGATTGGCTGCTCAGTAGTCAATCAACCAGCTTAAGGGATGAGCCGAACCTGGACCCGAACTTAAGCGTTGACGCTCGGGGTCGGGTTTAGGTACCTGAAAACACGAAGTCCGGCACGGACCCGAACTGTGCAGTTCAGGTTCTCTCAACACTAATCACCATGAGTGACATTAAGAAGCTTAAAGTCTGAGAACATTAGGGAGGAGCACAAGATGGGACATTGGGAAGGAGAACAAGATGGGACAATGTGGAGGAGGACGAGATTGTGGAGAAATACACAATGAGACAGAAAAGAAGTCAGGACATTGTGAAGAATGACCAGACGGGGTAGTATGGAGGAACATAATATGGGACATTCTAATTGCTTGGTCTACAAGAGTAAAGAGTGGATTATTGACATCTGATATGAAACACTTACACTGGGTTGTTGTTGTCGGGGGGAGTTCCCAACTCGGATCTCGGCTCCCAGAAGTCGCTCCTTACAACACTCCCCCCTGTTTGTTAGGACAACATTGGATATCTTGTAGATGTGTTTCAGATTTACCTTCCACCAGGGATCACTTACTGCAGTGGTGTGAGTGCAATAACCATTGTGGTAATTTGTGTCTTTGACACCATCTATGGCATTTTTGGCGTATCCCATTACATAATATTGATAGTCAGATACCTGAGAGGCTTCTCCATTTCTCGCTATATTTGTGGCTGAGGAAACAAGAAGAGAAGAACCTTCAATTATAAGAAGCTGAAATGTCCATCATGTGTCCTTGTCTTGCAAACCTTATCTCATCATAATTCACAACAACATTCAGGACTACAGAACAGATGTAAAGAGGCAGATGTATTTGTAAGACTCTATTCACACTTGCGTTGGCCACTATTCAGCAGGTTTCTAGGAGGAATACTGGAGAATGTGTCGCTATTCTTGCCGTCTAAACAACACACCATGATAGATCCGGACAGAGTCCACTGTAAGTGAATTGGACATCTCAGCCCTCTGCTCAGGTTATAATCCTGCCCTGTGTGGTACAGATATATTACCGCACTGTGTGTAGATCTCATCTCACCTCCAGGTCCAGGAGGACTACACCCCAGAGTCAGGACCAGAGATCCCAGCAGAACCAGAGACGACAGAAGATTCATCCTGCAGGATGAAGAGATGGAGGAGAAAATTACTGATCCCAAGAAAGTTAAAAAATGTCACATACCCATGGTATGAATGATGGAGCTCCCTCTATAGTCAGTGACTAGTCCCTGCAGTGTGGTCATATCTGGACGGTACTCACCTGAGGAGTTTCCTGCAGTCTCAGTGATTGGAGAGGTCTCGGAGCTGTCTTTTTATATCTGTACTCTCCGCTCTCCCCTCCCACTTTAACTCTGTACACACCGTGTGGTTTTCCAGGGATTCCACTCCCTGAAGTGAGAGTTTATTCTTGACTTATGAAGACAAACAGACTGGATCAGACGCTGAGGAGATCAATTAACAATTGTTAATATAATTTTTCTTTGAACAGAATAAAAAAAAAACTTTGAAAACTTTGGCAATTTTTTTTCCATCAATCACAACATATCAGTAAAACCTTCAACTCACTGTACAAAGCACAACACAAATTACTGTAAGTCTTTCTTAAAAGTGCACCCAAAACACCACTAGCATCACTACTGCTAATACAGTGATGTCACAGTATCGGGATAATACACACAGTGATGTCACAGTACAGGGATAATACACACAGTGATGTCACAGTATCGGGATAATACACACAGTGATGTCACAGTACAGGGATAATACACACAGTGATGTCACAGTACAGAGATAATACACACAGTGATGTCACAGTACAGGATAATACACACAGTGATGTCACAGTACAGGGATAATACACACAGTGATGTCACAGTACAGGATAATATACACTGTGATGTCACAGTACAGGGATAATACACACAGTGATGTCACAGTACAGGATAATATACACTGTGATGTCACAGTACAGGGATAATACACACAGTGATGTCACAGTACAGGGATAATACACACAGTGATGTCACAGGACAGATAATACACACAGTGATGTCACAGTACAAAGATAATACACAGTGATGTCACAGTACAGGGATAATACACACAGTGATGTCACAGTACAGGGATAATACACACAGTGATGTCACAGTACAGGATAATATACACTGTGATGTCACAGTACAGGATAATATACACTGATGTCACAGTACAGGGATAATACACACAGTGATGTCACAGTACAGGGATAATACACAGTGATGTCACAGTACAGGGATAATACACACAGTGATGTCACAGTACAGAGATAATACACAGAGTGATGTCACAGTACAGGATAATATACACTGTGATGTCACAGTACAGGGATAATACACACAGTGATGTCACAGGACAGAGATAATACACACAGTGATGTCACAGTAGGGATAATACACACAGTGATGTCACAGGACAGAGATAATACACACAGTGATGTCACAGTACAGAGATAATACGCACCTTGATGTCACAGTACGGGGATAATACACACAGTGATAATAAACACAGAGATATCACAGTATAGGGATAATAAACACAGTGATGTCACAGGACAGAGAATACACACAGTGATGTCACAGGACAGAGATAATACACACAGTGATGTCACAGTACAGGGATAATACACACAGTGATAATAAACACAGAGATATCACAGTATAGGGATAATAAACACAGTGATGTCACAGGACAGAGAATACACACAGTGATGTCACAGGACAGAGATAATACACACAGTGATGTCACAGTACAGGGATAATACACACAGTGATAATAAACACAGAGATATCACAGTATAGGGATAATAAACACAGTGATGTCACAGGACAGAGAATACACACAGTGATGTCACAGGACAGAGATAATACACACAGTGATGTCACAGGACAGAGAATACACACAGTGATGTCATAATACAGATATAATGCACACAATGATGTCAAAGTACGGGGATAATAGACACAGTGATGTCACAGTACAGAGATAATACACACAGTGATGTCACAGTACAGAGATATTAAACACAGTGATAATATACACTAGTATTATATACACCAGTATTATATACACACTACTATTAAATACACCAATATTAGTTACATCAGTATTATACACACCAGGATTATATACATCTGTATTATATATAACAGTATTGTATACACACCAGTTTTCATAAATATATAATACTAATGTATAAGTGTTAAATACACCAGTATTATACACACCAGTCTTATGTATACTAGAATTATAAACAACAGTATTATATACACCAGTGATGTCACAGGTAATTATATACATTAGTATTATATAAATCAGTATTGTATACATCAGTATTATGTCCACACCATTATTGTATGTACAAATATTATTCACACCTGTATTATATACACCAGTATGAAATATATTCCTATATTTTATATACAATGGTATTATATACACTACATGTAGTATTATATACACCAGAATTATATAATCAACATTATTATATACACCATAATTATATTATATTTTTATATACACAAATAATACTGGTGTATAAAATACTAGTGTACATAATACTGGTATACAGTACTGGTGCTGGTATATAATACTGTACATATATAATACAGTATTATATACACCAGTATTATATACAGTATACTGTAATATTAGATACATCAGTACTATATATACTGTATATAACATTTTTATATATACAAGTATTATGCACAACAATATTATACACACCAATATATATATATATATATATATATATCCATTCATAATTTATACATTCCAGTATTATATACACCAGTATTACAGTATATGCACTCCAATATAATATACTCCAGATTATCTAATTCCATGGCACTATATATAGATTATTTATTTCAGTTGCACTATTTATAGATTATTTAGTCCTGGGTCACTATGCATAGATTATTTATGTCAGGGGCACTATGTATGAAATATATATTTCAGGGGACACTATTTATAGATTATTTATTTCAGAGGTTCTATGTATAGATTATTTATTTCAGGGACACTATGTATATATTATTTATTTCAATTGCACTATATATATATATGATATATTTCAGGTGCATTATGTGTAAAATATTTATTTCAAAAGACACTTTGTCTAAATTATATATTTAATAAAACATTATATATAGATTATATATTTCAGAGGCATTAGGTATAGATTATTTATTTCAGAAACACTATGGATAGATTATTTATTTCAGGGGCACTATATATAGATTACCGTATTTTTCGGACTATAAAACGCTCTTTTTCCCCCCCCCAAATTTGGGAGGAAAATGGGGGTGCGTTTTATAATCTGAATGCATCGTCCCACCCCTGCCGCCGCCGGCTTCCTGCAGCGGGGTTCCCTGCAGTGGGAGGAGTGGGGCGATGTGCGGGCCCTGGGCGAGGACAGGGTGTCCCAGCGGCGCAAACCCTCCCCGGCATCTGCCGTACTATTACAGCGGATGCCGGGTCTGTAAAGGCAATGGCAGCCGCTCTACTGCAGAGCGGTCGCCATAGCTACCGAGTCTCCGCTGTAACCGGAGCTAATGCCCGCGATCAGATTCCGATTGTAGGCATTACTACCTGTAAGACCCCCCCCAAACTGCCCACGGTAGCCAGTGGGTACATTGTTTGTTGCAGGCCGGTTCCTGCGCGGCAAGATCGCAGGAGCCGACCTGTTTCTGTGACAGCCGGGAGCCTAATGAAGGCTCCCAGGCCTATCATAGTAATATTACTACTGCTGGTCTATGACCAGCCTCAATAGTAATGTACAGAATCTCTAGGTTCAAGCCCCCTAAGGGTACTAATAAAATAGTTTAAAAAAAAAAAAAAAAAAAAAGTTTTAAAATAATAAAAAAACTAAAAGTTCTAAATCACCCCCTTTCTTTAGAATACATATAAAAGTAGAAAATTACTGTGAAACACATTCACCTTAGGTATCCCTGTGTCTGAAAATACCCCGTCTACAAACTTAAATACAATGCCCAGACTACAAAATATTTTTCCCGTAGGGTTAACGTCGTAGTGGGAAAAAGAATCAAAAGTGCCGAACTGCCATTTTTTTCACTGTTTCGCCTCTGATTTGAATAAAAAGTGATCAAAGCAATAGACATTCCCCAAAATGGTATAACTAAAAAGTACACCTGGCCCCACAAAAATATACCCTATGCAACCCCGTACAGTGGCAGGGCCACCTGTCAACACCTATATACACCAGTATTATATACACCAGCATTATATACACCAGTATTATATACACCAGTATTATATACACCAGCATTATATACACCAGTATTATATACACCAGCATTATATACACCAGCAATATATACAACATTATTATATACACCAGCATTATATACACCAGTATTATATACGCCAGCATTATATACACCAGTATTATATACACCAGCATTATATACACCAGCAATATATACAACATTATTATATACACCAGCATTATATACACCAGTATTATATACACCAGCATTATATACACCAGTATTATATACACCAGCATTATATACACCAGCATTATATACAACATTATTATATACACCAGCATTATATACACCAGCATTATATACACCAGCATTATATACACTAGTATTATATACACCAGCATTATATACACCAG
Source organism: Leptodactylus fallax (assembly GCA_947044405.1). NCBI lineage: Eukaryota > Metazoa > Chordata > Amphibia > Anura > Leptodactylidae > Leptodactylus > Leptodactylus fallax. The sequence goes on from CAMRHE010000604.1 coordinate 392,291, forward strand.
TATTATATACACCAGCATTATATACACCAGTATTATATACACCAGCATTATATACACCAGTATTATATACACCAGCATTATATACACCAGCAATATATACAACATTATTATATACACCAGCATTATATACACCAGTATTATATACACTAGTATTATATACACCAGCATTATATACACCAGTATTATATACACCAGCATTATATACACCAGTAATATATACAACATTATTATATACACCAGCATTATATACACCAGCATTATATACACTAGTATTATATACACCAGCATTATATACACCAGCATTATATACACCAGTATTACATACACCAGTATTATATACATTATTATTATATACACCAGCATTATATACACTATTATAAACACCAGTGTTATATTCACCAGCATTATATACACCAGTATTATATACACCAGCATTATATACACCAGCATTATATACACCAGTATTATATACACCAGCATTATATACACCAGCATTATATACACCAGTATTATATACACTAGTATTATATACACCAGCATTATATACACCAGCATTATATACACCAGTAATATATACAACATTATTATATACACCAGCATTATACACACCAGCATTATATACACTAGTATTATATACACCAGTATTATATACACTAGTATTATATACACCAGCATTATATACACCAGTATTACATACACTATTATTATATACACCAGCATTATATACACTATTATAAACACCAGTGTTATATACACCAGTATTATATACACTAGTATTATATACACCAGTGTTATATACACCAGTATTATATAAACCAGTATTATATACAATAGTATTATATACACCAGCATTATATACAATAGTATTATATACACTATAATTATATACACCAGTATTATATACGCCAGCTTTATATACACTAGTATTATATACACCAGCATTATATAAACCAGTATTATATACACTAGTATTATATACACCATTATATACAGTAGTATTATATACATTATTATATACACCAGTATTATATACACCAGCATTATATACACCAGCATTATATACACCATTATATACAGTAGTATTATATACATTATTATATACACCAGTGTTATATACACCAGCATTATATAAACCAGTATTATATACACTAGTATTATATACACCAGTATTATATACACCATTATATACAGTAGTATTATATACATTATTATATACACTAGTATTATATACATCAGTATTATATACACCATTATATACAGTAGTATTATATACATTATTATATACACTAGTATTATATACATCAGTATTATATACAGTTGTATAGCTATTTATCATCAAATCATATATATACAGACACAGCCAGCATATTAGTTTCAGCTTCAACCTTTCCAAACCTTTACTGAAAAGTCCAGGTACCCGCTGCCCACCCGCTGGCCCCGGGGCCGCACCCTACAAGGATCCAGCGATTATTCAATGACTAAGTGCAGGGTCAATATCTCCTGAGGTTCTGCGTGCAGAGGTTTTGTGCTTTCATAGAAATAAATCTTTGTTGTTTCTCGCTCTCAGCAAGTTGACGATATTTATTTGCTGTCAGGGAGTGAGAACGCTCTTATGTACATCCTGGGACAATGACCGCAGCCCAGAGCCCCCTGCCATTCTATCTGCTTAGACCACACCGCACTATAGTCCTTGAGACTCAGGTGGGCCAAAGACCTCTTTTCAACATCAGAAGAAAAACAGATTATAAATAGAACATAGTATATGGGGGCCCTGTTACCGATTTTGCATTGGGGCTAGAGATGAGCGAATCGAAGCAGACGAAGTGGAATTCGATCTGAATTTCAGGAAATCTTCGATTCGCATCGAATCTGGATTTCCTCAAGCTTCGATGTATCTAATCGCAATATTTCCTAAAATGGCTGCTGCATATGTTAGGACAAGGGACAAGGGACTGTGGGAACACGGGATCACTCACAGTGCCATGCGTGCAGCCAATCAGCAGCCAGTCCTGGGATGTCACAGCCCTATGAAAACCCTCGGTCAATTTAGACTCAGTCATTTTCCAGTGTACTTAGTGCAGGGAGAGCAGTCGGCAGGCGCTAGGAGAAGTGATAGAAAAGACTTGAGAACTTATATTTTGCACAATCGCAGTTCAGGGAAAGAGCATTAGAAGTTTAGGGAAAGGATAGGGAGGAATTTATACAGAGTATTGAAGCAGAACAGGGTTTATTTGGGGTGTTTGCACCCTGGGTAATAGGAACAATCCTACTACACCTTGCTGCACTCACTGCCATTAGCCTGCTGCTCATTGCAGGTTTGTAATAGATCATACCTGTGTGTGCAAGGGAGAAAATTACAGGCCTTTTTTGCCGTGTAGTAGAGGCCAAAAAAAAAAAAAATTAATCCATTAATCTCCGCAGTTATCTGTTATAAAGCCTTCTCTTGGCGTTTATTTGTGGGGAAAAAATAAGGGGCTTATTCGCCATTGTGTGTTCAAGGGAGAAAATTAAAGGCCTTTTTGCTGTGCATTAGTGGCAAAAATAAAGGATTATTATCCAGCAATCTCCGCAGTTATCTGTTATAACGCCTTTTCTGTAGGTTTATTAGTGGGGAAAAATAGGGGCTTATTTGCCATTGTATCTTGAAGGTAGAAAATTACAGGTCTTTTGGCCGTGCAGCAGTGGCAAAAAAAAAGGATTGTTATCCATTAATCTCCGCAGTTATCTATTATAACGCCTTTTCTGGGTGTTTATTAGTGGGGAAAAAATAAGGGCTTATTAGCCATTGTGTGTTGAAGGGAGAAAATTGCAGGCCTTTTTATTTACTTATTTGATGTAACAGTATGTCAGACAGAGAAGCGACAGGCTGTGCACAGGGGAGAGCCGCAGGCCTAAATGTTTCTGGAGCAGGCACAGGTCGCAGCAGAGTAAGGAGGGTGGCAGCAGGGGTCAGTTACAGAGGCCTGAGCTCCCAGTGTCAAGTAGCGGTTGTGTCTTGACCAGCAACCCAACGGTTGTAGACTGGTTGACTCGGTCATCCAATTCATCCCAAGTCACATCAGACACATCGGTGACGTGCAGACAGTACTCAATGATGATGTAGCTGATCGCGATTGGGAGCCGGGTGACGAAGGGGCTTCATCATCATCGAGAGAAGAGGGTGGCGGAGCCAGCAAGTTGGTAGTGTGGCCAGGAGTCAGCAGAGTGGCAGCAGTGAGAGGTCAGGAGCCAAACGTGCCCGCTTTGCAGGAGCCTACCTGCCGGAAAGCAGTGGTGCAGAGGTTCACGGTGGAAGTGGCGGTAGCAGTAAGTCAGTGTGGAGTGTTGGGGGTAAAATCATCTACTTGGCGGTGTGGCAGTTTTTTGTTAAGCCGCCCGGGGAGTTGAACATGGCCATATGTCGAATCTGTGGGCAGAAGGTGAAGCGTGGCCAGGGTGCCAATGTTGGCACCACAGCCCTCTGTCAACCTTTGCAGTGTCACCATAAAGTGGCCTGGGAGAACCGTGGCCCCAATGTGGTGGTCCAGCCTGCCGCAGCAACCGCTGCATCACCCAGAGGCATGCACCCCATTTCAGGCAGTCAAGGCTCCTGCACCTCAGCCGAAGGAAGCTATGCGTCCTTCCCATCATCTGCTGATCGTGATGCTCCTGCTCCTCCTCCTAGTCAGCCATTGCATCAGCAATCGATCACCGAAGTGATTTTGAAGAGACAACAATATGCGTGCACTCATCCAACGGTGCAGAAGCTGAATGTGCTCGTGTCCAAGTTGCTGCAATCACTCCCTTTCCACTTGGTGGACTCTGCACCTTTCAGAGAACTGTTCTCACGCCGTAGGTCCTGCAACAATGTCCGCCTCATCCTCCACTGTGTCCTCAGTCTCCCCTGCAGGGACAATTCACTGCGCAGTGCATACTACATGTGCAGGGCACAGAGGTGTCACGCTGTTCTACACCTCGCTGATATGCGACGTTTCCACCCTCCATATGTTGGACTGACTGTACGAACAGAGAAAGGCCATAAACTATTTCTTGATGGTCCAAGCAGCCAGAGGTACTCCCCTGTGTATCTTCAATGTTAGCCAGTGGCAGCTTATCCGTGACATCTGCCGTTTGCTCATGCCCTTTGAGGAGGCCACTTTCTTTGTCAGTCGCCAGGACTACGGGATGAACAACGTCATTCACCTGATTCATATCCTGGAAAAGATGCTGGTAAATCTGGCTGTTTAAAGGCATGGAGATGTGGCGCCTACATCTCACGGCCACATGAGCCCTGAGGGGGCTGAACAGGAGGAGAAGGAGGACATTGCAGCACAAGCAATGTGTAGCGAAATGGGTGGTTTTTCTACACAGGTGACAGGAGAGGAGGAGCAGGAGCAGCTGGAAAAGCAAGAGGGAGATGAGGAAGACGAGGCAGTTGACCTAGACACACCGTGGCAGTATGCAGTGGAGATGGATGCAGGGAGTCCATCCGAGTCACTTGCGCAAGTGGCCCGATGCATGCTGAATTCCTTGCGTAGTAACAGCCGAATTGTCACCATTCGGCAGTGGAATGACTACTGGCTCTCCAACATGTTAGACCCTCGCTACTGGGGAAAAATGGGGGCCTGTTTTACACCCGCTGAGAGGGAGGACAAACTGAACTACTATAGAGACATTCTATGTAGTCAGTTGGCCGCTGCCTATCTGCGCCATCATCTATCCTCTCGCAGGTCTGACCGGGAAGACCCTGGGCGTCACCTTGCACTGCCATGGCTGCTGTGGGGGCAGGAGCAGTATCGGCTCCATCAGCAGCAGCCTGAGCCTAGAGTCGCTGATGAGCAGCTTTCTTCACCCGCATAGTGAAGAAATTGCTCATCAGCAGCTAGACACAGAGCAGAACCTGATCTAGCAGGTGGTGGCATACTTAGAGTGCACCCTGCCACCCATCATCAAAGATCTGCTGGACTACTGGGCAGCCAAACTGGATTTGTGTCTGCAACTGTCTGAGTTTGCCCTGGAAAAGCTGTCCTGCCTGGCCAGTAGTGTGGCATCAAGGCGGGTGTTTAGTGCGGTGGGGGCCATAGTTACCCCAAGGAGAACTCGCCTCTCCACCCAAAATGTGGAGAGACTGACCTTTGTCAAGATGAATCAGGTGTGGATCAGCCAGGATTTCCAACCACCAATGCCTGAAGCATCAGATTAAAACACCCATGCTGTTTCACCCAAACCTTGACAAAAGAGACTGGTTTCTTCCGGCTACCTGCCTCAGCTACTATTCTGATACTGCCACCCGCCTGATGCCACACATCTGATGCCAACTGCTCCTTCTTATAGCTACCATCGTCAGCAGGTACTGTTTGTGCCACCCACTTCCACACTCGGCTACCGGGTCACTCTATGGCCTTCTCATGCTGCTGCCACCAGGTCACTCTATGGCCTCCTCATGCTGCTGCCACCTCCACATTATGTCACCTTGCCACTCTGTGGCCTACTTATGCTGCTGCCAACTCCACATTTTGTCGCCTTGCCACTCTGTGGCTTCCTCATGCTGCTGCCAACTCCACATTATGTCGCCTTGCCACTCTGTGGTCTACTCATGTTGCTGCCACCGGGTCACTCTATGGCCTCCTTATGCTGCTGCCAACTCCACATTATGTCACCTTGCCACTCTGTGGCCTCCTCATGTTGCTGCCAACTCCACATTATGTCGCCTTGCTATGTTGTGGCCTCCTCATGCTGCTGCTACCTTCACATTATGTCGCCTTGCCACTCTGTAGCCTCCTCATGCTGCTACTACCTTCACATTATGTCGCCTTGCTACTCTGTGGCCTCCTCATGCTGCTGCCACCTCCACATTATGTCACCTTGCCACTCTGTAGACATCTATGTGGAATCAGCAGACGATAGTGTAAAAGGAGTGCGATCTTTCACTCTACAGTAGGATGTTGGGCCTCTGTACGATTCTTTATACCTGGCACTAACATCGACCTGTAAGGCTGGGTTCACACTTGAGCTAGTTGGTCAGTTTTGGCCCCATAACTGTCCAAATAAGTGAAGTGTGCAGTGAATCTAAGAGCGACGCCTGTCATGTGCGTGTCATACTGACTCACAGTATTGTTTCACTACCACAGTAGGCTCACTATGCGTGTTACTGCAAGGCACAGTGTTCTACACCGCTATACAGGCTCTGAAGCTAGGAAATAGGTGTTTTTAACGCAATTTGCCGCAAATTAATTCAGATTGAAAGGAATCGTTTTGGAAACTTCGATGAATCAGTCGTATAAAATTTTTGAAAAATTCGCTCAACTCTAATTGAGGCCCAGAAGATTCACTTACGCCTCTTTAGCTACAGTATGTGTGTCACCCAGACTCCTGTCACTGACTGTGCAGGTACAGTGGCAGTGCCTGCATGATCTCCATATAAATCACATCACATGACCCCTGCTCATGATGGATATAAACATCATGGAGTGTTAAGGGGATAATATTGTCTGTCACAGGTTTGTTACAATGTACCAGTGCAGGTAGGAGCTGTCAGATCTTCTACATCTGCTAATGTTATTACCTGGGCTTTTTTCCATGTTTTCACTGACAGCACTGTACTAGCAGTAGAGGAACAGGGGTCCTGCCAGCCTTCCCTACCCTATTGTAGGCCAAGGGGTTCATTCATATCCTTTATCCCCCCTTCCTCTCCTGCAGTTTAGTATGTTACAACACCAAGCATAGCTCAGATGGGGAGGGGGGGGGAGGCTGTAGACACTGCAAAGAGCAGGAAGGAGACAGTACAGAGAGAGTGAGAGGAAGGCTGCAAACAGTGTAGAGAGCAGGAGGGGGAGGCTGCAGGCAGTACAGAGAGCAGGAGAGGGAGGGGGAGGCTGCAGGCAGTACAGAGAGCAGGAGAGGTAGGGGGAGGCTGCAGACAGTACAAAGAGCAGGAGGGGGAGGCTGCAGGAAGTACAGAATGCCGGAGAGGTGGGGAGGCTGCAAACAGTACAGAGAGCAGGAGGAGGAGGCTGCAGGCAGTACAGAGAACAGGAGAGGTAGGGGAGGCTGCACAGTACAGAGAGCAGGAGAGGAAGGGGGAGGCTGCAAACAGTACAGAGAGCAGGAGGGGGAGGCTGCAGGAAGTACAGAATGCAGGAGAGGTAGGGGAGGCTGCCGACAGTACAGAATTTAGGAGAGGGAGGCTGCAGACAGTACAGATAGCAGGAGGAGGGAGGCTTCAGACACTGCAAAATGCAGGAGAGGGAGGGGGGCTGCAGACAGTATAGAGAGCAGGAGAGGGAAGGGGAGGCTGCAGACAGTACAGAATGCAGGAGATGGAGGGGGAGGCTGCAGACATTATAGAGAGCAGGAGGCGGAAGCTGCAGACAGTACAGAATGCAGGAGAGGGAGGGGGAGGCTGCAGACAGTACAGAATGCAGGAGAGGGAGGGGGAGGCTGCAGGCAGTACAGAATGCAGGAGAGGGAGGGGGAGGCTGCAGACAGTACAGAATGCAGGAGAGGGAGGGGGAGGCTGCAGACAGTACAGAATGCAGGAGAGGGAGGGGGAGGCTGCAGACAGTACAGAATGCAGGAGAGGGAGGGGGAGGCAGCAGACAGTACAGAATGCAGGAGAGGGAGGGGGGAGGCAGCAGACAGTACAGAATGCAGGAGAGGGAGGGGGGAGGCTGCAGACAGTACAGAATGCAGGAGAGGGAGGAGGAGGCTTCAGACAGTACAGAATGCAGGAGAGGGAGGGGGAGGCAGCAGACAGTACAGAATGCAGGAGGGGGAGGGGGAGGCTGCAGACAGTACAGAATGCAGGAGAGGGAGGGGGAGGCAGCAGACAGTACAGAATGCAGGAGGGGGAGGCTGCAGACAGTACAGAATGCAGGAGAGGGAGGAGGAGGCTTCAGACAGTACAGAATGCAGGAGAGGAAGGGGGAGGCTGCAGACAGTACAGAATGCAGGAGACGGAGGGGGAGGCTGCAGACATTATAGAGATCAGGAGGCGGAAGCTGCAGACAGTACAGAATGCAGGAGAGGGAGGCTGCAGACAGTACAAAATGCAGGAGAGGGAGGCTGCAGACAGTACAGAGAGCAGGAGGAGGCTGCAGACAGTACAGAGAGCAGGAGAGAAAATCTGCATACAGTACAGAATGCAGGAGAGGGAGAGGGCTGCAGACAGTACAGAGAGCAGGAGGGGGAGGCTGCAGACAGTACAGAATGCAGGAGAGGGAGGGGGAGGCTGCAGACAGTACAGAGAGCAGGAGGGGGAGGCTGCAGACAGTACAGAGAGCAGGAGGGGGAGGCTGAAGACAGTACAGAATGCAGGAGAGGGAAAGGGAGGCTGCAGACAGTACAGAATGCAGGACAGGGAGGGGGAGGCTGCAGGCAGTACAGAATGCAGGAGAGGGAGGGGGAGGCTGCAGACAGTACAGAATGCAGGAGAGGGAGGAGGAGGCTTCAGACAGTACAGAATGCAGGAGACGGAGGGGGAGGCTGCAGACATTATAGAGAGCAGGAGGCGGAAGCTGCAGACAGTACAGAATGCAGGAGAGGGAGGCTGCAGACAGTACAGAATGCAGGAGAGGGAGGCTGCAGACAGTACAGAGAGCAGGAGGAGGCTGCAGACAGTACAGAGAGCAGGAGAGAAAATCTGCAGACAGTACAGAATGCAGGAGAGGGAGAGGGCTGCAGACAGTACAGAGAGCAGGAGGGGGAGACTGCAGACAGTACAGAGAGCAGGAGGGGGAGGCTGCAGACAGTACAGAGAGCAGGAGGGGGAGGCTGCAGACAGTATAGAGAGGAGAGAAAACACAGGAACCAACCAGACCAACTGTCTCATATTGCCCCCCTAATATAACACTAAAACTCTGGGCAACACCACCTCACTACTTCCTGGGGAACACTAAAAAGACAAACCCATAACCACAAGTATTGCCCACAATCCTGATTAATATACTGTACACTATATGGCGTCACACACGTGCAGTCCCATCCTAATGATGTATTTCAGCTGTATCAATCACACCCATTGCATACAAGTTCTTACAATCCGACACCCGACTATCTCCATAGACAAACACTACTATTAGTACAGGTCATACTGGGTGACGGTAAACATGGCCCTGTCATAGGACACCTCTTGTTACACAAGTTTGATAGTGAATTTCAGATCTGATAAATCGTCTAAGTCACTTGTATTATTGTGGAGTAGAAGTATCTGAAACTACATCCTGCTTCACAGCTGAGGTTTTAAGTGCACATTGCCTTAGCTTGTGTGGCATATGGTGAGCAGAGGCGACTCGCAGGGTCTGCGGCTCTCTCCGGGTTCTCTTCGGGGCTTCTGGGTGACATTATGTACCCGGGGTCACCACTGAGGCCTGTATAGAAGACCCGCAAGGAGGCCCAGAAAAGGTAAGGTGGGTATAATTGTTATTTTTGTCACCTCCCCTGGGCATCCACCTTATATACTGTGGCCCCAGAGTATAATAATTTCTATCCGAACTTGTTCAACAAATCTTTGGGCAGAACAATCCAAACCTGAACCGAAATTAATCATTATAGGATCGTCACCCTTCCTTTTAATGTAAGATTTAATGTTAAACATATTTTTTTAAAGAATTTTTGACGATTTTATTTTATATTTTTAATGTCACTATTTATATTTTTATAAAAATACTATATCCTGCAATTTTCACCAAATGTTGGCTAATAAGCCTAATAATGGACTGTCACTTGCCAATCTTGAAGGGGTTTTCTCTGCAGCAGTCACCTCATTTACATCACAGACAAAATTACAATAGAAGATAACACCTCTATAGATAACACCAGTGAGCTGTCATTACATGACTGCTAACTCGGCACAGAGCATGTCTCACATAGACCTCAATGAGTCAGCTCCAGACTATTGCTGCTATGACCAGGGGTGTAGCTAGCAAAGACTGGGCCCCCTATCAAACTTTTGTCTTGGGGCCCCGCCCCACAACATAGCACCCCCTTTCCTGGACCCCACACAGTATAACACCCCATTTACACACACTATAATGTCCCACAGTGGCCACTCCACATGGTATAATGTGCCCAGCAGTGGCCACTCCACATGGGATTATGGCACAGAGTGACCACAGCACACGGTATTATGGCCCACAGTGGCCCCTGCACATGGTATTATGGCCCACAGTGGCTCCTGCACATGGTATTATGGTCCACAGTGGTCCCTCCACACGGTATTATAGCCCACAGTGGCTCCTGAAATTGGTATTATGGCCCACAGTGGCCCCTGCACAATGTATTATGTCCCACAGAAGCTCTTGCACACGGTATTATGTCCCACAGAAGCTTCTGCACATGGTATTATGTCCCACAGAAGATCCTGCACACGGTATTATGTCCCACAGAAGCACCTGCACACGGTATTATGTCCCACAGAAGCTCCTGCACACAGTCTTATGTCCCACAGAAGCTCCTGCACACGGTATTATGTCCCACAGAACTATTATTATACTCTGGGGTCTTTTCAGACCTCAGAGTATAATGATCGGGGACCCAGAGGAGGTGACAAACATAAAAAACAATGTTGCTTACCTCTCCTGGGCTCCGGTGCACTCCCTGCTTCTTTTGGCCCTCTTCAATGTTGACACAGACATCACGTGGGCCAGGCCGGCATCGCGACGCATAATGACTCCAGCCTGGCCCATGTGATGTCTGGGACATCACTAAAGAGGCCCAAAGACTGCTGGGAGTCACACTGCATTGCAGGAGAGGTGAGTAACAGTGTTTTTATGTTTGTCACCTCCCTTGGGCCTACGATCATTATAGTATAATAATAGTAGTATTTGCTAGGGTTCGCGGGCCTGCGGCCTCACTTACCGATCCCCACTCCTGCTCACAGCCGCATATACTTCCCCTTCTGTGTCCCATAGCAGAAGGGGAAGTGGAGACGGCCATGAGCAGGAGCAGGGATTAGTAAGTAAATAGGGCCTTTAAAAAAAAAAAGCAACATGTGCCCGCCGGGCCCCCTAAGGTTCCAGGCCCTGTGGCAGCTGCTACCACTGCTAACCTGGTACTTATGCCACTGCCTATGACCATGACTGTGCTGTAAAGCATATCACTAAATGATATGCCAAGGGATTAAAGTTCAGAGGTCACTGATCACCATTATGTGGGGAAAGATTAGAGAGATAGGAGATAATACACAGATAATACAGTATTAGCCCCCACACAGCATATGATTCCTCTATTTATGTCCTCACACAGATTATGACCCCTTTTTATACCTCCCACAGTATATGACTCCCTTTTTTTTCTCTCCACCCCCACACAGAGTAGCAGCAGATAATTTTACTCACCTGTTCACGCTCCAGTCCTGGCCTTCCTCTGTTGCTGCCTCCACAGTGCACTGTAGCCGATGGTGAAGAACGCCAGCATAGTGACGTAAGCGTACTGCCGGCTAGAGGAGGCAGCGGAGGGCGGCCAGGACAGGAGCGTGGACAGGTGAGTAAAAATTATCGTCAGCTGTTTATTGCATTAACGCAATAATGAGCTGGCATTAAAAAACAGAAAGCTGTCATCCGGTTTATTCTATGAGGCGTTGCCTGAGGCCATCACCTCTGGTCGCCTCATGGAAAATGCGCCCCTGGATGGAATCGTATTATTATTATTATTATTTATTTATTTATTTATCTAAATAGCACCATTAATTCCATGTTGCTGTACATTATTATATTAATTCCATGGTGCTGTACATTATTATATTAATTCCATGGTGCTCTGTACATTATTATATTAATTCCATGGTGCTCTGTACATTATTATATTAATTCCATGTTGCTGTACATTATTATATTAATTCCATGGTGCTGTACATTATTATATTAATTCCATGTTGCTGTACATTATTATATTAATCACATGGTGCTCTGTACATTATTATATTAATTCTATGGTGCTCTGCACATTATTATATTAATTCCATGTGCTGTACATTATTATATTAATTCCCTGTTGCTGTACATTATTATATTAATTCCATGGTGCTGTACATTATTATATTAATTCCATGGTGCTTTACATTTGAGGGTTTACATACGGTACACAAAATATACAAGACAAATATAATACTAACAGTGATCACTGGCACAGTGAGATAGAGGGCCCTGCCCACAAGGGCTTACAGTCTATGAGGGAAGAGGGATAGAGACAGAAGGTGGGGGTACAGGCTGTACAGATGGCGGTGTGGTGACAGTAGTGTTATTGGAGGTTGTAGGCCTTCCTGAATAGGTGAGTCTTCAGGGCCTTCTTGAAGTTTGTGATTGTGGGGGACAGTCTTATGTGTCTTGGGAATGAGTTCCAAAGTATGGGGGATGCACGGGAGAAGTCTTGGAGACGTTTGTGTGAGGAGCGGATAAGAGCAGAGCAGAGTAGGAGGTCTTTGGAGGATCAGAGGTTACGTGCGGGCAGGTAGTGGGAGATTAGGTCGGAGATATATGGAGGGGACAGGTTGTGGATGGCTTTGTATGTCAGCGTTAGTAGTTTGAACTCTATTCGCTGGGCGATGGGTAGCCAGTGAAGGGATTGGCAGAGGGGGGCGGCCGATGAAGAACGGGGGGAGAGGTGTATTAAGCGAGCAGCACAGTATAAGGTGGACTGGAGGGGGGCGAGAGTGTTAGCTGGGAGGCCATGGAGAAGGGTGTTACAGTAGTCTAAGCGGGAGATTATGAGGGCGTGGACTAGCATCTTTGTAGTTTCAGGGGTGAGGAAGGAGCGGATTCAATGGATGTTCTTGAGTTGGAGGCGGCAGGAGGTGTTGAGGGTTTGGATGTGCGGCTTGAAGGATAGGTCAGAGTCTAAGGTTATCCCAAGGCAGCGGACCCATGGGACTGGGGTGAGTGTGGTTCCATTAACTTTGATAGATGGGTCAGGTTGGGGGGCCGTGCGAGGAGGGGTGAATATGATGAACTTAGTTTTCTCCATGTTGAGTTTGAGAAAGCGGGAGGAGAGAAAGGAGGCTACAGCTGCTAGACATTCTAGGACTCTGGACAACAGAGAGGTAATGTCTGGTCCAGAGAGATATATTTGGGTGTCGTCAGCATAGCAATGGTAATGGAAACCATGGGATTCTATGAGTTGGCCAAGGCCAAGGGTGTAGATGGAGAACAGGAGGGGTTCTAGGACGGAGCCTTGGGGGACACCTACAGAAAGAGGGCGTGGCGGGGAGGTGGTGTGCGAGTGGGAAGCGCTGAATGTGCGGTTGGTGAGGTATGAGGAGATCCAGGAAAGGGCCAGGTCTGAGATGCCAAGGGATGAGAGAGTTTCTAGCAGGAGGGAATGGTTGACTGTGTCAAAGGCAGAGGAGAGGTCGAGGAGGAGGAGGACAAAGGAGTGACGGAGGACAGAGGAGGAGGAGGACAGAGGAGTGATGATTGCCTTTGGCAGTTAGAAGGTCATTAGTGACCTTGGTTAGGGCAGTTTCTGTGGAGTGATGGGGTCTGAAGCCGGACTGTAGTCTGTCAAAGAGCACATTGGATGAGAGATAGGAGGACAGTTCGGAGTGGACGTGTTGCTCCAGCAATTTAGAGATGTACGGGAGCAGTGAGATGGGGCGATAGTTGGCTGGAGAGGACGGGTCGAGGGAGGGTTTCTTAAGTATAGGTGTGACGGCAGAATGTTTGAGGGCGGAAGGGAAGGATCCATTGGTTAGGGATAAGTTGAAGAGATGGGTTAGGTCAGGAGTAATGACTTCAGAGAGTTTGGGGTTGAGGTGTGACTGGATCGGGTCAAGCACGCAGGAGGTGAGGTGGGATTTAGAGATTAGGGTGGAGAGCTTTACATCAGTGATGGTGGAGAAACAGGTTTAAAGATGAAGAGCACTGAGCAGTTGGGTAGAGGTTGTCGGGGGTGAAGGGTGAGACTGTCTCTGATGGTGTCACTTTTGCTTTTGAAATAAGAGGCAAAGTCATCAGCTGTGATAAGTGATGTCAGAGGGGGCACAGGAGGACGGAGAAGGGAGGTGAAGGTAGTGAATAGCTGTTTGGGGTTGCGGGATAGGGCAGATATTAGTGTGGTGAAGTAGACCTGCTTTACAGAGGTGAGTGCATTCTTGAATGTGAGAACTGCCTCTTTATACCTGGTGAAGTCCTCCTGGGAGTGGCTTTTCTTCCAGAGGCGTTCTGCAACCCGTGAGGCACGTCTCAGTTTTTTAGTCAGGTCAGTGTGCGAGGGTTGTCTATTGATCGGTCGGGCTCTGGTGTTGGTGAAGGGGGCCACAGAGTCAAGGGCTGAAGTAATGATGGTATTGTAGAAGTCATTGGCGGTATCTGTGTCCTGAAGTGAGATTATGTCAGCGAGTGGTAGGAGAGAGTCTGAGAGCGTGCGGATGTCAAGGCGATTAATGTTTCTGCGGGGCGTGTTGATTTAGGTTTTGGAGCGTCTATTACAGAGGAGAGGGCCGAGAATGTCAGCAGGTTGTGGTCAAAGAGCGTGGACGGAGAGTTAGAGAGGTTGGCTAGAGAGCAGAGGCGGGTGAGTATGAGGTCCAGCCTGTGCCCCTTTGTGTGGGTGGCAGAGGAGGACCATTGAGAGAGAGACAAAAGGAGGCGGTGAGGGACAGGAGACTGGGAGTGGAGGGGTTGGTTTGTGTTAAGTGGGATGTTGAAGTCACCCATGATGATGGTGGGGGTGTCAGTGGATAGGAAGTGCATTAGACAGGTGGTGAAGTGGTCGATAAAGGCAGTAGTAGGTCCTGGCGGTCGATATATGACGGCCAGTTGGAGGTTGGAGAGCGAGTAAATGTGAACAGAGTGCACTTCAAAGGAGGGGAGGGTGAGGGCAGGTAGCGGTTGAATTGGGGCAAAGGAGCCATTGTCAGACAGGAGCACGCCTACACCTCCACCGGGTTTATTGTTGGGGCGGGGAGTATGTGAGAATTGCAGACCTCCATAATAATAATAATTATAAAGTGTCAGATGGAGGGGTGTAATGTACAATGCCGAGTGTCAGATGGAGGGGTGTAATGTACAATGCCGAGTGTCAGATGGAGGGGTGTAAAGTATTTGGTGGGGGAGGGGTCATGCTATGGGGGTATTTTCAGGGCTTGGCCTCGACCACCTTCATTCCAGTGAAGGGAAATCTTAATGCTTCAAAAGTCAGAGACACATTGTCACTTCCATTTTTATGGGAACAGTTTGGGGCTTCTTTTCTGTTCCTGCAGGACTGTCCTCCAGTGTACAAGGTCCATAAAGGCATATTTGGGGATGAGTCCTGAGTCCTAAGCAATGAACTAGACCAGAGATGGTGATCCGGGCCACATCACTGTACAACATCAGGGTCTATGTCGAGGACCAGGAATCCAGGGACTGCGCGGGATCAGTATAGTTGGAAAATTCTTTTTATTGCAGGCAATGAAAAAACACTACGCGTTACATCTCACACCCCAGGTGGATCTTCAAACAAGTATACACTTGAAAAAGGGGTATTAATGACCCTGAAACGCGTAGTATTTTTTCATTGCCTGCAATAAAAAGAATTTTCCAACTATACTGATCCCGCGCAGTCCCTAGATTCCTGGTCCTCGACATATGCTCTATTGCACACCTTTATGGTGTTACAGTGTGACAGCTGCGGTTATCAGTGTCTCCCTTTTTATGGTCCCTCATATTCCTTTTGGTCATACTACCACGTAAGGTGAGGAGCCATTTTTATCAATTGGTTTTTTGTGTCTATAGAAGATACTATACTATATATTGCTCGGTGTCTCTACTTTTGTCATTTGCACAACATCAGGGTCTGACCTCACAAATGATCTTCTGGATGACGGGGAAAAAAATTCCAACAGACACCTCCAAAATCTTGTTGAAAGCCTTCAGGATGTCTTTCAGATGTATACCCGTGATGGATCTCTGCAGTGTATGCCCAGGTATAGTCACACATTGCCCAACATGTCCAACTGGTCACAACATATTTGTATTAATCCATATTTTATGTTGTTAGTTTATGTAATTTTTCCTACCACCATTAGTGGGTAGGGGTGCTTATGAATTTGCTGAATGAGTTAAATAGTAGCTGTAAAACGCCCTGTAGTGAGCGCCCTCTACTGCAGGAAGACATACTTTATATTGTCAGCCTATAGATGTGTAAAAGGAATGAGTGGACACAGAGCCTGAGTGTTACTAAAATTCTGAGTCTATTTACTGAAAAATATTGTAAGTACCCTCAACTTACCCCTGCACCATGCTTAATATTAGGATAATATTATGTTATAAATTATAAAGCACTTTAGACCTAGAGGGATATTATATGGTATATAAATCTATAACCATCATGTTTAACGTATAGCAATATTTAAAGTGACCCAGAAATTATAAAACCACTTTAGGTAAATGGCTAGTACAGGTGAATAGAAGAAACTTTCTATTATATCTTATTACAGAAATCTGTTTCCTTCTCCTCTTATCAGGCTCAGTTTCTTCTTACACAGAAGTCTATGGAGAGGGGAGGGGGAAGAGGCTGCTGGATAAGACACACAACTTTCCTCCCAACTTTTAAAGAACTAAAAAAGAGGGACAAAATGTGCGAATGTATGTGTAGTAAGTCCCACCTTCAGACCTGCCCACTTCCACTTTGGCTCCACCCATTTCCCATCCAAATCTCTTTGTGTCCCCACACAGTATAATAATAATATAATGTACTCCCACAGTATAATGGATCAAACAACCCAAAAAAAATCCTAATTTGTCATCCCATTTCCTCTGCAGTTCTCCCCTAAATCTACTGCCCTTGCATCAGGGAACAAGGGTGTAGTGCTAGTAAAATTGATGGCTATTTGAAGCATATTCTAGTCTCCATTTTGTATTCTAGACTCCATTTTGTGCCTTAAGCAGAATTTCTCATGGCTGTGTGACCTCTGATTCTTGCATATCTTTGATATCTTAGTTATTTCGGTTATTTCACAGATCTATGTGCACACATGTAGAAGATCTCTCTCACCCAGGAGCCTATTATCATTTTCTGAAGGTTGCTTTGGCTCCCTTATCTGAGGCTTTGGTGCTGGCCACTCCATGGTACAGGATGAGGTAGACAAACAGATCAAGCTTATGCGATAGTCGGTTGTATCAGCCATTTTGTTTAATGGGTATAAGAAGTTGGGGGCGCTGATGAAGTCAGAAGGTCTGTACCCGTGTGCAGAGGACGTTCCTCACCGTGTTGTTTCCCAGGGGTTCTCGGCCTTCGCCCGTCGCTTCCACGGTTGATGATTTTCTTTTCCGGGCAGATGATGATGTAAGCTCTTGGTGATGATTCTGTATCTGAATCTTTGTATCCTAATCTTTGTATCTAGAATTTTACAAAAGTGTACACTTTGTCATTATACTATTTTAAACAAAATTGTGTTATATCCTAATCCTACTGTATATCCTATATCCTATCCTTCTTTAAAGCGTATCTAGAACCTGTGTTGAAAAAACTTGGCCTGAATGGTGAAACAGGAAGCAGATGGCTCCAGGCTTCACCATTGTATTAAACATCTGTGTCCTCCAGGCGCAGATAAGTAGAAGTCTGGAGATTTCCCCCCACCCCGACAATCTCCTCTCCATAGACTTCTATGTGTGAACTGAGTGAAGATAAGAAGGAGGAGGAGAGAAGCCTAAAACATGGAGAAGAAAACACATCTCCTTATATTCACATGTACTAATCATTTAGAAAAAGTGAATGGAGGTGTACTTTAACCCCTTCTTGACCCTAGACCGTCAGAGTTTTCAGGTATTAGTCACTGCCTTATTCTAGACCATCAGAAACATGGCTAGTACTAATGTTAACCCCTAAACCACCCAGTGTAAAATGTATGATGTCATTTATGTGAATAGTTGCCGAAGTCTGTATAAGTCGTTGTATTCATTGAGGACAATCACACATCTAGAAACCCCTCAACTCAGCCAAAGAAGCAATCACCTTACGTCTTCCAAAGAAAGACCCTCCAATGGGGCTACTAGAGTAACACCCCAAATCTCTTTCACTTCAGGAGGCAGGACAAGAAACCCGCACTCTGAACCAACCTCCTACAGTGAAAGTAGCCTCAACTGAGGCCTCGCTCCAGTAATGCTGCTCATAAGCTGGGACTACAGGGAAATTGCCATGTTGTCCAGATTGGGAGTAATCATGTCGTAGGAGTAGAACTAGCAGTGACATGTAATTGAGGAAAGTATAGAGTGATTCTGTATGTTCGTGTCCAAAAATGAAGATGTCTTAGTTGAAAACAAGAGAGGCATTTATTTTTGAATTTTACTAAATGTAGAAGTATCAGTGGAGAACATTGGAGGTTCCTTCCAACATCCAACAAGTAGTTAATGGAAACATCGCCTAGAATACAGAGCTGGAGATGAAGAGGAACTGTCCGAAAGGTAAGATCTGATGCTTGAACTTGGCAGCTACCAGCAGGCTTTATTGTGTTCTGTGAACTCCTCGCCATAAACCTCGACCTCGCATAGTGTCAGGTACTCGAAGCGTCCTGGGATCACCACGCTGACGTACTGACCTTCCATTCCATTACAGCAGAACGTCAAGGTGGCATCTTCAGGGTTTGTGACCTTACCACACCTGGAGGAGAAATAAAAAAACAACTTGTGATGACCGACTACTCATTCCACCATAGTCATCAAGTTTAGGTCAAATTTCAACATAAAATCAGAAACAATTGGGCAGAGACAATAGATTAAGTGTGAACAGACATGAAACTGTTCTCCAACTTCTAGATCAAATTCAACCAATGAAAACGACAAAGATGGTGAAAGTGATGTGAAGATGTAACTGTATATTTTATCAAAGCCATCATGTGAGCTGCTCCCCATGGAACAAAACTAATGGGTGCAAATGATAGTCACAAAATCAGCCCCCAAAGATTCAGCAGGGAAAATAGTAATCCTCGCTCCATGGCCCATGTGACACATCTGTTAGGCTGTCAAAAGACATGAGATGTGAACTGACAGTCAGATACATGACAAATGGTTCAATTGTGATTTTGGCCAGTAATATTACAAATTTTTACAGCCAAGAATTGTCAGACATCGGTCAATGCAGTAGGGTGAAAAATATTAACGTAAAGTCACATTCCCACTCTGGAGATCAAGAGCAGGGTGAAAACCCCTTTAAGGAGGAGCACAAGATGAGACATTGTGGAAGAATGCAAGATAGAAAATTGTGGAGGAACACTAGATGGGGTATCATGGAGGAACATAACATAGGATATTGTGGAAGAAGACAAGATAGAACATACTGGAGGATCACAAGATGTGGCATTGTGGAGGAACACAAGATGGAACATTCTGGAGGATCATAAGAAAGGGCATCCTAGAAGATCACATGTAGAAAGTTTGTGAAGTAATATAAGATGGGACATTGTGGAGGAGCATATGACAGGACATTGGGAACTAACACAAGATGGGACATTATGAAGCAACACAAGACAAGACATTCTATAGGATCACAAGAAGGAACCTTTTGGAGAAACACAAGACAGAAGATTGTGAGGGATCACAAGACGGGGCATCCCAGAGAAACTTAAACAGGGTATTGTAGAGAAACACAAGATGAGACATCATGGAGGATCACAAGATGGAGCATTGCAGAGGAGCATAAGACAATGCATCCTTGAGGATCACAAGCAGAAACTTTGTGGATTAATCTAAGATGGTAGATTGTGCAGGAGGAGCATAAAATGGGAAATTGTGGAATAGGAGCCAAATAAATCCACAGAATGTAGAGGGGCATAAGATGGCAAATTATGAAGGAAGATAAGATTGCCCATTATGGGGGAACACAGGATGGGATATTGTGAGGAATAGAAGAGAGGACATTGTGCCAAAACAAAATTTTGGTTGTATGATTGGAGCAACTTACACTGGATTGTTGTTGTCGGGGGGAATTCCCAATTCGGATCTCGGCTCCCATGAGCCTCTCTTTCCAAACAGTCCTGTCTGGTTGTTAAGACAACATTTGATATCTTGTAGGTCTTGTTCAGGTTCAGCTTCCACCAAGGATCTTTTTCCTTTTCAGTGAGAATGCAGGAACCCTTCAGGAATTCTGTGTTTTTGATACCATCTATGGCAGATTTAGCAAATCCCTTTATCCTGGGGATATAGTCAGATATCTGGGAGGCTTCTCCATTTCTTGCTATATTTATGGCTGAGGAGACAAGAACAGAAGACCTGAAAAGGGAGGCCTACCGTCCACCATTGGCAATTCACACTTCATGTTGGAACCACTTCAACAATTTAGTCAGATATGATGGGAATAGTAGTGGAGAATGTATCTGTAGGGCAAATTATCTGATCTCACCCTCAGGTCCAGGAGGACTACAACCCAGAGTCAGGGCCAGAGATCCCAGGAGAATCAGAGACGACAGAAGATTCATCCTGGAGGGAGAAGAAGAAGATGGAGGATAATATTACTGATCCTAATAAGATCTGTTTTTTAATGTGGTTTTAACTGCACCTGAACTGCAACCAGGAGTGGGTCTCATTTTTGGATTATGTTGGGGGCCACCACTAATCAAAAATTTTAGACCACGCCCCCTCTGTACTGGATCTGCCTTACCATTAGCAGATCAAAGAAGTTCCCCATTATTGGCCTTTCATAGTATAGCACCCTCTTTATTGCCCCAACATTATATTTCCCCCTTAACTGGACCCTACACAGTATAATGCCCCCTTTGAAGTCCCCCACACAATATATTGCCTACACATTTGGCCCCCACACAGTATAGTGACAACTTTTATGTCCCTCACCATGGTATATTGTCCCCTTTTAGGGCTCCACAAAGTACATGACTCTCTTTTATGGTCCCAACACAGTATATTGTCCTCCTTTATGGCCCCCATACAGTACACTGCTCCCTTTTATGGCATCCACATATTCCAACAGGTAATGCCGATATTCACTCACCCATCTCCGGTGAAACACCTCTGACTGCAACATCTGAATACAACTTTATTACCAAGACCCCTTGCAAAGGCTGCATTTTACAGAACCTGCAAAGTGGATGGAATTCTGGCTAATCCCAACCTCACATTGCATCAAAAAATCCACATTGGAAAAGCTGTTTTTGTAATTTGCAGCATGTCAATTTTCTGTATAGGTACAGTCATATGAAAAAGTTTGGGCACCCCTATTAATCTTAATCATTTTTAGTTCTAATTATTTGGGTGTTTGCAACAGCCATTTCAATTTGATATATCTAATAACTAATGGACACAGTAATATTTCAGGATTGAAATGAGGTTTATTGTACTAACAGAAAATGTGCAATATGCATTAAACCAAAATTTGACCGGTGCAAAAATTTGGATACCCTTATCATTTTATTGATTTGAATACTCCTAACTACTTTTTACTGACTTACTGAAGCACAAAATTGGTTTTGTAACCTCACTGAGCTTTGAACTTCATAGCCAGGTGTATCCAATCATGAGAAAAGGTATTTAAGGTGGCCAATTGCAAGTTGTTCTCCTATTTGAATCTCCTCTGAAGAGTGGCATCATGGGCTCCTCAAAACAACTCTCAAATGATCTGTAAACAAAGATTGTTCAACATAGTTGTTCAGGGGAAGGATACAAAAAGTTGTCTCAGAGATTTAACCTGTCAGTTTCCACTGTGAGGAACATAGTAAGGAAATGGAAGACCACAGGGACAGTTCTTGTTAAGCCCAGAAGTGGCAGGCCAAGAAAAATATCAGAAAGGCAGAGAAGAAGAATGGTGAGAACAGTCAAGGACAATCCACAGACCACCTCCAAAGAGCTGCAGCATCATCTTGCTGCAGATGGTGTCACTGTGCATCGGTCAACAATACAGCACACTTTGCACAAGGAGAAGCTGTATGGGAGAGTGATGCGAAAGAAGCCGTTTCTGAAAGCACGCCACAAACAGAGTCGCCTGAGGTATGCAAAAGCACATTTGGACAAGCCAGCTTCATTTTGGAAGAAGGTCCTGTGGACTGATGAAACAAAGATTGAGTTGTTTGGTCATACAAAAAGGCGTTATGCATGGCGTCAAAAAACACAGCATTCCAAGAAAAACACTTGCTACCCACTGTAAAATTTGGTGGAGGTTCCATCATGCTTTGGGGCTGTGTGGCCAATGCCGGCACCGGGAATCTTGTTAAAGTTGAGGGTCGCATGGATTCAACTCAGTATCAGCAGATTCTTGAGAATAGTGTACAAGAATCAGTGACGAATTTGAAGTTACGCCGGGGATGGATATTTCAGCAAGACAATGATCCAAATCTACTCAGGCATTCATGCAGAGGAACAATTACAATGTTCTGGAATGGCCATCCCAGTCCCCAGACCTGAATATCATTGAACATCTGTGGGATAATTTGAAGCGGGCTGTCCATGCTCGGCGACCATCAAACTTAACTGAACTGGAATTGTTTTGTAAAGAGGAATGGTCAAAAATACCTTCATCCAGGATCCAGGAACTGATTAAAAGCTACAGGAAGCGACTAGAGGCTGTTATTTTTGCAAAAGGAGGATCTACTAAATATTAATGTCACTTTTCTGTTGAGGTGCCCATACTTTTGCACCGGTCAAATTTTGGTTTAATGCATATTGCACATTATCTGTTAGTACAATAAACCTAATTTCAATCCTGAAATATTACTGTGTCCATCAGTTATTAGATATATCAAATTGAAATGGCTGTTGCAAACACCCAAATATTTAGAACTAAAAATGATTAACATTAATAAGGGTGCCCAAACTTTTTCATATGACTGTATAATAGGGGCAGAGGAAACCTCTGTCAACCTTCTGTGAAAAACGCTGCTGAAAAAAACAGCAATGCGTTTCCACCGCATTTTTTTTCTGCAGTGTTTTTTGGCTGTGTCTCACCATGTGGGGCCTATAGGAGTATCCCAGCCAGAAGTACTGGCCTCTATCTAGCGGACAGGGCATAGATCGGTGGAGAGGTCACTGCAGGACCCTGGAGCCCCCCAGCCAGAAACTGGCAGCAGAGCTGACACTCCATCCACACCCCTCTATCAGGTCTATCAGGACAGTGGGATCATCAGAGTCCATCTTTCTGGTGGACAGCGGGGACCATTAAAAAAAAAAAAAAAAAAAAGTGTATGACATGTAAGAAAGACGCATTTTTTCCGATTATCCCCCTTATTCAGAATTTTTTCTTCCCAGTACATGGTTTAGAATATTACATGGTACCATTGTAAAGTACAACTTGTCCTGCAAACATTAAGCCCTTATATGGCTCTGTATAATACACCCAGCACCGGCCGCGAACAGCCGAGATCAGTGCCGATACCGATCGCACCTGTTAACACTTTAGATGCCGTGGTCGTAGGCTCTGAATACTTATGACCATGGGAGATTTCAGTTTTTCTTTTTTTAAAAATTTGCAAAAATATCTACATTTCTGTTTTTTTTTTCTGTCAAGATGGGGAGCTGAGTGTACATTAATGAGAAATAACATGAACTTTTTTGCTTTTAGCAAATGGCTGCAAGGAAACAAAGAGGGAACCAATTTAAAGGGGTCTGAATACTTTCCGTACCCACTTTATAAAAATATATAATTACTATGAAACACATACACATCAGATATCCCTGTATCCGAAAGCGCCCAGTCTACAAACTTATAAAAATATTTTTCCTGTATGGTGAACGCTGTAGCGGGGAAAAAAACCCCAAAAAGTACCAAACTACCATTTGTATTGCTGTTTCACCTCTGATAAAAAATTAAATAAAAGTTGGTATAACAAAATGGTATAACTAAAAAGTACACCTGGCGCCTCGAAAAATACACCCTATGCATCCCCGAACATGGAAATATAAAAAAGTTACGGGTGTCAGAATGTGTCGGCCTCTCCCCTCCTGACATGGCTGATAAATAGTAATAGATTGTATTCCCCTGTCCTACAGTCGGCCTCTCCCCTCCTGACATGGCTGATAAATAGTAATAGATTGTATTCCCCTGTCCTACAGTCGGCCTCTCCCCTCCTGACATGGCTGATAACAGATAGTAATAGATTGTATTCCCCTGTCCTACAGTCGGCCTCTACCCTCCTGACATGGCTGATTACAGATAGTAATAGATTGTATTCCCCTGTCCTACAGTCGGCCCCTACCCTCCTGACGTGGCTGATAACAGATAGTAATAGATTGTATTCCCCTGTCCTACAGTCGGCCTCTCCTCTCCTGACGTGGCTGATAACAGATAGTAATAGATTGTATTCCCCTGTCCTACAGTCGGCCTCTCCTCTCCTGACGTGGCTGATAACAGATAGTAATAGATTGTATTCACCTGTCCTACAGTCGGCCTCTCCTCTCCTGACATGGCTGATAACAGATAGTAATAGATTGTATTCCCCTGTCCTACAGTCGGCCTCTCCTCTCCTGACATGGCTGATAACAGATAGTAATAGATTGTATTCCCCTGTCCTACAGTCGGCCTCTCCTCTCCTGACATGGCTGATAACAGATAGTAATAGATTGTATTCCCCTGTCCTACAGTCGGCCTCTCCTCTCCTGACATGGCTGATAACAGATAGTAATAGATTGTATTCCCCTGTCCTACAGTCGGCCTCTCCCCTCCTGACATGGCTGGTAACAGATAGTAATAGATTGTATTCCCCTGTCCTACAGTCGGCCTCTCCTCTCCTGAAGTGGCTGATAACAGATAGTAATAGATTGTATTCCCCTGTCCTACAGTCGGCCTCTCCCCTCCTGACATGGCAGATAACAGATAGTAATAGATTGTATTCCCCTGTCCTACAGTCGGCCTCTCCCCTCCTGACGTGGCTGATAACAGATAGTAATAGATTGTATTCCCCTGTCCTACAGTCGGCCTCTCCCCTCCTGACATGGCTGATAACAGATAGTAATAGATTGTATTCCCCTTTCCTACAGTCGGCCTCTCCCCTCCTGACGTGGCTGATAACAGATAGTAATAGATTGTATTCCCCTGTCCTACAGTCGGCCTCTCCCCTCCTGACGTGGCTGATAACAGATAGTAATAGATTGTATTCCCCTGTCCTACAGTCGGCCTCTCCCCTCCTGACGTGGCTGATAACAGATAGTAATAGATTGTATTCCCCTGTCCTACAGTCGGCCTCTCCCCTCCTGACATGGCTGATAACAGATAGTGATAGATTGTATTCCCCTGTCTTACAGTCCGCCTCTCCACTCCTGACATGGCTGATAACAGATAGTAATAGATTGTATTCCCCTGTCCTACAGTCGGCCTCTCCTCTCCTGACATGGCTGATAACAGATAGTAATAGATTGTAGTCACCTGTCCTACAGTCGGCCTCTCCCCTCCTGACGTGGCTGATAACAGATAGTAATAGATTGTAGTCACCTGTCCTACAGTCGGCCTCTCCGCTCCTGACGTGGCTGATAACAGATAGTAATAGATTGTATTCCCCTCTCCTACAGTCGGCCTCTCCCCTCCTGACATGGCTGATAACAGATAGTAATAGATTGTATTCTCCTGTCCTACAGTCGGCCTCTCCCCTCCTGACGTGGCTGATAACAGATAGTAATAGATTGTATTCCCCTGTCCTACAGTCGGCCTCTCCCCTCCTGACATGGCAGATAACAGATAGTAATAGATTGTATTCCCCTGTCCTACAGTCGGCCTCTCCTCTCCTGACATGGCAGATAACAGATAGTAATAGATTGTATTCCCCTCCTCCCCTCTTCCCCCTCCCCATACATTGTGTTTTTAGTGAATTTACTCCCTTAAGTGATATTTTTTTTCCTGTCATAAAACCTCCAGGACTGGTTGATCCTGGTGGACTGGATTGTGTTATCTGGAGATCAATAACCAGGTTGTCTTGCTTGGCAGGATATCTGATAAATGAGCAGTCACTGGGGCCCGGAGCCCCTGACACCTCACTACTAGAGATGAGCAAATTTCTCAAACGTTTGATTCGAAGTTCCAAAAAAAATTTGCTTCCATCCGAATTAATTTGCGGTGAATATCACTAAATAACAGCTATTTCCTGGCGTCAGAGAGCCTGTATAGCGGTGTAGAACACTGTGCCTTGCAGTAACACACATAGGGAGCCTACTGTGGTAGTGACACAATACTGGGAGTCAGTATGACACGCACATGACAGGCGTCGTTCTTAGAATCGATGAAAACTTCACTTATTTGGACAGTTACGGGGCCAAAACGGACTCAAGTGTGAACTCAGCCTTACAGGTCCACGTTAGTGCCAGGTAGAATGAACTGTGCCTGCCCTGCCTTTATCAGGCTTTTTTTATTGGTGTTGATTAGTGGGTGAAGAAATAAGGGGCATATTTGCCATTCTCTTCTAAGTAGAAAATAACAGGCCTTTTTGCCCTTTGCAATTACGTTTTTTCATCGAACAGTATGTCAGACAGAGAAGCGAGATTCCCTGCACAGGGGAGGGGCACATGCCTAAATGTTTCTGGAGCAGGCGCAGGTCGCAGCAGAGTAAGGGAGGGTGGCAGCAGGAGTCACTTACAGAGGCCTGAGCTACCAGTGTCAGCTAGCGGTCGTGTCTTGGCCTGCAACCCAATGGTTGTAGACTGGTTGACTCGGTCATCTAATTCATCTCAAGTCACATCAGACACCCCCAGCCAAGAGTCGGTGGGTTCGTCAGACACAACCCTTAGTTGGCATGGCCTGGGAGCAGGCTCTGTGCCCTCACCTGTCCTCAACCTGCCTCTGTTCTTTTCTGTTCCCTCAGCTAGAGAAGTACTCTATGCTGTGGGCTCAGATCCACTGTACAGTGAGGAGGAGGTATTATTATTATTGTTTATTTATATAGCACCATTAATTCCATGTTGCTGTACATTATTATATTAATCCCATGTGCTGTACATTATTATATTACTACCATGGTGATCTGTACATTATTATATTAATTCCATGGTGCTGTACATTATTATATTAATCCCATGTGCTGTACATTATTATATTAATCCCATGGTGCTCCGTACATTATTATATTAATTCCATGGTGCTCTGTACATTATTATATTAATCCCATGGTGCTCTGTACATTATTATATTAATCCCATGGTGCTCTGTACAAAATTATATTAATTCCATGGTGATGTACATTATTATATTAATTCCATGGTGCTGTACATTATTATATTAATTCCATGGTGCTGTACAAAATTATATTAATCCCATGGTGCTGTACATTATTATATTAATCCCATGGTGCTCTGTACATTATTATATTAATCCCATGGTGCTGTACATTATTATATTAATCCCATGGTGCTCTGTACATTATTATATTAATCCCATGGTGCTGTACATTATTATATTAATCCCATGGTGCTCTGTACATTATTATATTAATCCCATGGTGCTGTACATTATTATATTAATCCCATGTGCTGTACATTATTATATTACTACCATGGTGATCTGTACATTATTATATTAATTCCATGGTGCTGTACATTATTATATTAATCCCATGTGCTGTACATTATTATATTAATCCCATGGTGCTCCGTACATTATTATATTAATTCCATGGTGCTCTGTACATTATTATATTAATCCCATGGTGCTCTGTACATTATTATATTAATCCCATGGTGCTCTGTACAAAATTATATTAATTCCATGGTGATGTACATTATTATATTAATTCCATGGTGCTGTACATTATTATATTAATTCCATGGTGCTCTGTACATTATTATATTAATCCCATGGTGCTGTACATTATTATATTAATCCCATGGTGCTGTACATTATTATATTAATCCCATGGTGCTCTGTACATTATTATATTAATCCCATGGTGCTGTACATTATTATATTAATTCCATGGTGCTCTGTACATTATTATATTAATCCCATGGTGCTGTACATTATTATATTAATCCCATGGTGCTCTGTACATTATTATATTAATCCCATGGTGCTGTACATTATTATATTAACCCCATGGTGCTCTGTACATTATTATATTACTTCCATGGTGCTGTACATTATTATATTACTTCCATGGTGCTCTGTACATTATTATATTAATCCCATGGTGCTGTACATTATTATATTAATCCCATGGTGCTCTGTACATTATTATATTAATCCCATGGTGCTGTACATTATTATATTAATTCCATGGTGCTCTGTACATTATTATATTAATCCCATGGTGCTCTGTACATTATTACATTAATCCCATGGTGCTGTACATTATTATATTAATCCCATGGTGCTCTGTACATTATTATAATAATCCCATGGTGCTCTGTACATTATTATATTAATTCCATGGTGCTGTACATTATTATATTAATCCCATGGTGCTCTGTACATTATTATATTAATTCCATGGTGCTCTGTACATTATTATATTAATTCCATGCTGCTGTACATTATTATATTAATCCCATGGTGCTCTGTACATTATTACATTAATCCCATGGTGCTGTACATTATTATATTAATCCCATGGTGCTCTGTACATTATTATAATAATCCCATGGTGCTCTGTACATTATTATATTAATTCCATGGTGCTGTACATTATTATATTAATCCCATGGTGCTCTGTACATTATTATATTAATTCCATGGTGCTCTGTACATTATTATATTAATTCCATGCTGCTGTACATTATTATATTAATCCCATGGTGCTGTACATTATTATATTAATTCCATAATGCTTTACATTTGAGGGTTTACATACGGTACACAAGATATACAAAACAGATATAATACTAACAGTGATCACTGGCACAGTGGGAGGAGGGAGGGGCCTGCTCCCGCAAGTGCAGAGGGAGAAGGGATTGGCAGAGGTGGGGCGGCCGATGAAGAATGGGGGGAGGGGTGTACTAAGCGAGTGACGCAATTTAAGGTGGACTGGAGGGGGACGAGAGTATTTGCTGGGAGGCCATGGAGAAGGGTGGTTACAGTAGTCTAATCGGGAGATTATGAGGGCATGGACTAGCATCTTTGTAGTTTCCGGGGTGAGGAAGGAGCGGATTCGATGAATGTTCTTGAGTTGGAGGCGGCAGAAGGTGTTGAGGGTTTGGATGTGCGGCTTGAAGGCTAGGTCAGAGTCTAAGGCTATCCCAAAGCAGTGGACCCGTGGGACTGGAGAAAGTGTAGAGGACAGTCAGCAGCTACTGCTCAGCCAAGATCTGGAGGAGACATCCGCCACTTCCTCCGGGTAGGCGGGCAAGTAGTGATGAGGAGAGTGGCGTGGGAGCTGGTGTTGGAGGAGGACATCAGTGACCTGCAGACAGTAGTGGATGATGATGTAGCCGATCGTAATTGGTATTGGGGGCTTCATCTTCGATTAGGCGAAGAGAGTTGCAGCTTGTTAATGAGGCAGCGGGGGAGTCAGCAGGGTGGCAGCAGTGTGAGGGCCGGGAGCTAAACGTGCCCAGTGGCATGCACCCCATTTCAGGAAGCCAAGGCTCCACCACCTCAGCCAAAGGAAGCTGTGTGTCCTTCCCATCATCTGCTGGTCATGATGATCCTGCTCCTCCTCCTAGTCAGTCATTGCATCAGCAATCCATCACAGAAGCGATTTTGAAGAGACAACAATATGCGTGCACTCATCCAACAGTGCAGAAGCTGAACCTACTCCTGTCCAAGTTGCTGGTGCTGCAGTCCCTCCCTTTCCACTTGGTGGACTCTGCACCTTTCAGAGAACTGATGGCTTGTGCCGAGCTGAGGTGGAGAGTCCCAAGCCGTCATTCCTTCGCCCAAAAGGCAGTACCAGCCCTGCACAAATATGTAGAAGACAAGGTGGGCCAGTCCTTGAGCCTATCGGTGTCTGCTAAAGTGCACGGCAGCGCCGCCTCATCCTCCACTGTCTCCTCAGCCTCCACTGCAGGGACAATTCCCATTGCTCCTCCAGCATACCACATGTGCAGGGCACAGCGGTGTCACGCTGTTCTACACCTCGTTTGCCGGGATGAACAAAGTCAGACAGGGGAGGAACTGCTCTTTCTCCTCAATCAAGAAATCAAATCCTGGCTTTCTCCGCAACACCTCAAAATTGGAGCCATGGTGACCGACAACGGGAAGAACATGGTGTCGACGCTTCGTCAAGGAGGGCCCAGCCATGGGTCCTGCATGGCGCACATGTTCAATCTGGTTGTCAAGCGTTTCCTTAAGTGTTTCACCCATCTGCAAGACATCCTAAAAATGTCAAGGAAACTTTGCATACACTTCAGCCACTTGTACACCGCCAAGCACACCCTCCTTGAGCTGCAGTAGCAGAACGGCCTCCCACAACATAGGCTGATATGCGATGTTTCCACCCGTTGGAATTCCACCCTCCATATGTTGGGTCAACTATATAAACAGAGAAAATCCATAAACGATTTCTTTATGATCAAAGCAGACAGTTGTGTACAGTGTACAGTTCTGCTAAAAAATTTACATATCCCGGCAGATTTTTTGTTTTTTTGGCCTTTTTTCAGAGAATATGAATGATAACACAAAAACTTTTTCTCCACTCATGGTTCGTGGTTGGTTGAAGCCATTTATTGTCAGACTTCCGTGTTTTCTCTTTTTAAATCATAATGACAACCAAAAACATCAAAATGACCCGGTTCAAAAGTTCACATACCCCAGTTCTTAATACCGTGTATTGCCCCCTCTAACATCAATGACAGCTTGAAGTCTTTTGTGGTAGTTGTGGATGAGGCTCTTTATTTTCTCAGATGGTAAAACTGCCCATTCTTCTTGACAAAAAGTCTCCAGTTCCTGTAAATTCCTGGGCTGTCTTGCATGGCCTGCGCGTTTGAGATCTCCCCAGAGGGGCTCAATGATATTGAGGTCAGGAGACTGAGATGGCCACTCCAGAACCTTCACTTTCTTCTGCTGTAGCCAAAGACAGGTCGACTTGGCCTTGTGTTTTGGATCGTTGTCATGTTGGAACCTCCAAGTACATCCCATGCGCAGCTTCCTGGCTGATGAGGGCAGATTTGCCTCCAGTATTTGCTGATAATGTGCTGCATTCATCTTTCCTTTAACTTTCACCAAGTTTCCTGTGCCTTTAGCACAACTGTAACTTTAACGTTAGCCAGTGGCAGCTCATGCGTGACACCTGCCATTTGCTCGTTCCCTTTGAGGAGGCCACTTTGTTAGTCAGTCGCCAGGACTACGGGATGAACAACGTCATTCCACTGATTCACATCCTGGAAAAGATGTTTCAATCTGGCTGGTCAGGGGACTGGAGATGTGGCGTCTACATCTCACGGCCACATGAGCCCTGTGGGGGCTGAACTGGAGGAGGGGGAAGGAGGACATTGGAGCACAAACAATATGTAGCCAAATGGAAGGAGAGGAGGAGCAGGAGCAACCACAATATCCAGAGGGAGATGAGGATGATGAGGCAGATGACCCAGACACACCATGGCAGTATGCAGTGGAGATGGATGCAGGGAGTCCCTCGGAGTCACTTGGGCAAATGGCCTGTAGCATACTGACTTCCTTGCACAGTGACAGCCGAATTGTCACCATTTGGCAGTGGGATGACTACTGGCTCTCCACCATGTTAAACCCTCGCTATGGGGTCTTTTTCACACACGCTGAGAGGGAGGACAAACTGAACTAATATAGAGATATCCTATGTAGTAAGTTGGCTGCTGCCTATCTGCGCCATCGTCCATCCTCTCGTATGTCTGACCGGGGGGAGCCCTGAGAGCTCAACTTGTACTGGCATGGCAGCTGTGGGGAGGGGGGGGGGGGGGGTGGCAGGAGCACTATCGGCTCCATCAGCACAATGGGAACAAATTGGCGAATATGGTCCTCCTTATGGGATTAGACCCTAATAAACACCTTTAAATAAGTGATAATAACCGCTAAGAACTATTATTGACAATACTGTTTTTAAAAATGGCCTTCGAATATGGTCGGTTATGTCTTTCCCCACGTTAAAGGTGTTTATTACAGATAAGTGCAGATATTATTGGATGATAATTCAGTTTTCTTTGGCACAATAGTACTGACTAATGTTATGCCTTGTAAGAACAGTGAATAAGCCCCTTATAACAAACACCTTTAAAAAGGCGTTTTTTAGATACGTGCAGATATTAGTGGATAATAATTCACTGTTTTTTGCTGTACTGCACTGCAAAAGGCTTGTTGTGTTCCACCTTGAA
Source organism: Leptodactylus fallax (assembly GCA_947044405.1). NCBI lineage: Eukaryota > Metazoa > Chordata > Amphibia > Anura > Leptodactylidae > Leptodactylus > Leptodactylus fallax. Next base: position 424,387 of record CAMRHE010000604.1, read on the forward strand.
GACAGATATGAGTAATGAGCAGCAGTATAAAGGCAGTGAGTGCTGCAATGTGAATTATGCTGCAAATTTTTGCTGTAAATGATCCTGCAACCACCCCAAATTCTTCTCTCAATTCCTCCCTATCCTTCCCCTACACTTGTAATCCTCTTTCCCTGAACTTCTGTTTTCTAAGTCTTTCCCTAGCTCCTGCTGACACCTATCCCTACATTAAGAGCAATGTGGAATGCCGGTACCTAAAATGGCCGAGGGTTTTTATAGGGCTGTGACATCACAGGTCCTGCTGGCTGCTGATTAGCTGCACGATTGGCATTGTGGGTGATCCCGCGCTCCCAGAGTCCCTTGCCCCTTGTCCTAACATGTGCGGTGGCCATTTTTAAAAAAAAATGCATCAAAGCGGGAGGAAATACGGAATTGTGGCGAATTGAAGATTTCCTGAAATTTGGATCGCATTCCACTTCTGCAGCTTTGATTTGCTCATCTCTACTCACTACGGTCAGATATTGAATGGAGTGTCAGTCACACATGTCCTCCATTCAGTGGGGTTGACAGTCACATCCAAGCTCTGCACTCAGTGATCTGCCTCAGTCTTGCAGACTATACGGGGTGCGGAGTACAGGGGTGGGCAGTCTCGTCTATCTCTGATCACCATTAGGAATGGGGCGCTCAGGACCTCTGTTGTAGTTATCATAGGGGTCCAGCATTCAGACATTTATCACCTACTCTGTGGATATCTTGTGGATAGATGGTACATGTCCTTTGTGGCAGTGTCCCTATAACCCTCAGGTGCACCTATAGATGGTGCAGGATTGTTGTAGGATCAGAAGTTGTGCACTGCTTGTGGTTCATCCTGCCCAGAGGTAAGTGAGTGTGACCAGGTGTGACTAATCCTATGCCCTTGAGTAATTCATCATCAGCAAATGTGACCATTTTTAGAAAAACAGAAGTTTTGGCAGTTTGCTGGTCTACAAGCTCTACAAGCACTTGATGGGGGGCACTTACTTTATCACACTTGGATTTTTCATTTTGGCCTAGATTTTGTTACATAAATAATGTCCCGGTATATTCTGTGTGATCGTCTTCATCTAAGGTCGGATTTACCTAATTTTAAGAACATCTGAGGATCAGATGTTTTTATTACATCCTGATAGGTAACAATCGTAGTACATAAAGATGGCCGACAGCAGTATTCTCATGGCTATATATCAGCTCTTAGGCGGGTACAGAAGAGCAGTGTCATGGCCGACCCTCCTGTCCAGCCAGACATTGGTCTGTAGAGACAGATCCTACAACATTCCTTCAGACAGGACCGATGACTTATATAGACAAACAACCCCATCAATCAGCAGCGGGCGCTAAGACTTATGCAAACACTCCATCTATGTGACATTACTGCTATACTCCCTGTACAGCGGGGGCATCACTAGCATCAAGTGCACCTGCCCATATAGGTCTCTTGTAGGACACTTTAAAGGAGTAGTCCAGGAATTATAGGAAACTCATGGGCAGCGAGTGGGTGAAAATCCTCAGCTACCCCCGATGCTCCATTGTACAGTCTCAGCCTCATTTCCCTCCTATGTCCAGATTTTCCAGGCCAGAAGCGGAGAGGGAATGGAATAATTGGCGAGGGGGGGGAGGGGGAGGGGTCTGACATGGACAGGCTGGAGACCTCAGTGTAACACCTGGGTCAGACGTAAGAAGGATTCCTGTACTGCAGGTCATACCGAGAATGCAAAACACTAAAGGACTCATCCGTGTATAGTCACCGACTAATAATAATAATGGTGTAAAATATTATAAGACAAAGTACCAGATGCTAAGAACACCTAAAGAGACTCCAGACACCGACCCTTATAGAAGATCTCCTATATCTGCATGCAGATTAATTAATAATAATAAATCTAATAATCTGCTGATATACTGATATACACCAGCATTATATACACCAGCATTATATACACCAGTAATATATACATTATTATATACACCAGCATTATACACACCAGTATTATATACATTATATACACTAGTATTATATACAGCAGCATTATATACACTAGTATTACATACATTATATACACTAGTATTTTATACATTATATACACCGCTATTATATACACTAGCCTAATATACACCAGTATTATTTACACTAGTATTATATACACCAGATATATATACACCAGCAATATAAACACCAGTATTATATACATTATATACACTAGTATTATATACAGCAGCATTATATACAGTAGTATTATATACATTATATACACTAGTATTTTATACATTATATACACCGCTATTATATACACTAGCCTATAATACACCAGTATTATATACACCAGCATTATATACACCAGCATTATATACACCAGAATTATATACATTAGTATTATATAAACCAGTATTATACACACCAGTATTATATACACTAGTATTATACACCAGTATTATATACACCAGTATTATATAAACTAACCTAATATACAACAGTATTATATACACCAGCATTATATACACCAGTATAATATACATTATATACACCAGTATTATATACACTAGTATTATATACATTTGTATTATATAAACCAGTATTATACACACCAGTATTATATACACCAGTAATATATACACCAGCATTATATACACTAGTATTATACACCAGTATTAAATACACTAGTGTTATACACTAGTATTATATACATTTGTATTATATAAACCAGTATTATACACACCAGTAATATATACACCAGCAATATATACACTAGTATTATACACCAGTATTAAATACACTAGCATTACACACCCGTATTATATAAACTAACCTAATATACAACAGTATTATATACACCAGCATTATATACAACATTATATACACCAGTATAATATACATTATTATATACACTAGTATTATATACACCAGCATTATATACACCAGTATAATATACATTATTATATAAACCAGCATTATATACACTAGCATTATACACCAGTATTATATACACCAGTATTATATAAACTAACCTAATATACAACAGTATTATATACACCAGCATTATATACAACATTATATACACCAGTATAATATACAACATTATATACACTAGTATTATATACACCAGCATTATATACACCAGTATAATATACATTATTATATAAACCAGCATTATATACACTAGCATTATACACCAGTATTATATACACCAGTATTATATAAACTAACCTAATATACAACAGTATTATATACACCAGCATTATATACAACATTATATACACCAGTATAATATACAACATTATTATATACACTAGTATTACATGCCATGAGTAAGGGACATCGTTCCGAAACGCGTAGGCTGTTACTAACCACTGAACCTATGGAGTGATTTTTTATTGGAAAAATAAAAGTTATTTTTTATATTAATATGCCTTGGATTTGGTGCTGAATACAATTTTTTACCTATACAGCTTATTACTATTGGGTCCAGACGTCCAGGACCTTCTGTCTTCGTGCACCATTTCTACTACTTACACGGACTGCTGAATATATCTACGGGTGGTGAGCTGTATATTTTGTTTGACTGTACTAGTATTACATACACCAGCATTATATACAACATTATATACACCAGTATAATATACAACATTATTATATACACTAGTATTATATACACCAGCATTATATACACTAGTATTATATACACCAGCATTATATACACTAGTATTATATACATTTGAATTATATAAAGCAGTATTATACACACCAGTATTATATACACCAGCATTATATACACTAGTATTATTCACCAGTATTATATACACTAGTGTTATACACCAGTATTATATACAACATTATTATATACACCAGTATTATATACAACATTATATACCCCAGTATTATATACACTAGAAATATATACAATAGTATAATATACACTAGTATTATATACACCAGTATTATATACAACATTATATACCCCAGTATTATATACACTAGAAATATATACAATAGTATAATATACACTAGTATTATATACACCAGTATTATATACACCAGTGTTATATACAGAGACTTGCACTCCCATATAAGTGGAATAGAGGATATTTCTCATTTGCCCCTAGGCTATTTTAAGTTGAGTATGCTCTGGATCCTATTTGCCCTGTGTTCACATTGTAGACCTGTTCTGGGTCCAAGAGAGGTATGTTATTGCCCCATGTTCACATTGTAGATTTATTTTGGGTTTAATTTGGGTTTAATAGAGGCATTAGTATAGGGTCCCACCTTAATGAGGTCGCCTTGTCGGGGCAGGTGGGCTTCCTACTGTTTGATCAAATATGTATAACTAAGAACCTCAAAATTTTACTTTTAAAACCATATTAATTTGGGGGGGCCAATAAAAGCAGTAATGCTATCTCTGTTTTCTAAAAACCCTTGGGGTGTGTCAGAGTGCCGCCACACTTTTTTTTTTTAAAAAAAAAATATAAAAAAAAAAAAAAAAAAAAAAAAAAAACACCACAACACCACTTCAAATTTTAAAAAACCCCCCATAATACCCCCCCCCCCCCCTATATATATATATGGACAGTGCACAGTACTACTTCTATTTTTTATATATGGACAGTGCACAGTACTACTTCTATTTTAAAAAACGCCACCCCTTTTAAAAACCCCTTTAAAACCACAACACCTCTATTTAAAAACCTATTAAAAAACACAACAATTTATATATATGGACAGTGCACAGTACTACTTCTATTTTATATATATGGACAGTGCACAGTACTACTTCTATTTTATATATATATGGACAGTGCACAGTACTACTATCTTATTTATATAGACAGTGCACAGTACTACTATTTTATATATATGGACTGTGCACAATTACTTTTTTTTTTTTTTAATAAGGGAGTGCACAGTACTACTTCTATTTTATATATATATATATATATATATATATATATATATATATATATGGGCAGTGCACAGTACTACTTCTATTTTATATATATATATATATATATATGGACAGTGCACAGTACTACTATTTTATATATATATATGGACAGTGCACAGTACTAATCCTAATTTATATATGAACATTGCAAAGTACTATTTCTATTTTATATGGACAGTGTACAGTACTACTTCTATTTTATATATGGACAGTGTACAGTACTACTATTTTATATATATATATGGGCAGTGCACAGTACCACTATTTTAATTTTATATATACAGTCATATGAAAAAGTTTGGGCACCCCTATTAATTTAAAACATTTTTATTTTTAAATTTTTGGTTTTTTCAACCACCTTTTTAATTTTATAAAAATAAAAAATTATGGGAACAATAAAATTTTTGATTTTAAAAAAGTTTTTTTTTTTTTAAAAAAAAATTTTTTTTTTTTTTTAAAAAAAATTTTTCGGTGCCGAAGTATGGGCGCCCCCACAAAAAAAAAATAAAAATAATTTTTAAAATTTCCTTTTTTTTAAAAAAAAACCCTTTTTTCCCTTTTTTTTTTTTTTTTTTTTTTTTTTTTTTTTTTGTTGATGTTTTTTTTTTTTTTTTTTTTTTAAAAAAAAATTTTTTTTTTTTTATTTTTGATGGTCGCCGAGCATGGACAGCCCGCTTCAAATTATCCCACAGATGTTCAATGATATTCAGGTCTGGGGACTGGGATGGCCATTCCAGAACATTGTAATTGTTCCTCTGCATGAATGCCTGAGTAGATTTGGAGCTGTGTTTTGGATCATTGTCTTGCTGAAATATCCATCCCCGGCGTAACTTCAAATTCGTCACTGATTCTTGTACATTATTCTCAAGAATCTGCTGATACTGAGTTGAATCCATGCGACCCTCAACTTTAACAAGATTCCCGGTGCCGGCATTGGCCACACAGCCCCAAAGCATGATGGAACCTCCACCAAATTTTACAGTGGGTAGCAAGTGTTTTTCTTGGAATGCTGTGTTTTTTTGACGCCATGCATAACGCCTTTTTGTATGACCAAACAAGTCAATCTTTGTTTCATCAGTCCACAGGACCTTCTTCCAAAATGAAGCTGGCTTGTCCAAATGTGCTTTTGCATATCTCAGGCGACTCTGTTTGTGGCGTGCTTTCAGAAACGGCTTCTTTCGCATCACTCTCCCATACAGCTTCTCCTTGTGCAAAGTGTGCTGTATTGTTGACTGATGCACAGTGACACCATCTGCAGCAAGATGATGCTGCAGCTCTTTGGAGGTGGTCTGTGGATTGTCCTTGACTGTTCTCACCATTCTTCTTCTCTGCCTTTCTGATATTTTTCTTGGCCTGCCACTTCTGGGCTTAACAAGAACTGTCCCTGTGGTCTTCCATTTCCTTACTATGTTCCTCACAGTGGAAACTGACAGGTTAAATCTCTGAGACAACTTTTTGTATCCTTCCCCTGAACAACTATGTTGAACAATCTTTGTTTTCAGATCATTTGAGAGTTGTTTTGAGGAGCCCATGATGCCACTCTTCAGAGGAGATTCAAATAGGAGAACAACTTGCAATTGGCCACCTTAAATACCTTTTCTCATGATTGGATACACCTGGCTATGAAGTTCAAAGCTCAGTGAGGTTACAAAACCAATTTTGTGCTTCAGTAAGTCAGTAAAAAATAGTTGGGAATTTAAAAAAAAAAAAAATTAAAAGGGTCACAAAATTTTTCCCCCCGTTAAATTTTTTTTTTATTCAATTTTCCTTTTTTTTTTTTATTAAAAAAAACCTTTTTTTTTTCTTTAAAAATTTTTTTTTCTTTTTTTTTTTAATAAAAAAAAATAAAATTTTTTTTTTCCACAAACAAAAATTTTAAAAAAAAAAAATATTAATATTAAAGGGGGGCCCCCTTTTTTTTTTTATTTTTTTTTGTTAAGTGTACTTTTTAAAATTTTTTATATATTAAAAATATTTTATATTATTTTTTTTTTTTATATATGGACAGTGTACAGTACTACTATTTTATATATGGGCAGTGCACAGTACTATTCTATTTTATATATGGGCAGTGCACAGTACTACTTCTATTTTATATATGGGCAGTGCACAGTACTACTATTTTATATATGGACAATGCACAGTACTACTTCTATTTTATATATGGGCAGTGCACAGTACTACTATTTTATATATGGACAGTGTACAGTACTACTTCTATTTTATATATGTGCACAGTACTACTATTTTATATATATGGAGAGTGCGGGGAAAGGGATATATTTTGGTTTTTAGGCAAATTTGGGGGGGGGGGTAAAGGGGGGAGGGGGGGGGGGTTGGGGGGTTTGGGGGGGGGGGGGGGGGGGGGGGGGGGGGGGGGGGGGGGGGGGGGGGGGGAAAGGGGGGGGGGGGGGGGGGGGGGGGGGGGGGAAGGGAGGGGGGGGGGTGGGGGTGTGGGGTGTGGAGAAAAAGGGGGGGGGGGGGGGGAAGGGAGAAAAAAAAAAAAAAAAGGGAGGGGAGGGTGCTGGGTAATGTTTTTTTTTTATTTTTACCTTAATGTGTTAGGAGGGGGGGGGGGGTGGGTGTGGGGAGGGGGAGGGGGTAAGAGAGAGAGATGAGGATGGTGGTGTGGTGTGGGTGGGGGCATAGAAAGTAGTGCAAGAGTGAAGAAATCTTGAAGATCCATGTCTTGTATGTGTATATATAGTGTGAATTGTCAGTTTCTTGTATTACACCATGTCTGAAGAAGAGAGCTAGCACTCTCAAAAACTTACTATCAAAAATACTCAGCCTCTAAAAGCTATGGCCGGATTTCTTCCCTTTATCACAGTCATAGGCAGGGCTTCTAAACAGTAAGAGCAGTGAGACTATGGAGCTGACTGTCACAGGATGCCACAGGGTGAGGTTTATAGGGTGGACTTGGTGGACTCATGGATACCATGTTTGATGTGTCATTTCAGCAGCGATGCTCTGATTACAGGTCTATAAACCACGACAGACCTGACAGAGGTCACCAGGGATGGACAGATTCAAAATCATTCAACAGTACAGCCAGGCAGCAGGAGAAGCAAGTAGGATGCTCAGAGGCTGAAAATAAAAGTAACAAAATAAAAAAGTTTTTAAAAGTATAAAAAAAACCCCACAAAAAATACAAAATTTCATATCACCCCTCTTTTCCTAGATCATGTATAAAAATAAACAAAAATAAACTCTTTAAGTGTCCCCGCGCTCAAAAATGCCCGAACTATTAAAATAGAAAAATATTTATCCCCTACGGTGACCGCCATAGCGGGGAAAAATGGAAATGTCTAAATGGCGGTTTTATCAACACTTAAATAGAATAAAAAATGATCAAACAATCAGACCTTCCCCAAACTTGTGGTGGCACAAAGAAGTTTTTCTATTTTTTTAAAAGTTATTAAACATTAAAAATACCCTATAAATGTATTATTAATGTGATTGTACACAGAATACAGGTAACATGTCATTACCTGTATGAGAAATATTACCTGGATGAGAAATATAAAGGAAGGACGTCTACTTCTACCTGCTGGCTCCACTACTGGTTCTGACTTAAAAAAACAGCATCAAAAACTGCCTGTGTGATTTCATCCTTACTACAATATCATTATAATAATAAGTAAGAGCCGCAGCCTATACACAAGTACAAGGGGCAAGCACTGGGGGGCGATGTGTTATGTGATCACTATGGAAATATAGATCCATCTACAGCGAATCCTGAATATTCCCCACCATGGACATATGAGCGCCCCCTATAGTAACTCTCCTATATTGTACATAACTGGTGTCGTCTCCTCAGCATGGTCCTCGCCTGTCGCCGTCCTCTGTAGAAGTGAGCAGCTCCTGCAGTGTAAGGTCTTCTATGCAGGGGCCATCATTGTGATGTCATCAAGGTTTGGTGATGTCATAATAGACTTCAGTGCTAAAGGTCAAACTCATTTGCATATGCAGTTTTTTTTTATGTTTTTTAAACCCTGAAACCCCTTTAATGCCCCTTTAATAATCCCCAGTCTGGTCTTCTGTATCTTTATCTTGTTACATTCTTTGTTCTACAGTGCTGGCCAAAAGTATTGGCACCCCTGCAATTCTGTCAGATAATACTCCATTTCTTCCAGAAAATGATTGCAATCACAAATGCTTTGGTAATAATATCTTCATTTAATTTGTCATCAATGGAAAACCACAAAAAGAATTGTCAAAAAGCCAAATTGGATATAATTCCACACCAAACATAAAAAAGGGGGTGGACAAAAGTATTGGCACCCTTTGAAAAATCATGTGATGCTTCTCTAATTTGTGTAATTAACAGTACCTGTTACTTACCTGTGGCACATAACAGGTGGTGGCAATAACTAAATCACACTTGCAGACAGTTGAAATGGATTAAAGTTGACTCAACCTCTGTCCTGTGTCCTTGTGTGTACTACATTGAGCATGGAGAAAAGAAAGAAGACCAAAGAACTGTCTGAGGACTTGAGAAGCAAAATTGTGAGGAAGCATGAGCAATCTCAAGGCTACAAGTCCATCTCCAAAGACCTGAATGTTCCTGTGTCTACCGTGCGCAGTGTCATCAAGAAGTGTAAAGCCCATGGCACTGTGGCTAACCTCCCTAGATGTGGACGGAAAAGAAAAATTGACGAGAGATTTCAACGAAAGATTGTGCGGATGGTGGCTAAAGAACCTCGACTAACATCCAAACAAGTTCTAGCTGCCCTGCAGTCCGAGGGTACAACAGTGTCAGCCCGTACTATCTGTCGGCGTCTGAATGAAAAGGGACTCTATGGTAGGATACCCAGGAAGACCCCACTTCTGACCCAGAGACATAAAAAAGCCAAAACTTACCTGAGAAAGCCAAAAACTTTTTGGAAGAATGTTCTCTGGTCAGATGAGACAAAAGTAGAGCTTTTTGGGAAAAGGCATCAACATAGAGTTTACAGGAAAAAAAAAAGAGGCCTTCAAAGAAAAGAACACGGTCCCTACAGTCAAACATGGCGGAGGTTTCCTGATGTTTTGGGGTTGCTTTGCTGCCTCTGGCACTGGACTGCTTGACCGTGTGCATGGCATTATGAAGTCTGCAGCATAATGTAGGGCCCAGTGTGAGAAAGCTGGGTCTCCCTCAGAGGTCATGGGTCTTCCAGCAGGACAATGACCCAAAACACACTTCAAAAAGCACTAGAAAATGGTTTGATAGAAAGCACTGGAGACTTGTAAAGTGGCAGCAATGAGTCCAGACCTGAATCCCATAGAACACCCAAGGAGAGATCTCACAATGGCAGTTTGGAGAAGGCGCCCTTCACATCTCAGGGACCTGGAGAAATTCCAGCAGAGCATTGTAAGAAACTCATTGATGGTTACCGGAAGCGGTTGTTCGCAGTTATTTTGTCTAAAGGTTGTGCTACCAAGTATTAGGCTGAGGGTGCCAATACTTTTGTCAGGCCCATTTTTGGAGTTTTGTGTAAAATGATCAATGATTTGACTTTTTTTTCATTCTCTTTTGTGTTTTTTCTTTGCAAGCAAAATAAATGAAGATCTTATTACCAAAGCATTTGTGATTGCAATCATTTTCTGGAAGAAATTGAGTATTATCTGACAGAATTGCAGGGGTGCCAATACTTTTGGCCAGCACTGTACATTTCTAATATCAGGGCTATAAAATACAATCTGGTGACATAAAATGAGGTGACATCTAATACAGTAATAATGTGCAGAAGAGGATATATGACTGCTTGCTACATGCACCTCAGGAAATCTTCCTGTCATTTCCAGACTAAATACTACAAATGCCATATTCATTTTTAAAACTAGATTCTACAATAGCGCCCCCTAAGACAATATGTCCACCTTATTTATCCACCACCCCTACTTGTACTGACGCCTACAATATTTTCTGTATTATACAGGAGCCCCCCTCCCCCCGCACTCCAGTGAGAAGCCGTGTTCAAATATCAGCGAGCGATAGAGTAACACAGGAAAGATACAGAAGGGACAGGAAGTAGATTCAGCGCAGAATTTCACAGAAAGGAGACAAAATCTATCAATAAAGTTATTACAATATTTATTAATGTCACAAATGTGGCCAGAAAATCAGAAGTTGTTGTAAATTTTAGTTTAGGTGCAGTGTAATGGATAATGGGGGGTACAGCGGCCGTCACCCTATATCATCACCTATTACAGTGGTGTCTGCAACTGTTGTAACCCCTATAGTTATACCAGTAATGGAGAGAGCGTAATATCAACTCCAGAGTGTGACTAACCTATAGTAAGATAGTAGTCATATTCTAGTACATAGCAGCAGTATTATAGTAGTTATATTCCTGTACATAGGAGGTATTATTATAGTAGTTATATTCTAGTACATAGCAGCAGTATTATAGTAGTTATATTCCTGTACATAGGAGTAGTATTATATTAGTTATATTCTTGTACATAGGCGCAGTATTATAGTAGTTATATTCTTGTACATAGGGGCAGTATTATAGTAGTTATATTCTTGTACATAGGAGCAGTATTATAGTAGTTATATTCTTGTACATAGGAGCAGTATTATACTAGTTATATTCTTGTACATAGGAGGCAGTATTATAGTAGTTATATTCCTGTACATAGGGGGCAGTATTATAGTAGTTATATTCCTGTACATAGGAGGTAGTATTATAGTAGTTATATTCTTGTACATAGGGGGCAGTATTATAGTAGTTATATTCTTGTACATAGGAGCAGTATTATAGTAGTTATATTCTTGTACATAGGAGCAGTATTATAGTAGTTATATTCTTGTACATAGGAGCAGAATTATAGTAGTTATATTCTTGTACATAGGAGGTAGTATTATAGTAGTTATATTCTTGTACATAGGAGGTAGTATTATAGTAGTTATATTCTTGTACATAGGAGCAGTATTATAGTAGTTATATTCTTGTACATAGGAGGTAGTATTATAGTAGTTATATTCTTGTACATAGGAGTAGTATTATAGTAGTTATATTCTTGTACATAGGAGTAGTATTATAGTAGTTATATTCTTGTACATAGGAGTAGTATTATAGTAGTTATATTCTTGTACATAGGGGGCAGTATTATAGTAGTTATATTCTTGTACATAGCAGTAGTATTATAGTAGTTATATTCCTGTACATAGGAGCAGTATTATAGTAGTTATATTCTTGTACATAGGAGCAGTATTATAGTAGTTATATTCTTGTACATAGGAGCAGTATTATAGTAGTTATATTCTTGTACATAGGAGCAGTATTATAGTAGTTATATTCTTGTACATAGGAGCAGTATTATAGTAGTTATATTCTTGTACATAGGAGGTAGTATTATAGTAGTTATATTCTTGTACATAGGAGCAGTATTATAGTAGTTATATTCTTGTACATAGGAGCAGTATTATAGTAGTTATATTCTTGTACATAGGAGCAGTATTATAGTAACACTACATAATATTCTTGCACCTAGTATTCCACATCAACATAGAATTAGTAATATCCAGGTTCCTATGTAAAACAGTTTTTTAAGGCTATATGGGACAGTGACTGACAATGTCTGTAAAAGCGCTGCGGAATATGATGGCGCTATACAAGAAACTTACATAATAAATACATAAGGCTATTGTGAGTAATAGGATCACATTTACTTCCATCGCTTTAATTCCATTCTCTATCAAGCACAATGTAACATTTCAATCATCTTTTATTATTTATTTGGTACAATGTGAATGCCGGATGCAATATGTGAGTATAACAACACAATCCTTAATCCATAGACTAAATGGCCATCAGTACAACATTAATAACTATATAAACCAGGGCTCGTCCAGACACTGCTGTAATTCTCATCCTCAGGATCTCCAGCCCATCACGATCATCCCAATAGATCAGATTCCAGAGACAAACAAGAAGAGATCTGAACTGTTACCAAACAGACAGATCTATTGGATGTATAAACTACAGACGATCAGACCTAAAGGTGAAACTATCACAGACAGCTAAAAGCACAATCTATTTCTATTCTTTATTTAGTTTCAACCACATTATTGCATATGCATGTTTCCTCTCTATATACTCTCTGTTCTTATCTGCTGTTTTTTTCCCCTTTGTAATATTTTACTTTTCTTTCTCCTATTTTTTTTTTTAACATAGAAAGAAAGAAACATACGAAAAAGAAAAAGTACGATTGGGTGACATCTTGTGGCTCTTCTACATTACTGCAACTACTTGTGGACAAGACGTATTATGCTGAGCTCTGAGGACCTCTAGTGGTGACACCCTATACTATCTATAGAGACTGATCGTAGTTGATTCTCCTCTAAACACTAAGCTGTAAATTTCTGGTAAGATGTCTTAATAGAAAGGGGAATGAAAAATTGAGCCTTGAAATTCATAGGCGGCTTCTTCTTGTCCAGGTTTCCTGAGGTGCGTTTCTTCACTTCTACTATCTGTGTCTAAAAATATGTTCTAAAAAGATTATTGAGATTATAAAACGTATTTCTTCTATATATATATAAAAATGAGTTTTTGTCTGTCTGTTCTTTATGTGCGACCAAACGACTGGACCGATCCTCACCAAATTTGGCACACAAGTACATCAGGTGTCCGGGAATATTTTAGACCAGGTCTCAACTCTAAAGGATGTACCGTTCCTAAGATACAGTATTCCCAAAAAATGACCAGCATTAGCTAATACAAGCCTGCAAGGTCTTTCACTCATATTCCGCCTGCCATACACACGGTCACATGTCCCTTATCAGCCAATAGAAGCTCGCAGGCGCTTACTCTCCTCAGGCACACAACTTTACACCAGGTTTCCATAGCAACCAAGCAATTTATGACCTGTATTAGTCAAAAGCAGTTCACAGGTCCTTAAATATTCAGTCATATCACGTGTATCAGCCAATATAAGTTCATATTTCATTTACCAGGTTTCCATAGCAACACAGCCATAAATAGACTGTACCTATACTGGACTGCCATACTGGATGTCAAGTGCAAAACTGGCCAATTCTTATGGGGCCATTACACAAACAAAAAATGAAATATACCCGTGCGAAGCCGGGTCCTTCTGCTAATATTATATATATCTAATATCTCAGATGTCCTTTAATTGCATAGAAAAATATAGGAATCTGCCGCCAAGTATTGTGTCTACACCCTGATGGACGCTGCATCAAAGGTTTGTGATATAATGTGTCTATCAAGCCAAAGGACATTGATAGACACATTCTATATAGGAACACATTCTGAGGAAAAATATCCAGACATAGAAAGCCAATTCTATGTCCGTCACTTAGGAAACTACATCAGTAATAAAGAAGGGTCTAACCTAGAAAAAGCCTCCTGTAGTGACCGTGGACATATTGGGAGGATCCTGAGAGGTCAAGGTGGAAATCCCTCAGGCTAAGGCCACACAACGGACACTGCAGAATTTCCACTTGTTCCTGTGAAGGGGAGGTTTTTGCTGAGCTCACCTACAGGTTTCTCGGCAGCCCCCACTGCTTTTATCCTTTTCACTACTAATGATTCTTCTTCGTGATGTCCTCGCCCACTACTAACTGATGACATCACTGACGAGACAAAAAGTAAACTAAAAGAGACTCCGACCAATAAAATAGACTGATAGAGAGACTGTAGAAGACGTGAGACAGCTGTCCTTTATATGGGGCCCCATGGAGATTATAACCAGTCTTCATATATTCACCTAAACTAATCCATGTCTATATAGATGTTATAGTGACAAGGACACAGTCGCTGCATCTGACCAGAAGAGAGATACAGGATGAGGAAAGGCAGTTGTCACACGTGATACATCCTTGGGAGGTCACAAAGTCTTCTCTCACATAATTCCACATTGTTCTCTACATTCTGGGGTATATCTTCACTAAGAAGAACAGAGAGATATTTATAGTATTATACTAGAATATTATATGTACCTATAAATAGTAATATGTACCTGTAAATGGTGCAATATAAGTGCACCCCATCCCACAAAAATCACACAGCTTTGCTGACAAACGCACAGAAGTTAAAGCTATTGAATTGCCTCAAGAAAGAAAACTAATCTAGTCCTTAATGTGTAAAACGACATCGGCTTATTATATTGTAATGAAATGTTTCTGATCTCACAATGGAGAACTACAGAAAGAGAACTCAAGGTCTACTGATTTATTCATCCAATTTCTACATAAACAAACTGATAAAGAAGGGGACAGGACAACAAGACTCCTAAACAGAGAGGGGTGAAAGGTGTGAAATGTATTGAACCTCCTGCGGGGATAGAAGAGAGGAACAAAAGAGCCTTGAGGGGGAAATATTGGGATTTTGGGGTTAAAAGCAACATCTTTTTGGAAAAATACATTTTTTTCATTTGCATGGAACTAAGTTGATAAATTCTATTAAACACCTGTTGGGTAAAAACACTCACTATACACCATGCTTAATTTCTTGAGGTTTGTGGTTTCCAAAATGGGGTCATATTTGGTTGTTTCCTCTTCACTTGCACCTTATGGGCTCTGCAAATGCATCATGAAGCCTGAAAACAATTTCAGCCAAATCTACCCTCCAAAATCCCAGCGGTGCTCCTTACCCTCTGCGCCCCGCCATGTGCCTAAACAGCAGTGACAGCCACATGTGGGGGATTTCCATGCTCCAGAGAATTTACGTAATAAATTGTGGGGGGTATTTTCTCCTTTAACCCCTTATGAATGTGCAAATTGTTAAGGCTAAATTAACAACTAAGAAAATGAAATGTCTAAACTTCACCCTCCATTTTATTTTGATTCCTATGAAACACTTAAAAGTTACCAAACTTCCTAAATATTGTTTTCAATGGTTGAGGGGTGCACTTTTGAAATAGGAAGATTAATGGGGATTTCTAATATAGAGGCCATTAAAATCTTTTCAGAACTGAAATGGTCAAAAAAAAAGTTTTTTTTTAAATTTCAATAACTGCTGTTAGATTTGTAATCCTTATAATGTCCTAACAAATCAAATGATGTTTAAAAAATGAAGCCAAAATAAAGCAGATATCTGGTGAATAATATGTAATAACTAATTTGTGTGCTCCGACTATTTGCCTATACAAAAACATTTCAAAGGTTGAAAATTAGTAATTGTAACTGTATATATTATATATATGTAGAAAAGTTTCTCCACATACATATTATTTTTAATTTATTATGAAATGTCAACCAAAGTCTGCCACTAACATTACATACAATGTGTAACAAATAAAATCTTAAAATCACTACCAAAGATATTACCACATAAAGTGAGATGTCAGATAAATGGGGCTCTGTCTCCCAAGCCTGGAGATTTCCTTACACTACTACGACCAATAGTTATCTTCATCTCCTCCAATGTTAACCCCTTCCAGACTATTATGGCAGATATCAGGTATTTAAATTGGTCGGGCGCTCAGGAGCTGATCGCAGGCATTAAGGCCCCCAGGCGCCTTTGTCACAGCCTGACTGACAACAGCTAAGGCTGAAACATGTAGTCATTGGGGTCAGTGTTTGGACGGTTTTAACATATGTAATAAAGCTGTATATTGTAATGAAATGTTTGTGATGTAACAATGGGGATATACAGGAAGAGAACTCAAATCACTTTCTATGTAAACAATCTGTTGTGTCAGCTTCATGGTATACACACAGTATATACAAGCTATATACATGACAAACACATCATTTACACATGGATCACACACAGGAACTGACTATGTATAGGCTTACAGTTAGTGTTTTTGTGGATAGTGTTTTCTACGGCATTGGCTTCCTCTTGTGTTGGGGGTATCTACATAAAGCCAGAGGTGGGGTGACCGGCAGATATCAAGGCTCCTTCACTGCTCCAGTGTCACATCAGACCTAGCACTAGAAGCTGTGAAGACAACATCTGGATAGGTCTCTCTCTCTCCATCCCTGCGGTCCAATGTACAAGTCCCAACCTGCTCCTTCCAACATGGAGGAGACAAATCTCCAGGAGATTCCACAAGATACTACAGAGGTTCCTGGGAAGAAGAAATACCAAAGATACCCAAAACCTCCATACACATTCCTGGCCATGATTGCGTTGGTTATCCAGCAGGCCCCAGAGAAGAGGCTCAAACTGTCCCAGGTAAGAACACAACAATGTAATGAGGACTGAGTCAGGGGGCGATAGGTCCAACATGGCCAAAAGGCACAATATAAGATCATTTATAAAGTGGTCAAATCTCATTTCTTTGCTTAAGTATTTGCAAAATCCCAGCAAAAAGGTGATCTGACTGCACCATGTGAATATACCTTTATATGTTATATGTAATAGCACTTTTCTAAGAATTTCTTGCTTGGCTTTTACCCCTATATAAGTACATCATGTCCATCACATGGTGGTGAGCGCGGGTCACAATTTCCTGACAGATTCCACATCTGAATGTTTTTGTATTTTTGTTTTCAGATTCTACAAGGTGTCAGCTCCTTATTCACCTTTTTCCAAGGCGAGTACAAAGGCTGGAAAGACTCCATCAGACACAACTTATCTAATAATGATTGCTTCATAAAGGTGAGAACTCAATGGATCTTGGTGCTAGAATTTACTGGGGTGATAAACTTGTTATGGTCATTGCTATTTTTCTTACATTATTGTCCAAAAATTTTAGGCACTGTGAATGCTTTAAAACATAGAAGTGTCTATTTTATTTGACAAAAATAAACTATTAAGTGAATGAACAAAATAGAAATCTAAAATGCCATCAGTATTTGGCTGTTATAACAATTTATTTCTGCAGTAGTGATGAGGAAACATAAGATGGATGTATACAGCTAGTATGTAGTGCAACACGTGCGAGAATTAGGTCACATTTACACAATTATTTACTCAAAATGAAGAAAAAGTAGACTAAATCTTTTTCTTTTAGGAAAATTAGGATTTTATTTTAAACCATGACATAAAATAGTTTTTTTTTAATTTTATTTTCAGGTTCTGAAAGATCCGGCGAAACCGCAGGGCAAAGGAAATTACTGAACAGTGGATGTAAGCCGGATTCCTGCTGATGCCATGAAGCTCCAGAACACGGCGGTCACGAGGCAGGATAGCTACCAATATGACCTCGCCCCCTACATTCTCCATGGACGTCCTTATAGATCACAGGAATCCCTTCATCGACCTCAAGATCCAGACCCCATCACACACACCAATTCTTCCAACCCAGACCCTGCAGCGACCTTTCCAAATATCCTCTGGAACTTACCCACCTCTTACACAAATTGTGTTGCCCCTAATGTGGTGGCCCCTCCCAGCATTCACCCATTTGAACTATACCCCAATTTCGCATTATCCATGCGCAGTTACATGCCCAGGACTTATTCTAATCCCCCTTACCAAATTACATCACAGTTACCCCTCCCCCCACCACCCATGGACATAAATGCCTCAATCGATTTTCCCCCCGACAAAACAGTGTTTGACATCCCAAGACCTTCCACCACCTGAAATATTTTTGACAATCCAGGACCTCCTGCCACCAGATGAGTGCCGGACCTCCCAGTACCCTACTACTCCAAGTGCACCCCCGGGGAACATGTCCCAGCCAAGCTTATACAGGGAGCACCGAGCAAACACCACAGGCTTTACTGGGTACTGGCACACCGAGTTTTAATCCAGTGGCTGACCAAATATATTTTTGGGTTGTTTGCCCTTTTTTGGTGAAATTTTTTTTAAATTTTTTTTTTTTTTAATTTTTTTTGCTTTTTTTTTTTTTTTTTTTTTTTAAAAATTTTTTTTTTTTTTTTATTTTTTTTTTTTTTTTTTTTTTTGTGTGGGTGCTTGGGGGGGGGGGGGGGGGAAAAAAAAAAAAAAAAAATTTTTTTTTATTTTTTCTTTAAAACATTTATGATTAAAAAAAAAAAAATATATTATTATTATTTTTATTTTATATAAATATTTTAAATATTTAAAAATATTTTTTTTTTTTATATTTAAAAATAATTATATTTTTTATTTTTATATTTTTTTTTGTTTTTGTTTTTGTTTTTTTTTTTTTTTTATATGGGTTGTGGTTGGCGTTTGTTTTTTGGTTTTTTTTTTTTTTTTTTTTTTGTTTTTTTTTTTTTTTTTTTTTTTTTTTTTTTTTTTTTTTTAAAAAAAAAAAAAAAATTTTTTTTTTTTTATAAAAAACAATACAGGACTCTTTTGAGGCCCTGTAATTGGAATGAGTACACTTTAAATCCTTTAACGAGGATCCATTGGAGGGCAAGTCTGGTGCCAGCAGCCGCGGTAATCAGACGTGCGCTCAGGAGCTCCTGAGCTTTTCAGCTTTAGTAGGCTTTTAGCCGGCCAGTTTCAGAGGTTTTTCGCTTATTTGGCACAGTTTTTTCGGCTACAGAGAAAGGTTTTGTTCCCCCTGCTGGGGAAAGGGGAAAGTTTTATTTATGGAGCGCGGTGCTCCTGCCTCCCGAGCCAGACCGGCAGGAGGCAGGGGGCTTATGGCGGAGGCTGCAGCCGGCAGCGGTACTGGCGCCGGAGGTACAAGAAAGAGGACGGAGAAGAGCCACGGGCTCACAAGTGAATCCACACAAAGTTCGGTGGAAATTTCGGTCGACGGGAGGAGTACCAGGAGCTCTAGGAGCCCCCCCCGGAGGACGCCAAGAGTAAAAGTAAGCCGGGCGCCCCCCCCCCACTAGCATGGAAGCTTTCCCGGGATGGGGGATATGCAGAGCCGGGGAGGATGTGTCCACCTACAGCAATAGAATAGAGTCCCTCCTGGGTGAATATGACAAGGGCAAGAGGTCCCTGGGGTTGGGTTGCAAAACGTCCGTGCCCATAACGACAGGGCCTCCAAGCGGGACAGACCGGCGCTAAGCCGGGCGGTCAGGGTCCTCAAGAAGAAAATTAAGGCGCTGGACACCAGGTGCAGAACTATCCTGAAGGGTGCCGGCCCTTTCCGTGAGAAGTTGCAGAACGACGACCGGTTCTACCGGTCACGGCAAGCGGAGATGCTGAGGGACGGTGTCTCGTCCTCGGACAGTTCTGAGGGAGAGCTGTCGGACTCCAAGTCTGAGACCGACACGGACAGTTCAGGAGACTCGAACGTTTCAGTTCGGTGCAGTCGGGCTACCGGGGAAAGCTCGGTAATCCCGACTTATACACCTGAAGCCCCGGTGCCCGTAACTCAGTCCTCTGGACCCCCGGCACCTAACTTGGCACAGGAGACCCAGTCATCGGGTGGGGCGGTACCCATCAGGCAGGTATGCCCCGAAAGCCAGCCTCTACTGGACACGGCTGAGGAGGAGGGTGGTTTGGGAGGTCGGCTGATTCATGAGATAAGGGTCCTGGAGTCCCCTGCTCGCATGCAACAGATGGTGTTTGATGTGGAGGACCTCGAGGAGTCTGACTTTGTGGAATCTCTTGGGAAAAGAAAAAAAAGAAGGCAAAGAAACCGTGCGAAGTGGACGTGTTGAAGTACGTTTCACAGTTGTGGGGGGGCAGACGCCCCAGGCTCAGTCCACTGTTCGTGGCAATGGGTCTGGGGTTGTCTCGGATGTGGCGAAGATGGCGCCTGAGAAGTTAATGGCGGGCACGGCGGCCGGCGGCCCAGGGGGGCCAGGGGGGGCCAGGTGTTGCGGACAAGCCCCAGATGGTTGCGGACAAGGCCCGGGTGGCCACTCCCATAAGTGGGTGTGGAGTTGCTAGCCAGTCGCTGGTTGGCAGGGAGGGTTCGAGCGCGAGGACGCCAGGGAGCTCTGTTGCGGAGAGGGTGCGGGTGGCCCCTCCAACAGATGGGCGTGGCGGCGCTGGTCAATCGCTGACTGGTGGGGCCAGCTCAAATGAGGGAGCGGGAAAGAATTCACTCTCTGTTGCGGACAAGTTGCGTGAAGTCCCTCCCACAAGTGGGCAGGGTAAGGCCAGTCAGCCACCCTTGATTGGTGGGGCTGTTTTGAAGGGAACAGCGCCGAAAAAACCCACTGTTGCGGACAAGGCAGGCTCAGATGGAGAGCGGGAACCCCCTCCCACAGGTGGGCGTGGCAAGGAGAGGCGACCCGCTCCCATTGGAGGGTTGACTTTGTCCCCCAAATCTAAAAGCAAAAGGATTAACAGGAGGGCGGTGCGCACGCAGTCCCCCTCAAGCGCCGATGAGTCCGGTGAAGCCGAGGACATGCGGAGATCGCAGTCGGTACCAAAGGCAGAGCCAGGTCTTCGCCTGGCACAGGGGGTACCGATGCGGTTGTGGATGTGGAGGCTGAGGAAGAGGCGGAGGGAAGTGGTTGGCGCGCAGGCGCACAATGCAAAGAAGAAAGAGACCAAGACGGTGCCGGCAGCCAGCCCCGATGCGAGTGTCGCGGCAGTAAGTTTGAATGCGGCGGTAAGTTTGAATGTGGCGGGAGATTCGAATGCGGTTGCAAGAAGGAAGAGTGCGCGAAGGGTTGCGAAGGTGAGTGAGTGTGCTGGTGCGGTGGGAGTAAGTGGGAAAAACGCATCAGGTGTGAATGGGGCCATAAGCCAAACAACTCGTGGGGTCTCTGCAGAAGGGGCGGCTGGGGTTAATGGGGCATCGAGTGCATTAATTGCTGATGGTATCCAGATAAAAGGTGAGGTGTGCGGGGTGCCGTCCGCTGGTGAGGCCATGGCGGTTTCTCCTGCCTCCCCAGATGTGGTTCCTTGTTCCTGCCGGTGCTGATGCCTCGGCTGGTGCTGCAGAAGCACCGACCGTGGTGGCGGTTTCCGGGGAGGTTGCGGTCCCAGCTCCTGTCTTGGAGGGGGGTTTTTTTTTCGCCCCCCAAGGGAGGAGCAGATGAATGTCACTCCTGCTGCCTCTGCTGTTCCGGCGGTGGTGGCGGCCGACTTGGTTTCTGTAGAGGGGTCCTCGGGTGGCGGCACTGGGGATGCTGTAGCCTCCACATCTGGGGGCGGCCTCCACACTGCGGCTGCTGAGCAGCCCCGCTCCTATGCCAGTGTTGCCTCCGGGGCCCCAATGGGTGCCTCATCTCCACCGTTGGGCTCTGGGGAAGGCGTGCACAGCCTTTTGGCGGCCTTACGGGCAGGGCAAAGAACTATGGTTGTAGACGGTCAGACAAGAGATCTCAGGTTCTGGGTCGAGCGGTTTGGCCTGGGCAAGTTCCGAGACGAAGGTGGTGAGACCAGGTGGACTCTCCCGACACCCGGGCGCGGGCGCCGAGGAGGAATGTCGCCCGTCTCGTGTGGAAAGGAGACGGCCCTTGCCCCCCGAGGAAGAGGGTCGTCGAACTGCTGCTCGAGATGGGCTTCAGGGTGGGGGACATTTTTGCCCTCATCCACCCTCTCGGCTCCCGGGACATTGACATCAGTTTCGTTCACCCGGAGGGGCTAGAGACCTTCTGGGGGAACTACGAACTGTTGAAGAAGGCGCCCGGATGGTGCGATTTTGATGTCCTGGCGGTGTCGCGTCAGGACGCCCTGAAGAAAGTGACCGTTTTGACTCGTAACGAGTCCCTTTCTTACATGGACATAATGACTTGGATTAGCCGATATGGGGAGGTGAAGGATTTCCCCCGGAAGAACTTGGATGAATTCGGCATATGGTCGGGGGGCCTGGACCTTTATGGTCAAGCTTAAGCATGACGGCAACTCGGTGATGCATATCCCGTCCTCCACTTTCCTGGGGCGAGACAGGATCCTCATTTTCTACCAGGGGCAGCCGAAGTTGTGTCACAAGTGTGGGAGTCCTTCGCACTTGAGCACCTCCTGCACGGCGCAGAGGTGTGCCATGTGCGGGGACGTAGGTCACCTCGGCGGGTCTTGTGACAGGATTCGCTGCCACCTGTGTGGTGACTTAGGTCACCCAATTGGGGCGTGTCCGCGGTCTTTCGCCAACGCCACCCTCCGGCCGGCAACGACAGTGGGGGGTGGCCTGTGCCGGGCAGTGGCGGGGTGGGGGGCTCTTCCGCCAAGGCAGAGGGAGAAGGCCCAACCACCATCCAGGGCGAGGAGACGCGAGAGGAGAAGGGAGCGGAGAGAGGGTGTTATGCGCCTTACTCCTGCCCCCGGCTCCAGTGGGCTGGAACCTAATGCTGAGGCTGTGGCTGGCACTGCGCTGGTTGAGGAGATGGGGAGGATGCGGAGGGAGGAGGAGGCTGACGTTGATCCTCTTCTTCTGAGTATGGGAGCGCTGAGGAGGAGGAGAGGGCCTTTAGACGGGGTGCATCACTGAGGAAAGGGAAGGCGGCGCAGGCTGCCTCCCTCCCGACAAAGGAACGTACTCTTGAGGACCCTCTCGTAGTGAGCCCAAACCGGTACCAAGCCCTCTGTGAGGACGCGTCGGCCTCGGGGGAGGTCTCTGAGGGCGAGGTGGGGTCGTTGGAGGTTGCTGAGTCTCCCTCCGGGAGGGGCCCCCCTGCCCTCTGGGGGGGGGAGGCTGGCCTGGAGCCCAGGGGTGGAGATGACGCACCAAATTAAAACTAAGACTAAGACTAAAGAAAAAGAAGCAGAAGCCTAAAACTAAGGTGGATGCTTCAGAGACTACTGTAGCCCACGAGGTAGCTGCAGGTGGGTCTTGTCCGGAGCCTGTCACGGTGGAGTCTGGTGGGGTGACGGTTAAGCCTGCCTGTGGCGCAGCAAAAGCTGTTGTTGGAAAAGCTGGTGTGACTCTTGAGGGAGGTGTGTCGGATGTGGCCCATTGCCCGGCTGGACAGACTGCTGGTGCTGAGGGGATGGACCAGTCCGTGTGCAAAAAGCGCACAAAAACTAGGGGGTCATCATCCGACTCCTCTGTTGGTGGGAAAAGAAAGGGGGGTAGTGGGAAGAAGGTCGTTGGGCTTAATCAGTCTTAATGGCGGTCCCCTCTCCATTGACGTTGGCCACCATTAATGTGGCCAGCATTACTGTAAGTCTGATGCGGCTAGGTTTGCAGCCTTTGATTTTCTCGGCCGAGTTGAAGCTGACATTTTATTTTTGCAGGAGACCAGGCTCTGCACTTTATCCGAAATCAACAGAGCGAGGAGGGAATGGCACAGGGGGCCCTCCTACTGGTCTCTTGCGGCTGAGCCGTATAGTGGAGTGGCGGTGCTTTTTACCGCAGAGGTGAAGTGCCAGCGACTGATTGAGCTTGAAATGGGAAGGTGCCTAGTCTTAGACGTCTTCATGAAGGGGCAGGACTTGCGTCTGATTAATATCTATGGTCCCCAGACCAAGTGGGATCGCAAAAGCCTCTTTATGAAGATTAAGCCCTTTCTTTTTACGGGCAGACAAGTCATCTTTGGTGGGGATTTTAATGCCATCACAAGGCCCCAAGACCGTGGAGGTGCCAGAGATCGACTGCCCTATGACAGCGTCGCGTTGAATAGCATAGTCAGTGAGGCTCGCCTGGAGGATATCCACATCCGGCATTCCCCAGGTCACCGTGGGTTCACCTATCAGAGAGGTAGCGCTAGGTCTAGGATAGATAGATTTTTTCTGAAGGAGAATTCCGTCACCACTCCTGTGTCAGTAGTGGAGGTGGAGTTTTCCGATCACTGCTTAATTTCTTTCTCTTTGAATGTTTCAGAGACTCTCCGGAGAGGAAGGGGCTTGTGGAGGCTGAATTCGTCACTCCTCGAGGAGGCAGCTGTAAGACAATCCTTTGAGGAGTTTCTTCAGGACCAGGTGCTGTTGCTGGGTCTGGAAGGTACTAAGTCCGAGTGGTGGGAGATAGTCAAAAAAAAGGGTGGCGAGATTTTTCCGCCAGCTCTCAAGCCTCAGGTCATTGGACATGTACCGCATGTACACTGCACTGAGGAAGAGACTTGAGGTCTTGGTCTCGACTGGAGGTAGCCAGGAGGATATCTCTAGTGTGAAAGCTCTGCTCAAAAGGTGCCAGTATGACAGGCACGCCTCTTTAGTTCTTGAGAGGGATTTCGGGAAATACCGCTCGCCTGACCCCTACAGGAACTGTAAGATGTCAGTGGGTTGCAAGACAGTGATGGGCCTGATCGACAGTACGGGGTCCCTGACGAGATCCAGGTCAGGGATCTTGGAGGTGATCAGGTCCTTTTACTCGAACCTTTTGGCAGAGAAGGAACTAAATAGGGATCGGGTTTCAGGTTTCTTGGCTGAAACCGTTCTCGAGTCAGCAGATGACCTCTCTTTCGATGGTTTGGTGGAACCTATAAGGGAAAAGGAAGTCATCAGGGCTATTGAGGGTCTTGCCCCCAAGAAGTCACCTGGTCCAGATGGCTTAACATCTGAATTCTATCGGACTTTTAAGGGAGCTTTGGCTCCCCTCTTGACTGATGTGCTTAATGAGTGTCTCTCCTCGGGCACTCTGCCGAAGTCGATGAGGAAGTCTGCCCTTATAGTTCTTTCAAAGGGTAAGGAACCGAGCCGCATTGAGAACTGGAGACCCATAGCACTTCTCAATGTGGACCGCAAGATTCTGGCAAAGGTACTGTTTAATCGGTTGGTCAAGTTTGCACCCCAGCTCCTTTCGCCGGCTCAGCACTGCTCTGTCCCAGGTCGTAGCACCTTAAGTGCGGTCCTAAGTGTCAGGGAGGCCGTGGAGCAGAGCAGGGCAGGCCGATGGAAGGGGTACTTGCTATCCCTAGATCAGGCTAAGGCCTTTGACAGGGTGAACCATGAGTACTTGTGGTCGGTTCTTCTGAGGTACGGCCTACCTGTAGGTTTCATTCGGTGGTTACAGACCTTGTACGCTGGGGCTGAGTCTTTCCCGCTTGTGAACGGTTGGGTTGTTCGTCCTTTTGAGGTGGGGTCAGGTGTCCGACAGGGATGTCCCTTGAGCCCGCTCTTATATGTGTTCGCCATTGACCCCCTGGTTAGGCGGATTGATGGTGGACCGTTGGCGGGTGTCAGGATGGACCTGGAGGGCTCTGGCTCTCCTCTGAGGACAGTGGCTTATGCTGACGACGTCACCATTCTTGTCTCGTCACGGGAGGAGCTTGAGTGGGTGATGTCTGAAGTGGACGGCTACTCGGAGGCCTCTGGATCAGCCATTAACAGGAGCAAGTGCGAGAGCCTCTGGCTGGGGGGGGGAGAGCCTGCTTTCTCTCTCGCGGACACACTCCCAGAGCCCCAAGAGTCTGCCAAAGTTCTGGGCATCCATTTCGGCCAGGGTGATTACCCGCTCCAAAATTGGGAAGGTAGGCTTAAGGATGTCGCCCAGAGAGTCGACCACTGGAAGGGTTGGTCCTTGACCCTGAGGGAAAGGGTTCACCTTGCCAAAGCTTACCTGCTCCCGTTGATGATCTTTCTAGGTAGCATTTGTGCTTTGCCCGAGTCTTGCTGGAGTAGGGTCTATGGCCTGTTCTTCCAACTGTTATGGGGGAACAGGCTGAACCTAATCAAGAGGGAGGTCACATACCGCACGAGGAGGCTAGGAGGGTTGAATATGGTCAACCCAGTGGTATTTCTTGTAAATACCTTTCTTAAGGCGAACATACCAAACCACTCTACTGAGTGGGCTCCTCCGTGGGTAGTCTCCTGCCGGGGATGGTTTCGGCCCTTCTTCCAGGAATGGGAGTCAGGAGGGCGAGTGAAAGATCTGCGTACACCACATGAGTATCTCCCGGCTTATGCCTTCCTGGTTCTGAAGGTGATCCGTCGGTGGGGCCTGGGGCGTGGGAGATTACAACTCAGTCAAGGCGGTTTCTTGACGAAAAGGTTCTGTCGACCCGCTTCCAGGTGTCATTGGCGCTCAGGGATTGCCCAGGAGCAACCCTGGAGGGGGGGATTAAAGTTGTTAAACTGTAAAAGGTTGCCTCAGAAGTTTTGGGATCTGACCTGGCACTGCCTTCTGGGTAAGCTATATGTGAGGGGGAACTTGAAGTACAGGAACTCCGAGGAACGTGGTTGCCCCTCAGGAGGAGTGTGGCAACGTGCTCGAAGAGAGCATGGAGCACTTCCTCCTTCAGTGCCCTTTCAATATAGAGGTTTGTAAATTGGTGGGGGGGGGGGGCTGGCCTCTCCTACGCCGAGTGGGCCTATGGGGCTTTCAAGCACCCGGGTGGAAAGAATTACCAAACACTTTTTATAGTCAGTGCAATAGTTAGGTTTCACTTGTGGGCGGCACAGTGTTTAGTCTCGACGCGCAGCAAAGTCCTCCCGGAGGTTGAGGTGGTTAAGAATATTCTGGGGGGCCTGGTGGTGGCACCAAAGAGGGCGGGGGGGGGGGGGGGGGGGGGGGGGGGCCCCCCCGGGGGGGGGGGGGGGGGCGGGGGGGGGGGGTGGGGGGGGGGGGGGGGGGGGGGGGGGGGGGGGGGGGGGGGGGGGGGGGGGGGGGGGGGGGGGGGGGGGGGGGGGCCGGGGGGGGGGGGGGGGGGGGGGGGGGGGGGGGGGGGGGGGGGGGGGGGGGGGGGGGGGGGGGGGGGGGGGAGAAGAGAAGGGGGGGGGGGGGGGGGGGGGGGGGGGGGGGGGGTCCCACAAGTGGGCATGGAAAACTAGTCAGCTGTCCCTGATTGGCAGGGTCGTTTCAAGTGGAGCGGTGCCCAAAAGCTCCTTTGTTGCGGACAAGGTGGACTCGGACAAGGTGCGGGGAGCCCCTCCCACAAATCGGCGTGGCAGGGATAGGCAGTCTGCTCTCATTGGTGGGGTGACTTTGTCCCCCAAAATCAAAAGAGTCAATAGGAGGGCAGCGCGTACGCCGTCCTCTTCAAGTGCCAATGAGTCCGGTGAAGCCGATGACACGGAGGTTGTAGCCGGTGCCAAGGGCAAAGCCATGTTTTCTACCGACACAGTGGGCACCGATGCGGCTATAGATGTGGAGGCTGAGGAGGAGGCAGAGATGGAAGTTACGGAGGTGTGCGTACCCAGCATATAGAGTAGGACTAAAACGGTATGGCGGCCAGCCCTAATGTGAGTGTTTCGGCGGTAAGTATGAATGTGGTGGGTAGAAGGAAAGCAAGAGGGAAGAGTGAAAGGAAGGTTGTGAATGAGAGTGAGTATCAACGCAGTGGGTGTAGGTGGAAAAAGTGCAGCAAGTGTAAATAGAGCCATAAGCCCAACAATATCTGATGTCCCTGCAAAAGGGATCGCTATGCTTGATGGGGCTTGGGGTTTAGTAGTTGTTAATGATTCGAGTAAGGTAGTTTCAAATAAGGGTGTGGAGGGCAGGGGACCGTCTTTTGATACCGCTACGGTTTCTCCTGTCTCTCCTGATGCTATTGTTGGTGCTGCTGGTGCCGTTGCTCTGGCTGGTGCTGCGAAAGCACTGACTGGCGCAACTGCTGCTAAAAAGATCACTGCTGGCTCAGCACCTGTCTTGTCAAATATGGTGGTCTCGGCTGCGGCCGTGGAACAGATGGACGCTACTCCTGCTGCCCTTGCTGTTCCAGCTGCTGCGGCGGCGGTCGGTCCGGTTTCTGTACAGGGGTCCCCTGGGGGTGGCACTGGAGATGCTGGAGCCTCTACATCTGCATCCTCTGGGCAGCCTCGCTTACGCCAGTGTCGCCACCGGGGCCCCAGCGGGTGCCTCATCTCCATCACTGGGCTCTAGGGACGGCGAGTTGCAGCAGCAGCTTTTGGCGGCCCTACGGGCGGGGCAAAGAACTATGGTGGTAGACGGTCAATCGAGAGATCTCAGGTTATGAGTAGAGCGGTTTGGCCTGGGAAAGTTCCGAGACGAGGGCGGAGAGACCAGATGGACTCTCCCTACACCCGGGCGTAGGGCGCCGAGGAGGAATGTTGTCCGTCTCCTGTGGAAGGGAGATGGCCCTTGTCCCCAGAGGAAGAGGGTTGTCGAGCTTCTACTCGGGATGGGCTTCAGGGTGGGGGACATTTTTGCCCTCATTCACCCTCTCGGCTCCCGAGAATTCGACGACAGCTTTGTCCGCCCAGAGGGGCTTGAGACCTTCTGGGGCAACTATGAGCTGATGAAGAAGGAGCCCGGATGGTGTGATTTTGACACCCTAGCAGTATCGCGTCCCTTTCTTACATGGATATTATGACATGGATCAGCCGATACGGGGAGGTGAAAGACTTTCCCCGGAAAAACTTAGATGAGTTCGGCATATGGTCGGGGGCCTGGACCTTTACGGTCAAGCTGAAACACGAGGATAACTCGGTGATGCACATCCCGTCCTCCACTTTCCTCGGGAAGGACAGGATCCTCGTCTTCTACCAGGGGCAGCCGAAGCTGTGTCACAGGTGTGGTAGTCCCTCACACTTGAGTGCCTCCTGCAGGGTGCTGAAGTGCGCCATGTGTGGGGACGTTGGGCATCTTGCTGAGTCCTGTGACAGGATTCACTGTCACCTGTGTGGGGACTTAGGTCACCCAATTGGGGCGTATCCGCGGTCTTTTGCCAACGCCGCCCTCCGGCCGGTGAGGGAAGTGGAGGAGATTGCTCCTGTGTCAGAGAAGGTGAGCGGGGGTAGAGAGGCTAGTCTGCCAAGGCAGAAGGAGAGGATCCAACCACCATCCAGGGCGAGAAGGCGCGAGAGGAGAAGGGAGCAGAGAGAGGGTGTCTTGTGCCTTCCTCCTGCCCCTGGCTCCAATGGGTTGGACCCTAATGCCGAGGCAATGGCTGACACTGCGCTGATTGAGGAGATAGGGGAGAATGCAGAGGGAGGAGGCGGCTGACCGATTCTCATCTTCTCAGTATGAAAGCGCTGAGGAGGAAGGGGTTGTCAAGCGGGGTAGATCACTGAGTAAGAGGAAGGCAGCACCATCTGCCGCCTCTCCCCCCGACAAAGGAACGTACACTCCAGCACGCTTTTATAGTGAGCCCAAACCAGTACCAAGCCCTTTGTGGCTCAGGGGAGGCTTCCGAGGGCGAGGTGGGGTTGTTGGAGGTTGCAGAGTATCCCTCCGGGAGGGTCCCGGAGCAATCATCTAATGATTGCTTCATAAAGGTAAGAACTCAATGGATCTTGGTGCTAGAATTTACTGGGGTGATAAACTTGTTATGGTCATTGCTATTTTTCTTACATTATTGTGCAAAAATTTAGGCACTGTGAATGCTTTAAAACATAGAAGTGTCTATTTTATTTGACAAAAATAAACTATTAAGTGAATGAACAAAATAGAAATCTAAAATGCCATCAGTATTTGGCTTCCATCAAATCCTCTCCGTCCACTTGCAGACTGGATGATGATGAGATCAGGGCTATATCTGGGGGTCCATATCATCACTTCCAGGAAATTACTGGACAGTGGATGTAAGCCGGATTCCTGCTGACGCCATGAAGCTCCAGAACACGGCGGTCACGAGGCAGGATAGCTACCAATATGACCTCGCCCCCTACATTCTCCATGGACGTCCTTATAGATCACAGGAATCCCTTCATCGACCTCAAGATCCAGACCCCATCACACACACCAATTCTTCCAACCCAGACCCTGCAGCGACCTTTCCAAATATCCTCTGGAACTTACCCACCTCATCCACAAATTGTGTTGCCCCTAATGTGGTGGCCCCTCCCACCATTCACCCATTTGAACTTTACCCCAATTTCACATTATCCATGCAACGTTACATACCCAGGACTTATTCTAATCCCCCTTACCAAATCACATCACAATTACCCCTCCCCCCACCACCCATGGACATACAGTGCTGGCCAAAAGTATTGGCACCCCTGCAATTCTGTCAGATAATACTCAATTTCTTCCAGAAAATGATTGCAATCACAAATGCTTTGGTAATAATATCTTCATTTATTTTGGTTGCAATGAAAAAACACAAAAGAGAATGAAAAAAAAGTCAAATCATTGATCATTTTACACAAAACTCCAAAAATGGGCCGGACAAAAGTATTGGCACCCTCAGCCTAATACTTGGTAGCACAACCTTTAGACAAAATAACTGCGAACAACTGTTGATTGTAGTCATGCCTTGACCTAAACACTTCACAATTTGTTGCTTCTCAGCAGCCGACACATCCTTTTTCTTTCCCATTTTGGCTGAAAATGTAGGCTGCTTAATAATGTGGGACAGCCTTCTTAAGTAGGCTTGCCTTTAATTGGACACCTACCAAACTAATTAGCACAGGTGTCTGCAATTGCTTTCAGTGATATAAAGAGCCCTGACACATCACCATCAATGAGTTTAATTTACAAACAAAAAAATTCTTACCTTATCACTCCTAAACACTTTTTGCATAATAATTTGGAACACTGTATAAATTTGGCATCGCTGTCATTGTAATGACCCCTACAATATAGATGAGAGAACAAAACCCATAATAGGGCGCAAAAGCAGTTTTTCGCTAAATCCTCCCCATTCTGAATTTATTGACAGCTTCCCAGTACATTGGAGAGATCTATTTTGTGTAGAAATGCAGTATATTTGCACATCTACATCTCCTGGTCTTTGGCGCTTCTTTACATATGTCATTCGGGGGCAGTCGATGTGGCACAGTGAGATCTATGAACTCTTGTATGGTTTCTTACTAAACCTTGAATCTTCTAGGCTGCTAGAATTCTACTTCTCAGTTCTGGTCTTGAGGACTGGACTGGCTCTTATTTTGCTTTTTGCAAATCAGCTGCTATTTGAAAGACCCGCAGGGGATCAGCCATGCAGAGGACGGAGGTGGAGGAGGAGGATGGTGGCAGCAGCTGAGATTTCCCCTGCTCGGGGGCTGCACGCTTACTGCCTATTATTGCTGATTGGATGAGACTCATTAAGACTGCCTAAGTGTGGACCGCCCCTGTACCTGCTCTCACGGCCACAGATGTGCAAGTATACATGTTTACTGTGTGTGTACGTGCAGTAAGTACCACTATATACATGTGTAAAAAGCATGTCACTGGCTATGGCTGCTAATGTATACTGCTCTGTCTACATACGTGAGTGGGAACTGTTCTAATACACAGCAGATTTTTAGATTTATTTTTGTTCTTATTTTAGTAGACTGCAAAAAGGGACACGGCTGTCCAGTATGTCAACTTCAGGCTGTTTTGTTACCATATCCATTTAACCATATTGCCTGCAGTTGGCATAGAACAGTCAAAAAAGTCTGACACTTCTAGCAGAGATTAGTTTCTTCTCCGGGTTAGACGTATGGCTGTGTTTTTATGGCCCTTACTGCAACATTTACATTATTTATGCTGTGCACGGTATCATTATGTAAACTGTATTTGGGTCAGAAGACCCCTTTAGGCTACGGGCCCATGTTGCAGAAATGCTTGCGTTTTCCCTATTGATTTAATATGGGAAGGAAAAACGCAAGGAAAAAAACACAATGCATTTTTTAGTTGCGTTGCACAACGTGGGAAAAAAAAGTTACTGATTCCGGGTCTAAATAAAATAAAGTTACCGGTTCGACTCCAGCTCCAGAGCCCTGGGGTTTACATTGGGCTTTTCTCAACATAAGCTCATACTAAAACAAATGCATTTTCATCTCAAATACTCACATTTGTAATATATAAACGGGAATTTTTGTTGCATTTTTGCAGTGAATACATTGTGTAAGTTTAGACATAAAAGGGAGTCTGTCCCCAGGATCAAGCCTATTAAACCAACACCACAGTTCCATAGGTCAGGTTCACCTTACACCATTTTCCCTGTAACAATTCAGGCATCTCTTGCTGAGAATTTAACAATATGTAAATGAACCTTCTGTTGCTACAAACCTTGGAATACTCTGGCATGAACATGAGAATGCAGGGCCAGACTAGATTTCTGTAGAGCTCTCATATCGCTAACATCTAAAAAAAAATGACAAATTATTCATTAGTACAGTATAGCACCAAAACCTATGTAGCGCTTAGCATCATCATATTCATCGCCTACACAATGGACTAGCGAGTGGCCTCCTCCTCACCCTCACAGCCAGCCTACAGACAAGTGCGCAGGCGCTAAGATTCAACCCAGCATTAGTATACCACTGTCCTAGCATATGGTGATGTGCAGATACCCAGTGCGCAGTTTCATTTTTCGGGACACTTTCCTTGCTAAACAATCTTCCAATTCATCTCTTTTACGCATGCGTGGGCATTCCACGTTGCCCTATAAAGGTCTTTCCCGCACTGTCTCCTATAGGTATACAATCCAGCCACAACAATACAGGTAGTGTTTTACCTCCCTTTTATATAATACTCCACAAGTATTTGCAGTTACTATATTTGCAGTGTATTTCACTGCATTTTATTTATTTACAGTCATTGTTTTATTCTAACAATGTATAAAAGATCATATATTTTTTAAGATTTAATTTTTGCTGCCAAACATTTTATTGATGTATATGATTTTTGTATGATGATTATTTGATTGTGACACACCTTTAGGGAGTTTAAAAAATTGTTACTCTAATATATTTATGGTTTAAAACCACACAATTTACTAATGTTTACCACCACAATGTTTTTTCATTACCATATTAGGTTTTATACACTGTATATCATTTGTCGCTTTTTTTATAGGTTTTACTAGAGACATTGCGTATATATATTTTTGTTTACCTAGATCTGATGAAGGGCTGTGCTTTTTATATGCACTAAATACCCCAAAACGCGTCATCTTTTATCCAAAACAAAATTGTGTTATACCTAAATTTATGGTGTATCCATGTTCTACTAAATTGGGGAGCGCGAGTCCTGGCATTTTGGAGCGGTTCTGAGTTCCATCAATACAACTTACTGCACAAGGGTTTGGTTATCCAAACCTGCCGTTTACCAGTCGAACACGACCCCCTATCCTTTATTATTTTATTCTGAACAAATAGGCGAGTACCCGCAAATGATAAGGAAGTTGTGAGCTCCCTAAAATATGAACTCCTTAAAATATTAAGTGGTTCCATACAAGGAGAGCGGCTTCAGTTTTTTTTTTTCTCCTCCTTCAACACCTATCGCTAACATGTCCTCCCAGTCTGAAATAAGTGTGTTCCCCGATTCCACTTAAAGGGGTTCTCCAACCCCAAAATGATTTTTCCTACTAATGACCTATGTACAGGTTGGGTCATCATGTGATATTTTTTCAAGTTATGACACCCTGACCCCACATAGATCAGCTATTATAGCTACCAGTGGATGGAGAGCGCTCCTAAGGGGACAGGGCCGCTGCACATGACATCACACAGGACGGCAGAGAGTATGGCTAGTCCTGTGCAGGAAACAGAGGAGGATGCAGGTAAACGTCACCTTTATTTTCTAGCCCTTTCCTTCTGATTTGATTTAATATTATGACCCTGGACAACCCCTTGAAGGAGACAGGTATGGGAGGTAGAGATGACTGTGGCTTCAGTGTACAGCTTGTAACACAAGCAAGAAGTGACCACCAAGAGGCCCCTCAGCTGAAAACGGGAAATTACTAAGATGATAATTCCTGCAACTATTATAGAACATGAATTGTAGATAGGATTCTGCAAGAGTCTGACAATAGGGCCCCCACGAGCTGCTCACCATAGTGGCCATTTTTAGTACTGCAGGAAGCGTCAGACTTGTATAGAACACGGCTTGCAGTACTAACAACGGCCACTACTGAAATTAGTGAGCAGTGCTGTGGGCCATGTATTGCCAGAACAGCTCATATGCGGGGGTCTTTACAATCAGACCCCTATCCAAATTGGTGTGTTCTATTTTATGGATAGGGCATTAAAAAAAAAACAAAAAAAACTGTATAACCTCTAAATTGGTACAGTATACTGTAGTGTCTCCTGACTAACATCTTTTTGTTCGCAGTAGTACCAAACAAACACTGGGTTCAATTAAAACTAGAAAAATGTTAAAAATAAAAGCAGATTTTTGCACACAGTGGCTGTTTCACATTTTTCCCCACATGCTACTTGTGTCCCCCCCACAATACAATGTACCCCAAAGTGACCCACAAATAGGACTGTCTCCCCCCAGTAGCCCCCACACAGTATAATCTCCCCACAGTCACTGACAATATCATTTCCCTTCCCTGCCCCCCACACAGTATAAAATGTTCCCCTCATTACCTTAACACAATATGATGCCCCCTTGTGGCCCACACAGTGAAATCAAAAAAAGTAATCCTTCCTCTCCCCAATCTCCTTGCCTCCGGTCTGTACAAGTATTTGGAGTAATCCTATAGAAATATATTGTATATACCGTCCTGTGATTTTTTATTACACTACAACCTGTAGAAGATAAATCACTTTGTATAGAATCCTCGGCACTGTGAATGACGTATCTTTGTGTATCCTTTACCAGGTGAGTGGTGATATACTGCTGCTTTATGTCATGGTGTTATATGAAGATCTTAATTATTCCCTATGGACAGGATAGGGAGATAACACCATGATTAGTGGGGTTGGACAATCTCCTGCACTCCCATAGAGAATGACCAGAGCAGTAGGGTGCATGCTTGGCCTTCGCTCCAAGATAGCAGAATTGGATTCACTTCTTGTGATGGGTGGGGTCCCAGCAGTTGTACCCCCAATGATCAGGTTATCCCCTTATACTATAAATAGGGAATAAACTTCCTGTCTTGATACAACTCCTTTAATGCCCCTTTCACACCTGTACAGGTTCCATCAGTTTTAAACTAAAACCAGAATTGGAAAAATAAGAAGTATAAATCTGAGAATTCCCTGCCATGGCCAAAATGGATATTTTGCCCGCTCTAAAATTCCTACAGCCATGAGATGAAAGCAGTGAGGGCTCAAGACTTATTACTGGGCACACTTTTCCATTATGTTTGTGTTCACCTTACTGTAATTGTAGCATCCTGGGGTTTATGTAACCAAAAGTTGGCAGATTATAGTCAGGTTTCTTACGCTACAAAGTGTTTCTCATTTGTCTGTCAATGCTGAAACCTACTGTTGTCTTTTTGTAATGACATGTTAGTCTAAGGGGCGGAGCTGCTCCTTCCCAGTCTGAGGCAGAGTCCTTTCCTATTGGCTAAAGCCATAGAATTTTCCATAACAGGGTGGTGCATGGCTAAAATAACTCCTGGCCTAGCTCCAGCTCTGTGTAGGCTGGCTGTCTGTGAGGAGAGGAAAGTCAGGTTAGTAACCACAAGTTGTGCTGAAACCTGGGTCAAGAGAGACTTAAGTTTACAGATTGTTAGTGTCTTCAAGGAGGTTAAATACTGACCTCACCCCCTTCCATGTGGCCGACGCCTCCGGCCAGTCCTGGATACAGGATATAAACCAAAAGTCAGCTAAAGAACTGTGCAGGAGAGAGAGGACCCATAGCAGACAACATTGCCCAGATAATACCTGGGGGAACTTGGCCCAGCTGGAAGAAGGGAACAGCCAACCTACTAAAGACTGATACCCCAAGTCTGCATCAGTAAAGGAAAATCCTGGTTCAGCTGACTAGCCCCGTGTCTCTCATTGCTGCCCCACCTGATTATTATCTTACAGGGACACTATAAACAGGGAGCGCCCCGGGGGGACTGCACACCAATGTTTATATGGTGTTTTCTATGAATTAACAATTTTTACTGCATTAACATTTAATCTGATATATACTGAAACATGTAGGGTTGTCTCAGATTAGGGGGATACAGAATTACTGCTCCTGGCTAGTCCAGCCTATACATGAGCCCTTACGATTAGTTGGTGTGACGATAGCGCCCCCTGTCATTACTGAATAGGCTGACAATGACAGCATTAGCCCATTAGCACTGTATCATTGTACATACTGTATATCTACTGCCTTTCATTGTGATACATGGAGTATTCCTCGTCCTTCAACGCCTTTATGTTGTGTTACATTTTCAGGTATAATTACGGAAGAGAGGTTTGCAATAAAAGTGAAAACTTCTTGAGATTCTCCAATTCATCCTCTGCTCAGACTAGTAAAGGACCTGGGAATATTTCCAGATGTTTTTTCTGTTGATATCAGTGGCTGATCTAAGGTTATTGATCATTTTATTAAAACTGACAAATTATTGA
The DNA here is from genome assembly GCA_947044405.1 of Leptodactylus fallax. NCBI lineage: Eukaryota > Metazoa > Chordata > Amphibia > Anura > Leptodactylidae > Leptodactylus > Leptodactylus fallax. Next base: position 461,102 of record CAMRHE010000604.1, read on the forward strand.
TGCGACCATCTTACTCTGGCAGGTCTCACATGAAATTCTGCTCCCAATGTATTTAACCTCATAGATCTGGGTAAATACTATCCTGTAGCTAAACCGCTTGTTAACCCCTTCTATGCTGCTGTAGGGCTGCTTACTAACATAGTGAACTCACCTTATGTCAAAGTCCAATCTTACTGCAGAGAAATTCTACTTTTATTCCATAGACAAATGATCTGCTCACAACCCAGCACTACCTTGTAAACAGAAAAATGGACATGTTTATAGCCCGCGCTTTTGAAAATAATTATACCTACGGAAGCTGTGTTTTCTGTTCTACTATGTGGGACCTTAGCCTAATATAGGTATATAATCTACAGTGAACGGGATTAAAAAATAAATAAATAAATATTACAAAAATTTTCTTCCAAAGACGCAGCTTCAGTTTTCTAACAAGTCTTCAGGGAAAAAAATCAATGAAATGTGAAGAAAAAAATGTATCCTTTAAGTCATGAAATCAAAACCTCTCTTCAAGGTCTACATTTTAAGAAAAATCTAAATTATGTATATTAGTTGATTTTATATAATATTTCTAAAGCAAGTTAGTTAAGCAAAATATGTTCATTATATCCATAAATTATTTGATTTGTAGATAAAAATTCTTCCAATGGAATGGACAAGTAAAAAAATCCAAAAGCAGGAAAATTTACTAAAGTAGTGCTGGATGAAGAGTCAGGGGCTTTTTATGAAAGAGATGATGGGTATGAAGAAACTCTTAAAAAAGGTAAAGAGTTGTACTGGCCAAATGACCGGCCGGATGAATAGGAATTTGTGTTGTGCAACCTCGATGGTACAAGATGGCAAAAACACGACTTTGAAGTTGTGCAGAAAACACTAAGAAATAAAGGAGGTGTGGAATGTAAATTTTATAATCAGAATAAAAAAAAAAAAAAAATTAAGGTAGGCGTATTAGATCTGTAGCCTTAATACAGTCATATGAAAAAGTTTGGGCACCCCTATTAATCTTAATCATTTTTAGTTCTAAATATTTGGGTGTTTGCAACAGCCATTTCAATTTGATATATCTAATAACTGATGGACACAGTAATATTTCAGGATTGAAATGAGGTTTATTGTACTAACAGAAAATGTGCAATATGCATTAAACCAAAATTTGACCGGTGCAAAAATTTGGGTACCCTTATTTTATTGATTTGAATACTCCTAACTACTTTTTACTGAAGCGCAAAATTGGTTTTGTAACCTCACAGCTTCAAACTTCACAGCCAGGTGTATCCAATCATGAGAAAAGGTATTTAAGGTGGCCAATTGCAAGTTGTTCTCCTATTTGAATCTCCTCTGAAGAGTGGCATCATGGGCTCCTCAAAACAACTCTCAAATGATCTGAAAACAAAGATTGTTCAACATAGTTGTTCAGGGGAAGGATACAAAAAGTTGTCTCAGAGATTTAACCTGTCAGTTTCCACTGTGAGGAACATAGTAAGGAAATGGAAGACCACAGGGACAGTTCTTGTTAAGCCCAGAAGTGGCAGGCCAAGAAAAATATCAGCAAGGCAGAGAAGAAGAATGGTGAGAACAGTCAAGGACAATCCACAGACCACCTCCAAAGAGCTGCAGCATCATCTTGCTGCAGATGGTGTCACTGTGCATCGGTCAACAATACAGCACACTTTGCACAAGGAGAAGCTGTATGGGAGAGTGATGCGAAAGAAGCCGTTTCTGAAAGCACGCCACAAACAGAGTCGCCTGAGGTATGCAAAAGCACATTTGGACAAGCCAGCTTCATTTTGGAAGAAGGTCCTGTGGACTGATGAAACAAAGATTGAGTTGTTTGGTCATGCAAAAATGCGTTATGCATGGCGTCAAAAAAAACCCAGCATTCCAAGAAAAACACTTGCTACCCACTGTAAAATTTGGTGGAGGTTCCATCATGCTTTGGGGCTGTGTGGCCAATGCCGGCACCGGGAATCTTGTTAAAGTTGAGGGTCGCATGGATTCAACTCAGTATCAGCAGATTCTTGAGAATAATGTACAAGAATCAGTGACGAATTTGAAGTTACGCCGGGGATGGATATTTCAGCAAGACAATGATCCAAATCTACTCAGGCATTCATGCAGAGGAACAATTACAATGTTCTGGAATGGCCATCCCAGTCCCCAGACCTGAATATCATTGAACATCTGTGGGATAATTTGAAGCGGGCTGTCCATGCTCGGCGACCATCAAACTTACCTGAACTGGAATTGTTTTGTAAAGAGGAATGGTCAAAAATACCTTCATCCAGGATCCAGGAACTGATTAAAAGCTACAGGAAGCGACTAGAGGCTGTTATTTTTGCAAAAGGAGGATCTACTAAATATTAATGTCACTTTTCTGTTGAGGTGCCCATACTTTTGCACCGGTCAAATTTTGGTTTAATGCATATTGCACATTTTCTGTTAGTACAATAAACCTCATTTCAATCCTGAAATATTACTGTGTCCATCAGTTATTAGATATATCAAATTGAAATGGCTGTTGCAAACACCCAAATATTTAGAACTAAAAATGATTAAGATTAATAGGGGTGCCCAAACTTTTTCATATGACTAATATCGTTTTCAAAAGAATATTTAACTTTTTTTTTCCAGAACACTCATATATACTGCTGGTCCTAGGTATGAACTTGGTGCATGGTCATTAGCTGAGAATATAGAAAATCTATGCAGCCGGGTAAGTAATATTAATTTGATCATTTGACTAAATGCATCAAATTACAAACATTGTACAAGCAATTTGCCATTAAAATCCGCCTAGAATATCCATAGGAAATCTTTGATCTGGGGTATTAGGTTTGTCGGTGCCTGTACTGGACCCAACATCCAGGTAGTAGGCAGAAAAAAAAATTCTATGCAAGGAAAAGTGAAGTCATATGGTCTACTTGCTGTGCAAATCATATGTATTAACTTACAAGGCAATGGGACAGAGTGTGTTGGTGTAAATACACATCCTATGAAACCAGTCGACACACTGTCCTAACATGAAAACCTGAATCACCCCAACATTTGTCCTGTGTCATTTATTGTCATCTCACGGTGTCCATTCCCTTTTAGATTCTCTACAGAGCCATTTCTCCTGGGCCCTACAAAATTCTCCGTATTCAACTGACATTTTGCATTTTTCTAGCCTGAGGAAGGGCTTTTGAGCCCGAAATGTTGCACCTGAATATCTACGTTTCTATGATTCATTGTTCTATTAAGTTGTGGTTGGCACCATGTACTTGATCATGGAATGTACACGATGTAAATAAACCTAAGCAGCAAGCTCAGATTGGAGCGCTGTCCATCCTTTCATTCAGACGTATATATTACTGATTCGTTCAGCCCTCGGTGGAATACGTGCACCCATCTATATCCTGTGGAGACTCCTCATACCAACACTAGATATATTGTACCTACCTGACAGAGTGAAAATTGTGCACCTCCTACTTGACAATTTACCGTGAGCCTCTACTTGGTCAGCATAACTGTGTCGCAACCAACGCATTTTATTAAAAACAGCAGAAACCAACCGTATACCGTATTTGGTGGCACATCTGACTTCCTCAGAATACCCACTAATGACGGCAACTTGAAATCCCTTGAGGAAAAAAAAAAAAAAAAAAGTTTCACTGGAACTTCACGCAGTTACATTCTATGAATATCACCGAACCAGTAGGATCCCAAGAGGTCTCCGATGCAGTCTACGTCCCACCTTTTTCTCAGATAACAGGAACTTCTGCATAAAATCTGAACAAATACTTTGATATTGTCCTTATGGTTGAGGAGGAATTAACTGACCTCAAAACCAGAATCACACACTTGGAGCACAACCTCCTTCCCTCACTGCCCACTGAGGAAAAAGCAAGATTTCTGGAATAACTTAACCTTGATACATTCAAGAAAAATCTTGAGGAAAAAAAAACGCTCCAAGTTTACATACGACTACAAATGATTATGCATCAAACCGGGTTTACTTGGTCTGTACAGGCCTAATCCAGGTGCTCCCAGTCCAAGCAAACAGAAAGCTCCCCCCATACACATCTTCCTAATCAGGTAGGAATCTTCCGTGCAATTTTTTTTTGTTAGTGCCGTCATCCACCTAGCCGGCACAAGCTCCTGGTCAGAAGACCAGGCGTACGTGATACACCAGGAGACACCCAGACCCCAGGAGCCAATTGACCATCAGTATCAGGCCACCGAGACAGGCGAGACCCTTGTGATTAATAGCCTCTTCAACTGTGGACTCTTTGCCCTACTGTACACACCAACCTTTACAATCTTAAGACATGGAGTGCTTCTTCTGCAAGTTAACGATACGGACATTCATCAATGAGGAAAAACCTAGCTGGGCCCTACCCTCACAATGAAACACTACTTCGCCATTTAAGCACAGAACTGAGATCTTCAAACCTGTAAATACCTTCACTGCACCAAGACATACCCAGCAATAGAGAGATCTGCTAATTGTGTAAAGCACAACATTGAGACATTAATGAGCAGGCACACATTACCGTAAAACCACACCTAATTCAATAAGGATCATCAGACATTACCCACACTATGCAACTCAGTAATAAAACCAGCAGATAAGGGTTCTGGAGTTGTGATTCAGAACCTAAGTGGATATAAAATGGAAATAGCCAGTTGAGCGACACTGCTGTTTATACTTTCCTTACATGGGACCCTACACCGTCCTTATGTATGGAACATGCTGAATTATACAAAGAGCACCAGAAGGGGATCATCTCCCCTAGGTTCAGAGATTACATGGTCCCCTCACATCCATGGATCCCAGTCTTATATACTTTACCCCAAGGTGCATAAGGACCTAAACAATCCTCCAGGGAGATCTATGGTCTCAAAATTGGTATTCCAAGCCCAGCAAGGATCCTCAATGGCCTCCTACGCCCATTTGCTCAACAAGGCAGATCCTACAGAGATACCACTGACTTCTGAAAACAAGTACCTTGGCTACAATTGACAGCCTTTATACAAATATTCCAACAACGGAAGAAATTAAACGTCATTAGGGACATCCTAAATGAAGACAATGAGTACACACCTGAGGAGATCGGTTTCATTATCGACCTGTTAACATTTGTACTGCGTAGGAACAATTTTCTGCTTGAATCAACCTTTTATCTACGGACGTAATTGCCATTACGTTCATGAATAACTTTAAAAATAAATTTGTGTACAATACTGCTTTATTCCTACAGCATGTGGCCTACTGGGCCAGATACATTGATGACGTGTTCATTGTTTGGCAGGGTGAACGCTCCAAGCTGGTAGAATTCCATGAGTACCTCAACTCTGGTATTCCATCTATTCTATCAAATTCTCCATGTCATCTAATACCACTCATATCCCCCTTTCTGGATATGATTGAAATAACTGCCGAGTACCTCACATTTGACATATTATAAACCCACCGACAAAAATAACTTATTAAGTTATTGTAAAGATGCATCTCCCCACTTCCGTAAGGTGCTGAGGTGGTGGAGGTACATAGACGACATCTTCCCTCTGTGGCTAGGATCTATTGAGGAGTTGGGTAACTTTCAGGGCTACCTTAACACCCTGGATCCGGATGTGAAATTTACTCTGGTCCTCTCCTACCTAATCAATACAATTTCTGGATGTGCTTGTCACTAGAGACATTGACAGACTTAAAACTAGTCTATATACTAAACCTACTGATATGAATCAGCTCACCCAAAAGGCAATGAGACAAATAGGAGAAAGGCCCTTATACATCCTAGAGAGTCCTTTATACAACAGGATAGAGCATGTAGAAATTTTGGTAGGATTCCCTTTACTACCACATCTTGAAAATAGTAATTGCACGTATTCACAAAACACTGGTCCATGCTGTATCAACCAACCTCTATTTTCTTATAGAAGATCTCAGAATATTGGTGATAGGGTCGTCCACTCTGATGTTGGATCACAGGATTTAAAAAGAAAGGCTGCTTTACTTGCCTTGCATGTCAAAACTTAAACCATTACCTAACTTGCAATAGTGATTGTGATATTTGATACAGTGCCCCTGTAACCTGTGCTAGGTGGATGAATCAGCACAGGTACACAGTACGGAAAAGGAAATTGGATTTACAGGTATCTAGACACTGAGCAGAAAAAGTCAGATCTTAAATTTAGAATTGATTATATTCCACCTCCAGACAGGGAGGCAATAGTCCATATTTTAAAAAACAGGGAACTGGAAAGGATTTTCTGACTAAACACCTTAAAACTTCATGGCTTAAATGTAGATTTCAAGATGGCGGGAGTGATTTAGGGCTGGTTTGCCTGTGTTTACTCACTTGGTTCTAGGCGGTCTCGTGCTTCAGTGTAATTTGATGCATTGAAAATAGCAAAAATATTTAAATTATTGGATATATATTTTTGGATTAGGATACAAAATGTTTTGTATAATTACATTGTTTATTCATAGATCACCATGAGGGCTGAATAGACTTGTGGATCGCTTGTTTTTATTTGGTATATCAAAGTTAATTTCAATAATTACATTTTTTTTGCATGGTGGGTACCGGGTACAATGACATACTTTTGGGCAGTTTGGTATATTGGAAGTACTAGTAACATCAGACAATGGCACGTCTATAAGCCAGGGGCATTTTTGGGTTAGGGTTTTCTCAGACTCGTGCTGTCAGATGACATCACAGTCTGTTCTCCACATTGGTTCCGCTTGTCTGCCATGGTTATGTATGATAGTGGTCTTCATTCTGCCTGGCATACGATGTGATATGCAGGATCTGTTTAATATATTTTTAGTGATATGAAGCAGATTTTCTGCTGTATGCTATTGTTAATTCCGTATTTAATCTTTGTATATGGATTTACTTTGCATTATCCACCATTTATATGTGGAGCCATATATTAACTGTCTTTAGCCACTTATTAGATTGCTGTGGGCATTAATTTGTTCAGATACAATGTGTTCGCTGATAAAAACAAATTAGTGTCCGACTTCCCTGACTTAAGATGGCCACCGCATGAGAGCTACTCAGTACTACACATGTGCGATAGGCTTATACAGCCTACGTATGCAATGTGATTACTGCTTTTGTTAATGGCGCATTGCGCTTAAAATATATATTGCACATGCGCAAATCAATCTTTGCTCAGGCTAAGCGATGTTACTATATTGAAACGCTGAATATGGCATGTGTAACAGTAGGAAGCCACAGGCCTGTATAAGGGTATGTTCACATGGACGAAAAGAGGAATTCCTCTTAATTTTCCACCGCCAGCATTTTTGCCACAGTCTAGCCGCGATGTGATTCTAATGCAGTGCATCGGCATTGCGCTGCCGATTAGGCCCAGATGAATGGGCCCGATCAGCAGGCAGTCTCAAGCTGCGAAATCCGTGGCAACATCGAGCAGGACGCATTGTTTTCCACGTCCTGCTGCGATCTCTGCCTCCCACTGAAATCAATGGGAGGCGGATTCTGGGAGGAATCTGTCCCAGTTTCGGAGGCAAAATCCACGGCAAATTCCTCCGTGTGAACACAGCCTTAGGGGATTGTGTTGCTGGTTCTACTGATTGCAACTGTTAATAACAATCAGGGTTATGGTAATAGATTGAAAAACAGTGGTAAGTATTTGCCCCCTTCCTGAATTCTTAATCTTTTTGATGTTTAATGATCTGAAATAATTAAGTCTTACAAATATCCCAAAAATTAATCAGTGAGGGGACACATACTTTCACACCACTGTATGCACAATTTATATGAACTTTATGCTCTGCACTATTTTTTATATAATTTATTGCGCATGATTGCACTTTAATATGTATTAACACTGAAATTTGCATGAAATTGAATTGTATATTGCCCATGCTTTAAATACTTGAGATATCTACACTAGCACTTGGCTTGACCAAGGCTCATTTGAGCTGAAACGTTGCAACATGGAATAAACTACACCACTGCTGCCAATAACATATAATCCAGTATGTTCTGTCATGTTAAGATAGAGATGAAAGCAACTACAAATTTTATATAATTTTTAAACCAACTTTTTACAAGTCACTATTATAAAAAGTCGTAAATCCTGAAATTTTAACTCCAAAAAAGCCTAATAGTAGACTGGTGCCTGCCAATTTCTGTAATGACCTGCACCAGCATATCCGATTGTTTCACATGATGAGACTAGAGTAACGGTATAGAAAAACCTAACAGGTAAGACTGTCTAGTAGAGCAGGTCATTACAGAACCTTTATCCCGATAGACATGTAGGGGCAACCAACCGTATCTGTACAGATGCTATTTACTGATGTACATACCGGTAAGCCTTGGGAGAGGGGCTTATGCAAGGTTAAAAAAAAAAAAAAAAGATTTTTGGATAAGTCTCCTATTACACTGTCTGCCGCTTACACCATGTCACTGATACAGAATATACACAATATGGATTGCATAATATACATGATAAACTAAATCATATCTTGTCTATGCTTTGCACTACACATGTATTCATTTATTCTTTACTGAGTAATGTCTTACAACACAGACTGAAAGGATAATCTATTACAGGGTGGAAACCTGCTCAGAGCACCACATACAATGGAGTGACGTTCATCTCTGCTCTAGAACTGTACCTTAACACAGGCACCCATGGAGTGATGTCGAGTGAAACACTTTCATATGATACAACCTCATTGGCTAACATAATAGCCCCAGAATCTCTTTCAAGTGACTTTACAGATCTCACAGGGAGAATTAAAACAAGTGTCATCGGAACTCAACCGGTTCCACTCTCTAATTGTCAGGAGATGTCCAAATTGATCCAAATAAATAATTAAATCGAGCTCGGGGAATCAGCACAGAGACAGGTGATTCTCTTGTGAAAATTCTTCTTTATTAAAGCGGTGCACAGGATTAAAAAGGAAAATTATGGCTTTATGCCAGCTTATGCATCACTAAATACATCATATATAGAGCATGCAGTACTATTGGTTAAAGAAAATGAGTGCTTCGCATGACCAGCACGTGAAACTTCCAGTATCTGCCATCTTGGATGCGTAATAAAGCATCTGACCACATAGGCCCTTCATTGTAAGCAGACCTTGAGATGTTTCATTAAAACATCTTTACTGACACCTAGCTCCTGCCCCATACAATATCCCTTGTTCTCACATGAAGAGTGGGAACAAGGGAGTATAGGGGAGGTGAGAAAGCAAGATGTATAACCAGACACTTATCAAATAACCTTGGCTATGAAGCTTGAGAGGCTTTCAAACAATAGAGCATTCTAAGGCCTAACACCATCTGGCTAATAAACTTTTCACACAAATTCAGTTTTTACTAATAATAATACAAAAATATTTTCTTAAAGCGATAGGCACAATTATTGTTGTTTACTGCTTCTTAGGCCTTTCAAATATTTTTCCACAACACAAGGAACTATTAAAGAATCCCGCCGTCTTATGACCCTCAAGATACACTGCACAACTATCGCAGAATGCCTGAAAATCCACCTAATTCCAAGAGGTCTGAGGGCTCCATTAAGACCTACCATTTTAAATGATGATCAAGAATTCTGACAAACCTTTGAACACTCAGCAAACGCCCTTTCGACCTCATGACTGACCATTGAATATTTATAGAAAGAAATTCAAGTTATTTGTGGAAAAGTCTGTTCTCTTGAATTTCAGCTCCAGTCTACGACTCAAGCGGAGGAATTTTCCACCAACCCATACAAGACAGTTTATCAGAGACACTGAAAACTATCACCAAAATTGTGTCTACAGATGGTAGGACAACCCAGGATCACATTACTTTCAGTAAAAGAAGAAGTTCTCTCTAAGCTCAGACACGGCTACCCACAGCAAATGTCCCAAAGGGCTCCTTTTTTATCCCATCATTGGGGACAGCGCCACCGGGGAAAGCAGAGTCAACATGTGGTCCAGGTCACAGGTAGGGAACAGCCTAATATTTCTTCTAAGAGCCTTAGTGCCAACAAACTTAAATTGCTGCAAAAAAGGACTCTACACCACTGAGTATCCTTCCATTAAGAACCTAGGCTTAGACGGGGAATAAGGAGGCGGCGATGCAGGAAGAGAACGATGACGCAGGTGTGCTCGGAGCAGAGGGAACACCCCTTGTGCTCTGTGAAGACTAATTTTCAAAAAAAAAAAAAAAAAAAAAAAAAAGGTCTTTCTGGAAGGCTACAGGAAGATAGGATAAGTTAAAAAAATAAAATTGAATGATAGCCTCCTTTTATCGTCATCTATTTCGCAACTGGTTGAAGGAATGGAAGACTGTCTTACAGGATGTCACTGGTGCAAAACCCTTTTGTGTTACCCAAACACCCCTTTGTGTTGGTAACATCTGCTCTCTCTGCGGGAATAATCCAGTCACTATCGCATGGTTTGATACTGAGGCTATTATAGTGCTCACACATTATACACACACGATAGTGCCGCACATCTTGTCCAGCATATACACATCTTTAGTGTAAGCGAGGTCTTCCACAACAGCAACAACCAAACCTCCGCTCCACCCACCCCGTTTTTCATTGGTTGCACCTCCGAGCAAGGGGCTCTTATAAAACCATATTTTTCTAAGAGGAATGAGGTCTTATGTTACAACACAAACCAGCAACAATACGCAGGTTCATCCATGTTCAGACGTGCTTAGATATTGCTCCTTGTGTAAGTGGAGAGCCAGTACTGAATTGTCAGTAAGTCTTTTAGGACAAGTGTTTGTTCTTCTGGTCAGTGTTTTTCTTGTTTCTCAAGTTCTATTAGTTGCTATAACTATTCCAGTATGCCAAGAAAGTGTATAAATCGGGACAATTTGTTACATGTGTGGTGAAGTGACGTTCAAGAGTCAAACGATTTTTTACACCACTTGTAAAAAAAAAGTGTTATGAGCTTTATTTTGGGTGTAAAGTTGGTGATCTCGAAAGGAACTGGGCACCACATGTATGCTGTTTGTCTTGCATTAGGCTTCTTACTGGTTGGAAAAATGGTACACGTCATATGCCATTTGCTGTTCCGATGGTTTGGAGAGAACCGAAGGACCATATAACAGATATTGCTATTTCTGCTTAACGAACATTAAAGGAATCACATCTAACACAAAACACAGTTAAATACCCGAATTTAAAGTCTGCAATGAGGCCTGTCTTACATAGCGAAGAGCTTCCTGTACCAAAGTGTCCAGATTTAGTGAATGTAAGCGACAGCTCTGATTCTGACCTCACGCTGAAGAAGCAGCAAACAGCAATGTGAGAAACGATCCTATTTTCCAACCAAGTTTATCACCACCTCACTTATCACAAGAGGATCTGAACGACCTCATTCGGGATTTAAACTTGTCTAAACAGCAATCAGAGGTTCTATCTTCGAGGCTCAAAGGATGGAATCTACTCCGAGCAGACGTAAGAATATGCAGGTATCGTAACCGAGAGGGTGACAAACTACTTCTCTGAAGAAAATGGTGGAGAGTATTGCAATGATGTTTATTCACTTATGGAGGCCCTTGGTATTCACCACCAGGCAGATGAGTGGCGGTGGTTCATCGACTGTTGCATAATGGCAATTCCTTATCGTCAATACCTGTTGAACAAGACATTAATGTATAAAAACTTGTTAGATAAATTCCAGTATGAAAAATGTAATGAATATCTGTGGAGATTTGAAGGTCATTGCATTTACTAAGTTCTCAGAATGCTGTAAAAACAGGGCTATATATACTTTACATATATTGGTTGTTATTGCTATGTTCCTAAACCGGGGGAATACTTGATGCTCCAGTATATTGCCAAGACAAGTGGAGACTTAATAGCGAATTAATAACTTCCTGTTTAAAATATGAGCTAAATATGCCTAAATTCCCTTGTACAAAATGGCCACATAATAGTGCAGCATGCGCGCTTGTATCTAAACTTTCCCTTAATCAATATGGTCACTTTCAATAGACTTGCTTTATTTTGCATGCACAGGCACCATTGGTTGACTCCATACATGTTACAAGTAACGCGTGCACGCACAGTAGTAGCGTTTTTTTGGACACCAATACATGTGGCAATGACAGTTATATGATTTTTTTTTTTTCTTTTTTTTTTAATGGCACCTGCACTTTCACCTTGTTCCTATTTAGAACCTTATTGAATTATATTTTAATTATTAATATTAATTGCACTTTAACAGAGTCCAAACATACCACCTGTGTGGATTGAGAAGCAATCTCCGAGCTACAATTTTTGGTGATAAGCCTGATTTTTGTACGCTATTCCAAAATATTTTAAAAACAAAATGTTCATTTGATTTAATGCTCCTTACTATCGAGTTTCTGTAGTAGAAGAATGGAATAAAGTCCAGGAATGAACCAAGAAGCTAACATGAATTTCAAATATCCTCTAAAGACTAAACAGAAATTTATGAAGGATGCTGAGGACAGCTAAATAGGGTGTATCGGTGGCAGGACTTTAATTTCTTCCTGGGCAATAACCAATTTTGCGCCATCTAATGAACTTGGTTCCTCCAGTTCCAGAAGTGAGTTTTCTAATCCACCTAGAACTAGTTTAAAGGACTTACCATGAGGCGTCTACAGAAGACGAGACCCTCTAGTAGAGGCGGGAAGTATCGGACTAGAAGGACAACGCATTCAGACACGATCACAGACAGCAAGGAGAATTATTATTCTGCATGGTTACTCTTGAATACATATACCCTAGAAGAAGAAATGCTGAGATTTTTTTATTCGATTAAAGGGTCATTTCCAGGAGGATTCAACTGGACAAATATCTACCATCATAGAGAACACGTCAGATGTGAATTACTCTTTGTTGTTTGAAACACTGGATTAAAAATTACAGTATGTTTAATGTCCTGAAACGTCTAGGAGAGACGCGCAAATCTTATTCCAGAGGAAAGGACTACAGTCAGTCTCTACAGAAGAACTGACTTGTTATAAAGCCAGCAGATAAAGGAGGCGCCATCTCTGTGATCGATAAGACTACCTACCTTCAAGAAGTGTATAGACAACTTGCTGATACCTCAACTTATTATAAAGTGTCTTGTAATCCCGTATTTGCTATCACAAGGAGGATTGGAAACACTTCAAAAAAGGTATTGGAGAACTGGGTGTGATTGATAGTAAAACAAGCCTATTTTTGACAATGGAACATCGAGTAACCCCGGTCTTCTATATTTTGCCAAAGATACACAAAAATTTTAAAGTCTCCTCCTGCTCATCCTATTGTAGCCTCTTCTGAATTATTATTATCACCTTTGACTAATTATCTGAACAAGACTTTGTCCCCTTTGATTAGATGTTCTTATTCCTTCCTATTGGCTACTGCCAGTAGATTAAGCGGTATACGAGCTACTGCTCGATTAGAAAGATTCCCCCTTACTACAGAAATTTTGTGGATCATCTTCGAGGAGAATTTTTTGTTCGGGGATGAATTCTTATTACAGGGGACCGCAATGGGGTTGAACGTGGACCCTCCATATGCAAATGTTTTTATGGCAGACTTTGTACAATTCCATTGTTTAAATTATATTTACTAATACGGACATGGCTGGTTTCTTGGCATCTGGGTTGGATAAGCAGCAGTGGCTTTTGGAGGCCAAGGATGGTTTTTCTGATAAAGCTTTTATGCAAAAAAAGGTACACCCAACGTTCAACAGCATTTAGGGATCTGACAGTGGCTTTTTGTGAACAGATTGTACCTCTCACCAGGAGGCACAAAGTTTGGAGAATTTTTTTAAACATTGTTCCCAGAGGTCTAAGGGTGAATCTCCTTCCAGCAGCTCGTATACGAAGTGCATCATTGATACTAAAGTGGGAGAAAGAGGCTACTAGTTTCTCTGAAACTATTAGAGCTGCTTCTTGAAGAGGACAAAACGCCGCCTAGTGACCTGTGAGGAGCAATTAAAGGAACTGGAATCCATTAAGAAGTTCCAGGGTCAATTTGGAAATGAGATTCAAGATCAAAATACAATTGAGAAGTTTCAGTTTCACCTCAAAGAACGGAAACAGAATTCTCGTGATTTACAAGACTTTAAAGAAAATAAAGTATATACATCAATTGGGGAGAGATCTGTGTTTCGTGGAGGTGAAACAGATACGGATAGATCTGACAGAGACCAGAAGTAGATCAGTAAGATCAAAAAATAGAGGGAGGGGTAGAGGACGAGAACGGGCCCGAGACAACCAACTACTAGTTTTTTTTTTTTGGGTTTTTTTTTAGAACAGACTTACCAGTTGAGGAAATCTGGGAACCGTACAAAATCCTCAACCAAATCTCAGATCAACAGATTTTCTCTGTGGAAGAGATGGGGGTCTTAAGTAGAGGGCTATCATTTGTTCCTACAACAAACTTTAACCTATTTAATTGGGTGAGAGACCTCAATCTCTTCGCTCGGAAATTTAAATGGAAAAAGTATTTTGTTAAACAGAATGAAAAATTAAGCATGTTTTTGGGTGTGCCGGTAGACATGCTGGCAGATGTAAAATTGCTAGCAAGATTGGAGTGAAACTGATCCAGCTAGTGAGGGCATGGGCCCATTTACAAATTTTAAGAGGCAGAGTACAAAAACCCCTCATCTCTGAAAAAACATGCATCAATGCTTTTGTAAACCAGGTTACGAATGATCTTAACACACTATCACGTGTTTTCCCCCTTTAATACAAGGGGAGGGTGAAAAGTTTGTAGCACACCCATGAAATCTCTCACATGGTCTTGTTTTGCAATGCAATATGTTTGAAAAGGTCTCGTGAAGCTGAAATATGGAAATGGAGAAGTTGGCAAAGCGAGCAGTCATTGAAAAAAAGGACTGACACCACAGGAATTCACAAGGACATGCTGGAGACATTAAGGGACAATGCTCCTTATGCAATGGTGAAAAAGTGGGTTGCAGATTTCAAGTGGGGACAGACATCAATTGAAGTCGCTGCGGAGTGGTCGTCCCTCAACAGCATGCACAGATGAAAAAATGTCCAAAAAACGCAAGACATTGTAATGGCAGATCGACATGTCACACAGCGGCACACTGCAGAATGTGTGGGCATATCAGTGGAGAGGGTTAGCCATATCCTAACAGCTGCTGAACATGCAAAGTTTCAGCCCGATGGGTGCCAAGAGTTTTGACGTTCGAGAACAAACGTCAAAACTTCGCTCTGCGGAAAATGTGCAACTGAAGCAGATATTCAACTTTTCCTGCAGAAATTTGTTACAATGGATGAAACTTGGGTACTCCAATTTCGTCCGAGTCAAAAGAAGCCTCAAAACAGTGGAAACATCCCTCCTCCCCACGCCCTGAAAAGGCAAAGGTGGTTCCATCCGCTGGCAAGGTGATGGCAGTGTTCTGGGATTCCAAGGGTGTCATTCTCCTGGAATTCCTCCAGAAAGGTCAAACCATCAATGAGGAATAAAATGCAGCTCAGATTCATCGTCTGAGGTCAGCAATTAAGGAAAAATGGCAAGGGATGCTCCGGAAAGGGGTGTTTCACTACGCTAACGCGCCAGTTCACACATCTGCTGTTGCAATGGCTGCAATTCACTCCTGTGGTTTCCAACTGCTTCAGCACCCACCCTATTCCCCTGATTTGGCTCCCTCAGACTACCGCCTATTCTCACAGATGAAAAGGCACCTTGGTGGAAGTCGTTTTCCTTCTGGTGAAGCTGTCATGAATGCCATAAAGGACTTTGGAGGAGCAGGACAGAACGTTCTACCACAATGGAATAATGAAATTCCAAGAGCGATGGCATACATGTGTGACCCTCAAAAGAGACTGTGTTGAGAACTGACTGCAAAATTTCGACCCACAGTCACTACTTTTGGGTCGGGCGACTAACTTGTCAGGCACCCCTCATATCCAAAATGGAAATAAAGGCCTTGAGGTCTTTGGAAAATAGAAAACTGATTATAAAGCCCTTGGATAAGGGGGAAATACGGTGATTATGAACCTGGAACAGTATAAGGCAACGTGTAGGAGTCTGTTGGGCCAAGTTGGTTTTTATAGGGTGTTGGCAACAATCTCCCCCCTCCGCTGGGAGAGCCATCACCCTTTGCCCTTTTAAGAAGGGGCATCCCAAAAGGACAGTATTTCTGGGTAAAAAGGAATTGTTCTTCGAAAAAACACAAAAAAAAAAAAAACGAACACGCCAGTGATCTAAGAGATTTTTGGAGAGATGGTACCCGGATAATTCTCAGGGAATCCTATAGGGAAATATGCAAAAAGAATCGTGAGTCTTTACTGGCAAGAAAAAAAGATCAGAGAAGGATAAAAATTGCTCGGACTCATTGCGACATTTAATAATGGAGCAGAGAGCGCCATAAAAGATTCTTGATCGCCATTGGGGTATTTTGATCTCTGACCCAGACCAAAGAGTTTTTGGGGGACCATCCACAAATCACATTTAGAAAGGGGAGATCTTTACAAGATAGACTGGTTCATAGCCACTTCTCTCGTCTGCCACAGGGTTGCGGTTGTGTTGCCTGTCCTTTTCTTATCACAGGTTCCTCCTTTGTTGGTTCAAAAAGTAAAGTAAAATTTAAAATGTATTTCATGCCGTACGAAGGGGGTGATAGAGCAGTGTGTAATTGCCAAATGGAGTATATAGGTAAAATAATATTTAGAAGAAGGATTGGAGAACACTTGGGGGACAAACGAGCAAGATACCCCCTGTAAGCCAATGGCTGGTAATATACTGGAAGGGATGTACATCTCACCCAGATTGCTCAGATGGGTGAGATGAGAAATCCAGAGCGTTTGTTTCTCAGCAGACAACTATGTTCTGAGCATTATTTAAGTGCCGTGCACTGGGCTGGATTTTTATGGAATGATGGGTAGGCTGGTAGTGGGACCTGCCATTCCCATCCCCTCCAGTCCACGCCTTGTGGACACTCCTGGGGAAACCCAGCTGACGGATCTCCTTGTTAGCAGACTTCTTTCCCCCCTAGGAGAGCAGACTGTGGCAGAGCTTGGCTGGAAAGCCACAAAGAGGGTTGCTACTGCTGGAGACAATCCTGACTGTCCGAACTTGTTCCTATTCTAGGTGAGGTAACCCACTTCTGTTTAGTTAAGAGCCCAGACAGGCAGGTGTTTATGTTTTCTGTTATGCTGCATGTACCAATGAGTGAATAAAACTCAATACTTGGACTATTACCTTGGAGTCTGTGTCTATGCCAAACCCCAAGCACCCCCAGATCCTAACACAGCCTAGCTAAACATGTGAACTTGATACATCAAAATGACGTTGGTTACATCAGTTTCATGGGAATTGATGATGTGGATAAACCCAGAAGAGGTGGTGACTGGGAACACCTAACCCTCCAACAGGAATCACAATGGATATTCCGGTTGGCTTCCTTAGCCCCCAATGGCCTCCATTGTTTCATATAAATATTGCTGAGATGTCCTCTGGACAACAGTTATAGTAAGGATGTTTTGTTCGGGTTTGACACCTTTTTCTTTTCCAATTTTCTGGGTGTCAAGAAGCTAGCCAATAATGTCTAGGGTCCCTTATGATTTTTTTGGAAATGAGACTATTTGGATTTTGCCCAATAATGGGCATTTGAATTATCAAGATTTATTGTGATTTTCTGATGCAAATATAAATTACGCAACATAAGTATCGGGTAGCTATTGGTCATTAGCTTTAGTTGCATAGGTTGGTAGGAGAGTGAGGGTGAGTAAGGAATTTTCTCTGTACCTGCTACCTATTGAACTGACTCCTGCCACTGGAAAGCCATGGATGGGTGAGATCGAACTTTTTCGATAAATTTATGGTTTTTCAGGAGCTCTACTATTCCTGCTTGTGTACATGTGATTGTGTATCATGTCTTCACAGGATATGGTATTTATTTTGAATTAGTGAGTTATGCAATATTCTATATATCTTTGCATGTATTTCACATGACATATTTACTTACTACAGAACTATATTTAAATTGATTTAATGGTAGTCCCAAGTAAAGGGAGGTGTGGTTATATTGACAAGTGACATAACTTTTACTAATATATTAGTTTACATTTATGCTGGAGCTATAAATACTTGGATGTAGATGCCAGAGCATAATCTCTGTTCTTTGCTTTATTAGACTTTGTATAAAACATGCCACTAAATGGTATAGATACAAGTACATCAATGATATTTTTTGCATATTGGAGCGGGGTCCAAGGCCTCATTGCTGCCACACCCAAGACTGAGCCGTCTTTCGCCCTGCACTGCAATTGAGTCGGAGGTGGGTTTTTAGACACCTTGATAAAATTAGATGACAGAGATCATCTGACATTCGATCTGTACAAGAAAACTAAGGATCATAACGGTTTGCTACATTATATAGTAGTCACCCTCATACTATAAAGAATACCTTAACTTGTTCACAGCTGTGCAGGGTGAAAATAATGTTGGAACAACCTACCTACGAGGATCTCAGAGATCTGACAAATTTCTGCAGAGGGGCTACCTTCCATCATTGCTTGCAGAGGAAGTGACCCGTATATATATAATTGTGGTATAATCCAGGTTAAACCAGGATCAAAATGTTTCACTCTATTCTACCTTAAGTTCATCAAATTGTGAAGAAACGCTGGTCAGTTTTGAGCAGTTTGTGTCCTAACATCCAGAGTCCATCTTTATCATGCTTTAAAAGATGTCCAAACATCCGAGAGAGATATCCGCAAGTACAGATTTAAGAAAAAGGATCGTCAGCAGCTTTTACAGACCCCATGTAATGGGATGTACCCATGCCTTAATTGTAACCAATGCATCAATATCTTCAGGGGTGACCACCTATATTGCCCCCAATTGGGAGTTTGTATTCCTCTGAAGGGCTATTATACATGTTTAACATCCATTTATAGTGTACTTTGAGCCCGTGCGGTCTGGCATATTTTGGGGAGACCACATCTCTAAATATAAGTCTGACATTCGGTGTCAATGTTTTGCTGCCGGTCCCTGATCACTGTGAAAATGAGAATCCGTATCTCAAAAATACCAGGTACTTCAGCACGTCCCTCCTTTACGAAGGGGCGGAGAAGGTATTTGTAAAACTTCAATTAGAATCCTTTTCGATCCATCGTTAATAGGGACTGATTTCTTTATCTTTCAAGAGTCCACTGTCAATTCAAATTCATATACAGTGGGGAAAAAAATGTATTAGTCAGCCACCAATTGTGCAAGTTCTCCCACTTATAAAGATGAGGGCGGCCTGTAATTGTCATCATAGGTAGACCTCAACTATGTAAGACAAAATGAGAAAAATCCAGAAAATCACTGTCTGATTTTTAAAGAATTTATTTGCAAATTATGGTGGAAAATAAGTATTTGGTCACCTACAAACAAGCAAGATTTCTGTCTCACAGACCTGTAACTTCTCCTTTAAGAGGCTCCTCTGTCCTCCACTCATTACCTGTAGTAATGGCTCCTGTTTGACATTGTTATCAGTATAAAAGACTCCTGTCCACAACCTCAAACAGTCACACTCCAAACTCCACTATGGTGAAGACCAAAGAGCTGTGGAAGGACCAGAAACAAAATGGTAGCCCTGCACCAGGCTGGGAAGACTGAATCTGCAATAGGCAAGCAGCTTGGTGTGAAGAAATCACCTGTGGGAGCAATAATTAGAAAATGGAAGACATACAAGACCACTGATAATCTCCCTCCATCAGGGGCTCCACGCAAGATCTCACCCCGTGGGGTCAAACTGATCACAAGAACGGTGAGCAAAAATCCCAGAACCACACGGGGGGACCTAGTGAGTGACCTGCAGAAAGCTGGGACTAAATGTAACAAAGGCTACCGTCAGTAACACACTATGCCGCCAGGGACTCAGATCCTGCAGTGCCAGACGTGTCCCCCTGCTTAAGCCAGTACATATCCGGGCCCGTCTGAAGTTTGCTAGAGAGCATTTGGATGTTCCAGAAGAGTATTGGGAGAATGTCATATGGTCAGATGAAACCAAAGTAGAACTGTTTGGTAGAAACACAACTCGTGGTGTTTGGAGGAGAGTGAATGCTGAGTTGTATCCAGAGAACACCATACCTACTGTGAAGCATGGGGGGGCAACATCATGTATGGGGCTGTTTCTCTGCAAAGGGGCCAGGACGACTGATCCGTGTACATGAAAGAATGAATGGGGCCATGTATCGTGAGATTTTGAGTGCAAACCTCCTTCCATCAGCAAGGGCATTGAAGATGAAACGTGGCTGGGTCTTTCAGCATGACAATGATCCCAAGCACACCGCCAGGGCAACGAAGGAGCGGCTTCGTAAGAAGCATTTCAAGGTCCTGGAGTGGCCTAGCCAGTCTCCAGATCTCAACCCCATAGAAAACCTTTGGAGGGAGTTGAAAGTCCGTGTTGCCCAGCGAAAGCCCCAAAACATCCCTGCTGTAGAGGAGATCTGCATGGAGGAATGGGCCAACATACCAGCAACAGTGTGTGCCAACCTTGTGAAGACTTACAGGAAACGTTTCACCTCTGTCATTGCCAATAAAGGAGATAGAACAAAGGATTGAAATGAACTTTTGTTATTGACAAAATACTTAATTTTCCACCTGTGACAATTTGGGGGGGATTAGTCTCAATGGTGGCAGACTCCTGGATCCGACAGTGGTGTTCATGGTACTGGGCGCCGGAGAGTCAGCGTTCAGACGGTGCCAATTTGAAACAAAATGGCTTTTATTCAGCTTAAGTGCAACATAAAACAAAGAATAGCCTGGGCCACAGTTAGGGCACTTACTGACTCCTTGACCCCTATCTAGCCTGACTAATGCTCAGCTCAAGCAAAAGTCCGTGGACCTCAGCCCTCCTGGGACAGACCGCCTCTGTCCTTTGCTGGTTCCACGATTTCCTGCAGGTTTCTCCAGCCTTCTGAAGTTACACCCCCACCCATAGGTGTGGCTGAGGTCCTTTTCAGGCCTGGCCCAGGGTCGCTCCCTAGCGCCCTCTAGGTTCATACTCACATACCCTCCCCCTCAGCTCACTACCCATGGGATGAGCTACAATGGGACAAGACATATGTCAAGGTCCCTCTTCAATCCTATACACTTGTCCAGTGTCGCTCCAGATGCCCCCATCTGGCGGTCTCAACCTCCAAGTTCCAGTCAGTCGAGTTTTCCGGTTTCTCCTCACTTTAAACGCTATGCCAAGATCCTGGCCATTCTGTGCAAAGGCAAGTTCTACTTCATCACCTTCAAAATTCGCCATACAGGGGATCACATCATTTTCATCATATTTTTAGTCAGTGTTCAGCCATCCCATTGCATGACACTGATCCCTTTAGTAAATAGCCATAAGAATCTTCATCTTTACCTATCATGAATCCACAGGAGTTCAGAGACCAACCGACACGTACTTCATGCATATCAATGATGACCTGTAACCATCTCTTCTGCATGCAAATGACGACTGCTCAGTCTCTGCATTAGAATCTCTACCAGAGTTACGTCCATTAGTTAGGGACATAGTAACATTGTATCTCAGCCTCTTCTTGTTGCTATTAGCATCAGGCGATTAAACAATTTCTGCCTCTCTTTTTGGGTTGACTAATACTTCCTGATTCCCACTTCACAGGTAACATGGAGTCATTATTCACCATTTGTCCACCAGACATTTGGCCAGAGACAGGTACAGAAACACCTTTATCCACAATGGCTTCAGACACTATTTGTTGGGGCAATATACCCAACAAATGGGTCAGTCTTCTTACGGACTTTTGTTCCACACTTTTGACGACCCTTCACCTTATTTACCATCTCACAGTCCTCTAGGCTTTGGACCTCATTGGTTTGAAGCTGGACCCGCTCTGTCACAGGCAGGGTGTGACCACAGTTTCTTCTGTTGGACCTTCTTTGACCTCCTTATACTTTGCAGGAAGTCCACCTTTAGCAGCATCTTCTTGGGGAACTATACCATCCACTTGACGTTTTACCTAATAACGTGGTTTCATCATAATCTGATCATTGGTATCAGTGGCCAGGTCACTCAGGTCTGTCTGACTTAATGGTTCCCTTTCTCTGCCTCTATGCTGGCAGCTTTCTCTGATTCCAGCTCCAGAACTTTCTTCACTGCCACATTTTTCTGAGCAGCCTCCATCTCCATTTTTACTAGTGCACCTTGCAGCTCTGATTCCTTAGAAGCTAACAGGTTCTGCAGCGAGTCTCTCAGCTTCTAGTGCTGCCAGCTTTGAAGATAGTGCAGATGCCGACTGTTCAGTATTGGATAGAGACTGCTGCAATCGATCTAATTCTCTTTTAGATTCCACTTCGGTTTTTAACTGTTCTCTCTGCAAAGTGCGCTCTTCCAACTTTATTTCTGACTCGCGCATCACTTGATCCATCTGAAACTCCAGCTGTTTCTTGATGCGAGCAATTTCCTCCTGCTTGTTCACTTGCACCTTTAGTTTAGCAACAAGCATTTTTAGATGTACAATCAAATTTTTGCTAACTCTAGTTGCTCAAGGAAACCATTTTTCTCATCTTCCATTTGTTTTAGTTTTATACTAAGGTCAAGCTTCTGACCAATGGAACCTCTCTCCTTGAAGTTCTTGATGATGCGATAGATTGTTGACTGAGGTGCAATCTTTCTAGCTGCAATACTCTTCCCAGTTAGGCCATTTTTGTGCAGTGCAATGATGACTGCACGTGTTTCTTTAGAGATAACCATGGTTAACAGAAGAGAAACAATGATGGCAAGCACCAGCCTCCTTTTAAAGTGTCCAGTGGTGTCATTCTTACTTAATCATGACAGATTGATCTCCAGCCCTGTCCTCATCAACACCCACACCTGTGTTAATGGAGCAATCACTGAAACGATGTTAGGTGGTCCTTTTAAGGCAGGGCTGCAATGATGTTGAAATGTGTTTTGGGGGATAAAGTTCATTTTCTAGGCAAATATTGACTTTGCAAGTAATTGCTGTTAAGCTGATCACTCTTTATAACATTCTGGAGTATATGCAAATTGCCATTAGAAAAACTGAAGCTGTAGACTTTGTAAAAATTAATATTTGTATCATTCTCAAAACTTTTGGCCATGACTGTACATATTCTAGCTTTGAGTTCCCTTTCTCTTTGTTCCAGAACTCCAGCTCTGCTCCGCCATTCCTTCATTTCTTGGTTTAGTTGAACCTGCTTTAGTTCATGCAAGTTTTGCTCTGACTGCAATGTCTGCACCACAGATTCTAAATCACACTCTCGGTCAGACACATGCTTACTCAGCTCTGCAATTTCATTTTCTTTAATCAGTTAATTCAGTAGAAAGTTTTTCACACTTCCTGACTTGGTCATCCAGACATTCTGACTGACACTGCAAAAATTCACTTCACACGTTTAGCAGTTTCAAGGTCATCTCTTAATTTTTCAATGACACTCTCTTTGGCAATGGAGTCTTAGACATGCTGCTCCTTTAAATCCTGCAATTGTTTCTCAAGCACTTGCTTTTGCTCTACACTCTGTATAACTTCATTAGATAGAGCACATTTCATTTCTGCAAACTCCTTCTTAGTGACAGTCCATTCCAGGCAAACCCAGCACCACATTGCCACAATGACTAGGATATGAACTCTTCATGGAGTCAAGCTCTTCCTTTAACTTAAGGTTCTCTTTTTCTGATACCAAAAGTTGCCATTTCCAATCAGATATTTCATCCTCATAACTGAATCTGATGGTTTTAACCTCATCTTGAAGCTGCTGCACCATAATATTTTTATCTTTGGCGCTTTCATGCACTCCAGTATGAGACAGTCAGCAGGGACATATTCATTCATAGAACAGAGGTGCTTCAGAAAAACTAAAGTCACTCTCGTAACCCATTATCTTTACTTGCACTCCACATGCTCTGTTCCAGGTTTTGTGTCTCTCTGCATTGAGACTGCTGCACTAATAAACCTGAGCATAATTTCTCTGCTTTTTTACAAGCTGAAATTCTCTCTTGCCCATGGTTTACTAACAAGATTACACAATATTCCACAGCAACCTTGGGTTCAACCGACAGCAACTTTTTTTTTACTATCTTATGCAGTCACATGTATTCAAACAGTTAACTTATGTGGCACTACAACAACCAGCATTCTTCTATCTTCCACTGAAAACACCAACATGGCACCATAGCCTTTCACAGACTCTTTGCGATATCCAGCTTCTACACATTGCTTATTTTCTTGCCATCAGCGAGCACTTTACAGACTTCTGAGCCACAGTATACACAAAGTCCATTCCCTGGATTCCTCTTCCAAAGTTTCTGTATTTTTGATACTGTTTTGGGAAAAAAATATAACTTACTGAAGCCATGCGTAGCCCAAGATCTGACAGTTTCATATCATGATTTACAGTTCACTGACTACTGGGCAGTCATGTTGTGCCTCATCTAATGCCACTATCTGTTCTCTTTTTTTACAGGTAAAAGGAATGGCTGGAGAAGAAAACCAGCATGAAGTTTGGATAAAAGGTAAGACAGGAACATGCCATTATTATTTTACCAAATGAGGAAGAGCTGGTAAGTGATAAATCAAGTTATGACACAGATGCTTCGTAAATTGTTTCTAATTCATAACACTCTTTTAAACAGCTTTTCAAAATTTACTTCAAGAAGATCAGGCCCACTCAATAAGATAAAGAATGGGGGAGGACAAATTGTTACGAGCAAGGGGCAACGGTTTAAGAATGTCTCCAACAAAATGGTAAGATTCCACGAGAAGTGAGTGAAGTCTGGGGATATTTTTATCATCACCTTCCTACGTTCTGCCTACAAATACTAACAATGGATGTATTTATTTTCCATAGTTTCAAAGCTCCCACTCATGACATGAAAACAAGTACGAGAGGCCATAGGCCGATGGGCCCTGGTTAACCTTACCGTAGATGAAAGAAGCCCTCAACTCCTATATTTGTTTTTCTGAACAAAAAGTACCAGTAAGCAAGTCGCAGGTTGTAAGGGGGATGCTAATTCTAAGCAGACTGAAGAGTGACATCGATGCACACTGCTCCAGGTAAGAGTCCATTTCATTCACAGGAAATCCCGGCGCTGTTTAAGAAAGCTTCATTTGCTATAGACATTGTATAGACATTGCAAAATCATTAACATATATATGTTTACATTACATAGATCTCCACCCAAGAAGAGGAAAAGGACAGAAGACAACATGGAAGGGGAAGCCAGGAGGAAGCCCAAGCGGAAGAACAACTACAAGAAGAAGAATGTGTCATGGACTTAAGGAAAGCTTTAAAAGGCTAACTGCAAAGCATCCAGTGGGACTCGATGTACCGCCACCCTCACACACAGCATGCTGACAGGTCAGCCAGCCCTATGCACAATATTGCCAGGACAAGTGGAGACGGGCCCAAAATAAGTTGTGTGTGGAGGACATTGGACATTTCTGAAATAAAACAGAGGGACAGATCAAAATTTATATTGAAAGACAAGATTGGAGCTCTAACATTCCAAGGCTGGGGGAGGTGGTGCAGGCCTGGAGACCACTGGAATCACCACATGGAAGACAACATGCAGTATATTGAGAACATGGTGAAGTCCTCTCTGTGGCCTATACATACAGATTAAAATTCTGAAAAGCAAAATAAATTGCCTAGAATCTATAGTCTTCAAAGAATATTCTTGAATAAACTAAACCTATGGAACCTGACTCAACTATCTACAAAATCTTGCAGCCACGTTTCAGATTGAATCAAATTGCAATATATCACAGATGAAATAATGATTGGAAACCAGCATTCCTCCTGAAATTCTGCTAAAAACATCTTGTACATCTTGTAATAGCAGTTGTAACTGCTTATACAAAAATTGAGTGTGTGATATTTGCCCCTGATGAATCTTATTGAGGAAACGCGTTGGGCGGTTTATCTAAACATCTAGGAGTTAGTTATATTAGTCAGCTTCAGTGTTGAATCTGGATTGCTTTTATTTGGAATACCTAGTCCCTCTGAGTCCTGTTGGCGTGGCATTAGGCCAGTAGTCTCAGGATATAGGAGGAGTGCTGGTTTCCAA
This sequence comes from Leptodactylus fallax, assembly GCA_947044405.1. Lineage (NCBI taxonomy): Eukaryota > Metazoa > Chordata > Amphibia > Anura > Leptodactylidae > Leptodactylus > Leptodactylus fallax. The sequence goes on from CAMRHE010000604.1 coordinate 487,104, forward strand.
TCATTATTTCATCTGTGATAATATATTGCAATTTGATTCAATCTGAAACGTGGCTGCAAGATTTTGTAGGCAGTTGAGACAGGTTCCATAGGTTTAGTTTATTCAAGAATTTTCTTTGAAGACTATAGATTCTAGGCAATTTATATTTTGTCCTAGGGCTACAATATATTCTATGGTTCCTTAGGTATTGCACAGGTAGTGCAGTGTGATTTATTGGATCTGCTTTGTGTGGATGGGATTAGATGATTATTATATTTGCCCTGCTTTCATTGGGTGATTTATTATTTTTAGTGGTTACCATTAAAAGTGAAGTTTTAATATCTGTGGTCTCCAATTTTTCATGTCCGGAATTTTTTGGGGATAATTTATCTTTGATTGGTCAGTGAAACTTTAAACATTGCTACACCGGTATCAGATTTGCAGACACGTACGCATTGCGTATTACTGGAAATACCAAAGGCTAAGGCTTAGGGGTATCTTTACAGGGTTAATATTTCTCTCTTTCATGTGATGAGCAAAACCACATTTGGCTACTCAGTCACTTGTATGTTTTTGGCCGAACAGGGGGCTCAAGTACACCCAGGCGGCTTGACATTAGGGATACTGGATGTGGAGATACATTGGCAGATATCAGTCAGGGTTTATGGAGGTTAGTCTTAGTTGTTCATGCCAGGGAAAGGGCTTGGGTAAAATTAAAGTAGGGGAATTACCCTTATGTTCATTAGAAACTATTTTGGACGCTTTGGTGATTATTTCGAGCATGTAATTGAGGTTTGATCAGAGGCGATTCCTAGAAAAAAAAAAGTGTTAAAGAACAAGTGTGTACCGGCGATAGAGTGATACAGATGTCTTAAGTTAGGGTCTCTCGGCATGTTCATAGTCTTGGAGGAGGAGCAATCAGAAACCATGAACTGGAAGGTGACAGTGGAGATTTTTTATTTTTTTGCAAGACTGTGTAAATTTAAATCCAGTTGGGTTAGGTAGGGTTCACACTGCCGTTGGAAATCCGTTATGAAGGTGTCCGTTAAAAAAAAAAAAAAAAAAAAACGGACACCTACAATAACAGACACAAACGGATAGTAAATGATACCTACGTGTCAGTTATATATATCAAAAATGGACAGCAAACCATCCGTTTGTGTCCGTTTAATTTATAGTTTTTTTTTTTGCTCAATTGGTTACCATAAACACAGAACAACATGAGAATATAAAAGCAGGAAGAAGAGCTGACAATTCAATTCAGTCTGGAGCCAGCTTTGGAGAGGAGAGTATCGTTCCTGTGTTCCAGTTCTTCTTGTGGTGCTGCTGTCATATTTTGAAAAGGATTCCACCATCTCTTATTTGACCTAGAGGTGATCCGGCTGAGGGCGAAGTGGAGAAGGCAGAGGCAGTGGCAAAGGCGACGCTTCTGGGACCATCCCATTACATCCACCCGCATGACAAGGGGAGGGTATTCATGCCTGTATGGAGAACTGCGACAACATCCAGAGAAGTTCCATGATTATCTGCGCATGTCCATTCCCAGCTTTGATGAACTTCTTCGGCGGCTGTGAGACTCCAGAGGCAGGACACCCACTTGAGGAGAAGCGTTACACCAGAGGAGCGCTTGATAGCGACCCTTTGGTGAGTATTACCACTGTATTTCAAGTGTGTGTATATATACAGTGCCTTGTGAAAGTATTCGGCCCCCTTGAACTTTTCAACCTTTTGCCACATTTCAGGCTTCAAATAAGGATATAAAATTTAAATTTTTTGGTGAAGAAACAAGTGGGACACAATTGTGAAGTTGAACGAAATTTATTGGTTATTTTAAACTTTTGCAAAAAAAAAAAAAAACTGAAAAGGGGAGCGTGCAATATTATTCGGCCCCCTTTACTTTCAGTGCAGCAAACTCACTCCAGAAGTTGTGAGGATCTCTAAATGATCCAATGTTGTCCTAAATGACTGATGATAAATATAATCCACCTGTGTGTAATCAAGTCTCCGTATAAATGCACCTGCTCTGTGATAGAACCCTGAGACTGTTGAAAGCGCAGAGAGCATCATGAAGACCAAGGAACACACCAGGCAGGTCCGTGATACTGTTGTGGAGAAGTTTAAAGCCAGATTTAGATACAAAAAGATTTCCCAAACTTTAAACCTCCCAAGTAGCACTGTGCAAGCGATCATATTGAAATGGAAGGAGTATCAGACCACTGCAAATCTACCAAGACCCGGCCGTCCCTCTAAACTTTCATCTCAAACAAGGAGAAGACTGATCAGAGATGCAGCCAAGAGGCCCATGATCACTCTGGATGAACTGCAGAGATCTACAGCTGAGGTGGGAGAGTCTGTCCATAGGACAATAATCAGTCGTACACTGCACAAATCTGGCCTTTAAAGGAAGAGTAGCAAGAAGAAAGCCATTTCTCAAAGATATCCATAAAAAGTCTTGTTTAAAGTTTGCCAAAAGCCACCTGGGAGACACAAACATGTGGAAGAAGGTGCTCTGGTCAGATGAAACCAAAATCAAACTTTTTGGCCACAATGCAAAACGATATGTTTGGCGTAAAAGCAACACAGCTCATCCCCCTGAACACACCATCCCCACTGTCACACATGGTGGTGGTAGCATCATGGTTTGGGCCTGCTTAGCTTCAGCAGGGACAGGGAAGATGGTTAAAATTGATGGGAAGATGGATGGAGCCAAATACAGGACCATTCTGGAAGAAAACCTGTTGGAGTCTGCAAAAGACCTGAGACTGGGACGGAGATTTATCTTCCAACAAGACAATGATCCCAAACATAGCAAAATCTACAATGGAATGGTTCCCAAATAAACGTATCCAGGTGTTAGAATGGCCAAGTCAAAGTCCAGACCTGAATCCAAATCGAGAATCTGTGGAAAGAGCTGAAAACTGCTGTTCACAAACGCTCTCCATCCAACCTCACTGAGCTCCAGCTGTTTTCCAAGGAAGAATGGGCAAGAATTTCAGTCTCTCCATGTGCAAAACTGATAGAGACATACCCCAAGCGACTTGCAGCTGTAATCGCAGCAAAAGGGGGCGCTACAAAGTATTAACTTAAGGGGGCCGAATAATTTGGCACGCCCCACTTTTCAGTTTATTTTTTACAAAAGTTTAAAATATCCAATAAATTTCGTTCCACTTCACAATTGTGTCCCACTTGTTGATTCTTCAACAAAAAAATTAAAATTTTATATCCTTATGTTTGAAGCCTAAAATGTGGCAAAAAGTTAAGTTCAAGGGGGCCGAATACTTTCGCAAGGCACTATATAGACACACACACACACACGTGGACAAAAAATTGTTGGTACCCCTCATTTAATGAGAAAAACACTCAGTGGGTCACAAAAAAAAAAACTGGAATTTGCCAAACTATATGTTGACAAGCCACAAAGCTTCTGGGAGAACGTCCTATGGACAGATGAGATTAAAATTTTTGGCAAGGCACATCAGCTCTATGATCACAGATGGAAAAATGAAACCTATCTTGAAAAGAACACTGTCCCTAGTGTGAAACATGGAGGAGGCTCTGTTATGTTCTGGGGCTGCTTTGCTGCATCTGGCACAGTGTGTCTTGAATCTGTGCAGGGTACAATGAAATCTCAAGACTATCAAGGGATTCTAGAGAGAAATGTGCTGCCCAGTGTCAGAAAGCTTGGTCTCAGTCGCAGGTCATGGGTCTTGCAACAGGATAATGACCCAAAACACAGCTAAAAAACCCCAAGAATGACTAAGAGGAAAACATTGGACTATTCTGAAGTGGCCTTCTATGAGCCCTGACCTAAATCCTATTGAGCATCTTTGGAAGGAGCTGAAACATGCCGTCTGGAAAAGGCACCCTTCACACCCGAGACAACTGGAGCAGTTTGCTCATGAGGAGCGGCCAAAATCCCTGCTGAGAGGTGCAGAAGTCTCATTGCCAGTTACAGGAATCATCTGATTGCAGGGATTGCCTCAAAAGGTTGTGCAACAAAATATTAAAAGTTAAGGGAACCCTCATTTCTGTCCAGGCCTGTTTTATGAGTTTTCTTTAAAAACATTCTGTTGAAGCCTGGTTGGAAAGCAATGTCTGACTTTCATTTGTTCATTTTCATAGAATTTTTATTTATTACTTTTGTCAGATTCAAGTTATTTCTGTGACCATTGTGGGTTTTTCTTTCATTAAACAAGGGAGGGGAACAACAATTTTGTCCACGTGTGTATATACACTATAGCCAGGGGTATTAGAGGCAGATGGAGCTTCTTGGACCTTTCTACACCTATTTGGCCTCATAGCTATGTTATACTTAGTAATGATTCACATGCAGCAGTTTGGTAGCATATAATTATGCTGCTTCCTATTTAGTTCACATGTAGCAGTTTCTTGACCTTATAACTACGCTCCTAGAGACTGGGATGTCTAATCCCTTTATAAATGTGATCAGCATTAATTTTGTTAGACTCTTGTTCTACAATCCTAAGTGTAGGACGTTAAAGATGGTGTGTCTGGTATTATAGTAACTAGTGCACATGTGCGATTCGTCACATGACCCCAGACACCATTTTCCCATCTGTAGCGCTATTCACAGTTGAATGGGGATTCACATGTATAGAGCCTATTAGAGATTGTTTATACTATGATATTACAGTCCAGGAGAGAATTGGAGATGCCGGGACCTGACTATTCGCACTCTCTTCACTAATGATTTGTTACACTGATGGATTTTGTACTATTTACAATTGTATTGTTTAACACTTCATATCTGTAATTGCATAGCTGAACACTGCGCTAGAAAGTATTGTGAAATGTCACCATGCATTGCTGGAGAAAGCTATAAACTACGTCAGCTATTCTCACTTGACTTGCAGAGTGCTGCCTGATTCTTTTGGATGCTACGTGGGGATATAGCCTATTCCTGGGGCTAGCACCCTTCTCTATACTGGTGCAGTCTTTATACCGAGATACATATACATATACACACACACCCACAGGCAGTTATAATGGACATGAAAATATCCTTTTAGTTCTCAGGGAAAAGAAAAAAAAAAACCTATGTAAATATAATAAATGTGGGGAGTTTAGACTATTCTTACACAAGCCCTTCAAAAAGACATTTCCATTTTTCAGCCATATAGTTATTTATTTTATTAGCCCCTCCCCAGGGGGGCTTTTTGATTGAAGGACTCAGACTGCGATACAACTGTAATACAGTTTATTGGAGTTTCACTGCTACTATTGAGGTTGGTGATAGACCAGCCTCTAGGGTAATATTACAATTGCAGGCCTGGAAGCCTTCACAAAGCTTCCGGCTACTGCAATCTCGCCCCATGGGAGCCAGCCTGCAACCGGAAAGGTACAGGGCTGGTGGGGAACAGCCGTTTTTTTTTTTTTAGTTTGGTGGGCCACACCGCAGTGCAATGCCTGCAGGATCAGAGAACTAGCATTAGCTCCGGGTCTCCGCTGTAATGTAAACACCAGGTAACTAAGGCAGTCGCCATCATTAAAGACCCAGCATCCTTCGTACTATTACAGCGTATGTCGGAAAGGTGTTAAAGACGACCATCACTGGGCTGTGAGGAACCCCCAACACTATGGAAGAGTACTGTCAGCGATGATCTAGGCTACAAGGCTCACCCTTCTGACAATGGAGGAATATTGGTGTTGAAACTAACCGATATCTCCGGCACCCAGGTGTATACCAGCAAGGCTGACAGTGCACTGAATTCAGTAAACCGTCAGATTTCTAGAGATCTGATATACCACTCAGCTCCAAGGACATGAAAGGTCCTTTTCTAAAGACTTCATGTCAAAACTAAATCATCCTTTGGGCAGGATCAGGCAATACTCAGCAGACCAGCTTCTGTCCACAGCCTGGTCAGTAGTTCCATATAGATCTGAAAAGCCTTTGAGATGTACCAATAACAATTCTAAGTGATTAATACAGCATGTGTGTTTGGTAGACCAATGTAATGCTCAATACCATTCCTGAGTAGGGAACGGTGTATTTAAATCTGGAATTGACAAAATTAATCTGTATCTCCATATTAAAGACGACATGTCCATTCCTTGCTGTGACAGAAGCCTTCGTGGCAGAAACCTAGTATTTGGAAAATAAAAAATCATTTTGTTCACAAGAGGTCCCAGTGGTCTGCCAGTGCAGCAAGAACAGACATTTATCCCCATGTGTGAGAATCCATGTAAAATCGGGAAGATTTTTTTTTTTCACACTATGTTTACTAGACAATCTCAAACAAAGACAAGTTGTCAAACGTCCCACCAACACCTGTAACTCGGCTTCAGGATCAATGGCTACTTCATCATTCTTCTCCACTAAAACTAGATGGTTCTAGAACTATTCCAAATGACATATGTCATCGATGTAACTTGTCCATAAATGCGGTCTCCCAAACCTTTTCATCCTCAAACACCAGGGTTTTCTCCCACCAGCCCAGGAAGAACTTGGCATTGCTTGGTGCATATGGACGCCTGATGGCACAACCACTGACCTGGTGGTAGATTCGGCTGTTAAAACAGGAGGGAAAAAAAAAAAAAAAAAAAAAAACACAGGACGAATACAATGTGGGCCTGATACTGAAGTCCCAATGTATTTATGAAAATCTCCACTTCCCATGAGAATGTGGGACTGAGGAGTAAAAGTGCTTCAACATTGATGGAGGCCAACAAGCAACTCCCCAATCTGGAGTTCTATCGAAGGCACCTACAAAAGTTGTAAACTATTTGTTTAAAATCCCATACAAATTGTTTATGCTTCTGTTCTTGAACATGACAGCAGGTTCCACTACCTGCAATAATGAATTTGGATTCAGAAGCAATTTTTTTTTTTTAAAGTTCTAAGTTTGTTTCCTTCTCATCCAGGAGTCTCTGTATAAGCCGTGGTAGCCTTCCTCTCCCATCAAGTCATAAAATCTCAGTTTCTGCACCTTACTGCTGGAAAATAGGGAACAGTCCACGAGGGACAATGCCTTGTTTGATATCTAGTGAGACTCTGCACCTCCCACCAAGAGCACATCTGCATTTGTAGATGAATTCTCTAAAGACTCCCTTGAAGGATTGAGAATATACTAAGATGAACTAGCAGGCCACAAAATTTTTGCTTTATAGAAGTAGTAAAACTAAAAATCATATGGTATAACACCTGAGTTGCCAATCGTAAGTCAAATGAGGCCTATATGGGGACAAGGACATTGGGGTAAGCTTTGCTGCTGTTATGGGACTCTTGGGGATTCAGCCTCCTCAACAGATTAGTTAGATGAAAGATACAATTGGGTATCTCCTTCACTGGCTACCTCCATGTAAAAGCGATACGGACATGCACCTGCTTGACCAAAAAAATAAAGTTACAGTATTAGAATTCTCTTTGGGCCCTCTAGGTCAATTCTATTTCATATTTCCATGTGGAATATCTACACTTATGGTTGTAAAATTATAGTGGGAACTGCACATTATTTTAATGCAAGGACATGGAATGCAAAGAAAGTGTCCAGGACACAGCCTTGTGGTAAACTGAGGAGTGGAACAAAAATACACACAGCAGACTGGCCCCAAAAAACTAACACTGTCTGTATAGGTCACCTGTGGGGTCTAGAATATAAGATTGGTTTTGGGGCCAAAAAAATGCTGTGCATATAAATAATTCTGGGCCGCATTAACCTCATGGAGAAGGTAAAAGGAAAAGATCTTCAATAAATCTATTTCTCTCTACCCTGCTGCATCAAATAGGATTCTGGAGTTGCCCATTACATCAGCAATCTATGGCTTAGAATTCTGTGGTTGGGGTCACTAACCTTGGGGCTGTCTGTGCTGTTATGGAGCACCCAAAAATTTCTTTAACATGGTCAAATGCTATACTTCTAGTGAGAACTCTCTTACAGAAGCTTACACACTATCCCAAATGCTAAATATAACTGCTATACTGTATATTTATTGTAATGCAAGAACTGGAGGACGGCTTCAAAGTGTCTCCTACATGTGACCATGTGGTAAATTGAGGTGTGGGACAAAATACTCACTCCAGATTGTCCTGTAAAATTCTATGATCTGCACTATGCCTAGGGAATTCATATGAAGAAATGGGGTTTTGGTCAAAAAACTGCTTTACATATACATTATTCTGGGTGAGCATTACCTTCTCAAAATACTCAAACACTAAAAAGACCAAATTCTCCAACCAGATTGAGTTGCCCATTATCTCAGAAATGTAGTGCATATTCCTTTCCAGTCAGTTCTATATATAACCAATTTTGGGCGTTGACTGATATCATGGGCATCTTCTTGGGGTTTCTGCCTTTTCACTGGATGACTTTGTACCCTCTTGTTGGTTAATGGAGACAACCAAAATTTATGGCCCTCAATTTATAGGAAAAATTACGCATCCCTAAAACTAAAGTAATGGCCTCTAGTGCACTATACCTAAACTAATAGTAATGTTACAAAATGCCCTGACACTACTGTAAGGGTTAAAAAATATAGCTTGTACTATATTCTATAACACAGTACACAGAATACACAGAGGGTGAAATGTTCTGCAGACAGCCTGCATAGTTTACAGATAGAATACAGACTCAGTCTGGGAAGAATAATCAACAGTTCTGCTGTTCTCAGCGATCTGCCATTCTCAGGAAAGATAAGGGGAACATTTAGATAAGGTAACAAGGAAACATCTGGGGTGATGGGAAACTGAACAAATTTGTCTAATAACGGAACTGGAAAAACCATATATGTATATTGATCACATGACTTATGTAACTGAGTTTGCTTTTAAAACTATGTTGTCTACGCAATAAAGCAGAAACTATTCATACACGATACCTGTGTGTACGTCTTGTTTCTCGAGCGCTCGAAACTGGTTATTAATTTAATTAGGATTACGGTGACATCCATCCCGGGGGCACTTAACTCCTGACACTACTATAGTTATATATACAAACTATATAAACACAAACTACCCCGACACTAATATATATACCGTATAATATATATTACAGAATGAAATTAGGTAAATGACTCACCCATGATGAACAACTACGTGGAAGCCCCCTCACAAACCAACGCTAACCTCGACGTGTGTTTCATCTCTCAGACTTCGTAAGGGGTACAGTCAGTAATAGGACAGCCACTGTCGTGGTTGGTTACAGATTCTCCAAGTTCTCAGGCAAAATCCATACCGGATACCAATCTAGAGAACGTACACACAAGGCTGTAGCATTAGTGAGAATAGATTATATTACTAAATACAAGAACTTGGATGTCTTCTACAAAACAGCCATGTGGGATGCGATATACACACACTGCAAAATGGCCCCTAACAATATCACCACCTGACAAGGAGGTTTTTGACAAAAAAAAACTGCTGTACATATAAAAATTATTCTGGTGGAACAAACTTCTCACAAAACGCTCAGAAGAACAGATTATAAAGTCTCTAGATTCGTGAATTGCCTATTGACTTGGAAAATAAGGCTTGGAATTCTTTGTGGTTGGGGTCCATATAGGATCACTAATCTCGGAGGTTGCCTGTGCTGTTATGGGGCACCTTCTTGGGGTTTCTGCCTATATACTAGAGGAAGATCAGAGGTAAAGTATCTCCCATACTGGATGATTGTTCAACTAAGGAGGACAAAGGTGGCAGAACAAAAAACGAATATGTATTATCAAAAGATACAGAAAAATACTGTAATATACTAGAAGTACAATGAGAATTTCCCCAATCCTAAATGTAACGACTATATATTTAAACAACACCTACAAGGTATTGGTCTCTAGTACACAACTCAAACTAAATTGTAACATTACAAACTTCAGACAATCGTACTTATAATAGAAACTTCCCTGACACTGATATACTTCTACTATACACAAGTCCTGGATTCTGAGGGTGTAACATTCAGGCTCTGGGATTCACATAGAAAGTGATTGCAGGCTGGTAAGTGACTTGGCAGGTCAGTCTGACAATCACATGACCAGTCGGGGGACAGGTTTTTTTAGTTTACAAAGCTCCCCCTCCTTCCCATGACTCGTCAATCTTTTGTTCTCTCGTCTCTTACTGCTCATAGTGAAATGTGAACCATAGTTCTTGTGTGTGGGTCAGGCTGGTCCTCATGTAAGCACAATATAGTTAATGCATCATACGGTATTACAATTCTGATCATTGTACTTCATAAAGCCCAATACTATAATATACAACTTTTCCTACCGCTAATGGGTACTTAAGAATTAAGAGCTCAGACAATAAGGTGAGATTCTTACTTGAGATCATAATGAAATTCTGTCACAACTACAGTCAGTCACTTTTCTGCTTAGACTCCTGGCTTCATCTGAGTACATTTGTTCCTGAGGGTTACATAATTTATTCTGTATTCCTCTACTGGTACTGACTTTTGGCTTGTGTTGGAGCTTCTTTCCTGCACACCTGCAGATATCTGTGTGGCCATGTCCTAGCCCTGTCACTTGTATATTCCTGGACATGATTAAACTCCAAGTAGTCACCGTCAATGTAGTTACAAAGTCTCTGCCTCGAGTTGATTCTCTTGTAACAATATCTCGGCGACCTGTGCTGGTACTTCACATGAGCAAAGGATGTTATTCAGTAAATTTAAAATTCAAGTACATCAATGATGAAACCAAAGTAGAACTGTTTGGTAGAAACACAACTCGTGGTGTTTGGAGGAGAGTGAATGCTGAGTTGTATCCAGAGAACACCATACCTACTGTGAAGCATGGGGGGGCAACATCATGCTTTGGGGCTGTTTCTCTGCAAAGGGACCAGGACGACTGATCCGTGTACATGAAAGAATGAATGGGGCCATGTATGGTGAGATTGTGAGTGCAAACCTCCTTCCATCAGCAAGGGCATTGAAGATGAAACGTGGCTGGGTCTTTCAGCATGACAATGATCCCAAGCACACCGCCAGGACAACGAAGGAGCGGCTTCGTAAGAAGCATTTCAAGGTCCTGGAGTGGCCTAGCCAGTCTCCAGATCTCAGCCCCATAGAAAACCTTTGGAGGGAGTTGAAAGTCCGTGTTGCCCAGCGACAGCCCCAAAATATCCCTGCTCTAGAGGAGATCTGCATGGAGGAATGGGCCAACATACCAGCAACAGTGTGTGCCAACCTTGTGAAAACTTACAGAAAACGTTTCACCTCTGTCATTGCCAACAAAGGATATAACAAAGTATTGAGATGAACTTTTGTTATTGACCAAATACTTATTTTCCACCATAAATTTGCAAATAAATTCTTTAAAAATCAGACAATGTGATTTTCTGGATTAGTTTTCTCATTTTGTCTCTCATAGTTGAGGTCTACCTATGATGGCAATTACAGGCCGGCCTCATCTTTATAAGTGGGAGAACTTGCACAATTGTGGCTGACTACTTTTTTTCAACACTGTAGAAACCTCTCCAGTCAGTTGATCAATGAACTTGTTTTCTAAAATCTTATTGTTCCTCTGATGAATCGGGGTCGTTGAGGCTGATGCTGAGTGTAAACCTCTCCGGTCAGCAGGTAGAGGATCTCTAAGGTAAGGTTTATGATGATCTCACTCCTGTCAGTATTGACTAATCGAAGACCCTATGGCCACTAGATCTTAGCTGGTCACATGATCCCTCCAAGGGGGGCAATGTCAGTTTCAAGCTATGACCAATATAGGGAGATACTTGATCATGCTAGTTGCAAAATTTTGGCCGTATTTGCTTACGGGAACTCACTGGTTGTCATATCTTACATTCTGGACCAGATAGAGATACAATTGTGGCCTGATCTGGTACAAGGACACCCTGTAATGTTAGGGAGATATTCCCTGACTAGGTTGTTACAAAATGAAACTGAAGTCACTCTCCAATTACAACAGATACCAATTCACAAATGACTAGGGAAACTAATCTCAACAACTCAATCTGGGCCACGCATGAGATGAGCGAGTGTGATGACAAATAGTATATTTGATAATATAGTAAATTAAAAAACCTCCCTAAGCCCAATCTGGTGGATGTTCTAAGTTTATCACTTATGAAGACATTTGAGCCAGACAACAGAAGAGATGTGAAATTTGAAGGCCTTAACCCTTACACAGCCAATTTTCGTTTTTCCCTCTCCACAATCCATGGAACAAATTTTTTCATTTTTCAGTTCAGAGTCACATGATGGCTTAGTGTTTGTGGGACAAATTGTACTTTGAATGGAATATTGAATGGTGCCATTACAATGTACTGGGAAGCATTTGCACCAATTTCATATGGGTTTAATTTTTACGGCGTTCACTATGTGGTAAAAATGATATACCTGTATTCTGCGGGTCAGTACAAACACGGCGATACCAAATTTCTATAGTATTTTATTTTTAAAAAATGAAACTTTGCAAAATAGAAAAAAAAAAAAATGTATCGCAATGTTATGAAACCTGTAACATTTTCATATTTACATGTATGGAGCTGGGTATGGTGTCTTTGCGGGACAAGATGTTTTTACTGATACAATTCGGGAAAAGATCTGATCACTTTATTCAATTTTTTTTTTTTAAAGGAATAATTGGCAGTTTAAAGAGGGTTGCCTTTTTTTTAAAAAAAAAAAAGATCCATATCAAATCTCAGTCTCTTGGGAAAATGGGTTTATCAATTTGTGTGTCCGAGTCTAAATACATTTTTATGGTAGTGTGATGAATATTCAGTCCTACAATGGGAAGCTCTTGTTAAACTTTTGGTGCCTGGTTGAGTACTGGAAGGTTAGGTGCAAAATCTAGCTAAAAATGTTCTGCAAAACGTTATATATTGTATTGATAAAGGGGAGTAATGAAGGAATGTATTTTTACATCGATTTGGAGGAGGAGTGCTGAGCAAACTATAAATTATGTTACCTGTGAAACAGTATGTGTGAGAATTTGGGTAAGTGGACTGGAACAGTGGAGCGGATGCTCACCCAGCCCACGATAAATATTGGTACTGAGGCATGAGAAGAAATAGCAGCGCAGGTGCAGTGATGCGCTGACTACGTCATATGCACTTACGCAGTAAGAAAAATAGATTCCAACTTTACTTTGATAGTCAGGGGTTGTGTGTGTTCTGGGCATGCGTGGCTGCACATTACAGGTTGGACATTAATCATTTAACCTTGTAGTTGTGATTTGTCTGGGCATGTCTGATGGTGTATAATGACGTCATATGCGCGTGCGCAGAGCGTCTGACTACACGCTGCCAATCCAAACATGGAGACACGGCATACTTCGCCCTGATACTCCTCTCACCTGTGGATCCAGCAGGGACAGCTTAAACTCAGCCAGTTTATTTCTAATAGTGATCAGACAGGAATGCTGCACCACCACTGTGGAAGGTATATTGCTATAGACATTCCCCAGCCATTAGACCTTGGAAGTGTTTTTTCTATGCCGTTGAAGCTATCTAGTTAAGTAGTCCCAATAGGTCATAGGTCCCCTGAAGATTGGCTTGACCAGTCATGAAACGTAAGGACAGAAAAGGGAAAGATTGTGTAAGGGATAGCTTTGTGGTACTGACATTGTAAAGGCCGGGGTCTTTTTATTGGGGTCAGGACATAGATCTGAAGGGTTAGCAAGGCATGTTATCTGAACCTGCTGCCTGTTGGACCTGGTAGCGTTTAACCACGGCATCTAAGGGTTAACAGCTGTGATCAGTGAGTGCTGACTATAATACAGCCGACATCCGCCCGTTATGGAGAGATCTCAGCTCCTGAGCCTTTTCCATACACCTTCACACCTTATCACATGTACAATATTTTGCATAAGAGGGGTTAAATATGGGGCCACTGGATCATAAACATCTCACACATTACCTCCATTCACATGACCATATGCAGGACAGTTTGCCAAGGTAGGCAATACCACCAGAATTAGTGAGAAGATGGTGTTAAATCTTACACTAACCACCTGTTCCATATATCAACAATTTAAGAACCTTGTATCCAAAAAACAGCTGAATGTGGCACCTTGTGAAAGGCAAGAGCAGGACGAAATACAGCGACAAAAGTATTCACTGACATGTCTTTATATTGGCAACACTCAGCATTGAAAGAAAACAGTGACTGAAAACTACCTACAAAACATGCATACCTTAGAAATCATAGAACTACATTCAAGATCATTAAGCCCGCCGCCAATAAAGGAGCTATTGTCATTATGAACGAGATTTACAGGCGGCTTCCTGACTCTTCCACATACCGCTCTGAGAAAAAGGACACCAGTCAGTCACATTTCAAAACACTCATCTACAACAGGCGACTACCGACAATAATATACCCACTATCTACAGAATCCCCATCCAGTAACCTCCATTATCTACATTCAGGCCATCCAACAGTAACATCTACAGATTCTCTTTCCCGGTTCTCCCATTTGTCTGGAAAAAGTCCTATTAGTGAAGAAAAAAAAATATTTTTTTTTGCCAGATGCTGGTCATTTATTTCAATATATCCATCAATTCACTTAAGTACCACAAGATAGTACACTGACCATGGATGTAACAGTCACCAAGCAGACGGGCACAGCAATTGAGTCCAAAGTGGCCCCACCTGTAATGCAAAAAACCAAAATGGATGCCCTTGATAAAATGGCTGACCCTGACAAGATGAATATCAAAGCCAGCTCATAGTAACCTTAATTTAAACTCTGTATGAGGTTATGTCTACATGGACAGCTTAAGGTTTAACGCTGTTTGAGGTGATGTTTACATGTCCATAAAAGCCAGCTTAAAGTTTAACTCTGTATGAGGCATACGTGTCCTGGGAGATATTCCAGTGGAAGTTGGTCCCTTTCACAGGAATGAGAGCCTGGAGACGAGTAAAGCCTTACAGAGGTGTAAACACTTCTGTAACCGCCCACTCCTATGACACACACAAAGGGTATATAAGATAGGTTAATATCCCCCAGCCGTTGTTGCAACCTTGACTGCAGATTATTGTGGAAGCCTGGTGCTGCATGCTGAGTCCTGTCAATGGCTTGGTGATATTTCCTGAAGCTACCCTTATTGGAATTCATCAATGAAGCTTGGCAGTGTTGTAAGTGTTGATTTGATTACCTTGTGATTAACTTTGATATACCTTTTAATATACTTTTAAGTGTTGGAAGTGTTTATTTAATTACATTCTAATATCTTTTATACTTTTCCTTGTTGTAAGACCTTTTGATATCTTTTTATACCTTTCTTAATAAAATGTTAAGCTATTGTTGATAGTCCAGTGTTTTATTCTAACACTTTATTCTATTACACGGAATCCAAAGAATCTTTTCCCTTGGCAAAACACCACCCTATGATTTAAAGGAGGACTATGCATACACCCATCCTGTATTTAGTACATTTGCCATCTGCTGGTTCACATACATTGATATTTTCTGTTTCTGGGTTTGACCACATGACATTAAATCCTATGGAGAGAGGATAACTTGCTTTGTGGAAAACCCCTTTAAAATCAAAGCAATCTATGAACACTTGCCATGAGGAACTTGTTAAAAGGGAAACTTCTCTCCTGTGTGAATTCTCTGATATTCTAATGGCTCAGCTTTCATGCAAAATGGTCAGTAATTATTCCACAACTCATGGTAAACAAATATTGTAGAAGCCACAAGAAGCTCTGTCTAGTGTCACACTAAGTATTACAATACTACAAGAATTCTGCTTCAGGGTAAAGGGCACAGCCACATAGAGGTGTTTAACAAAAGATGAATATCCTTAGACCACACGGCATGAATTTTACACATTTATGCCCTATTCTGGGGCGATTGTCATTAGATCCATGTGAAAGGCCTCACCAGAGTGAATTCTCTGATACTCACAGCTCAGTTTTAAGGCAAAATATTTGTTAATATGCTGAAGCGCCTTATGCAGACAAAATTCTTCCATAACTCATGACAAAAATAAAATGAGAATGTACAATAAGTTCTCCAAGAATAATTTTGAGAAATCGGCTTCTGGATAAATGTCACTGCCACAACTTTTACTACTGGAAAATGTTAGATCTTAACTTCAATATACACCGTTTAAAAAAAAAAATTAAGGGAACCCTTAAACATCACAATGTAACTCAGTCAGACACTGAAATCCTCCAGTTATCAAGCAACAAACACTGAACGTGAATCAATTTCTCCTGCTGTTGTGCAAATGGACCAGACAACAGGTAGAAATGATTGGAGGAAGGAGAGCTCTGCAGGGGGTGACCACAGACCATTTCTCGGTTCTCATCCTTTTGGGCTCTTGTTTTGGTCCCTTTTGCATTTCGTCACTGCTCTCACCTCTAGAGGTACATGAGGCGGTGTCTACAACCCACAGAAGTTGCTCAGGTAGTGCAGCTCATCCAAGGCGGCAATGTGAGCTGTAGCAAGAAGGCTAGCTGTATCCGCAGTGTCCAGAGTATGGAGGAGATACCAGGAGAGGTGGAGGGGGCCGAGGAGAGTATCATTCCAAATCTAGACCTCCATGGGATAGTAATTTAGATTTACATGGATCTTTGTTTTATTGTTCTCACCACATTACACTGTGTAATGAATAAAAGATTTGTAACTGGAATATTTCATTGATATCTAGGAGGTGGCATTTTCGTGTTCCCATTATTTTTTTGAGCAGTGTACTTCATTCTATTGAAATTCTGAACCCCCTTCTCACTCACTTGGATTGGAGCAGTGTAAAATTTAGCAAACTATATAAGTAAAAAATGAATATATATATGTCCGTGTCATCACCTGTTACACAGACTAGAGTCAGCTGGTGGGGATGACGCGCGAGCCATCTCAACCTTTTCTAGTGGAAGAGGAAGAATCCCCAAGATGCCCCAATACAACAGCAGAAGCAAATCCTAAAACTAATGACCTTACATAGACTGCCGAGAATTATGAAAGCCTGCTAAGATAGCCTAGGCATTAAGTTCAGAGAAAACTTATTCATGTTCTAGTTTTGAAAAAATTTACTGAGCTCATGTGGGTCCAAACAAATCTGTTTCATTGCATTTTCCAACCAAAAAAAAAAAAAAAATCCTATTTCCATGTGAGCCAAACCACACAGGAGGAACCAGACTATAGAAGAGATGTGAACTTCTAAGGCCTTAAATATTGGGTTATTGGAGTACAGACATCTTGTACATTACCCTAATTCACCACATGGCCATATGCAGGACACATGTAGAATTTGTAGGTTTGCCATAGGTAGATAAAAACACCAGAATTAGTAGTGACTTTATAAACCAACCGCTGGTCCAGTTACACCAACTCTACCCGATATTTTCCATATTGGCATCCAACAATTTAAGAAACTTGCATCCAGAAACAGCAGAATATGGCACCTTGTAAATGGCAAGAGCAGGAGAAAATACAGCGACAAAAGCACTCACTGACAAGTATTAGAACTAGAGAAATGTCTTTATATTGACAATATTCAGCAATAGAAGCAAACGTACACCTAGATGTGGCGATACACATTGTACAGGCAGAGGCGCATCTTAATATGGAAGACAAAAGGCTGTGAAAGATACCCCAATACATAATCATTGGGGAGAGGAGGGTCTAAGCACATACTATGAAACACCATACTATGCAAGGATGTACACGGTTAAAATTACACAACACACCACAATTTTCAGTGTGTCCAGTCAAACTGTAGGACCCTTTGTATAGTAGGGAGTCACTGGAACGCCCCAGGCATACAAAGTTGAAAAAGGGAAAGTAGGTCGTTGACAATATATACAGATGGGGCAATATATTAATCGATAGGCCGCATTCTTTTTCTGTATTATAGGAGCCCCTCTAGATTTCAAGTGGAGGTGACTTAGGTTTACTAAAGGTCATACCAGCACAGCTCTCATTTAGGTCTATATTAGTGACCTTTGAGCATAGGTTCTGGACCATTCAGGGCAATGAAAGGTCTGATATACTAGATATTTGACCAGGGTTGTGTAAGGGGTAGTTGAGAGTACACAGTACCATAGATCTCTCCCACTCCGCATGAAGACATACATATGCCCCTTAGGTCTTGTAGTGGGCTATATTCCTTACTTTGGTCCATTTTTGGAGAGCCTCATTGATCTTTTGATTGAGGCGTTACTTTTTTCATAGTTTTTAGACTTCCCAATAAACATATTTTAGTCTACTTCACAATTTATGTTCATTTGCTCTAATATGAAGTGACATATCTTTAGTATTACTTACTATTTCAAACTATTAGACTGTAGAATCTCCACTTTCCTGTTCATCGGCAGTACACCATGGGATATATTTCCCCTTGATACAATCAGGAGACAGATTAACAAGCAGTGATCATCAATTAACCATTTAGCCTCCTCTATAAGGCATATACCGTCCCCTTAAGCCGCAGTATATTTCATTTCTCTCAAGATCAGGAAGAAGTCCAGCCACAAAACTGCTTATCCCTGTAGGGCCAGGATCAGGTTGCATGTGTTCTCAGTAAGTCTGTGTAATGTAGTCGCTTCTGGGCTTTAAGCGTTCCTCTGGAGAGGTTTTTACACTTTGATCTAGTCTAAGATCATGCTGGCAAAAGAATCCAATATCTGTCTCTACAGCGGTTATTTAAGCATTCTTCTCTTGCTATATTAGTCTTATCAATGACCTCCAGGTGCATTTACCATTAAATCCTACGTTTCCCCTTTCTTAATTTGGTTTTATACAGCCTCCTAAGTCTTCTACTGCCATTCCCCTTTCATTTTAAAGAACCTGAAGTGGGGGATCGGAAGTACTCAATATTGTATCTGAGTTCAGGGACGCCTTTACTGATATACTCTTCTCCTGGGGACATTTATCTTACATTCTATAGCCACATTATGCCTCCTATTATGTCTACCACAGCCAGGGAACATTTGGATGGGCGGTGACGTCATTTCTGGTCTGACAGCACTTGGCGCCATTTTCCCTAAAGGAGAACTTTTACTGTACACACACACACACACACACACACACACACACACACACACACACACACCTGAACTCCTTGCTTTTAGACTAGGCCGCTCTATACACCATTCATCCAGTAAGCCTGTAGGGATTATATTCCTTTTTGTATGTAGACTATTGTATTAGTAAGCTGGGCACCAGTCCTATTTTGTTGCTGTATAGCTAATGTATAGCTCTGGGATATCAGCATTAGTATCTTTACTGGCGGTTAATCTTTAATTTTGTTTTGACTAGGTTTATCTTACATAGACATTCGTATATGATAAGGGCTGCTATACTTCAGATAAATTTACTATATACTGTACATGGATTGTAGTTTACATATTGTAATATATTTTTTTATGTTTGTCAAGTTGACTGATGAAGGTCCAAAAATGGGAACCAAAAAACATCTGTTTGGATGAAAAAAGTTTTGATTATTGTGAAGCAATACATGAGTGCCGGACTGAGTAACATCAGACTTTGGTCTGAAGCGGATTGTCTAAATAAGCCTGTGTGAACAAGTATTTTATTGGTTTGTATACTGGCTCTATTGTGGCTCCTCAGTGCTAACTATGCATGCTGAGATTTGTTTACATGCAATACTGTCAATATCTGCAACTAGAAATGTCCTCAGATGGCTGCATATAAATGACACCTAGATTTAAATACATTAGTATGTATAGCAAGCTTGAATTTTATATGGTTCACCAGAGTAGATAGGATTTTTTTTTTTTTTCACCGCTACATGTCCTCAACCTGTCAAGGTGATAAAAGAAAAAAATCTAAAAATGTATGGAAATTATGATCAACCATTATCAAAATGATTCACCAAATGTGTTCTGTATGTGTAAGTCCAGAGGAAAATACTCAAGAGGTCAGAAAGCCCAAGGGTTTTTAGTTTGGTTTAAGGACCAGTTGTCCTCTACTGTTGATGAAAGGTCTTAAAAAATGCCATCCCGCTCACTAAGCAATCCTCCTCTTCATCTACTAGTGAAAATGATTCCTCCTTATCTGAAGGAGAGAGGGTGTCAGTAAAGGAAGAATTAGAGGATGCAGATCTTTTGTTGTTGAAAAGACTATGCCCGGCCTCCTGAGGGCGGTAAAGGCTACTATTGAGTCAGAAAGAGACCCTAATGAAAAAGCCAAGAGACCAATTGTTTTATTTTCCTGTTACCAAAGGGAAAGGTTTTCCAGGTCATTGTGTGCTGTGTTTGGAAAGAGTGGTTGAAACCAGCTAGAAAATTTTGGTCACTCATCTAGATTCAAATCCATATATAGTGGATCCTCAGTTTGTCTCACAATGGGAACAAGTTCCAAAATTGGATCTTCCTGTAGCACAATCAAAGAAATCGGTGTTTCCCTCTGTTTAGTCCTCTCTGCTTTCATATCTAATGCATAGAAAGTCGGATGGGTCACTCGAGAAAGCCTATTGAGCCTCGGCCTACTGCTGTAAAGTGGCTCTCTTCTCTGTGTGTATGGCTAGAGCCCTCCAGATTTGGTTGAGTCGGTTATCTCAGACTTTAAAAAAATGGCTCTTCAAGAAGAAATCTTTAAATTCCCTTCCATTGATTTAAAATGCAGCAGAATGTGTGAGATGCGCCAATAGATGTTATACGTAATTCCGCCACAGCTATGGCAGCATCCAATTCAGCTAGAACTCAAAGTTATGGGGTGGAGACATTCCATCCAAGAGAATTTTTGCAACCTTCCTTTTCAGGTCTATTTGGATCACAATTAAATTGAAATCTCTCAGAAGGTAAAAGGTCACCTTTCCCCAAATGAAGGTGACTAATTTTAATAGATTTGTTAGGCCTCAGAAAAAAAAAAACCAACCTACTAGGTTCAAAAGGGGCGCCAGAAACTAAAAGCAATTACAGAACCTGTCCAGGTCTCCCCTCTAGCTTCCAGCAGAAGCAAACCACCTCAAAAGAATGCGGTAAGACAAAGACAGCATTTTTCCCCACCAGGAGGAAGGAGAGAGAGTCTATAAGCCTGTTTCTGACTTCAGACAAATGGGTATTCTCTGTAATACAGAGAGGATACTCCCTAGAGTTCAGTTCATTTCCAAGGGACAGATTTGTCTGCAAATCAAGAAAACCCGGTCTTGCTGGATATAAGAATTTATAGGAAAAGCTGCATTGGAACCAGTTCCGCACAACCAACAGAAAGAGGGTGTTTACTCAGTCTTGGTGCCAAAGCCAGGGAAAAAAAACGGCGTCTGGTTAGAGATTTAACTCCTCAACAGGTATCTGGTAAAGAGAAGTTTCAAAATGGAGACAATTCGTTTGGTCCTAACAGTCCAAGAAGGGAGCTTCATGGCCTCAATAGATTTGTCAGATGCGTATCTACATATACCAATTCTTCAAGCACCTCGGAAATTCCTGAGGATAGCTATACAGACAAGTAGGAGTTCATTATCAGTCAGATGCCTCCCTTTCTGAATCACTTACTCGGGTCTTTACCAAGATCGTT
This sequence comes from Leptodactylus fallax, assembly GCA_947044405.1. NCBI lineage: Eukaryota > Metazoa > Chordata > Amphibia > Anura > Leptodactylidae > Leptodactylus > Leptodactylus fallax. Next base: position 508,479 of record CAMRHE010000604.1, read on the forward strand.
GTGGTACTTGCAGCGGCATTGCAGCTACAAGGAATCACATTAGTACCGTATCTAGACAATTGGCTGCTGTTCTCACCCACCAAAGCATTGTGCCATACCCATCTTCAGATGACGCTGAGGATATTGGAAGATCATGGGTTTCTGGTGAATTTCAAAGTCGCACTTGCGTCCAGTACAAGAAACAACATTTCTGGGATTTCTAATTAACTCAAGCTATGTCAGTAAAGTTATCCCCAACGAGAAGAAAAGATAATTCTGGAAGTATCTCGACCAAGTCAAAGCTAGGAATGCTATGAGGGTTTTAGGCCTACTAATATCAGTGGATGCAGTTCCTTGGGCAAAAGCCCATACAAGGAGTCAAGTGAATATTCTGTCAGTCTGGAACAAAGGTCTGAACCATCTCGATACAGAATTCTCGCTGAGCCGTCTTTGCAGGCTAGATCTCACGTGGTGGATGACATCCCGCAAATCATCAGTAGGAAAGAAGATTCTTCCGCTTCCCCAGAGGTTCCTCACCACAGATGCGTCTTGTTGGGGCTGGGGTGCCCATGTTCAGAACACAGGAGTGCAACATCAGTGGTCAGCCCATGAAATACATCTGTCCCCCAATACAAAAGGTATAGAGAGCAATCCAGTTAGCCCTTCATCACTTCCAACTAGTGTTGAGAAATCGCAATATTCTTGTCCAGTCTGACAATCTGCTCTCAATTTATTATATAAACAAACAAGGGGGTACAAGAAGGAATGGGCAGAGAAGAATGTATCAAACATTTCAGCAGTCCATATCAGAGGAATTCTCAACCAAGAGGCAGATTGGCTAAGCAGGAAGACTATGCATAGAGAATGGAGTCTGAACCCGGAAATATTTCAGATTGTCCAAAGGATGGGGAACCCACACAGATGCTATAGTGTCTTGGAACAACGCAAAAACCATAAAGTTTTGCTCACTGTCTCAGAAAGGAAATCCAATAGCAATAGATGGTCTATCAATAAAATGGTCCAATAAGCTAATTTATGTGTTTCCTCAGATTTCTCTAAACCAGATAGTATTGAGAAAAGTGAGAAAGCAGAAATAATTGCAGTGATGCCCTACTGGCCACGCTGAGCATGGTTCTCTCTCGCATGGTCTCTTTCGAGAGGCAGATATTGGAAACTTCCACTCGAGAGATTTGCTTCTACAGGGAAACCTGTTCCATCCACAAGTTTACAAGCTACACTTAATGGCCTGGAGACTGACAGGGAAGCCTTAAAAGAATTCCGACCTTTTGAATTATGTAAAAGCAACTCTTGTATCAGCCAGAAGACCTGCTACAATTTGTTTATAATAGGATGTGGAATATCTATAAAAATTGGTGTTCCCCCAAAGGAGTGGGATCAGAAGTCATTGCATCAGTTCTACAGTTCCTGCAAGTTCTCAAGAAAGGTCTTAAATACAAACACCCTGAAGGTCCACTTTACGGCTATTAATGCACTCCGAAGACTCTCTAAAAAGCAGTAAGAAATAAATCCAATAATGCATAAACCAGTGCCAGCTTGGGATCTGCCAGTAGTCCTGAAGGCATTAATGAGTTCTCCTGAACCTGCTACAACTAAATGTACAATGCCTTTGTGATTTACAAGCAATCTGGAAACCAGGCTCACTTCCTAAAGTTACAGGAAGAAATAATGGTCAGTCTACTTTATCCATCTGGTCTTGTTCCTGTGAACATCAAGTCAGAATCTGTTAGGTATGTTCTTGATTTTTAGCTAGGGACACAATCTATGGGGAACCTCAATGCTGGTTTGTGAGCTCATGGTTATTGACTTTTTGCAGGGTGCAGTCAGGCCCTGTTATGTTTGCAGGGTGCTGCAATAATTGACAGCACACCATGATGGTGGACGATGTGGACCAGTAGCCCCTTGCATGTGTTCTGTTTTTCCGACTATGTGAGGGGGTTAATCCTGGGAGGATTTGAGTCAGACTCCCTGTGACAGAGGGCCTAGGGTGAACCCCTCTGGTTCTTCTGCTGCTCCCACTGGCCTCTTTTTGCCTGCATGACGCAGCGACCGCTAATTTTCCTTGGGTTCAAAATGGCGATGAGGTTGATGGCACAATTCTAGGAGAGTTACTTCTCATGTATAGGTTTGTTCTATTTTAGTGGTTCCTCCTTTTTATTCTTTAAGTCACAGATGGAGGTCGGGGTTTCACAGAAAATAATGGATTGAGAAAACTGTGTTGCCCACTGGGAGTCCGGTGCCCGGCGTACCGCTCCTGTTCAGAGCAGTGAAGCCTTCTGGTACCTAAAAATGTTATTCTGTGTTCTACTCCTGACCACCAAAAGAACTTCTTGCAGTCTTGTTTTATTGCTGTTGGGAAGGACTTTGTATAAAAGGGTCAGGTTCAGTCCATGCAGTCCTAGTGGAGGTGCTGGACAACCCACCAAATCTAGTAGTACGTTTCCTGTAATTTTCCTCTAGATTTAAGATTAAATGTTCACACTTGTGATGAAATTACAGCATATTGCTGGATCCATTGACCAGACACAGCGGACACTGAACATTTGTCAGCTTTCCATTATTTGGACATGAATAGCAGCACCAAATCTGCCAGGACTGACACCATGTGATATCACTATGGCTGGAAATACATTCTCGTGGGGGAATCGGTAAGTGCGTAGGTAAGTTTGTAATATGCATAGTTTTGTAATGCCCTAAACTCCCAGCTTCCCCGACCACCACAGAGGACTGAGCAGGTCTTTCACGCTCTGACATCACGTAACCCGGAAATTTACCAAACTGGCTTGTAGATATTATGTCTATATAGAGCGGCAGATAGGGGGCGACAGGGTGTTGAGTATACTACAAGTATATATAGAAGAGAGGCCTTAAAACCAAAAATTAGATTTTACAGCAGCCTGGGAACGGAACATTAATATTACCCTAACCCATGCTGAATGCTCTGACTGCTGCACGTCCATTAGTAAAGGCAGTTGTCAGCTCACCCTTACGGAGTCTTCTTGGAAAATCCTCCATAGGACGCCTCTGGTACCCCATAGACTGCCCAGCTTCTATCCTGTGCTTTCATCCCTCTGTTTTAGGGGTTTTAATGTCTTGGGCACTGCTCCCTATTTGGTGGACCTGTCCTCTGCCCATCGCATTTGGACAGGCTATTCACAGAATGGCACGCTGCCTTTTGGACAGCCATTTCCATTATTTGCCTAAATTTTTCTTAGCCTTAATCATGAGCCTGATGTTATACGAGTCTACATGATAATGCTCCATGAATAGATTAATGCTACCATCTCTGACACCCGCACAGTGACAACATTTGGGTACCCTGGAGTAATAGGTCTAATGTCCCCGGCCTCCCATACTGCCTCCAACTAGGATTCACACAAAGGACTAGGTGGAGAAGTAATACCCCTTCTAGGCTGGAATCCCTTGCCCTCACTCTCAGATCTAGGCATCATTGGGCTATTCATCCCACTATGTTTGACTTTGGCTCTTTTGCCTTTTTACCCTTTGGCTTTGAATTCACTTCATTGTTCTAGGCTTATTTTAGTCGGTTACTTGAACTGTTCCTGTGAATTTTTCCTACTTGCTTTTGTATTTAGTTTTTGCATTCATTCAATAAATTCCTTTGAAACTAAAACTCCCAGCAATGAGATACAGAACAAGAAAAAAAAAAAATCCTGCACATACAATGAGGAGTCTTTTGGGAGGTGCACTCATCTCTCCCTTTAATACAAGTCCAGAGTCCATGGCGATACATTTTGTTGCATGTGTTTCCATATATAGCATACCCATATTCCACAGCGCTGTCCAGAGATTGTCATCCCTTTCATCTGTTCCTGTCCTGCTGGGGCTTACTACAATCTAAATTCCAATTTATATCTTAATATGATTTTGGAATTTAGGAGGAAACCAGAATATGAGGAGGAAAACTACTACACACAGACTTCATGCAGAGGCTGTCCTTGGATGGATCTGAGCCCAGGACTGCAAAGTAACAATGCTAACCACTGAGCCACCAGGCTGCCAAGTTGGCTCAGGAGACTATGGAGGTCACTAAACACTGAATCATTGATGTGGCCTGCAGATTCACTGGGATGCTTACACAGTACCAGAGACAAGGTGTTACTGAGTCAGACTGATGCCTGACAAGAGAATTCCCGGTCACACCAGTCCTCTACATACTAAGATTCTTAAGTGCCTTCCTAATCCACTGCCCCATAGTGGCAATGGACTGTTCTTTCACTCCTTGCCATTTATCTTGACAAAATTCTTACTCCACTTATCTGACAATTTTTCATACAAAAGGGGCCGGAGCATCCCAGTAAGTGTTTTTTCACCTGTGATTCCTCATATGGGTTCTCTTATAAATTGTCCATGCGGGATTGTGTGTGTTGGGAAAACCACAGCATATATACGAGACCATATTTCACAACAAATCCAGTATCAGATATAAGAAACTCCTCCCATTGCCTTCCATTTTCATCAAGCAGGTCACTCAACAAATCAACTCAGTCCAGGAATTGGAACAAATACAGTCATATGAAAAAGTTTGGGCACCCCTATTAATCTTAATCATTTTTAGTTCTAAATATTTGGGTGTTTGCAACAGCCATTTCAATTTGATATATCAAATAACTGATGGACACAGTAATATTTCAGGATTGAAATGAGGTTTATTGTACTAACAGAAAATGTGCAATATGCATTAAACCAAAATTTGACTGGTGCAAAAATTTGGGTACCCTTATCATTTTATTGATTTGAATACTCCTAACTACTTTTTACTGACTTACTGAAGCACAACATTGGTTTTGTAACCTCACTGAGCTTTGAACTTCATAGCCAGGTGTATCCAATCATGAGAAAAGGTATTTAAGGTGGCCAATTGCAAATTGTTCTCCTATTTGAATCTCCTCTGAAGAGTGGCATCATGGGCTCCTCAAAACAACTCTCAAATGATCTGTAAACAAAGATTGTTCAACATAGTTGTTCAGGGGAAGGATACAAAAAGTCTCAGAGATTTAACCTGTCAGTTTCCACTGTGAGGAACATAGTAAGGAAATGGAAGACCACAGGGACAGTTCTTGTTAAGCCCAGAAGTGGCAGACCAAGAAAAATATCAGAAAGGCAGAGAAGAAGAATGGTGAGAACAGTCAAGGACAATCCACAGACCACCTCCAAAGAGCTGCAGCATCATCTTGCTGCAGATGGTGTCACTGTGCATCGGTCAACAATACAGCACACTTTGCACAAGGAGAAGCTGTATGGGAGAGTGATGCGAAAGAAGCCGTTTCTGAAAGCACGCCACAAACAGAGTCGCCTGAGGTATGCAAAAGCACATTTGGACAAGCCAGCTTCATTTTGGAAGAAGGTCCTGTGGACTGATGAAACAAAGATTGAGTTGTTTGGTCATACAAAAAGGCGTTATGCATGGCGTCCAAAAAACACAGCATTCCAAGAAAAACACTTGCTACCCACTGTAAAATTTGGTGGAGGTTCCATCATGCTTTGGGGCTGTGTGGCCAATGCCGGCACCGGGAATCTTGTTAAAGTTGAGGGTCGCATGGATTCAACTCAGTATCAGCAGATTCTTGAGAATAGTGTACAAGAATCAGTGACGAATTTGAAGTTACGCCGGGGATGGATATTTCAGCAAGACAATGATCCAAATCTACTCGGCCATTCATGCAGAGGAACAATTACAATGTTCTGGAATGGCCATCCCAGTCCCCAGACCTGAATATCATTGAACATCTGTGGGATAATTTGAAGCGGGCTGTCCATGCTCGGCGACCATCAAACTTAACTGAACTGGAATTGTTTTGTAAAGAGGAATGGTCAAAAATACCTTCATCCAGGATCCAGGAACTGATTAAAAGCTACAGGAAGCGACTAGAGGCTGTTATTTTTGCAAAAGGAGGATCTACTAAATATTAATGTCACTTTTCTGTTGAGGTGCCCATACTTTTGCACCGGTCAAATTTTGGTTTAATGCATATTGCACATTTTCTGTTAGTACAATAAACCTCATTTCAATCCTGAAATATTACTGTGTCCATCAGTTATTAGATATATCAAATTGAAATGGCTGTTGCAAACACCCAAATATTTAGAACTAAAAATGATTAAGATTAATAGGGGTGCCCAAACTTTTTCATATGACTGTACCAGCCCCAAGATGAAGAGCAGCAAAAGGCTGAAAATGCATGAAGCTTTCTGGATACTCAGACAATTCATGATCTCCTCAGGGCCTCAATAGAGTCTACGACATTCAGAGCTTATTGTAATGCTCTCAATGTTGACAATATTACGCATGTCATTAACTCCTCCCCTTTTTCAGACCAGATAAAATGATTGCTTTTAAAATCATATTTTACATCTACTCTTATCTTTTTCCCCTTCCCCTGTGCTCATCCTATTCTCATCCAGACATACAGTACAGCCATTACAGAGCGCAGGGATCCAAAATACTTTTTCACCGCACACCTGAATGAGGGTCTTAAGTCATTACGGCGCAGCCAACTTAGCAGGCCATGACACTGCCCACCTATGTATTACATTGTAGGATTTTTTTTTTCCACTTATCCAGGAGCACCAGGGTGAATGTTAGGAGTATTTCTCTGCTCTTGATAAATGTATCCCACTCTAGATCTATTGTATCTATGACAAGTACCTACATAGTTCTTGGTCTCCCTTATACCCGTCACATTTATCTGCGCACACTCCTATGTTCGACACACTTGTAGCTTGGATACGCTGCTTAGTCCTTGTAGTTTAAGTTTGCTAAACCAAAATAAAAATCTGATTACTACATGAACTGTTCTGGGAGTGTCGAGTTTCTATATTATTGTATATGGAGTTATCCTAGTAATCTTAATGGAAAGTTAATTCTTATTCTTTGTTCATATAATTTTGGTTTATTTTCTTCAATATTTTTATTTATCAAAGACGACCAATACAATTGGGGATCTATTTAACTTCTTACTGTTCTAGAGTTATGGAGGAAGGAACCAATCTCCTCATAATATCCACCCGCATGTTAATAATGTAAGACACGTTTTTCCATTAAATCATAGTGTCTTATTGATGTGATATGACAGGGTTAATGTCTTACTGATCAGTCTGTGTATTCGATGTCCATCTATGGATAATGTTAATCGGTTACTAAACATTCCTTCAGTTTCCTGCCCATGGGTTCTCTATGACTGATCAGATAGAACACTGTAGATGTAATACCGTAATGCACAGTATATTGTATGGATATAAGTGGTGGATATTATGTTATGTTACACTGTCCCTGGAAATTGTGGCCCTGGCTAGTTGTCCCACCAGCGAGCATCGCACTTTTTGCAAAGCTTCTTCAAATGGGATTTTTTTTTTTTTTTACTGTTAATACGACGATTTTCTGTCTGGATGACGAACTTGTCTTCAATAAATCTTCACTTGGTTACACTGGAACGTGTGCGGTGAAGTTTCTCCCCTGTGTCCTCCGTGTAGGACCCTCTACCAGCACCTCCCTAGTCAGTGCAGTACAACGTGAGCATGTTTGGGATCTGGAGGACATGAATTATATAAATTGTGTTTATGTGGTTCAATGGGGCTGAAAATGGTGTTTTTAGATATTTTTAGAATCAGACAGGTCCATCAAATGCTGGAATACTCCCTGCACTCATATTGGCTTATACACTTTGCATCAGGCCTGGGCAGTCAGAGTCTGAGTTAAGCTGGCCATATATTTTAAGTCTGTCCGCTGCAGGTTGGTCATATATAACCCTACAATCTGTCCCATACAGCCAATCAACTAAAATTGGTCAGAACCAAAATCTGATCTGTTGGTTTTTTTTCGCCATCTGTCCGCTGTGATGTGTTGTATATGGGCTGGACTGACAGACCTGTGGGGGATCTTTGCATGTGTTTGTACTAAAATAGCACAAAGTGTCCGTCATTTCCTGTCATTAGCATTGAACGACTTTCATCTGATACTTTTCCTAGTGTCTGGGATAGTGACGCGCTCAGTGACAGGACTGTGGCTGTTCCTGTGTGTGGGACAGTTGGTACGAGCAGCCAATGTCAGGTCATTCCAGAGGAGCGATGTCAGTGTAAGTATAATGTGTATGGGCGGCTTCAGAGTCAGGGCCAGAGGAAAAGCTACAACAGTGACTGCGGCTTCAGCATCAAATCATTATTATATATTAGGCCGATATTGATGATATTTTGATGCAGAGCTTGTTACACATTTACTGATTAGAATTATATACGAATATATGAATTAGAGGAACGTCTGACCATGGTTGTCAGCCAATAACGGAGGAGTCGGCTTTAGGAAAAATGATTTGCCCCGCTCTGACCTGTGCTCATATATACAATATTCCCCATAACATTGCGGTGACACCGCTAGGTCACACTTTATGGGCTCATTGAGATCTGCTTATAATGTGTATTACATAGACAGTAATATCTTACATTTATGACCCAGCACTATATATGCTAGTTTAATGTTTTCTGCACTTTGCAAGCTTAACTGGGGATATAATATTCTGTGTTCCTGTGTCGAAGTGACGTAACTCAGCTATTTCTCCTATCGATATGGCCGTATCTCGTAGTACACCTGTAAGATCCACAAACGAATATCAGGATTTGTCTGATATACAAAATACAGTGATCTATTGTGTAACAGTTTTGCATCTGTTCCCACGCTCAGACACATCGGGCACCGTATCACACAGGGGTATATAGTTACTTAGTATTAAGGAACCAGCAGCTGTATAGGGTGTTTTTGGGACTATAATACTCTTGTACATATCTTACCCCAGACATAGGAAAGCAAATCTAAATATATTAAAGTCTTGTTTGTACCTCAGTCCAGAAGCTGCCCCTCTAGTATTTACAGTAGTATACACTGCATGTAGGGGTATATAGCACTGACCCTTATTTATGGAATTATATACCCTAATATATTTACATATGGACGTTTTTTGCCTCCTGTTATGAGATTATGGTAAAAAAAACCTCACTCGCTGATTTTCCCATCGTTCACATCTCTGTCATTTCATATACAGCATATAGCGGTATATGGTTACCGGACTGTACGGCTCTATAACCACCTAATGTATATAGTGCACAAATATATATAATGCTAGGATTTGTATAAAGTGCTGCAGAATACGAGAGCGCTTTATAAAGGAGACGTCTCTGCATCTTCACACATTTGGCGCTGATTTGGGACTATATATAAAATAAATTTTACTGCACGATCGGTGCAAGGTGGAGGATGACATTGTGTATACTCCAGTTTGTATTGTGGGAATATGCCTGTAGCCATTTTACATTCGCACGTTTAGGGAGCTCATCCCCCTCCAGATGCTTTAATGGGTTTTGTTTGTTGTCCACCTGCCAAAACTAATTTTGCAGCTTTGCCACTAGTCATGTTCTGCTAGTTGTACTAGTCCAACCTGTATTTTGTCTACAAACAGTATTTGAGACATTTTTCCCCTCCATTAAAGCAGAACCCACTATATACACTATAGCTGTGTGAGTCTCTATCTCTATGCTATAGCTTATACAGCAACTTCATGAATTTGGACTTCAATACGGTGATAGAGCGGATCGCGCTCACAACAAAACTGATTGAATTGTTCTTTTCCTCCATTCCCTAACCCCAATGAAATAAAGTAACAATCGATAAGGTCTGTCTAGCCCAAAACGGTAACACTGACCACTGCAATGCAGAACAAGCAGTTTGACCAATTTGTTTTTTTTTTTTAATCTGATATTGGCATAAAATAACCCCAGAATGACCATTTATACCAAACATTAAAGGTAAATGGTGCTGGCGCTTTTCTCCATGTAATAGCAAATGTGCAGGAAATATCTCAAGTGCTCTGCGATCTCTGGGAGTATTCACAACGTATGGCCACCATTTTCTATTAGGTAAAATTCTCTCGTGGTAGTCACTTCAGGTCCAACACTATCCCGATCTCCAATATACAGATGGACGACATATTGTGAGGTGAATTTACCACATGTGGTGATTACAGGACCTACTACAGCGCCACTGTATAGACGGCCGCCATATTGTTACATAACCCGCCTCATGTGGGGATTACAGACCTTACTACAGCGCCACTGTATAGACGGCCGCCATATTGTTACATAACCCGCCTCATGTGGGGATTACAGGACCTACTACAGCACCACTGTATAGACGGCCGCCATATTGTTACATAACCCGCCTCATGTGGTGATTACAGGACCTACTACAGCGCCACTGTATAGACGGCCGCCATATTGTTACATAACCCGCCTCATGTGGTGATTACTGACCTACTACAGCACCACTGTATAGACGGCCGCCATATTGTTACATAACCCGCCTCGTGTGGTGATTACAGACCTACTACAGCGCCACTGTATAGACGGCCGCCATATTGTTACATAACCCGCCTCATGTGGTGATTACAGACCTACTACAGCACCACTGTATAGACGGCCGCCATATTGTTACATAACACGCCTCATGTGGGGATTACAGGACCTACTACAGCGCCACTGTATAGACGGCCGCCATATTGTTACATAACCCGCCTCATGTGGGGATTACAGACCTACTACAGCCCCACTGTATAGACGGCCGCCATATTGTTACATAACCCGCCTCATGTGGGGATTACAGACCTACTACAGCACCACTGTATAGACGGCCGCCATATTGTTACATAACCCGCCTCATGTGGTGATTACAGGACCTACTACAGCACCACTGTATAGACGGCCGCCATATTGTTACATAACCCGCCTCATGTGGTGATTACAGGACCTACTACAGCACCACTGTATAGACGGCCGCCATATTGTTACATAACCCGCCTCATGTGGTGATTACAGACCCTACTACAGCACCACTGTATAGATGGCCGCCATATTGTTACATAACCCGCCTCATGTGGTGATTACAGACCCTACTACAGCACCACTGTATAGACGGCCACCATATTGTTACATAACCCGCCTCATGTGGGGATTACAGGACCTACTACAGCACCACTGTATAGACGGCCGCCATATTGTTACATAACCCGCCTCATGTGGGGATTACAGACCTACTACAGCACCACTGTATAGACGGCCGCCATATTGTTACATAACCCGCCTCATGTGGTGATTACAGACCCTACTACAGCGCCACTGTATAGACGGCCGCCATATTGTTACATAACCCGCCTCATGTGGGGATTACAGACCTACTACAGCCCCACTGTATAGACGGCCGCCATATTGTTACATAACCCGCCTCATGTGGTGATTACAGGACCTACTACAGCGCCACTGTATAGACGGCCGCCATATTGTTACATAACCCGCCTCATGTGGTGATTACAGACCCTACTACAGCGCCACTGTATAGACGGCCGCCATATTGTTACATAACCCGCCTCATGTGGGGATTACAGGACCTACTACAGCACCACTGTATAGACGGCCGCCATATTGTTACATAACCCGCCTCATGTGGTGATTACAGACCCTACTACAGCGCCACTGTATAGACGGCCGCCATATTGTTACATAACCCGCCTCATGTGGGGATTACAGGACCTACTACAGCGCCACTGTATAGACGGCCGCCATATTGTTACATAACCCGCCTCATGTGGTGATTACTGACCGTACTACAGCACCACTGTATAGACGGCCGCCATATTGTTACATAACCCGCCTCATGTGGTGATTACAGACCTACTACAGCGCCACTGTATAGACGGCCGCCATATTGTTACATAACCCGCCTCATGTGGTGATTACAGACCCTACTACAGCACCACTGTATAGACGGCCGCCATAGTGTTACATAACCCGCCTCATGTGGGGATTACAGGACCTACTACAGCGCCACTGTATAGACGGCCGCCATATTGTTACATAACCCGCCTCATGTGGTGATTACAGGACCTACTACAGCACCACTGTATAGACGGCCGCCATATTGTTACATAACCCGCCTCATGTGGTGATTACAGGACCTACTACAGCACCACTGTATAGACGGCCGCCATATTGTTACATAACCCGCCTCATGTGGGGATTACAGACCCTACTACAGCACCACTGTATAGACGGCCGCCATAGTGTTACATAACCCGCCTCATGTGGTGATTACAGACCCTACTACAGCACCACTGTATAGACAGCCGCCATATTGTTACATAACCCGCCTCATGTGGGGATTACAGACCTACTACAGCGCCACTGTATAGACGGCCGCCATATTGTTACATAACCCGCCTCATGTGGGGATTACAGGACCTACTACAGCACCACTGTATAGACGGCCGCCATATTGTTACATAACCCGCCTCATGTGGGGATTACAGGACCCTACTACAGCACCACTGTATAGACGGCCGCCATATTGTTACATAACCCGCCTCATGTGGTGATTACAGACCCTACTACAGCACCACTGTATAGACGGCCGCCATATTGTTACATAACCCGCCTCATGTGGGGATTACAGACCTACTACAGCGCCACTGTATAGACGGCCGCCATATTGTTACATAACCCGCCTCATGTGGTGATTACAGGACCTACTACAGCACCACTGTATAGACGGCCGCCATATTGTTACATAACCCGCCTCATGTGGTGATTACAGACCTACTACAGCGCCACTGTATAGACGGCCGCCATATTGTTACATAACCCGCCTCATGTGGTGATTACAGGACCTACTACAGCGCCACTGTATAGACGGCCGCCATATTGTTACATAACCCGCCTCATGTGGGGATTACAGACCCTACTACAGCACCACTGTATAGACGGCCGCCATATTGTTACATAACCCGCCTCATGTGGGGATTACTGACCCTACTACAGCGCCACTGTATAGACGGCCGCCATATTGTTACATAACCCGCCTCATGTGGGGATTACAGACCCTACTACAGCACCACTGTATAGACGGCCGCCATATTGTTACATAACCCGCCTCATGTGGGGATTACAGACCCTACTACAGCACCACTGTATAGACGGCCGCCATATTGTTACATAACCTGCCTCATGTGGGGATTATAAGGCTTAATCCACTACTATTATACTGATGACATGTTGTGAGGTAAATTCCCCTCATGAGGTAATGACTGCACTACATCTACCAGCACTGGATAGACGGCCGCCATATTGTAACCTGCCTCATGTGGTGATAGAAGACTGGGCCTTATTCACACTGAGCAGAACCCTAAGAACACGACTTTCCCCGCAGGTGTGGTCAGTGCTGTGTCATGGCGGCCACACACACTGTACAGCCCCCTCCTCTGTGCACATCATGTCCCACATTACACACAATCCTCCCCCGGCTCTGTATACTGAGTATTCCCGGCTATGTCTCTCCCTCAGCTCCAGCACAACCTCCCCCTCCTCATACAAGTCGCAAAATGGCGGCGTCACCTCAGAGCAGCTCTATTATAGGCGGGAGTACAGAGCGGCAGTTACAGCACAGCAGCACAGCGCCACCTAGTGGTGGGAGGAGGAACTGACTGCAGCTAATGCTCTATTATACCCCAGAGTACAGAGTGGCAGTCACATCACAGCAGCACAGCGACACCTAGTGGTGGAAGGAACTGACTGCAGCTAATGCTCTAGTATTACACATAGACCAGTCTGTCACTGACTGTACAGGACTGATTGATCTCATGTGAGACTGTCTAATAAGAGAGAAGCACTGGTAGTCTCATATAGGGACTGACCTGCTTCTTGTGGAAACTCTGTAAGGACTGTATACCTCCATTCCCAGATTTCGGGTCCTGTCCCACTGTCCCGGTTGGGTTGCATCCTCCACAGATGAGTTGAATACAATAGTGAAGCAGCCGCCCACCCCCTGCTTCACCCCTGCATTTCGGCCCTTTGGTTTGTGGGTTCAAATCCTCGCTGATATTTAATGAAAATGAATAAAGTTAACCTTTTCCAGACCGCCCATTGGGTTTTTACGTCTAGAAGGTGATTGTCTAGTTCTGCAAGGACGTCCCGGTACATCCAAGCAGAACTCAGCAGCTGCTGAAAAGGGAGCCGGCTGTAACTTCAGCCGGAGCTCCCATAGAGAAGGCAGGGAAGGTTTATTACCTCCCCTGCCTTCCTGATCGCTGTGTATACATGAGCGCTGGGCTGTATACAGTGCTATGGCACCGCCATCTTGCAGCTCCCCTCCGGTCACGTGATCCGCTGGGATCAGAGTCTGTTAGAGCTGCTACAGGATCCAGATCAGCTCTATAGTAACAGGCAGGAGGCTGTATTACTCCTACAACTGGGGCTAAATGTACCAGCTACAGGGGAAATCAGCCTCCCCCACAAAAGAAACAGGGATCAGATGTCCCCAAAGGTCTAATGACAACACCATAAAAAAATAAAAATTTACGGAGAGTAAAAACTATTTTATAAAGTTTTTTAGTAGCACTTTGCATTATTAAATAAAAAAAAAATGAAAAGTGAAAAACAGACCTGCTTTCCCTCCTCTTTTGTTTATATTTTCCCAGATATAAAAAAAAAAAATCAAAACACACGCAAAAATAAAAACAACATGACAAGCGATGACGCGATGGGTGCTCGCTGCCACGGAGGAACGCCCCGGGTGCTCCGTGAGGATCATTTCCATAATTGAAGAATCGGATTTTTACAGAATCGGCTGGGAGAAGACAACAATGAAAGGTAGGAGGAGAATGACCTTTATAAAGGCCATTCCAACGTGGCATTAGCTTAAAAGTGGTTTTTTTTAATGATAGATTCCCTTTAAATCACACGCAATAAATCCCTCCCACATCTGAGGTCACATGATGCTGTGATGTTTTGTTTAAGCTCACTCTCCCCCCATGAGCAGCAAATACAGAGAGTGAGAGCAGGCAGATGCATCATGGGAAACGTAGTTTGTCCGCAGATTCTCTGCCTGTAAATAACCGGGATACAAGGAGCGGAAATAAAATAAAGGCAAGCAGAGACTGCACGAGGGGACAGTGAGGATTTAGCACTGATGGGGATGTAGCTACAGATCATTTTTGGAAGCTGGAAAACCCCTTTAAGCCTGTGATAGACAGTAAAGCAGAGGATGTTGCGGCGCAGGTGGCGTGATGATGTCACTGCACAGCGCCTCCTGTACCAGTCCTACAGGGAGAGACTTCGGCTGCTCCACTCATTGGGGGATCTCGGTAAGGTGAGTATTAGATTTATTGTTTTCTGAAAAGGGAAAGGGGATCTGATAATGGGGCAAACTATTATTTATAAGGGGTATATTATTTATGCCAGGTTCACATCTGCGTTGGGGTTTCCGTTCTTCAGGTCCGTTTGGGGACCTGAAAAACGGAAACCTAATCTGCTTAAAAAGCTGTTACCCGCGGATAGACTATAATGGGGTCCACTGAGTTTCTGCCCGAAAAATGCCAAGAGAAAAGTAATTTTTCAAGTGGAATGGGGGACAGAATCCCTGATTGATTGAGCACAGGTGTGAACCCAGCCTTGTAGTGGGGGCAGAGGCATAGCCAGCTGGGGGCAGAGGGGGCGGCTGCCCCAGGCCCACTGACTCTTTGGGGCCCACCCCAGGGCCGCCATTAATACATCCTTTATTTCTAACTAGATCGGTGTCTGCAAAACGTATCCTGCAACTTAATAGTATTGTAAACCGCAAGCCAATACAAGCCTGCGGTTTACAAGACGCCGAGACCACAGACGGATGTTTGTTTCTAGCGTCGCCTGCGCTCAGACACAGACGTCCTGTGCATGGACAGGGAGGAGGCGGCAGCCCGATTCATGAGGATCGCAGGTAGGACTTTTTTTTTGTTTTTTAAGCACAGTTGTGGGTATATTAATAGTATAAGGGGTGGTTAGGAGGGGGAAATATAACTATAAAGGGAGGATTCATTAGGGGTCATTATGGCGATGGGGGGTCCTTTATATAAGGGTTATTACAGGGTATTATGAATATAAGGGGGGAAGTTATTTATATATGGGGTCATCATTTATATTAGGAGACATTATAAACATAACGGGGTGGTCATTGATATAAGGGGTCATTAGAGGTGCATTATTTATGTTATGGGGGATCAGGGGCATAATATGAGGGTCAATTAATTTAATTAAAGTGGCACTTGGGCTTTATTAAGACTAAGGCCCCACGTTCCGGGCTGCAGCAAAAAAAGCGCTGCAGGAAAAACCGCGGCAGTAACATTGTGGTTTTTCCCGCAGCTCTTTTCACAGAAGATCCGCAGAGGTTTCTGGACTTTCTGTTTTCAATACACCTATATGGAAACCGCCGGAGTTTCCACAGGTATAATTGACATGCTGCAATTTCCAAAAACGCAACAGTTTTGGAAATCGCAGTGCGTCTGCTGCATGTATTTTGCCGCAATGTGTAGATGGGATTTGCTAGAATGCCACGTTTTTTTTTCTGTGGGTTTTCGCCACATGGGGCCCCATCCCATCCCCACTTTACAGTAAAATACGTGCAGCGGATACACTGTGATTTCCAAAACAGTCACAGTTTTGCAAATCGCAGCATGTCAATTGGGAAGACCAAGGAGATGGTGGTGGACTTCCGTAAAGGCAGAAGCCCTCCTAAACCAGTGGACATCCTGGGGACGGGCATCGAGATTGTGAACACCTATAAGTACCTGGGTTTGCTCCTTAATAATAAGCTGGACTGGGCAGATCATATGGAGGCCCTGTACAGGAAGGGCCACAGCAGGCTCTACCTGCTTAGGAAACTGAGAGCCTTTGGAATCCGGGGGGCACTTCTTAGAACTTTCTTCAGCTCGGTAGTGGCATCAGCCATCTTCTTTGGAGTGGCCTGCTGGGGGAGCAGTATATCAACCAGGGATAGGAATAGACTGGACAAGCTGATTAGAAGGGCCAGCTCTGTCCTGGGGAGCCCACTGGACCCAGTGCAGGTGGTGGGTGACAGAAGGATACTGTCCGTGGTGAGCTCCATGCAGGAGAAGAAGTCCCATCCCATGCATGAGACTGTGATTGCGCTGGGCAGTACTGTCAGTGACCGACTGCTCCACCCTAGGTGTGAGAAGGAGCGCTATCGGAAGTCTTTCCTCCCCACCGTGGTTAGGCTGTACAACCAACACCGACCTAAGCGGAGATCATTACATACAGAGAACTAAAATATCTCTCTGCCTGTTATATCCCCCTCCCCCTCTGCTACGTCCTATCTGTCTGTCTGCTATTAATGTAATGCCTCTCACCTTGGAACATTCCTGTACATGTTGTATTTGTATCTGCTTATCTTATCTTATCTTTGCTGCTGTAACACACTGAATTTCCCCATTGTGGGACTATTAAAGGACTATTATTATTATTATTATTATTATTATATCTACGGAAACGCCAGCGGTTTCCCTATAGATATAATTGAAGCAGAAAGTCCACAGAGGAAACCTCTGCAAACATTCTGTGCAAAGCGCTGCAGGAAGAACCGCAATGCGTCTTCGCCGCGGTTTTTCCCACAGCTCTTTTTTGCTGCGGGACGCCACGTAGGGCCTTAGCCTTAAGGAGTTTTCCAGCTCATTTTTATTGATGGTCTATCCTCAGAATAAGTCATCAAGAAGAGATAAGTGATTCCCCACTGATCAGCTGTATGAAGGGGCCCCGGCGCCTGTGTATATCACACGCTGTCTGTTTATAGTGACTGTGTGATGTCATTCCAGCCTTGTCACATAGACGTGTATAGGACGAGGCTGTAGTTACATTACATGGCCGCTATGAGATGAATGACACCATGTAAACAGAGAAGCGGTCACGCCGCTTACACAGGTACCACGGGTCATTCAAACAGCTGATCCTCGGTGTCCCAGGTATTGGAACCCCAATAATTTTTGTCCCTTGATTTTTGTGTTTTTTTTTTAATTAGGAAACACCTGGGGCATTATTAATAAGGGGCACTATTTATAGCGATACACAGGGAAGTTATTAATATAGAGATGCACTTGGGGGTATTATTCATTATGGGGGGTTATATCATATATTATATAATTGGGGTAGCAGCAGGATGGGGGCTTTGTGTGGGTGAGGACAATGTGGGTCAGGTGCCTGGAAAAGTGAGGAGCCAAAGATGTCTGTGTTGCAAACTTTACAGAGACTGGAAGAAGTGGTCATGGCCGTCTGGATGAAAGAGACTGGAAATGTGAACGATTAGTCAGAGACATCACCGGTAAGTCACTAAATGTTACTGCCCTGTGTTCATCTAAATTGTCTGCAGAGCCCTGTGTAGAGCCGCTATATACCACTATACGCTCACCGTATACTGATAGTATCGCTATACGAACATGTCCAAGTTGGGGGCCCACTTGGACATGTTCACCCCCCTGTGCTGAACCCCTAGCTACGCCTCTGCGGAGGTTCCTTCCAACCTTCTATGACTCCTGCTCTTCTGAGTTTACAGTTTAAAGAAAACCATCATTGACCCTTTAATGACCACTGTTTTGTCATACAAGGGGCAGCCATGCTAAGAAATCCTGCGGCTCCAGGCAGGCCATGAGTGGCTACGGCTTCATCTACACCGACCCCAATAAATCATTGGGGGCAGTCTACTACAATGTGGAATAAAAGAGAAAAATTGCAGATTATGAAGGCGCTCATGGTATGAACTATAATGGGAGTGGGAGAGGCCATTAAAAGGTTAATGATTATCTGCTCCGAGGAGCTTACAATCTAAAGGAAGGAACCTCCGACCCCTAGTCTAAGGTGACTTCTACTTTCTTGCTTTGGCCTTCAGAGATTTTGTGTTGTGTTTGTTCATACCAAAGAAAGGAGAAAAACAAAATCAGTCATTTCCTCGAATATTCTGACTAAACCCCTGCCCCACCGCCAGTACTGCTCCAGCCCCACCCCACCCCACCCCCAATTCAGCCCCATCCCAGCCCCATCCCAGCCTCACTCCTGAGCAGCCTTACCCCAGCCCAGCCCTATTATTGGTATTTACACCTAATAACCTGTTATTAGATTGGACGCTGCAGATAGTAACAACCGGGACATTTTTAGGATCTTTATCAATTTAAGATTTATAAGAAAATTGCTCCAATCTGTGATGTCACCTAGAAGTGGCTAAGTGTTATTTTTACCTGCAGCACCTCCACAGGAAAATTGAGGAATTACATGTCCCAAAATCAAAGACCAACTTACTGTATTATTTCTATGTCAGGTGCGGTGCCTGATACACTATGGTACTGATAATGTAACCCCCCCACCCCTATTCTCTATGGGCACATACACCCATATAGATCCTAGGGGGAGAGGTCATCTCTTTTAGGAAATCTTCCCTAAACCCAATGTAAAATAACCAGAATTTCAAATAAAAATAAACATAAAAAATCTATTAAATAAAGATGCCAGGAATGATCCATGTGGGGTATAAACCTGGGGTATAACGCTGCGGTACTTACCTCTCAGGCCTGTGGAGGAGGCGGCTCAGTCCTTTGCTGACAGAGACCAAAATAAAGTGACAGATAGAAAGTGAGTGAATAGAAAACCTGAAGCCGCCACATTACACAAATATCACCTCATTTATAGCATGGGTGGAGCTTATCAGAAGGGGCAGGGCCTGCCAAGACCCACAGATTTATTCTAATTTATGCCGCATATCTCCACCCTCTCGTAGCTTGTACCTCTTAATAAATTATTTTACACTGGTGTGGTTTAGGATAAGACCAAAGTATAAAACCCCAGTCCTGATAAATTCCCCTCCACATCGGGCCTCGTCCTCCCCTCTCTTGGCCTAGACCTCACCTACAGCCTCCTCCATAGAAATGCTGTTATAGTCTAAGGTCATTCTATGTAAATACATCATTGTGATGTCATATGGTCTAGTGATGTCATATGGTTATGTGATGGGTCAATGGAGGAATAAATCAATTCTGGAACTGTGCAAGAAAAAAGTCACAAATTTTGGCACCTGCCTCATTTCTCAGATTATATAAATTAAGTGGGCGTGGTGTACCTGAATGGGTGGGGCCTAAACACCATAACAAATATTACTATCATTTACACCAGAGATTGCTCCATATTACAGGACAATATTCCTGACTTCTGGGGCACAGGCGGCTATAGATGGGGTAAATGTATTAAGGCTTCTGTGTATAATACTCCAGTACTTCACATTATTCAGCGCCTTAATAAATCCCCCCCAGTGCTGGATAAAAAAAAACTTTCAAAATAATTCTCCTGTCCCGGTCACTTGGGGATGTCTCTGTAGATTATGGATCCTCTAGGCTGTGATCACACATGTAAGTTTTGGTGCATTTTTTTTAATGCAGCTTTTGGAGTTAAACTCAAGAAGTGGATCCAAAATGGATGAGAAATATAAAGGAAGGACGTCTACTTCTACCTGCTGGGTCCATTACTGGTAGAACAGCATCAAAAAATACAAATGTCATCATTTTTAAAACTAGATTCTACAATAGCGCCCCCTAAGACAATATGTCCATCTTATTTATCCACCAACCCTACTTGTACTGTGGTCTACAATATTTTCTGTATTATACAGGAGCCCCCCTCCCCCCGCATTCCAGTGAGAAGCCGTGTTCAAATATCAGCGAGAGATAGAATAACACAGGAAAGATACAAAAGGGACAGGAAGTAGATTCAGCGCAGAATTTCACAGAAAGGAGACAAAATCTATCAATAAAGTTATTACAATATTTATTCATGTCACAAATGTGGCCAGAAAATCAAAAGTTGTTGTAAATTTTAGTTTAGGTGCAGTGTAATGGATAATGGGGGGTACAGCGGCCGTCACCCTATATCATCACCTATTACAGTTGTCAGGGGTTAAGTCCCCCCGGGATGGATGTCACCGTAATCCTAATTAAATATAGAACAGGTACGAGCTCGGGAAAAACAAACGTACAGACACATGCAGGGTATCTAGTAAGAATGATTTCATTTATTGTATAGTTCATACAGGTTTTTAAAGGCAAGTTGATTACACAATAATCATGTGACCAATGTACATATTTGGTCCTTCCGGTTCCGCTGCTAGGCAGATTTGCTCAGTTACTCATAACAACATTTGTTTTCTTTCTTTCCTTTGCTTATCTGGATGTTTTCCTTATTTTCCTGAGAACAGCAAAACCTTTGGGTGCTGTGTGAGACTTAGTGTCTGCTTTCTTATCTCTAAGCTATGCAGGCTATCTCCAGACTATTTCACTCTCTGTATACAGTGTATAGAAGTTATATTTTAACCCTTACAATTCCCCCATTTTAGGACTTTATTTTTAATCAAGTTCAATGAATACCTTCACACTGTTTGTGTGCCATCTATGATGGATTCTCCATTGAAGAGGTTCAAAATAACATCCTATCTCACATACTGGCTAACTGTATTCCATTTCCTTCTCAGCGCTTTAACTTTCTTGCAATGTGAAGCGTGTATCCAGGTAGATTTTCCCTCCAACTTTACTGAGGTGGCAGTTGTCAGCAATATCTGGAAGGGGCCATTATATTTGGGTTCAAGAGATTTCTTGGAGTGTCTTTTCACGACTACCCAATCACCAGGCTGCAAGCTATACGTTCCTGAAAAATCAGAAGGGTCTGGAATAGAAGAGAACACTTGTTTATGTGTTTCTTTCAGTTTTTGACACAAATTTTGTACATAGCTGGCAATACTGTCATAGTTAAGCTGTAACGTCTGAGGGAAGTACAATCCTGTTTTAGGTGCACTTCCAAACAATATTTCAAGTGGTGACAACCCTGTCCTCCTGTTAGGGGTAGTTCTTACTGAATATAAGGCTAGAGACAGACATTCAGGCCAAGGCTTTCCTGTCTCTGCTATGGCTTTCTGAATCTTCCACTTAAGTGTACCACTCAGCCTCTCCACTTTGCCTGAACTCTGAGGATGGTAGGGTGTGTGGAAAGCTTGCTCAATCCCTAGTGCAGACATTATTTCTTTCATTATCTCACCTGTGAAATGTGTACCTCTGTCAGACTCAATCACCTCGGGCACTCCAAACCTGCACACAAGCTCGGACATCAGTTTCTTGGCAGTTGCTTGTGCAGTTGCTTTGCTCACAGGGTAGGCCTCAGGCCATCCTGAAAACAAATCCACACAGACCAATACATACTCGTATGTTCCAGACTTAGGCAACTGTATGTAATCTATCTGTACTCTCTGAAATGGGTACAGGGATTTTGGTGTACACTTGGTGGGTGTTTTAACTACCTGTCCTGGGTTGTGTAGAGCACATATGTGACATGCTTTTACATGATTACTAGCAGCTCTTCCAAAGCCAGGTGCAAAGCATAATTTACCCACTAATGACTCCATGGCATTTCGAGAGGCATGCACCTTACCGTGGGCCAAGCCAGCCATCTGGGGGTAGACTGCTGCGGGCAGACATAATCGATCCCCCATTTTCCACATACCATCATCTTCTGTAGCACCTGCTTTCTTCCATCTTTCAGTTTCCACACTGGTAACCTTTGAGTACAGCCCTTTTGGGTCTGCTAGGTCAATGTCCATTTTGCTCACCTGGTTGAGACCCCTTCTGGCCAGTAGTGCTGCAGCCTTGGCTGCTCTGTCAGCTCTCTCATTTCCACGGCTTTCAGGGTCCCTTCCTTTTGCGTGAGCTCTGACTTTCACAATTGCCAGCTGCTTTGGGAGCAGTATGGCTTCCATTAGTCGACTTACCACATGTCCATTCTTTATTGGCTTGCCCTGGGCCGTTAGGAAGTTCCTTGACCTCCATATCGGACCATAATCATGTGCGATGCCAAAAGCATACCTGGAGTCAGTGTATATGTTGGCTGTTCTACCTTTGGCTACCTTACAAGCCTCCATAAGGGCTTTGAGCTCAGCTTCTTGGGCTGACATGTGTGGTGAAAGAGCTTCTTGGACTATGATGTCATGTTCAGTGACTACAGCATACCCTGTAACAAATTTGCCTTCATCTGTTAGATACCTTGAGCCATCCACAAACATCTCATAATCAGGATTTTGTAATGGCACATCCGTGACATGGTCAAATCCCACTGTTTCCTGCGACATAAGAGCCACGCAGTCATGTTGGTGCTGGCTGTCAAACAGTTCTTCTTCAGAGAGGGAGTTTAAAAATAACTCATCTTCCACTCCCCCTTTTGAATCATGAACTCCTACAGGAAGAAGAGTTGCAGGATTCAAAGTTAAACAGCGTTGAAAAGAGATGTTTGAGGAGGACTGCAGGGCAAATTCCATTTTGCTCTGCTGTGCCAAAGAAAGGTGACGTCTGTCTACCTGTGTGAGGATAGCATGGATGTCATGAGTGTGTCATGGTGTATACACAACCAATAAATGATCTAGGACCATGTCTGAGCTTTTATCAAGCAACGCTTGTACTGAGAGGACAACCCGCACACAGGAGGGGGTCCCCCTGGCTACAGCATCTAACCGTGAGCTGTAATGTGTTGTTGTGTGAGAACTGCAGTTGCCTGTCCCATCATCTCAGTCACGTAGAGCTGAAAAGGTTTCTGATAGTCAGGTAGGCCTAAGGCCGGAGCACTGACTATCTGCAACTTCAGCTGGTAAAACGCATCCAAGGCTTTAGATGTGAGGCTGAATGGTTTTGAGGAAAGGCTATCGTACAGAGGTTGCATGGTCAGGGATGCAGATCTGATCCATGGCCTACAGTAGGATACCAATCCCAAGAAGGTACGTAGCTGAGCATGAGAGGTTGGCACCTGCATCTCTCTCACCACCTTGGTCCTTTCATCTGACAGGTGCTTGGTACCCTGGCCGAGACAACACTTTTCTGTTTGCAAAATTGCAACTTATCCTTGCTGGCCTTGCAGCCGTTCTGGCAACTGTTGTAACCCCAATAGTTATACCAGTAATGGAGAGAGCGTAATATCAACTCCAGAGTGTGACTAACCTATAGTAAGATATTAGTCATATTCTTGTACATAGGAGCAGTATTATAGTTTTTATATTCCTGTACATAGGAGTAGTATTATAGTAGTTATATTCTTGTACATAGGAGCAGTATTATAGTAGTTATATTCTTGTACATAGGAGTAGTATTATAGTAGTTATATTCTTGTACATAGGAGCAGTATTATAGTAGTTATATTCTTGTACATAGGAGGTAGTATTATAGTAGTTATATTCTTGTACATAGGAGCAGTATTATAGTAGTTATATTCTTGTACATAGGGGGCAGTATTATAGTAGTTATATTCTTGTACATAGGGGACAGTATTATAGTAGTTATATTCTTGTACATAGCAGTATTATAGTAGTTATATTCTTGTACATAGGGGGCAGTATTATAGTAGTTATATTCTTGTACATAGGAGTAGTATTATAGTAGTTATATTCTTGTACATAGGAGTAGTATTATAGTAGTTATATTCTTGTACATAGGAGCAGTATTATAGTAGTTATATTCTTGTACATAGGAGCAGTATTATAGTAGTTATATTCTTGTACATAGGGGACAGTATTATAGTAGTTCTTGTACATAGCAGTATTATAGTAGTTATATTCTTGTACATAGGGGGCAGTATTATAGTAGTTATATTCTTGTACATAGGAGTAGTATTATAGTAGTTATATTCTTGTACATAGGGGCAGTATTATAGTAGTTATATTCTTGTACATAGAGGCAGTATTATAGTAGTTATATTCTTGTACATAGGAGCAGTATTATAGTAGTTATATTCTTGTACATAGGAGCAGTATTATAGTAGTTATAGTCTTGTACATAGAGGCAGTATTATAGTAGTTATATTCTTGTACATAGGAGCAGTATTATAGTAGTTATATTCTTGTACATAGGAGCAGTATTATAGTAGTTATATTCTTGTACATAGGAGCAGTATTATAGTAGTTATATTCTTGTACATAGGAGCAGTATTATAGTAGTTATATTCTTGTATATAGGGGGCAGTATTATAGTAGTTATATTCTTGTACATAGGAGCAGTATTATAGTAGTCATATTCTTGTACACATGAGCAGTATTATAGTAGTTATATTCTTGTACATATGGTTAGTATTATAGTAGTTATATTCTTGTACATAGGAGGTAGTATTATAGTAGCTATATTCTTGTACATAGGAGCAGTATTATAGTAGTTATATTCTTGTACATAGGAGCAGTATTATAGTAGTTATATTCTTGTACATAGGGGCAGTATTATAGTAGTTATATTCTTGTACATAGGGGGCAGTATTATAGTAGTTATATTCTTGTACATAGGAGCAGTATTATAGTAGTTATATTCTTGTACATAGGATGTAGTATTATAGTAGTTATATTCTTGTACATAGGAGTAGTATTATAGTAGTTATATTCTTGTACATAGGAGTAGTATTATAGTAGTTATATTCTTGTACATAGGAGCAGTATTATAGTAGTTATATTCTTGTACATAGGAGCAGTATTATAGTAGTTATATTCCTGTACATAGGAGGTAGTATTATAGTAGTTATATTCTTGTACATAGGAGCAGTATTATAGTAGTTATATTCTTGTACATAGGAGCAGTATTATAGTAGTTATATTCTTGTACATAGGAGCAGTATTATAGTAGTTATATTCTTGTACATAGGGGCAGTATTATAGTAGTTATATTCTTGTACATAGGGGGCAGTATTATAGTAGTTATATTCTTGTACATAGGAGCAGTATTATAGTAGTTATATTCTTGTACATAGGAGGTAGTATTATAGCAGTTATATTCTTGTACATAGGAGCAGTATTATAGCAGTTATATTCTTGTACATAGGAGGTAGTATTATAGTAGTTATATTCTTGTACATAGGATGTAGTATTATAGTAGTTATATTCTTGTACATAGGAGTAGTATTATAGTAGTTATATTCTTGTACATAGGAGCAGTATTATAGTAGTTATATTCTTGTACATAGGAGGTAGTATTATAGTAGTTATATTCTTGTACATAGGGGCAGTATTATAGTAGTTATATTCTTGTACATAGGAGCAGTATTATAGTAGTTATATTCTTGTACATAGGAGCAGTATTATAGTAGTTATATTCTTGTATATAGGAGTAGTATTATAGTAGTTATATTCTTGTACATAAGAGCAGTATTATAGTAGTTATATTCTTGTACATAGGGGGCAGTATTATAGTAGTTATATTCTTGTACATAGGGGCAGTATTATAGTAGTTATATTCTTGTACATAGGAGCAGTATTATAGTAGTTATATTCTTGTACATAGGAGCAGTATTATAGTAGTTATATTCTTGTACATAGGAGCAGTATTATAGTAGTTATATTCTTGTACATAGGAGTAGTATTGTAGCAGTTATATTCTTGTACATATGGTTAGTATTATAGTAGTTATATTCTTGTACATAGGGGTAGTATTATAGTAGTTATATTCTTGTACATAGGAGCAGTATTATAGTAGTTATATTCTTGTACATAGGGGCAGTATTATAGTAGTTATATTCTTGTACATAGGAGCAGTATTATAGTAGTTATATTCTTGTACATAGCAGTAGTATTATAGTAGTTATATTCTTGTACATAGGAGCAGTATTATAGTAGTTATATTCTTGTACATAGGAGTAGTATTATAGTAGTTATATTCTTGTACATAGGAGCAGTATTATAGTAGTTATATTCTTGTACATAGGAGCAGTATTATAGTAGTTATAGTCTTGTACATAGGAGGTAGTATTATAGTAGTTATATTCTTGTACATAGGAGCAGTATTATAGTAGTTATATTCTTGTATATAGGAGCAGTATTATAGTAGTTATATTCTTGTACATAGGAGCAGTATTATAGTAGTTATATTCTTGTACATAGGGGGCAGTATTATAGTAGTTATATTCTTGTACATAGGAGGTAGTATTATAGTAGTTATATTCTTGTACATAGGATGTAGTATTATAGTAGTTATATTCTTGTACATAGGAGTAGTATTATAGTAGTTATATTCTTGTACATAGGAGCAGTATTATAGTAGTTATATTCTTGTACATAGGAGGTAGTATTATAGTAGTTATATTCTTGTACATAAGAGCAGTATTATAGTAGTTATATTCTTGTACATAGGGGGCAGTATTATAGTAGTTATATTCTTGTACATAGGGGCAGTATTATAGTAGTTATATTCTTGTACATAGGAGCAGTATTATAGTAGTTATATTCTTGTACATAGGAGCAGTATTATAGTAGTTATATTCTTGTACATAGGAGCAGTATTATAGTAGTTATATTCTTGTACATAGGAGTAGTATTGTAGCAGTTATATTCTTGTACATATGGTTAGTATTATAGTAGTTATATTCTTGTACATAGGGGTAGTATTATAGTAGTTATATTCTTGTACATAGGAGCAGTATTATAGTAGTTATATTCTTGTACATAGGAGCAGTATTATAGTAGTTATATTCTTGTACATAGGAGTAGTATTATAGTAGTTATATTCTTGTACATAGGAGCAGTATTATAGTAGTTATATTCTTGTATATAGGAGCAGTATTATAGTAGTTATATTCTTGTACATAGGAGCAGTATTATAGTAGTTATATTCTTGTACATAGGGGGCAGTATTATAGTAGTTATATTCTTGTACATAGCAGGTAGTATTATAGTAGTTATATTCTTGTACATAGGGGGCAGTATTATAGTAGTTATATTCTTGTACATAGGAGGTAGTATTATAGTAGTTATATTCTTGTACATAGGAGTAGTATTATAGTAGTTATATTCTTGTACATAGGAGGTAGTATTATAGTAGTTATATTCTTGTACATAGGAGCAGTATTATAGTAGTTATATTCTTGTATATAAGGACAGTATTATAGCGGTTATATTCTTGTATATAGGAGTAGTATTATAGCAGTTATATTCTTGTACATAGGAGTAGTATTATAGTAGTTATATTCTTGTACATAGGAGGTAGTATTATAGTAGTTATATTCTTGTACATAGGGGCAGTATTATAGTAGTTATATTCTTGTATATAAGGACAGTATTATAGCGGTTATATTCTTGTATATAGGAGTAGTATTATAGCAGTTATATTCTTGTACATATGGTTAGTATTATAGTAGTTATATTCTTGTACATAGGAGCAGTATTATGAGTGAGGGGGACAGGGGAGCTTTTACATTAGTCTTCATTTTTGACCCATCTTTTTCTTCCCCTTTTTCATTTATATTTCTTTTCTTGTTCCATGCTTTTCACAGGGGGACAAAATATGTGGTGACTAAATATGGTGTCTTTTCTCTCCCATTTACAGGGTCTGACCCTAGAACATCTTTTTTGAACTGCATTTTGTAAAAAGAGGACACAAGTGTTCTCCGTATTGTTGGAATTATCCACAACAATAAGATGAATATCTAGTAGTGGGGTCGGGATTATCGGGTTTGTATCCTCTTGTATGAATAGAATTGATAGCACTATCTAAACTAGTGGAGGGGCCTGGTATAGGATCTTCTGTATGAATGGGACTATTAAGGAGGTCTGATGGAGAGTCAGATGTGTTAAGATGCCGGCTAGGTGTGTTATTTCTTCTAAGTCTCTATAACTCCTCTACAACAGGAGCTTCTACTGCAGGTACAGCTATAAATGTGCTGGATGTGGGGTTTAGTGAACTGCTGGATGGAGAACCTGTAAATGCAGTATGGACATTGATGGACATTGTGGATGATTTTTATGTATATACTCTCTGTTCTTACCTGCTGTTTTCTTCCCCTTTGTGATATTTTACTTCTCTTCCTCCCTTTGTTAAGATGAAGATAATGAACGATTGGGCGACATCTTGTGGCTCTTCTACATTAATGCAACTATTTGTGAGCAAGACGTATTATGCTGAGCTCTGAGGACCTCTAGTGGGGAGACCCTATACTATCTATAAAGACTTCAATCCTTCCACCTTTTTGGTCTATGTCAACTTCTGTAGTTGTAGTTTATTATAGTTTCATTAATATTCAGTCAGAACTTTTATTATATTATATTTTGGTTCTCATTTCTTATCTTTCTCAGTGTGATTGTGCCCTCTACAGCTTCACCTCACCTTAGACATGATGAAATGTATTACCATATTTTTCATATCTTGTAATACCCCCAATAAATGTTATTTAACCCCTTCCCACCACAGACTTGTTTATTTTTTATTTTTGTTTATGACTCCCGCCTTCCAAAACCCAAAACTTTGCTATTTTTCCATTCACAGACACATGAGCCATAGCTTAATGTTTGGAAGACAAGTTGTACTTTGTAATGGAATCACTTAATATTCCTTATGCAGTACTGGGAAGCTAGAAAAAATCAGAATGAGGTGGAATTGGAGAAAAACAGTGTTTTTCAGGCTTTGTTTTTACAGCTTTCACTCTGCAGCCAAAATGACAAGTCACTTGTATTCTATGGGTTGGTACAATTTCAGGGATATCAAATTTATATATTTTTTTCTGTTTAAATTCTTTAAAAAAACTTTGCAAAAAAAAAAAATTCTTGGAGTCGCCATATTCTGACAGTTTCTAACTTTTTTATATTTTCATGTAAAGGAATACATAATGTGTCTTTCTGCTGGGCCAGATTTACTTTTTAATTACACAATTTTGGGGGAATGTCTGATGCTTTGATTGCTTTTTATTCATTTTTAAGGGCAGCGAAACACAAAAAAGCTGGTTTGGCTCTTTTGGGTTTTTTTCCCCCACTATGGCATTTGCTATATGGGAAAAATATTTTTATATGTTTGTAGACTGGGCGTTTTCAGACACAGGGATGTTGTAAAGCATGGGATTTTCTAAAAAAAAAAAAAAAAAAAAAACACATGAAAAGAAATCCAAAGAAGTTTGTTTTGGAAAGTCCAAAAAAATGAATTCATCAGAAAATAGCTATACTGAGTATAAAAAAATGTTATAACTATGTTAACTCCTCCAACAAGAATAATTATAAAAAAAATAAAAATAAATCACACCAACCCAGTTTGCTGTCTAATTGAGTCCTTTTATACCATAGAAATTTCCCATAACCCTCTGCAGTGTTTCCTATATAACACTAGAGTTGCTGCAGATTTGCCTCTTATGTGGTCAGAGCAGTCACGCCCTGCTACAGCTCCACTACTGCAGGTTAGTAAAGCAAACACTTCTTTATTAATCCATATTGTTATGAGCATTTCCTTTGTTTTGGTACATTGTTTCCAGATGTAAAACCAGAAAGAGTAGAAAAAAAAAATCAAGCATTAGGTGGCCAGTGAGAAAAGAATGGAACAAGGAGTAGTAACCGAACATTCCCACAGAGGTTGTACCAGATCTAGGAACTCATGGACCACAACCAAGGTTACAAGGAGGAAACCAGCTGTAAACACAAAGAAAAACATTTTATCTCTTACCAGATGTAGAATGTTTTTTTTTTTTTTACTTTTATTTCAAATCTCAGGAAAGGAGGGGGAGGGGATTTTATATTTTATATTTTAAAAAATTTTGCATGTTCCGTAGATTGCAATACAACTGTATTGCACTCCATGGGTATTTTGCTACTTGGCTCTTGAGGCTGGTCATAGACTGATTTTAGCCCAGCCTCAATAGTTATATTCCAGTAACCAGCCTGGGAGCCTTTATTAGGCTCCAGGCTGCCATAGGAATAGGACGGCTCCCCTGATCTTGCCGTGCTAGCATCATCCTTCAACAATAAAGGGGACTGGCCCCGGGGAAGCTTTTTTACTTTGGGGAAGGGTCCTGAGTAGCAATGCCCGCAATCAGAGAAAACTCTAATCGCAGGCATTAGATCTGGGTCTCCACTTCACAATACAGTGGAGACCCGGTAACTACAGTGGCTGCGCTGCAGCAGAACAGCCACCATCTTTAAAGACCTGATATTTGCTGTAATAGTACAATGGATGTCAGGAAGGGGTTAAACATGCTGTTATCTGTGTGCCATTTTGGACTTGAGAAAGGGTTAAGTATGAACCTGTAATGTATTGTCCTATTTTACTACTAAAACCAGTGGTACGTTCTATGCAGGTGGTGTTCGTATATTCTCATACTTGTGGGCCTTCGCCCCATTACTAGTATTATGTGTTTTATAGCAGTGAGCGGGGATCCCCCCTAGCCTTTTGTATTAGGGCGAGGCCTGTGCGCCTTTGCGCCTTTGATGGTCTATATTGTTTGTTTTTGTTTTGTTTTTTTTGTTTTTTTTTCCTTTTTCTTCCCCTACCTTGTATTTTGTATTGTACTGAAGATTCCTTAATAAACATTGATTAAGCATAAAACCAGTGGTTCTTTATTCTAGGAATACATTTTTACTCTGCTCACCGCAGCACCTTTTTTGGGTCAACTGTTGTGTGGTTTTTTTTTTTTTTTTTTTTTTTTTTTTTTTTAAATATATAATCTGTGGCTTGTCAAACAACCAGCCATGTTGTCCTTATTGTGAACCAGACACTACATGTATGAGAAGATAACCTGACCACAATAAGGATATCATGGCTGGCTATCAGGAGGACACTACATGTATGAGAAGATAAACCAACCACAATAAGGACATCATGGCTGGTTATCAGGAGGGACACTCCATGTATGAGAAGATAACCCGACCACAATAAGGACATCATGGCTGGTTATCAGGAGGACACTACATGTATGAGAAGATAACCTGACCACAATAAGGACATCATGGCTGGTTATCAGGAGGACACTACATGTATGAGAAGATAACCTGGACACAATAAGGACATCATGGCTGGTTATCAGGAGGGGACACTACATGTATGAGAAGATAACCCGACCACAATAAGGACATCATGGCTGGTTATCAGGAGGGGACACTACATGTATGAGAAGATAACCCGACCACAATAAGGACATCATGGCTGGTTATCAGGAGGACACTACATGTATGAGAAGATAACCCGACCACAATAAGGACATCATGGCTGGTTATCAGGAGGGACACTACATGTATGAGAAGATAACCTGACCACAATAAGGACATCATGGCTGGTTATCAGGAGGGGACACTACATGTATGAGAAGATAACCCGACCACAATAAGGACATCATGGCTGGTTATCAGGAGGACACTACATGTATGAGAAGATAACCCGACCACAATAAGGACATCATGGCTGGTTATCAGGAGGGGACACTACATGTATGAGAAGATAACCCGACCACAATAAGGACATCATGGCTGGTTATCAGGAGGACACTACATGTATGAGAAGATAACCTGGACACAATAAGGACATCATTGCTGGTTATCAGGAGGGGACACTACATGTATGAGAAGATAACCCGGACACAATAAGGACATCATGGCTGGTTATCAGGAGTACACTACATGTATGAGAAGATAACCCGACCACAATAAGGACATCATGGCTGGTTATCAGGAGGACACTACATGTATGAGAAGATAACCTGACCACAATAAGGACATCATGGCTGGTTATCAGGAGGACACTACATGTATGAGAAGATAACCCGACCACAATAAGGACATCATGGCTGGTTATCAGGAGGGACACTACATGTATGAGAAGATAACCCGGACACAATAAGGACATCATGGCTGGTTATCAGGAGGACACTACATGTATGAGAAGATAACCCGACCACAATAAGGACATCATGGCTGGTTATCAGGAGGGACACTACATGTATGAGAAGATAACCCGACCACAATAAGGACATCATGGCTGGTTATCAGGAGGACACTACATGTATGAGAAGATAACCCGACCACAATAAGGACCTCATGGCTGGTTATCAGGAGGACACTACATGTATGAGAAGATAACCTGACCACAATAAGGACATCATGGCTGGTTATCAGGAGGGACACTACATGTATGAGAAGATAACCCGGACACAATAAGGACATCATGGCTGGTTATCAGGAGGGGACACTACATGTATGAGAAGATAACCTGACCACAATAAGGACATCATGGCTGGTTATCAGGAGGGGACACTACATGTATGAGAAGATAACCCGACCACAATAAGGACATCATGGTTGGTTATCAGGAGGACACTACATGTATGAGAAGATAACCTGACCACAATAAGGACATCATGGTTGGTTATCAGGAGGACACTACATGTATGAGAAGATAACCTGACCACAATAAGGACATCATGGTTGGTTATCAGGAGGACACTACATGTATGAGCAGATAACCCGACCACAATAAGGACATCATGGTTGGTTATCAGGAGGACACTACATGTATGAGAAGATAACCCGACCACAATAAGGACATCATGGTTGGTTATCAGGAGGACACTACATGTATGAGCAGATAACCAGACTTGCTAGGAAATGTCATGTTATAAAAATTTATTTCTGCAGTAGTGATGAGGAAACATAAGCTGGATGTATACAGCTAGTATGTAGTGCAACAAGTGGGAGAATTATGTCACATTTACACAATTATTCATTTACTTTCAAAATAAGACAATTTTTTTACTTTTAGGAAAATTAGGTTTTTATTTTTAACCATTGCCTGATTTTTATTTATTTATTTTTTTTATGTTTTCCAGGTTCTGAAAGATCCGGCTAAACCTCAGACCAAAGGCTTCTTCTTTACAGTGGATGTAAGTCGGATTACTATTGATGCAATGAAGATCCAGAACAGTGGTCACAAGACGGGATATGATCTACCAATATGACCTCGCCCCCTACATTCTTTATGGACATACTTTATATATTTCTGGAATTTCCTTATCTCCCTAAAGATACAGGCCCCTCTAGAATCCACAGATCTGGCCAAATCTTCAGCCTCAGACCCTGCAGCAACCTTCCCATACAGGTCACAATTCCTTCTTTTCCTCCTAACAAAACAGTGTGTGACATCCCAGGACCTTACACCAGCCAAACTGTGACATCCCTGGACCTCTGCTATCAGTGCCGGACCACCAAGTATCTCACAGCATTGGGGCACATGTCACAGCCAAGCCTATACAGGGAGCAACAAGCAAACACAGGCTTTTTTGGGTACTGGCATATGGAGTACTAAACATATGGATGATCAAGGATACTTTTGGACAATGTGTTAAACCTTTAGTCCTGAATTTTTGTAACTTTTTTTTCATGTATTAAATAACCTTTAGGAGACTTGTAATTAAAAATAAAAGTAGTTATAAAGGTTCCTTTACACAACCTAATATGATCAAGACAACATATTGTCACTACTAAGATGGTTAGAGAAAATTTTTGAAACTGTGCAAAACTTAAATTATTTTATTAATTTGTAAAAAATGTTTATCTACATAGGAAACCCTTTTCACTTGTTCCAGAGCTAGGTATGTAGGCAACACGTCACCTGGTGCAACCCAGCCGGGTGTATCAGCCAATAGACACAGCCTAGAAACCCGAAGACTAGGCAACGCTATCATGTGGAGTAGCCCAGGTTAATAGACAGCGCGGTGCATGTTTTATAGTACAATACGCATGGAATGGCGGCATTATTAGAATGATACATAATTCCAGAGAATAATAAAAAGGTGACACTTCAAAATGAAAGAGCAAAACAGAAAATTGTAAAGATAATGAAAGATAATCTAGATGCGAAAAAATATCTATAAATAATGAATCTATGAAGACACATATAAAAGAATCCCGTATAATGTTAGCCGCTATATTAGACATTAATCACACAGAAGCATGTAATATAAAACACGGAAAAAAGATGAATTGTAACACAATCAAACAAAATATATAAACAAGAAGAACGGTGGTGGTAATTCAACAATGTGAATTGGAACTACAATATCAGTAATAATGTGAGATCAGTTTTGAAATTGAAACCCATTGGGTGTCTGGTAATCAGTTGGAATATCCAAAATGCTTCTCTATGCAATAGGATTTTTCTCCAGTCTCCACTACTTTGTGATGTCTTAATTGCATAAAACCGTAATGATGTGACATCACCAGCATGGACAAGAGAAAGGTTTTGATGCCCAGAAGCGGCAGTGTTTTTATTCTTCATTGCATCTGATATATGTTCTTAAATTCTGGCCTTAGGGTTAGGAATAGAGTAACTCACATATTTAAGGCTACAGATGGAACACTTGATAATATACATGATGTATTTGCTGTTAGAATTGGGAAAGCGTTTAATGTCAAAAACAGAAATGCCATCATGTGATTCCAAACTCTTTTTTTGCAGTTGCAAATTTGCATACACTGCGTCTCCTGATCCCACATTTAAGAAAACCCTTGACCTGTAGCCACAGGGAGGAATGAAGAATTTGTTAATAAAAAACTTGGAGAAATACGATCTCCGATAGAATTTCCCTTTTTGGCTACAAAATGACAATCCCTATGCAAGATTTGAGCCAAGTATACACAGTTGAAATAGTGACATTATGCATATTAGAAGATAACTTAGGCTAGGTTCACACAGTGGAAAATGAAGTGAAATTCCTCTTTATTTTCTGCCATCATATATTCAGCCGTGGTATCGCCATGACAGAATGTTTTACGTTGATTAGGGCTGGATGAAAGGGCCTTATTGATTCAGCGTCCTGCTATGATCTCTGCCTCCCATTGAAAGCAAATGAAAAAAATGAAAAAAATATAACTCTCAAAACTGCATGTTCAAAAAACAAGAAAATATTTCAGGCCCTGAATCTGGGAAATAGTCCCAGTCCTGAAGTAGTTACGTATAAAGAGATATAGCAGGCCAGAGACTAGAGACTTAGGGCTGGCAATGGTGTTGAGATCAGGGATCTGTGGGGGATTGTTGGCTGGTTCTTCACCACACGCTTATGTTCTATCATTTTATGGGAAGGGAATAATAAGTTTCCTTTCTTATTCTGGAATACGGCGATTACATTTGTTGCCACTTGTGTCAGTTACACAATAAGGATAGGATTATATCATGTAGTAAAATACAATAAACCACTTGTATTATGGCCGCGCTCCTGCTGTTATCTGGATGGCCCACATTTACTATGGAGTACTGTGCAGTATAGAGTGTACAAGGGAATGATTACACCAAACGTACTCAAAGGTGCACACCTCTCTACAAATGTAGCATATATTATTAAGGGTCTAGTTCAGTGGTTCAATGTCACATTGTTAACCCCTTAGCAACACATGATGTACTATTACGTCCTGAGCGCCTGGTATTTAGCACAAATGGACGTAATAGTACGTCACAATCTGGTCACCCGCTCACTATCTGATCAGGCAGCATCGGGGACAGGTGTTATCTGTAACTGACAGCTAACACCTACTCAATTAACCCCAAAGCTGAGCTCTGATCAGAGGTTTTAACCCCTTGGATGCCGTGGTCAAACATGACAGTGACATACACGGGGGTTCCACCATGTATATGACTCCCTTGCAGGGGCACACCACTAATGAGACGAAGTGAGGCGGCACTGTCTGTCACTGTCTGGGGGGCGGCATTTTTACCATTTATTTAATGTAAACCAGCCCAGGACAGGCCACTTTAAAAAAAAAAACAAAGCTGGTTTACGAGACGTCTGTATGTCAGCACAGGCGGCGAGACAATGATGTCATCGCGCCTCCTACGCTGAGACATCGCGGACAAGAAGAGGAGGCGGCAGCTCCATCATGGGATTGCAGGTAGGTGACAATAACTTTTTTTTTTATATATATATAAATAGGCTGTAATCTGCTGGAGTAACCCCAGCAGGTAATGGCCTATTTACTTATCGATCCCCGCGCCTGCTGTGGCCGCTATGGGACACAGAAGGGGAAGTGGATGCCGCTGTGAGCGGCCGCGGGTATCGGTAAGTAAATAGTATAATAATCAGAGACCCAGGGGAAGTGATAAGTGTTACCTCTCCGGCGATCCGTTGTTACTATCAGCAGGCTTCGGCCTTCTTTGTGACGTCCCAGGCGTCACGTGAGCCAGCCCGACGTCATTATGTTGCGACGCCAGTCTGTACGACATTGAAGAGGGCCGAAAGCAGGGAGCGCACCGGAGCCCAGGTAAGTAACACTGGTTTTTATGTCTGTCACCACCTGGGTCTCCAATCATTATATTCTGGGGTCTTTTAGACCCCAGAGTATAATAATAGTTCATCGGTGGGTTACTATGGAGCAGAATACTGTGTGCAGGGGCCACTATGGGGCATAATTATGTGTGCAGGGGCCACTATGGAGCATAATACCGAGTGCAGGGACCACTATGAGGCATAATACCGTGTGCAGGGACCACTATGAGGTATAATACTGTGCAGGGGCCACTATGGAGCATAATACCATGTGCAGGGGCCACTGCGGGGCATAATATTGTGTGTAGGGGCCACTATGGCACATAATACCGAGTGCAGGGGCCACTATGGCGCATAATACCGTGTGCAGGGGCCGCTGCGGGGCATAATACCGTGTGCAGGGGCCACTATGAGACATAATACCGTGTGCAGGGGCCACTATGGAGCATAATACCGTTTGCAGGGGCCGCTGCGGGGCATAATACCATGTGCAGGGGCCGCTGCGGGGCATAATACAGTGTGCAGGGGCTGCTGCGGGGCATTATACCATGTAATACTGTGCGCAGGGGCTGCTGTGGGCCATAATACCGTGTAATATTGTATTAAAAAAAAACACCTACTCACCTGTCCCTTGTGCTCCGATGTCTCCCACCGCAGTCTGGTTCTGCTGTGGTGTTTTCTTCTGGTGGAAGTCCCCACCACACATGACCGCTGAGGGGAAGAAAACACCGGAGCAGCAGGACTGGAACGCTCTGGGAGACACCGGAGCACCTTCCCCAGCCTCTTATTAAAAAAGTGGTTATCCTGGACAACCCCTTTAAAGTGGCACTTGGGTTTTATTAAAGGGTCTTTCCAGCTCATTTTTATTGATGTTCTATCCTTATGACAGATTATCAATAAGAGATCAGTGGACCCCTCCTCTGATCAGCTGTATGAAGGGGCTATGGCGCCTGTTTATATCACACGCTGTCTGTTTATAGTGACCGTGTGATGTAATTACAGCCTTGTCACATAGACATGTACAGGGCGAGGCTGTAGTTACATGACATGGCCGCTATGATGTAAGAGACAGCCAATGTTGTCCTAAGCTTCATTTGTCTGTATAAACTGTTAATGTTGAATGTATTTCTGTGATTCTGTTCCTTTAAGACAGCAGCCATTGTAATTGTGACATGATGCTGGAGTGAGACCCCCCCCCCTTTTATGTCAGCCTGCCTGTTCTGCAGACAGAGTGTGAGCAGAGCAGCAGGAAGTGACGAGACAGAGAACAGCAGCCATCTTGGCAAGTGTTGTATTGAACTGGTGTGGAGATTTTTCTGTACAGCTAAGCTGTATCTTGGTCCAGAGACAAACAGAGTGTAAAGAGACAACAGGACTAGTGAGTCCACGTGAAAGGAACTGTGCTCAGTGGCTGATCAGTGAGACTGACATTGTGACTGTGTATATGGATACCACAGATAGAGACTCGCAGTGCTGTTGATGTACTGGACAGCACCTGCTAAACCCCGGCTTACAACCCAGCTCAGTGTATGGATTCGGCAGGACTGTCAGTGTGCTGAGTGGAATCTGCTGTTGGATTACATTGCATTCATTGGGTTTCCCTGTTAAAGAGGACTTCATTTCTCCCAAGATCCTGATAACAGTGAGGAGAGGACGCTTCACTATAAAAGAAAGGAACGACTTTGGGCCCCACCGCGCGCTTCTACGGACTGTAAGCGGTCCACCTGGACCACTGGGGAAAAGGGGGTGCACCCAAATGTGATGTCAGGGTCAGTTAGGGATAGTTTTGAGTATATTGTTCATTCAGTGTCCATACTGCAGAAGTGGACAGAGTAAAAGTAGAAACCATTGCAGAATTTGCCTTGAAATTGTTCATGCTATATTGTATATTTTGCTTGTCTTTATCCCTGTCATTTTACCTTCAAATAGCCTTTATTAACTTATAGTAAATATATATTCTTTTCTTGAACTACCGCGTGTGCGTTCATTTCTGGTTGCGGAGTCCAAACCACCTGCCTTGCTCTCGGTTCACAATGAGATGAATGACACTGTGTAAACAGAGAAGCGGTCACGGCGCTTACACAGGTACCATTCACACAGCTGATCAGTGGGGGTCCTGGGTTTTTGAGCCCCACTGGTTAGTTTATTAATGACCTGGAAAACCTTTTAATTAGTTAACACCTGGGGTATTATTAATAAGGGGCACTATTTATACAGGGTACACACGGACAATATTAATATAAAGATGCACTTGGGGGTATTATCCATTATGGGGGGTTATATCATATATTATATAATTGGGGTAGCAGCAGGATGGGGGCTTTGTGTAGGTGAGGACAATATAGGTCGGGTGCCTGGAAAAGTGAGGAGCCAAAGATGTCTGTGCTGCAAACTTTACAGAGACAAGTCACAGGTCAGATTATTGAAGCTACACAACTTTTTTATTTAAAACTTTAGATTTTTTTAAGGTGTGAAAACATAACCAAAAGTATATAAAATGTGGTATTGCTGTAACTATGCTGAGCAGCAGAATATAATAGCTACCGTGTTTCTCCGAAAATAAGACAGGGTCTTATATTATTTTTTGCTCTGAAAAAAGGGCTAGGGCTTATTTTCAGGGTAGATCTTAATTTTTTCCATGAACAACAATCACACATTTGATCGCTTTTTGTTTCAACTTTTATCAGAGGTGAAACAGCGAAAAAACAGCAGTTCGGCACTTTTGATTTTTTTTTTTCCACTACGGCATTCACCATAGAGGTAAAATATTTTTATAAGTTTATAGACCGGGCGTTTTCGGACACAGGGATTCCTAATGTGTATGTGTTTCACAGTAATATTTTAATTTTATATGTATTCTAGTGAAAGTGGGGGGGGGGGCTTGAACTTTTATTGTTTTTTGTTTTTTTTAATATTTTTTAACTTTATTTTTTTTTCTTTTACTATTAACCCCTCCTAGGGGGGCTTGAACCTGCAATCATCCCATACACTGCAATACAACCTATTGCAGTCTATGGGAGATTATCTACATTACTATTGAGGCTGAACCTCAATAGTAATATTCCTATGACAGGCCTGGGAGCCAGCTGTCAAAGAAACAGGTCGGTTCCTGCGATCTCGCCATGCGGGAGCCGACCTGTACCGTGAAAGGTACGGGGCCGGATAATGTTGCTCTGCTTTTGGGGGGGGGGGGCTATAGGGACTATAGCTACAGTATAGTAGTTATAGGCAGTTGGGAACGGCCCTAGGGACTGCGGGAGGGGGGGGGGGTAAGTGGCCGCCATTTTAAGGACCCGGCATCCGCTGTAATCGCACTGCAGATGTCGGGAAGGGGTTAAATTAGCTAGGGCTTATTTTTGGAGTAGGGCTTATATTTCAAGCCTACTCCAAAAAACCTGGAAAATCTAGCTAGGGCTTATTTTCGGGGTAGGTCTTATTTTTGGAGAAACATGGTAACATGTCATTTTGGCTGCATTGTGAATGCTGTGAATTTTTTTTTTCCTGTTTTCCAGTACATCATATGGAATCCTAAATATTACCATCTCAAAGTGAAATTTATCCCGCAAAAAGTCCACATGTGGCTGTGTGAACATGTGAACAGAAAAAAAATTATGGTTTTTGAAAGGCAGGGTAAAAAAAAACAAAAAAAGCAAAAAATGTCTGTGCAGGAAGGGGTTAAATATGTCTAAGTAACGTTTGGAGGGGAGAAGAACAAGAACAAGGGGGCACAATCTGAAATTAGTTGGGGGGTCAGAAGTAATGTCAAGGAATATTATTTCACCAAAAGAGTAGTTGAGACTTGAAACAAACTTCCAGCAGATGTGGTTGTGAAATCCACAGTAAGTGAAGGTTAGCCTGGCAGAGAGAACACGTCTATATGAGGATACACTAATAATAGAAGGGCGGACTACATGGACCAGGGAGGACTTTGTCTGCTCTCAATCTTCTATGTTTCTAAGTGGCATTTAGGCATCACCTGGGCAGGTATCTGACAATTTATTGTATTTTTTAATGCTACGGGAATATAATTCTGGTGCGTCTCAGGTGGTCCATGCCTCAGATACAGAAGTCTACATTTGCTTGAATACACTTCAGGCTATGTTCACACTACCGTTATTAAGGCTAAGGCCCCACATTGCAGAAACACAGCTTTTTTTGTTTAAGTTTTTGCTGCGTTTTTTTTTTAGCCAAGGCCAGGAGCGGATTGAGTAGAAGGGAGAAGTATAAGAACTTCCTATATATTTTCCATTAGTTTTGTAGCCATTCTTGGCTTTGGCTCAAGAAACCTCAGCAAAATCTGCAACATAAAAAAGCTGCGTTTCCGCTATGTGGGCCTCAGCCTTAATGTCATCTGCCAGGGTTGTTACATTGGGGTGAGTGTAGATAGATATCAGATGGAGGGGGCTTCGTCTCCACCTGTCATTTAGTGTTCATTGTTCTCATCCTGTGACGAGCAACGGACATTAATAATGGTAGTGTGAACATAGACTAAGGCTCTACTTGCCCCAGTTTTCTGGCTTATGTAATGGCTCTACACGCTTATTGAAGAGAGGCAGCACCATGGGATTATATAATAATGTACAGAGCAACATGGAATTAATTGAAGAGTGACATGAGCGGTGGAAACCTTGTTAAAAAAAACAAACTTAATTTGTAACACAAATTCAAAGTATGCCAAAAATCCTGCCATTTTTACAACAATTTAACATTAATGTTAAATTTACCTCCACAAAGTCCAATTATTTTGGCTCCAACAATTCTCTTGGGAAACTACACAACTTTACTTGTCATTTCAACATAGTGAAAAAATTAAAAACTGTACAAAATTATTGAGCAAATTTGCCACATTCTGAAAACTGCATTTTATGCCAAAAACTGATGTCATGATCACATGTACCGACTTTAATATGTGTCACATGTGGGAGAAAAGAGACACTTCTGTAACATACCAACAATTACAACACTCGGGCGCCATTTTCCATACATTTTATGTTACTGATAGTTTTAGTGATATTACTGCTATCTGTAGATTTCTATGGCATCCTCCGCCTGCCGTCCTAGAGGAGAATTTACCTCATGTATCAGTAATTCCAGGTGTAAACTCCATTCACAATGACTTGTTCCTATGACTAGATGTCACTGACAGCTCAGTGTACTCTCTTCTGTATAGCTAGCAGTATTCTGCAGTGTAATGGCGTCCACCTAACCACGTATTCTCCTCAGATATGGCGCCCACTAGTGATGGGTCATTCATGAACAAGCCGGCTCTTTGAAGTGAACTACGGAGTTGGCTCCTGACTGGGAACCAACAGCTCACGTAACCCTGCCCATTTAAGTGTAAACCCACCCATATGTTGCTATCCACTCCCCCAAAACATCTCTCAAAAAAAATTCATAGAAGGTCATTCAATACATTACATGTGCCCTAAAGTGGTGTCATTGTAAAATACATCCTGTTCCCATATAAGACAAGCCCAAACAATAATATTGCATTCATAAAGGGATTTTCAGGGCCCCAGATGTTTTTTCATATCAATGACCTATCAACAGGGTAAGTCTGACACCCGGATTCCGCTCTGATCAATTGATCCCGCTGACTCTGGACACCAGAAGCTTCTTTATTTGTCTCCCCACCTCTCTTTGCATTTTCTTATGAGTAATGTACTCCTTAAGAAACTCACTACTAACTCCATACCTCCCAACCGTCCCAGATTCAGCGGGACAGTCCCTGATTCCAGGTCCTGTCCTGCTGTCCTGGTCGGCTGGAGATATGTCCCAGCTTCAACTTATCTGTGTCCTCTCCAGACGCAGAGGAGGTACATATTATGGTAATGTCATCCACTCCTTACCTCACCATTTGTCCAGTTTCTCCAGGAGCTGTGGAAATAATGTCATGATGTCACTCACATTGCACCTACAGCTCCCTGAAGACCCCAGATCAGAGACTGCTGACAGAACAGGAGGGGAAGAGTAGTGTTTTTTTATGTTTGTTTGGCAGGAGAGGAACATAATACTGTGGGGCAGCTGGAGGAGGACATTAACCCTTTCCCTGCCGCCCATGTATTTATACGTCCTCCCAGGGTGGCACTTTTCTAGCCGAGGACGTATCTAATATGTCCTTACTACTAATGCCCATATCTCAGGATCTGTTAGGGCTATGAAGATGACCTTGGATTCATTTTAAAGAAGAGAATCTCATCTTTAAAATGTTTCTAAGATCATCATGATATATCTCTATTCGGCATTGAGATCACAATGCAGATCTCAATTCCTGACTGTTTTTTTTTTTTGTTTTTTTTTTTAACTGTAATTTTTATTGAAAAAGTTTTTTAAAAGAAATACAAGGCAAATGTAAAGCAAATAATCTGTTACATCAGAGAAAACAACAACAGAAAGACTCAATTTGGGGGAAAACAAAAAACATGACAAAGGAGAGAAACAATAAGGGGAGAAACAAAGTTGGGAGTCAGGTATCAGAGACCCTGTGTGGCACAGTAGGAATCCCAGTGGGACCAAATTGCTTCAAATGCCTCTACCGTATGGTTGAGGGAGGCGGTCAAGTACTCCAGACTGCGGATGTCCTTCAGACGGGCTATCAATTCTGAGACTGCTGGGGGAAGAGCCTTTCTCCAATGGCGTGCTATAAGTGTTTTGGCCGCGGTACACAAGTAAAGGAATAATTTAGATGTATTTTTACCGAGACCTTTTGGCGGGAGATTAAGCAGATAAACCATGGGATCCAGGGGTATACCCTGGATGAAAAGAATGTGAGTCATCCTCTCAACCTCGAGCCAGAAAGGGCGAACTAAGGGGCATTCCCAAAAAACATGAAACAGTGTTCCAAGTGTTGCCCGGCATCGCCAACAACTAGAAGAAATAGTGGGGTTAAGAGTATGTAATAAAGCT
Organism: Leptodactylus fallax; assembly: GCA_947044405.1. Lineage (NCBI taxonomy): Eukaryota > Metazoa > Chordata > Amphibia > Anura > Leptodactylidae > Leptodactylus > Leptodactylus fallax. The sequence goes on from CAMRHE010000604.1 coordinate 552,300, forward strand.
GGGGTATGATACCAGTGCATAAGTATTTTGTATTGCGTTTCCCTAAACGTTACACAGGAAGAGGATTTAGCTGCACGGGACCATATGACCTGCCACTGGCTGTGCGGAATATGGGTGCCCAGGGTTCCAGACCACCGGGTCATATATTTGTGGGCCACCGGGGTCTGCCCCCCTGAGAGGTCAAGAGCCTATAAATATTTGAAATCAGGCCTCTAGTGGAGGTACCTGCCCGACACAGTCGTTCAAAACCTGTGGGGAGGGAGACCCGGGCGGACCCAAACTGGGAAACAACAAAATGGACTATTTGCTGATAATGGAACCACTCTGAGGTAGGCAAGTGCTGTATGGAAGTGAGGTAGTCGAAGGACCTGAGCTCCAAGGTTGACGGGTCCACCAAGTCTGCTACGTGGAACAAACCCAGCCCACTCCAGGGCCTGACCATAGCGGCGGTGAATCCGCTTGGCAGGAGTGGATTATATAAAAAGGAAATCATAGATGAGTGCGGAGCGGCCAATCGAAAGAGCTTAGAACAAGTATTCCAGATAGACCGGGTAAAGCCGATAGGGCCTAGCAGCGGAGTAGAGGGTAGGGGGGGGAGGAGGACCACAGATATGCATTGGGGTGAACAGGAGCTAGCCAAAGCTTCTCTATCTCCACCCATTTCGTGTGTGCTTGGGATGCCGCCCAAAATGGTATACTCCGCAAATGAGCAGCCCAGTAATAATGCAGCAGGTGTGGAGCCCCCAGTCCCCCGTCCGACTTACCCGCCAGCATCACTGATCGGGGAATGCGATGGCGTTTGCCATTCCATATAAATTGGAAGATTGCTTTCTGTAGTGATTTCAGTTCGGACCTAGGGACTGCCACTGGGAGGGTTTCGAAGAAATAAAGAAGCTTGGGGGGGGTTCTGTTGTTATTGCTGTTTATGTTTATACGCATTTTTCTTTTAATGGTCCCACTACTTTTTTGCATTTTACTTATGTTTCAGTTTGGGCGGTCGGGTGGGTTAGACTCCCCCCTTCCCCCCCAGTGACTGACAGATGTTACTATCCTTAGGTCCCCAACTGTCTATTTTCATCTGCATATTGCTGATCCTCTCCCGACTCCCACCCACTCCCCCCTCTACTGTGGGGGCTTCGTCCAGCTGTGGACCCACTGGTTGGGCCCCGGAAGGGTCATTTGTGGCCCTGACTTGGACATTTTTTTTGCCCCCGGCCGGGAGATATAGTCCCGACCACTAGATTTAGTTTAATTGTGTTTTTTAAATATTTTTGTTTTTTATTTGTTATGCCTCGTCCTTTGGTGTGTCTTTTGTCTCTTTCCCCTCCCCTTCTGTCCCTTCTCTTTTCTCCCCTTTTTCAGGTTCGGAGACTCGTTTGGCTACAGTGGCCTGGACCCTTCACCTTTATTTTTTTCAAGGCTTCCGACTCTCGATGGTTGGGTGAGATTTGCCTCTTCCTCATTTTTCCTTACGCTAGCTACAAACCCACTCTGTTTTCTCTATGGTTAAGTGCATTACATTAAACGTCAAGGGCCTGGGCTCCAACTCAAAACGGCGAATGGTCCTGCGGGAGCTTCGCTCCCTACAGGCAGAGGTAGCTTTTCTCCAAGAGACCCATTATGATCATACTGGCACGTTTAATTTTGCTCGCCATTACTTCCCCTCCGCTTACTCGACATATTGTAGTCGTAGGAGCGGGGGAGTAGCTATTCTGCTTTCTCGTACCTGCCCTATCACTGTTTCGGCCTCTCATTTAGATCCCCAGGGTCGATATATTATCCTAGAGGGGCTTTTACGTGGTCAACCTATCACTTTGTGTAACATATATGCCCCTAACTCTTCTCAGATCCCCTTCCTTAAACAGGTCCTGGGGAAATTGCAAATGTCTGAGGGATCTGCACTGTTACTGGGAGGAGACTTTAATATGGCTTTTTCTGAAAATATGGATAGATTCACCCTCAATAATGATCCTCCTGGACCCTCGCAGACAAGACTAGCAAAGGAGTTTCGCTGCCTTGTACGGTCGGCTGCCCTCTATGACCTTTGGCGGGTGGACAATCCCTCTGCTCGCTCTTTTACATTTTACTCCCACCCCCATAAAACCCACTCTAGAATAGACTACTTTTTCGGTAACACATTAACCCTTCGCTTATTCAAGTCAGCTGACATAGGCCCCATATCCTGGTCCGATCACGCGCCCGTACTGCTGACATTGTCTCCCTCCTGCCCTCCGACAAAACGTTGCCATTGGCGACTTAATGAATCCCTCCTTCATTCACGAGAGACCCAGGGTAAACTTCGTACCCACCTCCAAGAATACTTTCGAGTTAATCTTGAGTCAGTCCCCGCTATATCTACACTGTGGGAGGCCCATAAGGCAGTAATGAGGGGTCACTGTATTGCACTGGGAACACAGGCCAAGAGAAATCGAAGGGTCAGAGAGGAGGCTTTAATTAGTAGGATCAGATCCCTAACCGAGAGACTAGCGTCACGACCCACAGTATCCTTGCTGCGTCAATTGGTAGCTGCTAGGGCGGACCTCCGCGACCTCGTTACCCAGGCCACCCATCGCCTTCTCCTCTACAGCCGCCAGAGGTATTATGAGAGGGGAAATAAGGCCCATACACTCCTAGCCAGAACCCTGAGAGACCGCCGGGTTTCCTCTACGCCTCATGCTGTCCGAGATTCCCAGGGCACCCTACAACACCATCCCGACACTATAGCGACCTTGTTTAGAGATTATTACACTACACTGTATAACCTTCCCTCGGCTGCTGGGAGAGGCCCCTCCGCTACAGAGACAAACTTGCAATCCTATCTGACCTCCTGTCGGCTCCCGGTCCTCCCGCCCTCAGCTCTCTCTTCACTTAATGCTCCAATATTGGGCGAGGAGTTAACTGCCGTCTTGGAGGGTCTCCCTAATGGTAAAGCTCCGGGCCCTGATGGGTTCACTTATGCTTATTATAAAACTTTCCATTCTGATCTCCTCCCTCATATGTGTAAACTCTTCAACTCTTTTTTGGATGGAGCCCCGATCCCGCATACTATGCTGCACTCTCACATTTCCTTGGTCCCAAAGCCACATAAGGACCATCAGGAATGTTCTAACTATCGTCCCATTGCCCTCCTGAATACAGACCTCAAACTATTTACAAAAATTTTGGCAAATAGGCTTGGCCTTTGGCTTCCGACTCTCATCCACAAGGACCAGGTGGGATTTGTCCCCTGTCGCCAGGGAGGGGATAACACTAGAAGGGCGATGGACTTGATTGATGTAGCTAACCGTTCTTCCACCCCCACTTTGCTTTTAAGTCTGGACGCTGAGAAGGCCTTCGATCGCCTTGATTGGTCATTTATGATAGCCACCCTCGAGAGTTATGGGTTCTCGGGGGGCCTTCCTCACGGCCATAAGGGCTCTCTATTCCCGCCCCTCGGCAGTGGTCAAGCTACCTAATGCTTCCTCCCAACCTTTATCCATTCGTAATGGAACCCGTCAGGGATGCCCCTTGTCACCTTTAATATTTGCATTGTGTATTGAACCCCTGGCGGCCCAAATTAGATCTGCCTCAGATATCACCGGGGTATTTGTGAGGGATAGGGAATTTAAAATTAGTTTATTCGCAGACGATGTCCTGTTGACCCTCACTAAACCCCATACCTCCCTCCCGAACCTTCTCCGAGTTTTAAAGGAATATGGAGTCCTATCGGGCTATAAGGTTAACCCTAGTAAAACGGAAGCCTTGCCTCTAAATATCCCAAGCGAGACTTTGCAGTTGCTTAAGACTAATTTTGCTTTCCAGTGGAGGGACCACTCATTACGTTATTTGGGTGTCCAGTTATCCTCTTCATACCATACACTGTATTCAGTCAATTATCCTCACCTGTTTCATGAGCTCCGCTCTCTCCTAGATAAATGGCGTCCTCTCCATATTTCTCTCCTAGGCCGTATAACTGCGGTTAAGATGACCCTCCTCCCCAAGCTTCTTTATTTCTTCGAAACCCTCCCAGTGGCAGTCCCTAGGTCCGAACTGAAATCACTACAGAAAGCAATCTTCCAATTTATATGGAATGGCAAACGCCATCGCATTCCCCGATCAGTGATGCTGGCGGGTAAGTCGGACGGGGGACTGGGGGCTCCACACCTGCTGCATTATTACTGGGCTGCTCATTTGCGGAGTATACCGTTTTGGGCGGCATCCCAAGCACACACGAAATGGGTGGAGATAGAGAAGCTTTGGCTAGCTCCTGTTCACCCCAATGCATATCTGTGGTCCTCCTCCCCCTATCGGCTTTACCCGGTCTATCTGGAATACTTGTTCTAAGCTCTTTCGATTGGCCGCTCCGCACTCATCTATGATTTCCTTTTTATATAATCCACTCCTGCCAAGCGGACTCACCGCCGCTATGGTCAGGCCCTGGAGTGGGCTGGGTTTGTTCCACGTAGCAGACTTGGTGGACCCGTCAACCTTGGAGCTCAGGTCCTTCGACTACCTCACTTCCATACAGCACTTGCCTACCTCAGAGTGGTTCCATTATCAGCAAATAGTCCATTTTGTTGTTTCCCAGTTTGGGTCCGCCCGGGTCTCCCTCCCCACAGGTTTTGAACGACTGTGTCGGGCAGGTACCTCCACTAGAGGCCTGATTTCAAATATTTATAGGCTCTTGACCTCTCAGGGGGGGCAGACCCCGGTGGCCCACAAATATATGACCCGGTGGTCTGGAACCCTGGGCACCCATATTCCGCACAGCCAGTGGCAGGTCATATGGTCCCGTGCAGCTAAATCCTCTTCCTGTGTAACGTTTAGGGAAACGCAATACAAAATACTTATGCACTGGTATCATACCCCAGCTTTATTACATACTCTTAACCCCACTATTTCTTCTAGTTGTTGGCGATGCCGGGCAACACTTGGAACACTGTTTCATGTTTTTTGGGAATGCCCCTTAGTTCGCCCTTTCTGGCTCGAGGTTGAGAGGATGACTCACATTCTTTTCATCCAGGGTATACCCCTGGATCCCATGGTTTATCTGCTTAATCTCCCGCCAAAAGGTCTCGGTAAAAATACATCTAAATTATTCCTTTACTTGTGTACCGCGGCCAAAACACTTATAGCACGCCATTGGAGAAAGGCTCTTCCCCCAGCAGTCTCAGAATTGATAGCCCGTCTGAAGGACATCCGCAGTCTGGAGTACTTGACCGCCTCCCTCAACCATACGGTAGAGGCATTTGAAGCAATTTGGTCCCACTGGGATTCCTACTGTGCCACACAGGGTCTCTGATGCCTGACTCCCAACTTTGTTTCTCCCCTTATTGTTTCTTTCCTTTGTCATGTTTTTTGTTTTCCCCCCAAATTGAGTCTTTCTGTTGTTGTTTTCTCTGATGTAACAGATTATTTGCTTTACATTTGCCTTGTATTTCTTTTAAAAAACTTTTTCAATAAAAATTACAGTTAAAAAAAAAAAAAAAGAAGCTTGGGGAGGAGGGTCATCTTAACCGCAGTTATACGGCCTAGGAGAGAAACATGGAGAGGACGCCATTTATCTAGGAGAGAGCGGAGCTCATGAAACAGGTGAGGATAATTGACTGAATACAGTGTATGGTATGAAGAGGATAACTGGACACCCAAATAACGTAATGAGTGGTCCCTCCACTGGAAAGCAAAATTAGTCTTAAGCAACTGCAAAGTCTCGCTTGGGATATTTAGAGGCAAGGCTTCCGTTTTACTAGGGTTAACCTTATAGCCCGATAGGACTCCATATTCCTTTAAAACTCGGAGAAGGTTCGGGAGGGAGGTATGGGGTTTAGTGAGGGTCAACAGGACATCGTCTGCGAATAAACTAATTTTAAATTCCCTATCCCTCACAAATACTCCGGTGATATCTGAGGCAGATCTAATTTGGGCCGCCAGGGGTTCAATACACAATGCAAATATTAAAGGTGACAAGGGGCATCCCTGACGGGTTCCATTACGAATGGATAAAGGTTGGGAGGAAGCATTAGGTAGCTTGACCACTGCCGAGGGGCGGGAATAGAGAGCCCTTATGGCCGTGAGGAAGGCCCCCGAGAACCCATAACTCTCGAGGGTGGCTATCATAAATGACCAATCAAGGCGATCGAAGGCCTTCTCAGCGTCCAGACTTAAAAGCAAAGTGGGGGTGGAAGAACGGTTAGCTACATCAATCAAGTCCACCGCCCTTCTAGTGTTATCCCCTCCCTGGCGACAGGGGACAAAGCCCACCTGGTCCTTGTGGATGAGAGTCGGAAGCCAAAGGCCAAGCCTATTTGCCAAAATTTTTGTAAATAGTTTGAGGTCTGTATTCAGGAGGGCAATGGGACGATAGTTAGAACATTCCTGATGGTCCTTATGTGGCTTTGGGACCAAGGAAATGTGAGAGTGCAGCATAGTATGCGGGATCGGGGCTCCATCCAAAAAAGAGTTGAAGAGTTTACACATATGAGGGAGGAGATCAGAATGGAAAGTTTTATAATAAGCATAAGTGAACCCATCAGGGCCCGGAGCTTTACCATTAGGGAGACCCTCCAAGACGGCAGTTAACTCCTCGCCCAATATTGGAGCATTAAGTGAAGAGAGAGCTGAGGGCGGGAGGACCGGGAGCCGACAGGAGGTCAGATAGGATTGCAAGTTTGTCTCTGTAGCGGAGGGGCCTCTCCCAGCAGCCGAGGGAAGGTTATACAGTGTAGTGTAATAATCTCTAAACAAGGTCGCTATAGTGTCGGGATGGTGTTGTAGGGTGCCCTGGGAATCTCGGACAGCATGAGGTGTAGAAGAAACCCGGCGGTCTCTCAGGGTTCTGGCTAGGAGTGTATGGGCCTTATTTCCCCTCTCATAATACCTCTGGCGGCTGTAGAGGAGAAGGCGATGGGTGGCCTGGGTAGCGAGGTCGCGGAGGTCCGCCCTAGCAGCTACCAATTGACGCAGCAAGGATACTGTGGGTCGTGACGCTAGTCTCTCGGTTAGGGATCTGATCCTACTAATTAAAGCCTCCTCTCTGACCCTTCGATTTCTCTTGGTCTGTGTTCCCAGTGCAATACAGTGACCCCTCATTACTACCTTATGGGCCTCCCACAGTGTAGATATAGCGGGGACTGACTCAAGATTAACTCGAAAGTATTCTTGGAGGTGGGTACGAAGTTTACCCTGGGTCTCTCGTGAATGAAGGAGGGATTCATTAAGTCGCCAATGGCAACGTTTTGTCGGAGGGCAGGAGGGAGACAATGTCAGCAGTACGGGCGCGTGATCGGACCAGGATATGGGGCCTATGTCAGCTGACTTGAATAAGCGAAGGGTTAATGTGTTACCGAAAAAGTAGTCTATTCTAGAGTGGGTTTTATGGGGGTGGGAGTAAAATGTAAAAGAGTGAGCACAGGGATTGTCCACCCGCCAAAGGTCATAGAGGGCAGCCGACCGTACAAGGCAGCGAAACTCCTTTGCTAGTCTTGTCTGCGAGGGTCCAGGAGGATCATTATTGAGGGTGAATCTATCCATATTTTCAGAAAAAGCCATATTAAAGTCTCCTCCCAGTAACAGTGCAGATCCCTCAGACATTTGCAATTTCCCCAGGACCTGTTTAAGGAAGGGGATCTGAGAAGAGTTAGGGGCATATATGTTACACAAAGTGATAGGTTGACCGCGTAAAAGCCCCTCTAGGATAATATATCGACCCTGGGGATCTAAATGAGAGGCCGAAACAGTGATAGGGCAGGTACGAGAAAGCAGAATAGCTACTCCCCCCCTCCTACGACTACAATATGCCGAGTAAGCGGAGGGGAAGTAATGGCGAGCAAAATTAAACGTGCCAGTATGATCATAATGGGTCTCTTGGAGAAAAGCTACCTCTGCCTGTAGGGAGCGAAGCTCCCGCAGGACCATTCGCCGTTTTGAGTTGGAGCCCAGGCCCTTGACATTTAATGTAATGCACTTAACCATAGAGAAAACAGAGTGGGTTTGTAGCTAGCGTAAGGAAAAATGAGGAAGAGGCAAATCTCACCCAACCATCGAGAGTCGGAAGCCTTGAAAAAAATAAAGGTGAAGGGTCCAGGCCACTGTAGCCAAACGAGTCTCCGAACCTGAAAAAGGGGAGAAAAGAGAAGGGACAGAAGGGGAGGGGAAAGAGACAAAAGACACACCAAAGGACGAGGCATAACAAATAAAAAACAAAAATATTTAAAAAACACAATTAAACTAAATCTAGTGGTCGGGACTATATCTCCCGGCCGGGGGCAAAAAAAATGTCCAAGTCAGGGCCACAAATGACCCTTCCGGGGCCCAACCAGTGGGTCCACAGCTGGACGAAGCCCCCACAGTAGAGGGGGGAGTGGGTGGGAGGCGGAAGAGGATCAGCAATATGCAGATCAAAATAGACAGTTGGGGACCTAAGGATAGTAACATCTGTCAGTCACTGGGGGGGAAGGGGGAGTCTAACCCACCCGACCGCCCAAACTGAAACATAAGTAAAATGCAAAAAAGTAGTGGGACCAGTAAAAGAAAAATGCGTATAAACATAAACAGCAATAACAACAGAACCCCCTAGTGAGCAAAGTAGACACATTCCTCCCAGAAACTAGGAGGGCCGAGAAAAAAAGATACAGTCACGGAGGGGGGGGGTTCCACCCTTGATCTTCTGGAAGAACGTTGCTGGCGTCTAGCCGGGTTCTGGACCGTCCAGACCGGGGGAGGCGGTGGTGGCGGAGCAATCAGTTCCCAGTTCTGTAGGTCAGGGAGAGGAATATCCATAGCAGTGCAAAATGGCTCCAGGTCTGCATAGAACCGCAGGGTAGCAGAGCGTCCATTGTGCCTAGCTGTCAAAGAAAAGGGGAATCCCCAGCGATACGGTATTTGCCGGTCGCACAGAAGCTGTAGCAGAGGGCGCAGATATCTCCTTTTCTGTAGCGTAATCCAAGAAAGATCCTGATAAAGTTGAATCTTGGCTCCTTCAAATTCAAAGTCTCTAAGACGACGGGCCTTGGAAAGGATGGTTTCCTTCAATGCATAATCGTGTACGCAGCAAATAACATCACGCGGGGTGGGGCCAGATCCCTTGGGACGCAGGGCCCTGTGCGCTCTATCCAGTTTAATTTTATGCGTAGGTGGTTCCTGCAAGATGGAGTTGAAAACCTCCCCCAAGGTAGCATGTAAATCCTCCTCCTGGGTAGCCTCAGGCAGCCCCCTGACTCTGATATTATTGCGCCTGCCCCGGTTGTCCAAGTCCTCTAAATGGCGCTGCATGTCATTAACCACCTGGCATTGGGAGAGGACAGTGTCCTGGAGGTGAGACACATGAGAACGGGTCTGGTCATGATCATCTTCAAGGGTATCAACCCGGTTTGCAATATGTTGGAGATCTTGCCGCAGGACAGCGATTTCAGTGCGTATCTCTGAACGACATGCCGTTGTGACTTTAGCAACCAGGGAATCAAAGTCCTCTTTTGACGGTAGATGAGCAAGGTAATCAAGCCATGGTGGAGGGTCAGAAGAGGCTGCCAGAGCAGATTGTAGCGGAAGTCGGGGGTGGCGGTGCAGACGGCGGGGAGAGCTGGGTACAGATAGCCAGGGGGGACAAAGAAGGAGTCGTCCCCAAGTCTGCCTCCTCATCTCCTAGGAGGGGTGGGGGCTGCTGCAAGGGCATGAGGCTAGGAAGTTGTAAGGACTGCCGGGAGGTGAGAGGATCCCCCACAGGGCTAGGAGGACTCCCACGGTCAGATGGTGACATGTGGGGAGGAGAGGCAGTCGCTGAGGTCCCCTGGGACGCTGGGTCCCCCTGATATTGCGTGGGGGAGCCCGCTGAGGAGTGTACCGGCTGAAGCTGCGGGGGAGGGGGGGCAGTCAGCGCTGCGATGTGAGCGGTCGCAGCGCTTGTCTTACCCGGCGGTGGAGATCGAGCGCCCGGGCTTTCAGCCTCCAGAAGAGCAGGAGGCCTAACAGGGAGACCTCTCTGCAGCGCGGGAGCCCCTCGCGCTGCCAGCGGAGCTGCCGCTGTAGTTATTCCGGAGGCGGTCGGCGCCGCTGCGGAGGAAGATGGCCGCCGCCTCGTGGAGGCCCGCGCTGCTGAAGCTGTTGCCGGCTGCAGGAACGCGGACAGGGTAGATTGTGACCTGTCCGCGGGTGCAGGGTCTCCCACAGCCAGTGTCCGGCTTGTTCTTTTAGCCATGGGGTTCTGTATGTCCCAAATGGTCCCACTTAGCTGACGGTAAGGTAGGAGCTCCTCCAAAGTGCGTCCTACTCCATCGGATCCCAAGCCACGCCCCCCCCCCCCGACAGTGTTTTTAACAGCAGATTGTTCTGAATCTGTAAGGGCTATCATGATGATCTTGGCATGATGAGATTTTCATATTTATAATGAATCCAAGATCATAGTCATAGCCTTAACGGATCCTGAGATATGGTGCTCTAAAATGTCCTCCCCCGTCCTGCCTCAGGCAGCATCTTAAGAGCTGCTGAAGGAGGAGGGGGAAGGAGCAGAATTGCAGACTGCAGAGACAATGATAAGTCATCATCATCTGTGTATAACCTGTATGTGACTCCAGGGGGGATGTGGCGAGGACTTCTGTCCATGTTATCCCCTCTCCTATCAGTCAAAGAGCATACTGTCACATAGAGGGATAATGTAATACCCCTCTGAGCCTAATCACAGGGGTATCTTCTGTAATACCCCACTGAACATAACCAGGAAGTTTATTGGTGCTGTGACCCAGACGTTTACCATTGTCCAGGTCGCAGCGCCAAAAGAGTTGCACCAAACACTTACACAACACATGCACAAAGTCAGCAATAAAGCTTACATTTTGTCACTGTCCCTGTCCTGTCCATACCTGATCTTTATAGAGTGAAATATGTCGCCCGCCTCTCTAGTGATATCCGTTACACACTAAACTAATAGCAATAACGATTATTTATAGAGATGAACGTATAAATACTGCTCATCTTCTACATCAGTGTTTCTGAGAGTACGAGCTCTTGTTGTAGTTGATGTTTGTGGTATATATAAATTGTGTACACCTTGATCTATTATTTTATAAGTGTTTTGTGTGTGAATGTGATTGAATAGGAGTTTAAGTGCAAATATATGTTTTAGTGCATTTTTTCAAAAAAATTTTTGTGTTTGTCACAAAGTTACATGAAGGTGGACGTGGCTATTAATAATCCATTGATACAAATGTAATCTTCAGGTTGTCTACTTTCGAGAACTATATAGGGATTAGGGGTGCACTTGTTTTTCACAGTGTGTAATCCCTACATTTTATACGATGATACTTTTTTATATTTCCAGCTTTTAGCAACGAATATACATTTATTTGCATTATTTTTTAATAACACATACACGTTAAATCAAAATTGCATGAAGGTGCTTGTTCGCATACAGTACCAAGTGGCATTTTGACAATGTTGCAGGTGTCTACTTTAAGAAAATATATAGGTATGGGGGGTAGTAGACTTTTTTTTAATGTTGCAATTTAGGTTTTATTTGTCGATCTCAAAACTATGAAAATTGCCCTGACAGCCAGAGGAGAGAAAAATCTGAAAAACCCTGGCAGTGAAAGGGTTAAACTAGGGGGTAATTGAAGAGGGACATGAAACAGTGGGGGTAGCTGGAGGGCAAGTGAAGGGGTCATACTATGTTAGGGTGACTTTAGGGGCATTATACTGGTTGGGAATTGGCGGAGTCAAAGTGGAAGTGGGCGGGGCTAAATTAACATTCTGTCCCTCTTTCTATCCTTTGAAATTTGGGAGGTATGACTAACTCCATACTAATAAAACTTCCTGTTACTTTGTGTTTAATCAAGTTTTACTAGAAATTCTCAAATACAAATGGGGTAAATGAAAACAAGATAGGCCATCAATGTGATCAGAGGCACGCAGGCCTCTTCAGCTTCATAAGAGCGGGGCCAACAACCCCTTCCTGTTACTTTGATGGGCAAGTATTGGACAGATCAATGGCCGGTCAGGATGGATAGAACAAGTCCTGAGACTTCAGGCTAGCACCTCGGCCCCCACTATGATGACTGACGCTGGATGTGAATTTTGGCAATAATTTGGTTTGGGTCTCACCCTACATTGCATAATTTGCAAATCTTTATCCTGGCCTGAAATCTGCACAGACTTCCCAGCGAACCCCTAAAACCCCAACAATGGGTCTACCCCAACGTGGGTATGTGGTTTTGAGAGCCCCAATAATATGTATTCTAGGGTAAACCGTCCTGTTATTTTAATATGGAATCTGCACTGAAAATGAACAAAAAAAACCTGCCAAGTCTAAACGTGGCCATATACATCTACTTACTGTAGGATCCACTTCTGGCTTTAGCTTTAAAGGGGTTGTTCAAGGAGTTAAAATTTTCTTAATTGATCTGGAGGACTCTTGATGTTGGACCTTGGAGTTCTGGCCTAGTTTTGAGTCCTGGATCATGTGATCAGAGCCAGGCCCAACCCCAAGGTCTCTCCGCCAACTATAGTAAAGCCAGCACCCATGTCCAACCAAGTCCACCTTCCAAAGTTCATAACTTTTTTATTTTTCTGTCCACATAGCTATGTGAGGGCTTATTCTTTGTGTGACGGGTTTTACTTTCATTTGCCATGATTTTGGGGTACATATAATGTTTTGATTAGCTTTTATTTACGTCTTTTGGGGGTCCATGTGAAATAACACACAATTCTGTGATCATTTTTTGCATTTTGTTTTTACGGCGTTCACTCTACAATAATAATAACATAGTAGTATAATGTTGTACCGTGTTAGCCATGGAAAGTAGTGGAAGGGTGAAGAAATCAGGCGATATCTTTTAGAGGCTAACTGAGTACAGTGTTGCCTGATTTCTTCACTCTTCCATTAATAATAACAGGGCAGCTTTGTCCGGTGGGTCATTACGATTACGGTGATATCAGATTTATATTGGTTTTTATTACATTTTACCGCTTTTACAAATAAGACGCTTTTTGAAAATGAAGGATTTTCCTGGGGTCACCGTATTCTGACACAACTTTATTACTGTACTGTTGACGGAGATAGGTCAGGGCTCTTAATTTGTAGGACAAGTTGTACTTTTTATTGGTACCAATGTTTGATATGTATTTATTGCTATTTTTTGGGGAAACAGAGGAGACCAACATGCGCTAATTGGCGCATTGCGGAATATATTTTTTTTTACGAAGCTGACCGTATGGATAAATAATGCTATTTTTGAATAGCGGGGACTTATACACACATGGGGATACCTAACATGTTTGTTTATTTTTCACTATGTGAAATGTGCATAGGCAGTTAGGAGGCCGATGCCTGATTTCCTGGTTACCTTGGCAACACCTCGGGGCCCACAATCTTATGGGGTAGTTGGAGGGGGCCATCTTGCCCCCGGACCTCCCGGATGCCATGATCTCTACTGATCACAGCATCAAAGGGGTTAATCTCCCAACTCTGATGGCTAGTCCCGGGCCTCAGCTATGTAACACAGCCAAGTGCCAGAAGCTTCTGTGCCCGCGGCATTACAGCGCTGTACTATTATGGCACTGATTATTAACTACACGCTCAGTGCAATGTAATAGTATGGAACGGTAAGGGGTTAATGCAACCTTGCAACATATTTTGAATAAAAGTTTCATAATGCCCCTGTGCAGCTTCATGTGTCTCCATGGTAACAGACTACAAAACACATGTGTAGTCTGATCTGCAGTCATACTCATTTACATGTGTAATTACCGTACATATAAGTGAGACATAAAGGATAGATGACAGCGGAGAAGGCTGCAGGATCAGACTACACGGGGTTTGTTTGTAGTCTGTTGCCATAGAGACACAGAGGAGCTGTAAACAAAATAATATGATCCTTTATATTTCATTTTAAAATACCCTTCAAATCCAAAAAAAAAAAAAAAAAAAGCAATGTATCAGTGAAACTTCAGTATTTTACTGAATTTTTGCGTCTGTCATCAAGATCTAAAATAGATATATTAAGATTCAGAACACTTTGGGAGCCATGGGCAATGTCATTACCCCCCACCGTACACCCATTGACGGCCTATACGCCTTGGCCTTTCCTGGCACTATGAGTACTGCATTTTATTTTATTTTATTCTAGTAATCTCTTGGAGGGGACACTCTGCTTATTCCTGGAACACCTAAACGCTATCTAATTAATTACTTTGAAGGTTAATACCTGGTAGCGGATGGGTTTTCACATTTGTTTGCGTGGCGGGCTATCTGCTTTGTGGGCTGATGGGAGTGATCCGATCCTATTTGTTCTTTAGGCCTGTACTATGTTCTATGTTCAGTTGTCATTTGTTCTTTGCCTTATTTTCCGCCTGTTCCGATCTCTTCCCCCCCCCCCCCTTTTTTCCTCATGGCAAGGCTTGATTGATGCTCCATACTGCCTTTACCGTGTTAGGCTTTTCATACGTCTGGAAAGACTTACATGCTCTTAATATGCATTGCTATATGTATCCTTGCTATTGATGTACTTCACTTGAGTCTATTGTATTATCCTTTGTATATGCTGTTTGCGAAGCCATGATTGTACCCTTTGTTCCTTGCTGGGTTTGCTACTTGTAATGTACAGTGCTGGCCAAAAGTATTGGCACCCCTGCAATTCTGTCAGATAATACTCAATTTCTTCCAGAAAATGATTGCAATCACAAATGCTTTGGTAATAAGATCTTCATTTATTTTGCTTGCAAAGAAAAAACACAAAAGAGAATGAAAAAAAAAGTCAAATCATTGATCATTTTACACAAAACTCCAAAAATGGGCCTGACAAAAGTATTGGCACCCTCAGCCTAATACTTGGTAGCACAACCTTTAGACAAAATAACTGCAAACAACCGCTTCCGGTAACCATCAATGAGTTTCTTACAATGCTCTGCTGGAATTTCTCCAGGTCCCTGAGATGTGAAGGCGCCTTCTCCAAACTGCCATTGTGAGATCTCTCCTTGGGTGTTCTATGGGATTCAGGTCTGGACTCATTGCTGCCACTTTACAAGTCTCCAGTGCTTTCTCTCAAACCATTTTCTAGTGCTTTTTGAAGTGTGTTTTGGGTCATTGTCCTGCTGGAAGACCCATGACCTCTGAGGGAGACCCAGCTTTCTCACACTGGGCCCTACATTATGCTGCAGACTTCATAATGCCATGCACACGGTCAAGCAGTCCAGTGCCAGAGGCAGCAAAGCAACCCCAAAACATCAGGGAACCTCCGCCATGTTTGACTGTAGGGACCATGTTCTTTTCTTTGAAGGCCTCTTTTTTTCTCCTGTAAACTCTATGTTGATGCCTTTTCCCAAAAAGCTCTACTTTTGTCTCATCTGACCAGAGAACATTCTTCCAAAAAGTTTTTTGCTTTCTCAGGTAAGTTTTGGCTTTTTTATGTCTCTGGGTCAGAAGTGGGGTCTTCCTGGGTATCCTACCATAGAGTCCCTTTTCATTCAGACGCCGACGGATAGTACGGGTTGACGCTGTTGTACCCTCGGACTGCAGGGCAGCTAGAACTTGTTTGGATGTTAGTCGAGGTTCTTTAGCCACCATCCGCACAATCTTTCGTTGAAATCTCTCAATTTTTCTTTTCCGTCCACATCTAGGGAGGTTAGCCACAATGCCATGGGCTTTAAACTTCTTGATGACACTGCGCACGGTAGACACAGGAACATTCAGGTCTTTGGAGATGGACTTGTAGCCTTGAGATTGCTCATGCTTCCTCACAATTTTGCTTCTCAAGTCCTCAGACAGTTCTTTGGTCTTCTTTCTTTTCTCCATGCTCAATGTGGTACACACAAGGACACAGGACAGAGGTTGAGTCAACTTTAATCCATTTCAACTGGCTGCAAGTGTGATTTAGTTATTGCCACCACCTGTTATGTGCCACAGGTAAGTAACAGGTGCTGTTAATTACACAAATTAGAGAAGCATCACATGATTTTTCAAAGGGTGCCAATACTTTTGGCCAGCACTGTATTCATGTATAAATTTCAATAAAAACTATTGATTTAAAATAGATATATTACACATTTTTCCAGAATATACAGAAGTCAATAAAATGATTTTCGAGAGATGAAGTTATCATTTTGTATGGACCAGTCTTGTCCAGTTGTCCTCATGGTCCATACATCGGTCACTCATAGATCCCAGCAGGTTCACACAGTCTCCTGAGCCAGGCGGTAATCATAGACACTTCCACGTTCTGCAAAGCTTCGACTTTGACTCTTTATAGGCACCAATGTCTTATCACCAGCCTTGTGATCGCCGTATCCTCCTCCGCCTGGAGTATGAAGGGTGAATATGTCCTGGAGAGAGAAAATGACCTTTGTTTATTAGACAAGTATCCTGGGATTGTGAGCAAAGGCCTAACATGAAGCTCCTGGGCTCCGATACAAAATCGGTACCAGGTCCCCCAAACTATAATGTATCCTTTATAGTACAGATAGTACAGGACTCCTTACTGGAAAGAGATAACTTATGTGCCACCTACGGCTCCAAGGCCTGGGTGTGACCCTCTACACCCCTTTAGGGTACACCCCTGGTTGTGATGGTGAAGGAGCTCATCTGGTGGAGTTGTTGGGATCTCCAGCATGCCAAATATGGCATTCCAGCGCAAAGTTGGCTAGTGACTCAAGACTAAACATAAGATTTTCTTAGGTGACACGGAGGTCTTTGGGTCCCCATCAGGCACCTGGACATGAACGCAGCCGCTTCCACCACATAACTATAGTCATAGTTCAATGCAGCTAAGCAAAAAAGGGTCAAGGCAGGAGGTTTATGTGAGATGATATATTCTGGGTAATAATGAAACGTCAATTCTTTCACAGATTAACGCTTTACTTACTCACCCCAGGTTCTAAAGAAACTGATGTTTTCCCTCCCAAGTTAATGGTTTTTCCTTCGTCTCGATGCAAGAGGTTGAGTCCAGGAGCACCAGGAGATCCGCCTAGAAATAAAGTGACAGATAACACAAGACAAGAGTGGTTAAAGGGGCAGAAAAACGGTCGTCCATTGACCCTCCATTCATCAATGTCCAGCCAGGAATTCTATAGAGAATGCAATAATCGGCAAATGGGGTCATCAGGCCTCTGTTCCAGAAGTGAGACTGACAGCTGACACTTCTGACATGTGCCATCGGCAGGAATAGCCCTATAAAGCAGGATGATGATTACTATCTATTACCCCACCTTGGATGCCATATGGCTGGAACACCCTTCGTTCTGTCAGAACTGACAAGATGACGTGTTCTCTGAACAGCAACTCCCGGACGACTCCATCACCACCACAGAACTTCCCCTGACCGCCGGAGCTGGGACGTAACTGGAAACGTTTCAGGACTGCCGGGTATCTACAGATAGAACATGGCGTCAATGATTTACTCCTGGAATTTTTTTTTATTTTTGCATGGTATAAATTTTTTGATATTCGGTCACAGAACTGATTTGCGCACATGGACCTAATGTGGTCACCTATACCGGCAGAACTCCTCGTACCGTTTCTCCAGAATTTCGGGGTCTGTAATCCGTGTGTTGGTCATGTGACTGTGAATTCCGCTTCTCCCGTCCCAGTGTGGACCAGCCCCAGCACCCCCGGCCACTGTCTCATAGTAACCGATGTTCTGGTTACCAAATGTGATATTGTTCATACAACCCTGGAGAAAAATATGTTACAAGCACATGAATACAGCGCCTCAAGTGGTCAGAGTGCCAAGGTATAGGGTCCAGCACGGCCTGTCCATGTGAATGACCTCTAACATCTCACCTGTGAAGCCGCACAGACTTGAAAAGCCTTAAAGATGACATCAACAATCCTCTGTGATGTCAGCACATTGCCTCCCACCACTGCCGCATCCGGAGAGGGGTCCAGAATTGATCCTTTGGGGATGATGACCCGGATGGGCACCAGACAACCCTAAAGAAAATAACAAACATTACAAAGGGGGATAGTACAGGGTCAGAAGAAAATGGCTTTGTATTCTAAAACACTGCCACCCTTGTCCACAGGTTGTGTGTGGTATTGCAGCTCAGCAGTATTAACTTCAAGGACAGATATGGCGCTGTTTCTAGAAGAAAGTAGCAATTGCTTTTCTAATCTCGTATGGAATGTTGTATTACATGGTGAGAGAAATAGCAAGTGACCTGGTTAAGAGGAATATCCTGGCCCACCATGCAGCGCAGACAGTAAATGAGGGCTGAGAGGGTGATGGCTCGAGGGGCGTTACAGTTCCCAAAGACTTCATATCCGGAGTCCGTAAAATCAAACACGGCGCTTCCCTGAGACAAAGGCGGATAGAAAATTCTATAAGCAAAAGTATAAAAACAGGTGCCCCCTACAGGTGTAAAGAGAATTTACAGTATATTATTGTTTCTACATACTGTAGACATAGGAAAATCTATCAATAAATTGTATATGAGCTCCAGACACTGATCATGAGATATTTCTAACCAATGACTTATATACAGAGACATAAATAAAGACACACAAAGACAAAGATACATCATAGATACATCATAGATAAGTCGCAGTATAGCACGCTCTGTATTACCTCCTCTTTATTAATCTTCACCTTCAGCTTGATAGGAGACCCATCATCCATATAATCCACAGACTCCACCTCCAGTGCACCAGACTGCCGCTCCCACCGCTCAGCAAACTCCCGCAGCATGTCCCTTACTGCAACCTCCGCATTGGCCTATGTGGAAGAGACACAAATACAGAGAATCCCCTTAACCAAAGAAAAGTGATTAACAGTAAAAATAACCAAAATACCACAGACAGAAAGAGAAAAAAACAACAGAGTATAATATAATCTAGTAGTTATATTCTAATACACAGGGGGAAGTATTATAGTAGTTATATTATTGTACATAGGAGCAGTATTATAGTAGTTATATTCTTGTACATAGGAGCAGTATTATAGTAGTTATATTCTTGTACATAGGAGCAGTATTATAGTAGTTATATTCTTGTACATAGGAGCAGTATTATAGTAGTTATATTCTTGTACATAGGAGTATTATAATAGTTATATTCTAATACACAGGGGGAAGTATTATAGTAGTTATATTCTTGTACATAGGAGCAGTATTATAGTAGTTATATTCTTGTACATAGGAGCAGTGTTATAGTAGTTATATTCTTGTACATAGGAGCAGTATTATAGTAGTTATATTCTTGTACATAGGAGCAGTATTATAGTAGTTATATTCTTGTACATAGGAGTAGTATTATAGTAGTTATATTCTTGTACATAGGATGTAGTATTATAGTAGTTATATTCTTGTATATAGGAGTAGCATTATAGTAGTTATATTCTTGTACATAGGAGCAGTATTATAGTAGTTATATTCTTGTACATAGGAGCAGTATTATAGTAGTTATATTCTTGTACATAGGAGTATTATAATAGTTATATTCTTGTACATAGGATGTAGTATTATAGTAGTTATATTCTTGTACATAGGATGTAGTATTATAGTAGTTATATTCTTGTACATAGGAGGCAGTATTATAGTAGTTATATTCTTGTACATAGTTGGTAGTATTATAGTAGTTATATTCTTGTACATAGGAGCAGTATTATAGTAGTTATATTCTTGTACATAGGAGCAGTACTATAGTAGTTATATTCTTGTACATAGGAGCAGTATTATAGTAGTTATATTCTTGTACATAGGAGCAGTATTATAGTAGTTATATTCTTGTACATAGGAGCAGTATTATAGTAGTTATATTCTTGTACATAGGAGTAGTATTATAGTACTTATATTCTTGTACATAGGAGGTAGTATTATAGTAGTTATATTCTTGTACATAGGAGCAGTATTATAGTAGTTATATTCTTGTACATAGGAGGCAGTATTATAGTAGTTATATTCTTGTACATAGGAGCAGTATTATAGTAGTTATATTCTTGTACATAGGAGTAGTATTATAGTACTTATATTCTTGTACATAGGAGGTAGTATTATAGTAGTTATATTCTTGTACATAGGAGGTAGTATTATAGTAGTTATATTCTTGTACATAGGGGGCAGTATTATAGTAGTTATATTCTTGTACATAGGAGCAGTATTATAGTAGTTATATTCTTGTACATAGGAGTAGTATTATAGTAGTTATATTCTTGTACATAGGAGGTAGTATTATAGTAGTTATATTCTTGTACATAGGAGCAGTATTATAGTAGTTATATTCCTGTACATAGGAGCAGTATTATAGTAGTTCTATTCTAATATACAGGGGGCAGTATTATAGTAGTTATATTCTTGTACATAGGAGTAGTATTATAGTAGTTATATTCTTGTACATAGGAGCAGTATTATAGTAGTTATATTCTTGTACATAGGAGCAGTATTATAGTAGTTATATTCTTGTATATAGGAGCAGTATTATAGTAGTTATATTCTTGTACATAGGAGTAGTATTATAGTAGTTATACTCTTGTACATAGGAGTAGTATTATAGTAGTTATATTCTTGTACATAGGGGGCAGTATTATAGTAGTTATATTCTTGTACATAGGAGCAGTATTATAGTAGTTATATTCTTGTATATAGGAGCAGTATTATAGTAGTTATATTCTAATATACAGGGGGCAGTATTATAGTAGTTATATTCTTGTACATAGGAGTAGTATTATAGTAGTTATATTCTTGTACATAGGAGCAGTATTATAGTAGTTATATTCTTGTACATAGGAGCAGTATTATAGTAGTTATATTCTTGTACATAGGAGCAGTATTATAGTAGTTATATTCTTGTACATAGGAGTAGTATTATAGTAGTTATATTCTTGTACATAGGAGCAGTATTATAGTAGTTATATTCTTGTACATAGGAGGTAGTATTATAGTAGTAATATTCTTGTACATAGGAACAGTATTATAGTAGTTATATTCTTGTGTATAGGAGCAGTATTATAGTAGTTATATTCTTGTACATAGGGGGCAGTATTATAGTAGTTATATTCTTGTACATAGGAGTAGTATTATAGTAGTTATATTCTTGTACATAGGAGCAGTATTATAGTAGTTATATTCTTGTACATAAAGGGGAGTATGAAACTAATGTTATTTTGCATAATGGCAGTAATATAACTGTTATGTTCAGGATTATATCACCTAATAATTTAGTAAATAGTGCAGAAAATGAATAATATAACTGACCTGGATATGTGCCATGTATGCCTGCACAACTTCCAGTCCGTAGACGTCAATTAACTCATTTACCAACTGGATGCCCTTCTGATTGGCGGCCACCTGTGCTCGTAGGTCTGATAAGTTATCATGGAGGTTACGGGTCCCATTGCTGCCTGGTATTAGTCCTGGAGCCATCAGAGCCTCAGTGACCGCTTTAAGGACACATGGGAGCAAGAAAGAGGGAATATTTGAATTTAATTTGTAAGGTGATAACAGAAATTAGCCCCAAATACACATATCAGTGAATTATTAACCTACTTGTATTGCACAGAAGCACCTGTGTATATACATTACATTATGTATCCTGTACTGATCCGGAGTTACATCCTGTATTATACTCCAGAGCTGCACTCACTATTCTGCTGGTACAGTCACTGTGTACATACATTACATTACTTATCCTGTACTGATCCTGAGTTACATCCTGTATTATACTCCAGAGCTGCACTCACTATTCTGCTGGTACAGTCACTGTGTACATACATTACATTACTTATCCTGTACTGATCCTGAGTTACATCCTGTATTATACTCCAGAGCTGCGCTCACTATTCTGCTGGTGCAGTCACTGTGTACATACATTACATTACTTATCCTGTACTGATCCTGAGTTACATCCTGTATTATACTCCAGAGCTGCGCTCACTATTCTGCTGGTGCAGTCACTGTGTACATACATTACATTACTTATCCTGTATTATACTCCAGAGCTGCGCTCACTATTCTGCTGGTGCAGTCACTGTGTACATACATTACATTACTTATCCTGTACTGATCCTTAGTTACATCCTGTATTATACTCCAGAGCTGCGCTCACTATTCTGCTGGTGCAGTCACTGTGTACATACAGTACATTTTTTATTTACTTTAATATCCAGACCCGCTGAGCTATATTCTTGCATTGTCTGCTTGTTCAGTTCTGCATAGAACTATCTCAATATCAAATCAGCAGAATAATGAGCTCAGCTCTGGAGTATAATACAGAATATAATCTGGTGAACAGACCCCTAGAAGTGTTGCCTCGTACAATTGTATTTCTTTTGCTCATGCCCTCTTGAGTCATTCACGTCCGCTCACCTTCTTCTTGGAATGTTCCTTCCTTTACAAGTTTAAAAGAGATAAACACTGCTCCTTCTTCCTTCAAGGACTTGGAGTGTGGTGGCATGGAGCCCGGGGTGATGCCTCCAATGTCAGCATGGTGGCCCCGAGATGCCACAAAGAAAACAGGACGTGGAGCTTCTACCCGGAAGACCTACAGGACAAAGAGTTACAGAAATACAGAAAAAAGTGACACAAAAACAATAGGATACCCCATAAATATATAACCAGAGGGGGTTCACAGTATAAGCAATGAAGGGGACATGGACAATACAATATAATTAACCATATAAAATGTAAACTACGTCTTATGGGATTGCAGCACATAGAAGATGCTGGGGTTGGGTAGATACGTACTGGTGTGATAACCGTCAGGTCCGGCAGGTGACTGCCCCCAGCACTTGGGTGATTGCTCAGAATCACATCGCCTTCTTTCAGATCGTCTTGAAGATTTTTAATCTAAAGTGTAACAAAAAGTAAAAAGAAAAATAAACTGCATAAATCTTTTAAAAATTGGGGAAAAACGTGTTTTCAGTAATTGTTTTACTTAAGGTTTTAATTGAAAAATGTTTTTTTTGTTGGTGTTTTTGGATTTAGTTTTTATGTCATTCATGCAGGTCAGTAAAATTACAACAATTCCAAATTAATAAAGATGTTTTTTTTTATGTTATTATTTCTGACACAAAAAAATAAATACATTTTTGGGACGGCATATTTTTTTTTCTTTTTTTTTTTTTTTTTAATTTCAGTTCTACAAGGGGACTTGATCGCCTACTTGCTTGCTTGTAAAACACTCTGCAATACTAATGTATTAGATTCTGTGGAGTACTAAGATTGCTAGCCACCAGAGACGATGACAACCTATAGGCGCCCCATGATTTTGCCATACAGGAAGGCCAAGATGGGGTGACACTTCAATAGATGTCTAAGTGTTTGGATGCTGCCACCGCTATTTATTACGGCATCTAACAGGATCAGAATGATCTCCAATCTCCGCCGATTCAGCCCGCATCATCACTGCGCCACACAAGTACATGTACGCTGATCTCACCTGAAACTGGACAGTTTCCTGCATGGCTCCTAAGTGCACTGGAATATGGGGGGCATTGGACACCAAACCCCCATCAGGACCAAAGAGAGCGCAGGAGAAGTCCAGGCGTTCCTTGATGTTGGTGGAGATGGCCGTTCTCTGAAGGATACGACCCATTTGTTCTACACCAGAAGACAAGGAGATGTTTGATGCTTGTTGGAATGAATGTAGGACTCATAATCACAAGACAATGTAAGATTCTTACCGGCTATGCTCATGAAGCGGTGCGAAAAGATGGACAACTGGATGGTGTCAAGCTCAGTTCCAATTGTTTGCTGTTTTCCGCTGCCTACAGAGATCCGGATGTCGCCATACTCTGTAATCGAGGCCGTGCAGTCTGGCTCCACCAAGACGGTACTGAAGATATAAACATGTGTTAATACCAGAAAAATACTCAGGGTCCAGAAATCTCAAAGTCTTAGTCTAGAGTTCATTCACATGTTGGATTTCTTCCCATCTAAACACTAGAATCCCAGCCTCAAGTCATCAGGCATGGACCATAACTCCTTGGCGTACTAAGACGTCACTGTACGTTGTTGCTATTATTTGGAGATTTATTATATGGTCATTGATCTTAGGATTTGATTTTCTGGAGTTGCTCTTTGCTCTGGATATATATTAATGATAGATATTTAGTATTAATGAATTTGTCACATCCTCACCTGTTCTTATCAATGATAATGGCCGGTCCAGCAATTGTGTGCTCACAGGACAAGTCCTCCAGAAGATACACCCTAGTGTCCATGTAGCCTTCTTCAAAGTAGCATTTGGTGACCTGTGAGGAGAAGAATAGAAGGTCCAATGAATGAAAAGGGTTGTCAGAGTCTAAGAATTGAGGAGGTGACCTCGCCATTATCAGCTGTGTCATTAGATGTTTGGGGTTAAAGGGCTTGTTGGCATAGCATGTGTCCAGTGGACCAATGGTGGGTATGTCGTAGGTGTGACATGTCCATGAGTAGGTTATGCGTTGAGAAGGTGAATAGGGCCAGGGTGAATTGAATGGATGTCATGTGTGCAGTAACTAAGCAGAGTGCAGGTCTGGAAAGTGTCCGGTGGGTAAATGCCATTGAATGTGACAGGCTTGTGACCAGCTTGTGGCCAGTGGTAGAGTGACATGTGGGTGGTGCCATCCATATAGAGCGTGTCCATATGGTCGGTGGAGTTTGCCGGTCATGTTCACAGTGGGCAAGTAGTGTGTAAGCACAGAGAAATAAAAACCCAAATAACCACCAAATGGGTGGCCCCTAAATATGTTAAAATGATGGTTGATGGCTGTCCGAGACCTTCATTACATCATACATAATGTAAGCGTCAAAAATCAAAGGGTAAATATAAGTGCACTGGGTGGCTTATGTGTGTGCGGCATATATATAGCTGGTGAGAGGGTGAGCGCCATGTCTCCAGTGGGTAAATGTAGTGTTTGCAGCATGACTCCGGGGGGTGTTAGTGACGACATGGGGTGTGTCGGTATGGATTGTGTCCATCAGGTGTATGAATGGAGTGCGGGTGCAGGGTCTGTCTAGTGGGTAGTGCATGTGCTGCATGTATCTATTGGGTGAACGGGACATGAGTCCAGTGGGTGCGAGGCATTTGTGTGGCATGTATCTAACAGATGAGTGGCATGTGTGCTATATGTGGCGTAGATGCAGTGAATCAACCCATCCAATTCACCTCCTCCCATTACCTCCTATATGGATATATATTCCTGTGGGATTGTATCAACATTGAAGGATAATCACTAGGTAAACCTCTCCCACAGTTTCACTCACAGTCTCCACACGAGCCGTCCGTCCATTGGGCTTAATGCGGGTCTCACAGCGGATGCCGGTGCTGCCCGTTCCTCGTACACGGATGTCGTCCACTACAATATTCCGGGATGGGATGGTGAATCCAAACTCTTTCATATACCTGGTGAGGGTCACACTCAGCGTCAAGACCTTTTATATGTTAAAGGGCAAGACTGAACTGCTAGAGAAGTCGGATCTGCATTAAAACGTTCGTAGACGTCTGTAACTATTTCTTGTGGCTTCATATAGACATCAGCAAACCAGTTCGTAATGAGCCAGGTTTGATATGAATTTTCCAAACATCTTGGATTTGGCTAAACCCAAGGTCTTTAGTGTTATCGGTAGTTCCATGTGATTACCGCAGTCGGTACTGACAACATAGAGTGGATTTGGCCACTAGCAGAACAGAACAAGGAGCTTGTATTAATATTTAGTATCACTTCTAGAGTTTGTTGCCTTATTTTACCTGGCAGTGAAGGCCTCCTTGAAATCCCCCACACGGCAGGAGTTGGGCTCCGCTGGGTATCCTCTGGCTGAACACATCAGCGCACAGTCAGTTCGCTCGTATCGGAGATGTAGGAAGGGCTCGGTGTCGATCTGAGACCTATATAAAATATTACAGACATTGATGTGATGTCTGGGGAATCCTCACTGTATTGTGACATGTAACCCTGAATGATTACGACATACACAGAGGCGACCATTAGGGACCCAGCTCTGGATTGTCAGGGACGGGACTGATGAATTCACGGTTTCTTATTTCATGCTATTTATTTTATAAGATGGATGACATTTCTTGGTCCTATTAGGGCGTATGCAGGGAATGAAGAAGGCGCCATTTTTGCCAATCCCATCTATAAGCATGGAGACTATGAATTTTTGGGTACTAGGAAGGGATAGATATAACATATGGCGCCAATCTCCTACCGGTGAAATCCTTGTTGCTGAAGGGCTTCGATGCACTGCTTCTCCAAGGCTGCGATTCTCTCCTCCAGATGCGGGAAGGATTCTTTACTATACACCATAGAGCACGGCTCCTGAGCCTCATGTACCACATCTGCCAAGGCCATGCCGAACGCTGAGAGGACCCCGCCATATCTGGAGACAAACATTAGGTAAAGCCAGCACTACATAACCTGAACCATGGATTCTAGAGGAAGAAGTGGTCAAGGAGCTCACTTGTGGATGAACACGGTCTTCATGCCAAGAGAACGAGCGATGGCACAAGCGTGCTGCCCCCCGGCACCTCCAAAACACGCCAAGACGTGCCGGGAAGTGTCATGGCCTTTAGCCTGCAGATTAAAAAAGTATTAAGACTCCTCCAAAGTCCTTACCATGTCACATTAGCAACTCTCAAGTGTCCAAACCTATTACTTATATTACGACGTGGGCGGCAGAGATCACATCATACAACTTGTATATTACAACTACCCGTCAGTCAGCACCTGAGTCAGCGATCTGATTGGACGACACATGGCTTCATTGGCCACCCGGATAAAACCCATGGCCACCTCCTCAACGCTGAGTGAAGCTCCACCCCCTGGTCGGCCATGCTGGAATTGGTTAATTTCCACAGTGAGTTCTGTAAACTTGTGCGTTGTATCTTCCTTCGAGAGAGGCTGATCCTCCGATGGGCCAAAGATACGAGGAAAGTAATCAGGAAGGAGGCGGCCTAGACAGAGATTGGCGTCGGTCACCGTCAGCGGCCCCCCTAGAGAGAGATGAATATATTGTTATACAGAGGGTCACATACACATTAGATCAGGTTGTTTCCAGTCACTGACAGCAAGCTGAGATCTTGAATATAGTGAAGAATATTAAAAAGTTGCAAAACTATCCATTATATAGTGATAAAATACAATATACATCAAAACTACAACACATATATGATCAAAAGGGGACCACCTACTGTATAATACTGCAATAAGAGGTATACGGTATTACTGGAAGAAAGACAGAGCAGTAATAGAATAGAAGGTTCTAGAAAACAGGATCTCTTTAACTACTTCATGACCAGCCAATTTTTCCTGATTCATAATCTTATTTTATTTTTTATTTTTTTTAACAGGTGATAACATTTTTTCTTGGGTTATTTAAATAATTGTATCTTTTTTGTGGTGCTATAAAGGGATTTATTTTTATGTCATTTTTATTTTTGCATATTTTTTCTTTTTATTTTAATATTTTTTTTTTCTTTTTTTTTTTTTATTTACTTGCAAACAGTGATACTAAAATATTTTTTTCCTTTTCTCTGTCCATACCAGTAATATTCATGGAGGTGACACATAGTCTTGTTTAGTCGGAGGCCGGACTAGAGACTATGATTTGGGTAGTGACAATTTTTTTTTTCCTCAACTTTTATTTATTTAATTTAATTATTTTTTTTTTTTTTACTCATTGCACCCCCCATAAGGTCATAATAAACCATGTCTGCCTTCTCTCTGGGGAGTCACTGACAGCAGACTCCCCGCTCCTGCAGCTGTGCGATCTTGTTAGAAAAAGAGCGCCACACCTGTCCACAGGTTGTTTGTGGTATTGCAGCTCAGACCCAATGCAATACCAGATATTACCCATAGTTAGGTGTGGCGCTGCTTGTGGAAGAAAGCCGTCATGTTGTACTAATCCTATACAGCCCCTTTCCTTACACGTGACTATAAACCCCATATTCCTACCCTTTACCTTTCCTATAACAGGCGGGTCCAGGATGGGCCCCTGCAGACTCCGGACCAACTACAAACAATCCAGACCTGCAAAAAACACATTAAGTTTATATAGGTATATATTTTACCACTTACTGTAAGCAATCGACATCAGACTGCAGACACCTACCTAAAGAAGAGCATGGAGCCCCCTCCAGCGGCCACAGTGTTCACGTCCAGCTGCGGGGCCTGAATGCTGATTCCAGCGGTGGTGGCTTCAAACACATGTTCATACTCTCCTGCATAGCGGCTGACATCAGTGGAGGTGCCTGGGCAGGGGGTGCAATGATGTCATATATTGATGTCATATATTCAGCTGTATAACTCTTCTACTGGTGTAGCAAAGTTTAACTTGACACTTGAGCAAGTACAAAAGCCAAAGTGCCTGCAAAATTGATGGGATTCTGACTAATCCCATCCACACATCGCAGAAAAATATCCACAGCGGACATGCTGAGAGTTTAAAAACCGTTGCGTTTTCGGAAATCGTAGCACGTCAATTATACCTACAGAAACTCCGGCGTCTTCTGTATAGGTACAATTGAAGCAGAAAGTCCACAGAGGAAAACTCTGTGGACTTTCTGTGAAAAACGCTGCGGAAAAAACCATGATGCATTTCCGTTGCGGTTTTTCCCGCAGCACTTTTTCGTTGTGGCTCGCTACATGAGGCCTTAGCCTTAAAGTGTAACTAAATTTTGGAACAACTTTTCTGGAAGGTTTCGTGCTATTGATATATTTTTCAATATATATATATATATATATATATATATATATATATATATATATTATAGTATATTTTGTCTCCTGTCTGCACTTCTTTCTTCTTCCCCTTCTTCTCCATTCAGATCTGTCCCTGCGTCTCACTGTGTATGGTGTATACAGGACAGTAGGTTGGGAGGGTTACTCCATGCAGTTATATTTAGTGCCTGTTTATATTTAGTAAACCTGGAAACTTCTGGTGTTGTATGACAGGGGAAATTCTCAGTTGCTCTTATATTTCTGCCTCTACTATAGCCATTATAAATTTCCCAATCCAGACTTTGTTTTCGACTGGTGATCTCTCAGGAAATAATCCAGGTAGAACGTCAATCTTAGTGTCATATGAAAGATAAAAATCTCCTCCTTCATATGACACTAGAAGTTTCTATGTTTTACAATTCCTGAGATATAACTGTATGGAGTGACCTCCCCCACTCGTATTATCCTTGTAATACACACAAACCCGTACACCGTATACAGTGAGAAGTCAGGACAGCTCTGAATAGAGAAGCAAGGGGAAGAAGAAAGAAATGCAGGATGTCACAGAAAGGAGACAAAATGTGTTAATAAAGTACATTACTAAATGTAATAATGACACAAGTTCTGCCTGAAAATCAGAAGTTGTGCCAGAGTTTAGTTACGTGTTAACACCCGCTGATCTTCTGTCTCACCTCCCATGTCGAAGCCAATAACAGGCTGAGGATTTTCGGGCTGATAGGTGGTGATGGCATAACCTACCACTCCCCCTGCTGGTCCAGAAAGGATGGCACGAGACCCACTGAAGCTGTGCATTGGAGTCAGTCCTCCATCTGAGCGCATGAACAGAACCTGAAGGTCCTGCAAGGAAGTGACAACACAAGTCAATGCGGCACCACCATCAAACAAAGAGCGACACAGACAATTCCCTTATGCTATGTAGTCCGGCCAAACAAAAAAGTGACTCCAATGCTCACCTTGAGTTGGTTTTCAAAGCCACTGCGAAACCCATCCAGATACCGCTGTATACATGGGGTAAGATATGCATCAGCACATGCCGTGTACCCCCTCGGCACCACTCGAATCATTGGCATTACCTCCGAAGAAAGAGACACATGGCTAAAACCCAATGAACGTGCCAGCTCCCCTATCTGATCTTCATGTGATGACCACCTAGGGGCGACATAAAGCAGCACCTCTATAATAAATAAGAACGGAAATTGACATGGGGATAAAGGTACTATAAAATTATTACACTGCACAATATACCACAGACCCTCCACTCACGTATAAGAGTGCATAAGAACCACCGCTAAACTTCGAATCCCCTGGGACAAGACGTCTTGCAGTTGGATCCTGAGTTTCTCCATGTTGACGGGTTCCCAGACTTCTAGAGTATCACCAGTAGAACCTGGAAATGGAGAACCTCAGCTCAGATAGATCGAAGCCCAAGATAAATCAAAAATATGACAATAGGTTCAACAGTTCTGGTCTTAGATGAACCACCAGGAAGCCATAACTGAGCGTGACTGAATTGGATAGAAATGAAGTGGGATTGTCCATGACATTGGACATCTGGGTCCCACATCACGGGACACTAATCCTAAATTCTTTTGGCCTACCATAGAACAATCTAGATTGGCCAAATTTGTTGGTATCTCACCTATGAATGTCTTTAGAGAAGGGTCTTTAGGAAGCCGACAGCCCTCCTGGTGCAGGACAACTCTTTCTTCCACTTCTATCACCTCTTCATAGAGAACTTCAGGCATCCGAATTTCCTGGGGGAGAAAAAAAGGGTAAAAAAAACCCAAATAAATAGTAGATGGTTAAAATTGCAAAAATTGGTGACAGAACCCTAACCTACCCTGTGCCATACTGGTCTACTTATGTGGAAGAGGGGCCTTTATGCTCACTCAGGTACCAGGACAATTGCTATTACTGTACACCCTACAGCCCCGATAATATGGAAGCTTACCAGGTCAAAGATTTTTGGCCGGGCCTGGTTCCCAATATGCAACAAATCCCTGAAGCCTTTTGTAATAAGCAGAGCGATTCTTTCTCCTTTTCTTTCTAGAAGAGCGTTGGTCGCCACCGTCGTCCCCATTCGGATCCATTCTATCTGCTTTGTGTCCAGAGGACAGTCCCGGGGGTAAGTACAACCAGTCTCCTGGCAGAGGAATATACAGTAGAATCTGAGCATGCAATATTGGTGAATCCAGTGTAGGAGACCACTGAGGGATCTCTATGAACCAGCCGCTCTTACCTCCTCTAGTATCCGCCGGATTCCCTCAGTGGGAGCATCCTTGTAATTTGCTGGGTCCTCAGACAATAATTTCATTACACGAACCTTTCCTCTAGGACATCTTGCAAAAACATCGGTGAAGGTGCCACCACGGTCTATGGCAAACTGGAACTTTTGAAGACTGGCCATCGTCTGTCAGGTGCCACCTGTTGGAGACTGACAAACTCTCAGAGTGTCCACCTATCTGGAGATATTTAACATAGAATAACTCACAAACAGTAATTTTGCAACTTTTTGTTACAGTATTCTGGCATGCATGTCCTAACCAATTGACCCAACATGTCTGTGCTCATAGGTATACATGGCAAGTGCTGGATCCACTTGCAAACAGATGACTGAACTATGAGTCCAGTGGATGTAATGAAGGAAGATGTAGACCTGGTGTGTTAACAAACTGGTTTGATTTTGGACTAGTCCTAAGGGTATTATCTAAAAGATTCCATGATTTTCGCCCATTGACCTCCATATGGGGACTGCTTCAGAGACTACCAGGTCGATCCCTCTAAAAGTAGTCACAGTACTGGTGACAGTTGACCCAAAAAGGTTGAAGGACACCAATGTGTGTCACCGAGGGAACAAGCCGGTGAGTAATCAGAGTTACGGACCGAGGTCAGAGCAGACAGAGCTTGGGCATAGTCAATAATCCAGGAAATAGGTCAGGACAGGCAGAGTTTGTGTGGACTCTTTATTCTAGGCAATAGGTCAAGGCAGGCAGCACAGGTTCAATGTCAGGAAACAGGTCGAGGTCAAGCTAAAGTAGTCAAAAGTCACAGCAATGGGAAGACCTTTGCAGGGACTACCTAGGAACCAAAATTCCTCAATAGATGTGGGGAAAAGTGAATTAAATAACCAGGAACCAATGGGACTGGCAGGGGACAGATTAGCCTGTGCATATCATTGGTCCTTTAAGAGTCCTGTGGAGGAGATGGCATGAGTGGCAGCAGACAGGACACACGGTAGTGTGATAGAGACTGTGAGGAAAATGGCGTCCGTGACCATTGGGAGGAGTCAATGGTCACGGACCATTCAGTATAACTAGAACTGCCCACTGGACCCCTACAGAATAAGCTGTATGTTCCAGAAGGGATAGGTCTACGGGTACATGTAGGAAGTGGTTGAGTTCAGAAGACAAAGTCTGGATCTGAAGTTTCCACCAGCTGACACGGCAGAATCCTCTGCACATTCCTCTGAAATAATAATTAATCCCATTATTTCTGCTTTCGGATTTGCAAAAAACATTTTATGGTTCAACAGAGACGGCAAAATAAAGTCCAGGAAAATAGCCCTGAAGATGTCCAAGGCCGCGAGAAGACGATTCCCGGAGGTGACACCATGTAGATATAGAACAATATAATTAACCGTCTGACGGCGGTGAACTCCATGTTACCACCATATATGCTGAACAAGCCATCATCAGGACAACAGGGCATCAGATATAATGGTGGCCGTGTGATCCTACAGATCTGACCAGCCACAACCTACAATCTCCAGATCTTTCTGGATAATCTTTCCCATTCCATAAATATACCAAGAGGCCGAATACAAAGCTAATAAGTGTTAGAGTCATAGGCAGGATCCTTCACCTAGTACAGTCCTAGCCCAGTGTCTAAATACCCCAGCAAAAGACCAAATGGCTTGTTAGCGCCCCCTTAGGGGCCCAGGACCCAGGGCACACGGTCCACATCCCTACCCCCGGCTAACCTGTATCAGCGGCTTCATTGTCATTATTACCACCTTATTCTCCAGGTCTCAGAACACTTTACATCTCCTATCAGGAAGTTTTTGGCAGCAAAACTTTACAATTTCCAGTTCAACAACCTGTTATCTCCTGTCCTGATCACCGAGGTGTCAAGTGCACAAGGCCAGAGAAGATACCAATATAAGTAATAGATGTTGGAGATAGACTGCAAAGTATACAGCGAGATAAAGATAATATAACATGAATACCTGCAGTCCTATGTAACACCACAGACAACACAGTGATAACTCTCTGAGTACAGATAATGTAGTAGGTGTCACCTGCAGTCCTATGTAACACCACAGATAACATAGTGATAACTCTCTGAGTACAGATAATGTAGTAGATGTCACCTGCAGTCCTATGTAACACCACAGATAACACACAGTGATAACTCTCTGAGTACAGATAATGTAGTAGATGTCACCTGCAGTCCTATGTAACACCACAGATAACACAGTGATAACTCTCTGAGTACAGATAATGCAGTAGATGTCACCGGCAGTCCTATGTAACACCACAGATAACACAGTGATATCTCTCTGAGTACAGATAATGTAGTAGATGTCACCTGCAGTCCTATGTAACACCACAGATAACACAGTGATAACTCTCTGAGTACAGGTAATGTAGTAGATGTCACCTGCAGTCCTATGTAACACCACAGATAACACAGTGATAACTCTCTGCGTACAGATAATGTAGTAGATGTCACCTGCAGTCCTATGTAACACCACAGATAACATAGTGATAACTCTCTGAGTACAGATCATGTAGTAGGTGTCACCTGCAGTCCTATGTAACACCACAGATAACACAGTGATAACTCTCTGAGTACAGATAATGTAGTAGATGTCACTGGAAGTCCTATGTAACACCACAGATAACACAGTGATAACTCTCTGAGTACAGATAATGTAGTAGGTGTCACCTGCAGTCCTATGTAACACCACAGATAACACAGTGATAACTCTCTGAGTACAGATAATGTAGTAGATGTCACCTGCAGTCCTATGTAACACCACAGATAACACAGTGATAACTCTCTGAGTACAGATAATGTAGTAGATGTCACCTGCAGTCCTATGTAACACCACAGATAACACAGTGATAACTCTCTGAGTACAGATAATGTAGTAGATGTCACCGGCAGTCCTATGTAACACCACAGATAACACAGTGATAACTCTCTGAGTACAGATAATGTAGTAGATGTCACCTGCAGTCCTATGTAACACCACAGATAACACAGTGATAACTCTCTGAGTACAGATAATGTAGTAGATGTTACCTGCAGTCCTATGTAACACCACAGATAACACAGTGATAACTCTCTGAATACAGATAATGTAGTAGGTGTCACCTGCAGTCCTATGTAACACCACAGATAACACAGTGATAACGCTCTGAGTACAGATAATGTAGTAGATGTCACCTGCAGTCCTATGTAACACCACAGATAACACAGTGATAACTCTCTGAGTACAGATAATGTAGTAGATGTCACCTGCAGTCCTATGTAACACCACAGATAACACAGTGATAACTCTCTGAGTACAGACAATGTAGTAGATGTCACCTGCAGTCCTATGTAACACCACAGATAACACACAGTGATAACTCTCTGAGTACAGATAATGTAGTAGATGTCACCTGCAGTCCTATGTAACACCACAGATAACACAGAGATAACTCTCTGAGTACAGGTAATGTAGTAGATGTCACCTGCAGTCCTATGTAACACCACAGATAACACAGTGATAACTCTCTGAGTACAGATAATGTAGTAGGTGTCACCTGCAGTCCTATGTAACACCACAGATAACACACAGTGATAACTCTCTGAGTACAGATAATGTAGTAGATGTCACCTGCAGTCCTATGTAACACCACAGATAACACAGTGATAACTCTCTGAGTACAGATAATGTAGTAGATGTCACCTGCAGTCCTATGTAACACCACAGATAACACAGTGATAACTCTCTGAGTACAGATAATGTAGTAGATGTCACCTGCAGTCCTATGTAACACCACAGATAACACAGTGATAACTCTCTGAGTACAGATAATGTAGTAGATGTCACCTGCAGTCCTATGTAACACCACAGATAACACACAGATAACATCACAAGTGATGCAGATCACATTCTATACTATCTAGATTTTCTGTAATATTGCGGTCACTTTACATGACATGAGAAACATCCGCGTGTGTTCTGTAGTGAATGACTAAGTGTGATCACATGACAGGCCTAGAACACTTTTCTATAAGTCCTTGATGATTTCAGGATCTCCGCTTGCAGTCATTAAATGAAATCCTTCATTATTTGCCCCTTGAAGCTGAGAATCTACCCTGGTCATGTGATAATCACACAGCTGCAGGACTCGTTACAGTGTATTTGCACCTCTGTGATTGATTTTCAGCCAGGTGATGTACATAATGAAGGATTCCATTCACTGACAGTGAGCTGGATTTACTGAATCGCTTTATGGAGAAAAGGGCGTAGTCCAGAGAACTCGTAAATTCTGCCAAATGTAGACAAGTAGTTGTACAGGCAGAAGTTTCAAGATCTCAAGATTTGTTTGTAGTTTTAGACATATTTATGAATCTGTTGTACGGACCTTCATACATATGGAGAGTTTCTGACTCCGATACCACCGCTTAAAGTGTCCGGCTTCACGACAAACACTTGGCACAAAATATGAAGACGAAAATGTTAACTCCCAGACCGTAAGGTGCAAATATTTGGCGTAGGCATCAAAGACCCTACAATTTTTGGCACAACATGATCAGACGCAAATCATCTCCCACTTATTGAGGAGACAACTATGGGGCGCACGAGGGGAATTTATGGTTACAAAGTAAATTGTCGTTAATTCATAAATTTACACCATTTTAACCTTGGTCTACTTTGCACAAGAAAATATATTAGTGCGCCATGTTTGTTCTTTTCTGTCTCCTAAATGTGTCATAAAATTAGACACTTGTAAACCACACCCATCAGAAGCCACACCCATTATAAGCCACGCCCCTTAAGCCACGCCTATTAAGTCATGCCCATTATAAGACACGCCCATTCTGGGGCACATTTTTCACAAGTGTCTAGAATGTCGTATTTTTCTGTTCTTTCTGGTGCACACTGTTCATAAATATGTCGTAATCGACTGCACCATAAATTTTGGTGCAAATGTAGACAGAAAAGTGTCAGATTCCTATTGATAAATATGCCCCCAGGTGTGGAAAAATTGGCATTGCATGCTGGGAGGGATTGGTGGTAAGGAAAGCGCCATCATCCCTGGGTTCCAGGGGCGCCTGACAAACCTTTCTTCTTCTTCTAGGTCATGGTATTGAATGGGTGAGAAATTTTTTAAAAAATCTGTAATTTCACAAATCTGTGAAACTGGTAATGAGAGAAATGTCACAAGAAAATTTTCACGTTGTCTTTTTGGGCAATTTTGCTTTCAAAAAATGCAGTGAAAAAGCTTGCAGTGACCAACTTATCTCTAAACATATCCAATTGTCCCATAAATACAAAAAATTCATCGTAAAAATCCAAAAAGTTTTGTACAATCCTGAATATAACAAGATCGTGGTCAGATGTCGGTTAGGGCTACTCAGTGACAGGTGTTGCACGGCTGACACAGTTGTGCGACTTATTGTTGTGCACCTTTTTAGAGCTGTAAGTCGCAGTCTAGTTGTGACTGCGACTCGCTGGCGACTTCTTTTGAAATCGATAAATAAAAATTCACATATGACTTGACAAAATCCAACAGACTTGGATTTTCTGTGGTTGTCGTGTCGCACGATGTCACATATCACAAAGCACCACTATAGAGATGTAATAAAATATTTGTCATGTGACTTCTGTGCAAGTTTATGTGGTGTGACAGATGTCGCCGTGCAGCCCTAACCGTTATGGGCTGTATACAAAGTGCTGCTGATCTGTCCCC
This sequence comes from Leptodactylus fallax, assembly GCA_947044405.1. NCBI lineage: Eukaryota > Metazoa > Chordata > Amphibia > Anura > Leptodactylidae > Leptodactylus > Leptodactylus fallax. The sequence goes on from CAMRHE010000604.1 coordinate 588,883, forward strand.
TCTATATCTGTATATCAGCACTGGTCACGTCCTGGACACCTACCTGCTTCTCCAGCACCGGGCACCGCCTCGCCAAGGTCAGCCGCACAAATTCCTCCCTGTGGAGGTGAACCAAGGACGGATAATCTCAGAGTCCCTGCAGGAATAATAATACAGGACTATGCAGTGAGTGGATACCAGGGACAAGGAGCGGGCAACGGGGACAAGGAGTGGGCAACGGGGACAAGGAGCGGGCAACGGGGACAAGGAGCGGACAACGCGGACAATGGGGACAAGGAGTTGATACTAGGGACAAGGAGCGGACAACGGGGACAAGGAGCTGACAACGGGGACAAGGAGCAGGCAACGGGGACAAGGAGCGGGCAACGGGGACAAGGAGCGGGCAACGGGGACAAGGAGCGGGCAACGGGGACAAGGAGCGGACAACGCGGACAATGGGGACAAGGAGTTGATACTAGGGACAAGGAGCGGACAACGGGGACAAGGAGCTGACAACGGGGACAAGGAGCGGGCAACGGGGACAAGGAGTGGGCAACGGGGACAAGGAGCGGACAACGGGGACAAGGAGCGGGCAACGGGGACAAGGAGCGGACAACGCGGACAATGGGGACAAGGAGTTGATATTAGGGACAAGGAGCGGACAACGGGAACAAGGAGTTGACACTGGGGACAAGGAGCGGACAACGGGAACAAGGAGTTGACACTGGGGACAAGGAGCGGACAATGGGGACAAGGAGCTGACAATGAGGACAAGGAGCAGACAACGGGGACAAGGAGTCGACACTGGGGAAAAGGAGCCAACACTGAGAACAAGGAGTGGACATTGGGGACAAGGAGCCAAAACCGGAGACAAGGAGCAGACAGCGGAGACAAACACTCCCTACAGACTACAAATACACCATGCCAGTTGGAATATCTGACCATGCAGCAGGATATTCTATAATCCGCACACACACGACTCTACAGATCCTTCCATCGGGTATATTCTACAATATAGATCTCTCTCCTGCAGATTTCTCACCTCCTGCTCTTCCTCTTGCTCTGCCTTACAATTGCTGATTCTTCCTTGGAGCACTGAAGGGGTTAACAACATTCCTAAATGTATCTTTTTCTCACACGCCTCCTCATCGACCAATGAGAAATCAGGTGTGGAGAGAAGTCACCTGGGATTGGTCAGAGTATTATTAAATCCCGCCCAGCAGGCGGTCATTAGGATATAAGGTGCAGCCACGTGTGTTTGGTGCATTGTGCGGGGTCATGTGACCTGGCAGCAGCAAACACTGACTAGTAATATACATTGTGCTGCAGGGTGTGAACAGCAGCCAAAGTACAAAAAAAAGGGAACTTTCTATTGGATGTAATTCTGCACAGTCTCTGCGGCTGCCAGGTACAACTGTGCACAGTGACATAGGGAAAAACTGTATACAAAAATCTATAAGATATAAATGAGACTCAATTTCATATACTGCAGCTAGAAAATTTAAGAGGGTCTCTTTTCATAACATTTTATAAATAAAACATAACTTTTAATAATATAAGAAATAAAATTTAACTGAACACACACCCTAAAGTGAATTAAAAAGTCTTTGTTGTTATTTGTATATAAGGCAGGCTTATCTAATTATTCACTGCTTTAAAGAAAAAAAAAAAAAATCTTTATTTTTCTTTTTTTTCTCTTTTCCCTTCCTTTTGGATAATATTTAAACGAAGTGAATCATTTCCGCATAAATCCCAGCACTAACGCAATAGATAGAGGATATCGTTTAAAGAGCTATAGGTAGATAGTATAATAACATAACCTATTAGCCCAAACCATACTTATAAAACATAAATCCCAGCGTTATAGTAGGGGAAAGCCTTTAGGCAGTCTTATTGCTCATTGATTGGAAAACCTGGGTTCCAGATATTAAACATAGGTCACAGCACAGAGGTAGTTAATAAAAAGATGGCGTTTTAAGCAGTTTTAAAGCCCATAAGATATTGGGCATAAGATGGCGTTTTCAAAGCGGTTTTAAAGCCCGTGTATTAATAGGCAGAAGACCCAACGCGTTTCCCCATATTGGTTCATCAGGGAACAAATAAAGCCTAAAGTAATCAGAACAAGACCAAAAAATAATAAAGTTGTGCTCTGATAGTGGTTCAGAAACACAGTAATGTGCACAGTGACATCATGGATGCGACAGGCTGCACAGACGTCCCATCATCACGTGGCATTGTATCAGGGAACGTTGGAGGCAGACGCAGCAACTATAAGTCCTCATACACACCTGAGTTATGGGTTTAGTACAGGGTCACTGGTTTTATGTGGAGACGCCATCATGGGTATGGCGGTGTATGAAAGCGTCTAGGGGACAGTATACCCGTATACATGGAGGCTGTGCAGCCGTATACTACAGGAGGTGTGAAGCCCCTGGGCCGCTGTGCAGGAAATCTAGGAAAATACTTCAGGTTCTGTATTTTATAGGGTCTGACTCTTCTGTAGTCGTCTGGCGTTGTATTACAGTCTAGAAGTTTCCACAACACTGCTAGGAAATGTTTCTACAGTATATCACAGACATCAGCAGTGAGAGGAATAAAGGTGTATTCACACAGTGCAGAAAAATACTGCATAAGAAAAATACTGCATCCTGGTTTGATGTTGTTTTTGGTGCAGTCTTTTAGTTTTAAGGGTGAATTGTGTCCATCTAGATTAGAGGGGTTTTCCAATTTGCAAATTAAAAAAAATATCAAATTGGAAAAAAAAATATGGTATTTTTGGGACAGTTTACCGTAAATAACTATAAAGAAAAATAACAGAGTGTTAATGGAGCCTGTAAAGAAGGCCTGTTAAAACAAGACCTGCAAAGAAACACCAAAGAGGCTTATGGTAAGAAAAGGTCGTCCGTATTAGATCTGCCAGAGATCTGCAGGGCCCCATGACTCCCGACATGGTCTGACTCCAATGGGGCCGCACCTACACTTTGTACGGCCAGTGAGCAGCGTGGCTCCTGACAGGTAGACATTACTGGGAGTCGCAATGTCCTGGAGCTGGTGATCTGTGAGGTCCCGGGTGTCAGACCCTCACCGATAGGACAGGCCATCAATACTAGAAAGTGGATAACCCCTATAAGGCCTGTTCGGGCCTGATCATCTCTCTCCTTCTTCCAGTGTACTCCAGGTCCTCAGGAGATGTTTGTTGCTCAGACCATAAGCCAAGTTTCTACTAAACATTAACATTCTATTTTTTTTCTAATTTTAGGGCCATTGAATCAAATGCTTAGTGGAAAAAAAATGTAAATTTTGTTTTCTCTCTCCACAGAACCAAGGGATGGAGTAAGCCACCCGGAAGGAGAACTCTAGGAGCCTCCTCTACCTGAGACATCTCCTGATCGAACCTCCTAGAACAGGCCAGCTGCAAATACTGTTGCCTCCATGTCCAGGTGTAAGAGATCATGTAGGTGAGCTCAGAGGGACAGTGATGAACAGGGAGGAGGAGGAGGCGACGCCACTCATGTGGTACAACTTGGATCATAGGATCGTGCGGGTTGAGATGGAGGCACAGCTGGAGGTTCCTCATGAATGCCGTCTCTTCTGCATGCTGCTGATACCAATAAACACTAGATCCTCCTTTCTCTCCGTCACCCTCACATGTACACACTTGTTTTCATCCAACATCATCTGCATTGCCATCCACTCATTCTCACACTCACGTGCACTTCCACCAACATCCAGATCAGCCACCTCCCACATATTGTGCTGCACTACCAAACCAGCCCCTTTACAACCACAGCAACCATAGCAGCAGGGTCCCAATCAATAACCCTTCTATCATCATGGAATATTCTATCTGCCTCCAAACTCCTCTCATCACATCTCCTCCTTTGGCCTTTCTCAGTGGCCCTCCTGTGCCACTCACAATGGAGGACACACGCTGGACCTGATCTTCACCCCCATCTCTTCCCTATTCAACTTCTCAAACTCATCTACCACCATATCTGACCACAGATTAGGTTTACAGCCTTTTTTATTTCTTCCCTTTGGCCTGACCCCAGACCTTGCCTCCTGCTACCTATTCCTGGACCTGACACAACCTGCCTAGTAACAATCTTGATCCAGGTTTTTGACCAAGCTTGTTATGGGCAACTTAAACGTTTTTTTTCCAAGCAAACAAAAGCAAAGGGACTCAGGTTATTGCCGCAGCCAGTCACTAGCCTTAGTAGTCACATGTAGGATACTGGGGGTGTATTAGCAGTGATGTCACTTGCACTCAACTTGTGACCACCTGAGCTGTTTCACTTCTAACCCAGGAATGGAGGACCTGATGCCGGAATGGAAGACCAGGAGTAGGTGACTATCATTTTATTAACATTTATTCTTACAGCATCATTGTGTACAATATTATTATTAATTCCATGGTGTATAGTATCATTATTCTTATTATTCCATGAATAGGCGTGCACTATTATTATTATTGTTACTATTAATTCCATGGTGTAAAGAATTATCATTATCAATTACATGGTGCACTTTATATTATTATTATTATTATTATTATTAATTACATGGTGCTGTGTACATTATTATTAGTAGTAGTATTATTATTGTTAATGTCATGGTGGACAGTATCATTATTATTCCATATTATTACATGAATAGTTGTGCAGTATTATTATTATTATTATTATTATTATTACTATTCCATGGTGTAAAGAATTATCATTATTATTAATTATATGGAGCTCTGTACATTATTATTATTATTATTATTATATTATTTACATGGAGCTCTGTACATTTATAATAATAAAAATAATAATTACATGGAGCTCTGTACATTATTATTATTATTGTTAATGTCATGGTGGACAGTATCATTATTATTATCATTATTATTCTTATTATTCCATGAATAGTTGTGCAGTATTATTATTAATATTAATTCCATGGTGTAAAGAATTATCATTATTATTAATTACATGGAGCTCTGTACATTATTATTATATTGTATGGAGCTCTGTATATTATTATTATTAATAATAATTACATGGAGCTCTATACATTATAATTATTATTATATAAATTACATGGCGCTCTGTACATTATTATATTAATTACATGGAGCTATGTATATTATTATTATTATATTAATTACATGGAGCTATGTATATTATTATATTAATTACATGGAGCTCTGTACATTATTATTATTATATTAATTACATGGAGCTCTGTATATTATTATTATTATTATTATTATAGACAAGCTGGGCCTTGCTGGAGTGGACCACCACCTCTCCAACTGGATCCTAGACTACCTCACAAATCGACCTCAATACGTGAGAGCCCAAGACTGTGTGTCAGGTACCGTGATCTGTAATACGGGGGCACCTCAGGGTACGGTTCGCCCCTTTCCTCTTCACACTGTACACTGCAGATTTTAGGTGTAACTCATCCAGCTGCTACCTACAGAAGTATTCTGACGACTCTGCAATAGTAGGCCTCATCACAGATGATGATGACAGGGAGTACAGAGAACTGAACCGGGATTTTGTGGACTGGTGCCAGCAGAACCACTTTAGGAATAATGCCGGGAAGACCTAGGAGATGGTGGTGGACTTTCGCAAGCGCAGATATCCTCCAAAACCAACGGACATCCTGGGGACGGGCATCGAGATTGTGAACACCTATAAGTACCTGGGTTTGCTCCTCAATAATAAGCTGGACTGGGCAGATCATATGGAGGCCCTGTACAGGAAGGGCCACAGCAGGCTCTACCTGCTTAGGAAGCTGAGAGTCTTTGGAGTCCGGGGGGAACTTCTTAGGACTTTCTTCAACTCAGTAGTGGCATCAGCCATCTTCTTTGGAGTGGCCTGCTGGGGGAGCAGTATATCAACCAGGGATAGGAATAGACTGGACAAGCTGATTAGAAGGGCCAGCTCTGTCCTGGGGAGCCCACTGGACCCAGTGCAGGTGCTGGGTGACAGAAGGATACTGTCCGTGGTGAGCTCCATGCAGAAGAAGAAGTCCCATCCCATGCATGAGACTGTGATAGCGCTGGGCAGTACTGTCAGTGACCGACTGCTCCACCCTAGGTGTGAGAAGGAGCGCTATCGGAAGTCTTTCCTCCCCACCGCGGTTAGGCTGTACAACCAACACCGACCTAAGCGGAGATCATTACACACAGAGAACTGAAATATCTCTCTGCCTGTTATATCCCCCTCCCCCTCCTCTGCTGCGTCCTATCTGTCTGTCTACTATCAATGTAAACTTAGCTATTCAGGGAGTGAAATTCACTTTCTGGATACCACAATATACATTAAAGACCACCGGCTACTCACATCAATATACCACAAACCCACAGACAGAACGGCCTACCTGAGAAACGACAGCTTCCACCCCAAGCACACAAGACAATCTATAATCTACAGCCAGGCTATACCATACAATCGTATTTGCTCCGACAAAACAGACCTGGACAAGCACCTCCTGGATCTGAGGATGAAATTTCTCAGATTGGGATACAAACCAAAAGTAACAGACAACCAATTAAACAAAGCGGCAGCCATTAACAGAGACAGTCTGCTCACATATAGAGAGACCCAGAAAGATGCCCGAGTGCCCCTAGTTGTCACCTACAACCCACAGCTGGAGATCCTACGAAGGATTGCCAAGGAGCTCCAACCTGTGCTACATAGGGACAACAGACTCAAGGACATATTTTCAGTCCCCCCTCTCCTCTCCTTTCGACAACCACCAAACCTGAGGCGTATTATCGTCCGGAGTGCCCTGAAAGCCCCAACTGAAAATGGCACCTCACCTTGCCTACATAAAAGGTGCATGACCTGCAAGCACATCCACACCGCTGACAGTGTTCCCCGTCCCACAGTCACAGCAGGTGCACAGAATTAGGGGGACATTTTCCTGCAGGTCTTCCAATGTGGTGTACCTCATAATGTGTGTGCAATGTCCCACCACAGGCCTCTATGTGGGGGAAACAGGGCAGAGACTCAGTCAACGAATGAACTCACACAGATCCACCATTAATAACAGCAGAACCGATCTCCCAGTGGCCGCACATTTCTCCGGAGAAAACCACTCTATTGAAGATTTGCGGGTTGTGGTTTTAATGGGACATTTTAAGACACAGGAGAAAAGGAAAGAAATGGAGTACAAATTTATGCAAAAATTTCAAACTCTGCAATTTGGACTTAATATTCATGCCAGCTTCATGTCACAGTATGTATGAACTGTGAGGGTCACAAATCACCTCCTGATAGCAAACAGATAACAGCAAGAATTACTGATCCCTCCGTCACGCGCCACAAGTTTCCAGACTGTTTTTTTGACCTGTTGTAAATAACTTCTCTACTTAGATTGCAATTTTTTTTTAAGGACTCTAAAATGCTTTGAAAACCATGTGTATAAAAATCTGTGAATTTTCAGTTCTTGTATCACACCATGTCTGATGAAGGGAGCAAGTACTCCTGAAAGCTTACTTATAAATATACTCAGTTAGCCCCTAAAAGGTATCGCCTGATTTCTTCACTCTTCCACTACTATCAATGTAATGCCTCTTACCTTGGAACATTCCTGTACATGTTGTATTTGTATTTGTATCTGCTTATCTTGCTGCTGTAACACACTGAATTTCCCCATTGTGGGACTATTATTATATTAATTACATGGAGCTCTGTACATTATTATTATTATTACTACAATATTCATTACAAAAACCACGGAAAAAAATATATCCAGACTACGAAGACTTAAAAGAAATATAAAACTTAACTTTTAATGGTCCCGTGTGAATACACCATGTACATAAGATTTCAAAAAAATCCTGAGAAAAACAGAAAAAGAAAAAAACTGAACAGCACAAAAAATCCAGGATCAAAAAACATGACAAATGTGCAAACACAAAACACTACATGTTAAATCTTGCTTATGCGTTTCGAGGTATAAATCCGAAAAGCAATAGCTAAAAATATAGGTTGTCCTCAATCAAACAAACTCCATTAATGTGAATGCAAAACACCATTTAAGAAAGCATTAACCATTGCTTTCCAAGAACGTATAGAAACACAAACACATACAAAAAAGATCAAACACTCTATGATATACAAATAACGCATGAATAACACACACATACATCAGACAACATACTATATCCATAAACCACATAAATATAAAAAATATAATAAAAACATGAATCCATGGATATCAAAGAGCTGGAGAGTTCTGAAGTAACCACAGAGTCCGGATCTAAATCCCACAATGATCACCTGTGGAGAGATCTTAAAATTACTGTTGGGAGAAGACAAGACGCCCCCCAAATTTGAGAGACCTGGAGTAGTCTACAAAAGAAGAGGGGTCCAAAATTCCAGTTGACGCTAGGTTCACACACGGAAACCCTATCCACTTAAAAAGTGGTTACCCGCGGAAACCCACAGACCCCATAGACTATAATGGGGTCCGCCGGGCTTCCCCTGAAATCAGCAGAGACTAAGGTCCCCAAATGGTCACCCAACGCAAGTGTGACTGTAGCCTTAGAGGTCTAAGAAGCTTGTGGATGGTTATAGGAAGGAATTGATTTCAGGTATTTTTTCCAAAGGGTGTGCAGCCAAATATTAAGTTGAGGGTGCCAGTCATTTTATCCAGCCCATTTTTGGATTTTTGCGTGAAATTATATAATTTTTGGATTTTTTTTTCTCTGTTTTTGTTCCAATACACACAAAGGAAATAAACCCGAGTATAACAAAATGTGGGTAATTGTAATAATTCTCTGGGAGAAATACTTCATTGTCTGGAAAACTTCAGGGGTGCTTACACTTACCGCCATGACTGTAATTCTGTGGCCACAAACCGATGAAGGAATGGAGAGATAATCATCTTTCTAAAGATATGCAAATTAGCCTGCAAGTGCAGACAACCTCCAGTGCTCCAGCTCTCCCCTCGATATAAAGAGGACCTTTCTCGTCAGCGCAAAAGAAATCTCAGCATACAGCATGCGCGAGATTTCATTCATACCGATATGCATGTCTATGGCGGCATCAGATTGTATATGAGGGCAGAGCCACTGTATGTGTCTATGGGGGCAGTAGCAGCAGCATACGAGGGCAAAGGGACTATGTATGTTTATGGTGCCATAATAATTCATGTAGACAGCAGGATATATATAAGGGCAGAGCCACTATGTAGGTCTATAGGAGCAGTATAATTCTATAAGGGCAGCAGACTGTATATAAGGGCAGAACCACTATGTATGACTATGGGGACACTATAATTGTATGGGAGCCCTAGACTGTATAGAAGGGCACTTGTATGCAAGAGCTGAGTCGCTATGTATGTCTATAGGGACACTATAATTGTCTGAGGGCATTAGACTGTATATAAGGGCACGGTCACTATGTGAGTCCATAGGGGCAGCAGACTGTATATAAAGACAGTCTATAATTCCAGTAAGTTTAAACCTATGGATATTCCTATAGTGATGTAGTATTGTTATAGTACTAATTGATTAACAATATTATACTGTATCGGATCTGAGAGGAAGGTCGCCCATAAAACTCTCTATTTTTTCCTAAGTGCAGCCCATCTAACAGGGCAGAGTTTGGGGCCCCGGGTCTATGCAGTGCTTTGTGGCACAAATAGTGCAGGTCATTGTACGGTTTATACACTAGTGAGCTGGAATGGTAGAGACATCTGGAATATATAGTCACACTTCTGGAGATAAGCCTTCCATGTAGTGATGAGTGTATGTGCTTAGATAGAGGAGTAAAATGAAGCTCCCAGGGCTAATGCAAAATCTGTCCCAGCCCCACAACTGTATCTTTTACAGCAGTGGTCCCTAACCAGTAACCTGGGAGCCACAACTGGCCCATGAGCCCCCATCTATGTGGCCCGACATGAAAGCCTCAGGTGTACCCCGAAGTACTGGATAGGAAGCGACACAAATACTGGCAATGGGTTTTTTCAAAAGACATTTTATTAGACAGTTGCAGTAGACAGGCTGGAGGGTCAGACATAGACACACACTGTACGAGAGAGAGGACTCCATGATGAAATAAATACACAGCAGAAGTCTTATCCTGGTGGTCGGGCAGTCTACACCGCCCTGGGAAAGTCACTGTCAAGTGTAGGGTGAACTTCACAAGGAGAATTCTTACAACACTCGGTCATAACCTGCCATATCATCTCGATAAAAACACTCTCGTAATAGATATTTATCGGGAACAGACAAGGTGAATGACAATACCAGAACCTGCCGACTCTATGATCGGGAGAACAGACCGGAGGACACAAATTATGGAAGACCTCGAGGGCAGAAATAGTATCCAAATTCAGGAGCTAAACAAAGTTCTCAGTTAGTAAAGGGTTACACTTTTTGAAAATTCTCCAAGATGACAGTTGGGTCGGAGGAACTTTTACAACTTGACATTTGGAACAATTGCCTCCAGCAGGGCACTTACTGTAGCAAGAGCAAAACTTAAGTTATAGTCCTCTCCTACCTTCCACCCTGACCCCATACACCCCAAGACAGTGGCACAACATGACCAGCCCAGAAAAAAAAAATGCCCATGTCAAAACACCTAAAAGTACCCCAAACTTTTTTTCCTTTCAAAGCTGGTCATCCTGCACCATTCATCCCAGGAGACCCCGAGCAGAGAGAAAAGGCAAGGAAGGAAACATCTAAAAGTGAATCTTTAGCCCATTACTTAAACGTTTCACTGATTCCAGCACAGTTGGAATTTTTTTCTCTATCCCCCACCGTTTCCGAGCAATGATTACTGTTAGTTATAGCACAGTTATGCTCTATGCTTTCAGGTGGGCGGTCCTGGGGTGGAGCAGAAAGAATGGGACCGCCCATCTGACAGCAGAGGGCAGCATTGTGCTAAAACTAACAAAAATCATTGCTCAGGAATGGTGGGGGAAAGAGGAAAAATTCCAACTGTTCTGGAATCAGCAGCGTGGCAGGTATTGAAGGATACAAAGAATTGGAGGAGGTGGTGAAAGGTTCCCTTCAAAGGGATTTAAAAATAAATAAATAAATAAAAAAAAAACACAACACACCAGATAAACTTATCAAGCAGAGAAAACTCACTTTCTAAAAGCCCCTCCATACCAGCACAGCAGCTCAGGCCCCGGGGCTTCTGATCGATGCCACGTCCACCACACACGTGACCACCCAGCCAATCCCTAGCCATAGCAGTAACATCAGCACAACTGACATGTGACTACTGAGCAGCCACGTGAATGACAGACATGGAATAACCAACCCTCGTCCAATGGGGTGCAAAAGCCTCTTCAGTGCCGGGACCGAGACAACCTCTTTAAGGGGTTCTTCATTACTTAAAGGGAGTCTGCCACCAGAACCCAACCCCACAGACAGGCCAGAGCCAGCAAATCAAACTGTGTCCTCCCCTCACGAACACACGCCACTGCTGCCGAGACATCCCTGCTCCCGTCAATATGCAGTTGAGCTGTCTGGCGCAACAAGGACATCACTGTCGCTCCAAAGAGGCAAGTGGCAAAGACCTCACTGACAAAAACGGCAACATCTCAGCAACAGTCCCCAACCCACAAGGGAAAAATACCACCTACCCAAACCATCCACCTACAGGGTCAGGCTGACACGCTGGACTCTGGGGCCAAACTCCCATCAAGTACACGCTACATGTTTAGAAGTGTTTAAAGGTATTGTCCATTCAAGAGATCACATGAGGACACACAGGCATCATAGATGGGGGCCCCCAGCTTAGGAACCAACTCTATGAACCAAAATGGAAAGTTCCTGCAAAGATGTGGCCCAACCATGGATTACGTGGTAGTGTTCTGATCTGACTGCAATGTATTCTGTATAACACCATGACATGTGGGTAACTACTGAAGGATCCACACCTGTGTGAACATAGCCTTAGCGCGGTGGTCAGTTCTTATCGTCAGGGCTTCCACACTCCCGACACCGGTGCATGCTGTCCATGGAGCTGCCTCATTAAAGGGGGGTTGTCTTTAACAGGGAGGAACACCAAAATATGTCTACTGTAAGGCTTCATGCACACGAACGAGTGTGCGGTCCAAGTGTTGTCCAATTTACACGGTTTTCAAAGGGTGGCTGGGATCAGAATAGCACATGCTGTAAAACTCAGAAGACACTTGGGCTGCACACGGGCTCGTGTACATGAAGCCTTAGCGGATGAAGAAAGATCCACTGCTCACGGTAGGGGACACAATGCATCTACACACGACAGACTAAGCAGATAACACACCTAAAACAATGGACAGAAATTTCTATCTGTACAGTCTCTACAAGGACAGCAAGCACAAACAACGGATATTGCATATACTGTGCTGTATTCCATAAGACCACCAATGCTTTGGTCCCTAAGGAAATTTTCTTCTCCGGGTGGTTGGATGCCATGAATCCTAGGGCTCTCGTTCAGAGGACACGTCTCCCTCTGCTCCGCTGCTTGCGCTGGGATCATCCTTGCTCCGAGGAACGCTCTTCTCTCGGCTGGACTCGGAGGAGGGTCCTTTGGTTCGCGTCTTCTCCTTCCTTTGTTGTTGTTTTTCCAGCTTTGCCAGATGTTTTGGGTCGGCTGTGGAGGCCGGAGGCTCCAGCTCTATGGTAACGGGGCCGTCGTTTTGTATGTGTACTTGCATATACGCCCCAAACTTGCCATCTTTGATGAGCTCCGGCTTGTAGACCTTTCTCATCTGCTGGAGGAAGTCATTGTAAAAGGGCTCTGCTTGCTCAGAAGGCATGGCCATGTGATAGTCAGGCTTGTTTCCCTTTAAGATACACTGCAAGGTGAACTGGCTGACGCACAGCACTTCGTACTGCTTGTCCATGACGCTTTTGGACCAGTGTTTGCCGCCATTATCCTCGAATATCCGCAGGTTCAGGATTTTTCTTATCATATAATCGATATCTTTCTGAGTGTCTTCTACAGAAATTCCCAACAATACGCAGATCCCACGTCCAATGGAGCTGACCTGTTCGTCTCCCACTGCAAGAAATACATATATAGATACATATAGTTACGAGGAGACGAACTTCTATTTACTGGCATCTCATGTAGATCTTTCAAAGGGAACCAGTCAGGACAATCTACATCTACAGATCCTTTAGGGGGGTTCAGTGTCCCAAATCGCCCTGTTATAAAGCCATCTGTGCCTGCAATAAAAATAAAATCCTTTATAGTCACCCAGCGCCGCCGCAGTTGTTCAGTGAAGATAGAGGAGAACATGTCAGCTCCAGTGCGCATGCGCAAGACCATGCCGGAGTGCACGTCCCAAGCTTCAATGAACAACCGTGCAGGCAGCGGGAGCACCGGAGAGGAGTCCGATGGGAGGCACAGATACGGGCACGGATGGTATTTGCAGGTCTATATGGGATACTAAACCCCTGACATGATGCTGTTAGGACAGTAGCCAGTAGTGAAGCTCACAGCAGCACAAATCACCACCACACAGAGGAGTCCAGTACTATGGTGAGGCCTGGAGTCGTCCGCCCCCCTGCTTCACCATTCAGCCCCTGTCTCTGCCCGGGTGTCCTGGGACCAGCAGATGTGATGTGGTGACGTCACTTACAGAAGCAAAGACAGAAGAGAACGGGACAAGGGAAGTGTCAGGGATTTTTGTTTGTTTGATCCATTATACTGTGGATACTAGGAGGGGACATTATACTGTGGGCTCACCAGAAGGGGGACATTATACTGTGGGTACTAGGAGGGGACATTATACTGTGGGCGCACCAGGAGGGGGACATTATACTGTGGGCTCACCAGAAGGGGGACATTATACTGTGGGTACTAGGAGGGGACATTATACTGTGGGCGCACCAAGAGGGGGGGCATTATACTGTGGGTACTAGGAGGGGGACATTATACTGTGGGTACTAGGAGGGGGACATTATACTGTGGGCGCACCAGGAGGGGTACATTATACTGTGGGTGCACCAGGAGGGGGACATTATACTGTGGGTACTAGGAGGGGGGACATTATACTGTGGGTACTAGGAGGGGACATTATACTGTGGGCTCACCAGGAGGGGAACATTATACTGTAGGCTCACCAGGAGGAGGACATTATACTGTGGATACTAGGAGGGGACATTATACTGTGGGCGCACCAAGAGGGGGGCATTATACTGTGGGCGCACCAGGAGGGGGACATTATACTGTGGGTACTAGGAGGGGGACATTATACTGTGGGTACTAGGAGGGGGACATTATACTGTGGGCGCACCAGGAGGGGGACATTATACTGTGGGCGCACCAGGAGGGGGACATTATACTGTGGGCGCACCAGGAGGGGGACATTATACTGTGGGTACTAGGAGGGGGACATTATACTGTGGGTACTAGGAGGGGACATTATACTGTGGGCTCACCAGGAGGGGAACATTATACTGTAGGCTCACCAGGAGGAGGACATTATACTGTGGGTACTAGGAGGGGACATTATACTGTGGGCGCACCAGGAGGGGGACATTATACTATGGGTACTAGGAGGGGGACATTATACTGTGGGTGCACCAAGAGGGGGGCATTATACTGTGGGTACTAGGAGGGGACATTATACTGTGGGCGCACCAGGAGGGGGACATTATACTGTGGGTACTAGGAGGGGGACATTATACTGTGGGCGCACCAAGAGGGGGGGCATTATACTGTGGGTACTAGGAGGGGACATTATACTGTGGGTGCACCAGGAGGGGGGCATTATACTGTGGGTACTAGGAGGGGACATTATACTGTGGGCGCACCAGGAGGGGGACATTATACTGTGGGTACTAGGAGGGGGACATTATACTGTGGGCGCACCAGGAGGGGGGCATTATACTGTGGGTACTAGGAGGGGGACATTATACTGTGGGCGCACCAGGAGGGGGACATTATACTGTGGGTACTAGGAGGGGACATTATACTGTGGGCGCACCAGGAGGGGGGGCATTATACTGTGGGTACTAGGAGGGGGACATTATACTGTGGGCGCACCAAGAGGGGGGCATTATACTGTGGGTACTAGGAGGGGACATTATACTGTGGGCGCACCAAGAGGGGGGACATTATACTGTGGGTACTAGGTGAGGGACATTATACTGTGGGTGCACCCGGAGGGGGGCATTATACTGTGGGCGCACCAGGAGGGGGGCATTATACTGTGGGCGCACCAGGAGGGGGGCATTATAATGTGCAACATACTGTGACATTTATATGAATGGGTGGAGCCAAAGTGGAATTGGGCCGGTCTTACTACACGTAAATTCGCCATGGCGTGCACAGCCCGCCGCACATTCTGTCCCTCTGTTACTCCTAATGGCCGCCGTCCTTCACACACCCAGTTTTTGCCGCATGACAAGAGTTGCAGCACTTCTGCTATGTCTGAATACACCCTTACCCAGTGACAGCTCTCCAGAAGACCCCCCCCCCCATTATACTCTATGGAATCCACCTCCCTATAAGCCGACCACCCCCATATACTACCTGCAGAGGTGCTTACCCAGCTTTCCCAAATTCCTGAAAGACAAACCTGCTTCACCTATGCAAAGCTGTAGGAAAGCTGGGTGACAACCACAGTGATCTTTGTTAACAATGCCTGAATTGATTGTCACCCAGCTTTCCCAGGAGCAGAAATAACTTGCAGGGCAGCTGAATAGAACAGGTGAAGTTTTATGTTAGGGGGGAAAGAATATGCAAAAAGGGGGAACCCGCTCTGGCGCCCCCTGTTGGAAGGTAGCTAGTATAGATCAGTGAAGGAAACGCAGCGTGTGAACGTGCAGCAGCCTGGCATCAGGACGAGCCTCCATGTCTGCTCACAGGAAGGAAGTCGCTGCCGCACTGCATTGGGAGGAGACTCTATGATCCGCACCTGTCAGTGACAGCGCCGGTCCCTGTGCCTGTCAGTGGCAGCCTGCAGGCTGGTGGCCAGCACTTACCGGTCACACTAGCCTTAGTCACCCTTTGGATTACAGCTCTCATTGTGCCTGTCTGAGCTCTCCACTCTGCAGCGCCTCCGCTTCCTGCCCGCAGCGGCTGTGCTGGCGCCCTCTGCTGGCTACAAGTCATTGGTGCAGCTATAAATGCAGCAGTGACCCAGGACACAGTGCGGGAGGAAACGGACGGCAAAGTGAAGCGAGTATAGCCTTCAGACTTAACCCTCTCCTGCCACAGACATGTTTTATTTAACCTTAACCCCCTAACAGTCACATTAAAATGACAAAAACCCTCCTGAAAATGTCATTTTTTTTTTAATAAGGAAGGCTCAGATAAATATTCCTGGCACATAACTCTGGCCCCTTATGTGCTTGTTAACACATTTTAGCCTTACACCAGTTACATTTTATCCCATTGTTACGTTGTATTTCAGCTTTACGAGTCCTCGTATTTTGTGGGTACAGAAGACTTTTTGATCACTTTTAATTACTTTCTGTTTTTGAGAGAACGTTAATGTTTATGGCGTTTACCATGTAGAATAAATAACCTCATTTTATTAGGCTGTGACGGATGTGATGATACATATTGTGCGGTTTTTGGGGTTTTTTTATTAACAAGGAGGGAAAAAGTCTATTTTTACTTTTTTTTCTGTAAAACAACTTAGGGTGGTGACGTCAGCATTAACCACAGGATATAAGGGGTTAAAGGGCAAGTATGCTTCTGACTGATAATAGGGGAGGGGGTGATAGCATGAACAAAAGTCCATGGAGCCCCCTCCCCTGGGGTCATCTGAGGGGACAGGAGAATAATAAAATCACTAGCACCCCTCCCTGCAGCTGCTCATGTTCTCCTATACACTGCTTCAAGGGAAAGTGCCAGTATATACAGCAGAGTAGATGTAATATAGTATAAGTGAGTATATACAATAGGGCAGGGATTTTGGCCGCTCCTCATGAGCAAACTGCTCCAGTTGTCTCGGGTGTGAAGGGTGCCTTTTCCAGACGGCATGTTTCAGCTCCTTCCAAAGATGCTCAGTAGGATTTAGGTCAGGGCTCATAGAAGGCCACTTCAGAATAGTCCAATGTTTCCCTCTTAGCCATTCTTGGGGGTTTTTAGCTGTGTTTTGGGTCATTATCCTGTTGCAAGACCCATGACCTGCGACTGAGACCAAGCTTTCTGACACTGGGCAGCACATTTCTCTCTAGAATCCCTTGATAGTCTTTGAGATTTCATTGTACCCTGCACAGATTCAAGACACCCTGTGCCAGATGCAGCAAAGCAGCCCCAGAACATAACAGAGCCTCCTCCATGTATCACAGTAAGGACAGTGTTCTTTTCAAGATAGGCTTCATTTTTCCATCTGTGAACATAGAGCTGATGTGCCTTGCCAAAAATTTGGATTTTTGTCTCATCTGTCCATAGGACATTCTCCCAGAAGCTTTGTGGTTTGTCAGCATGGAGTTTGGCAAATTCCAGCCTGTCAGATTCAAGTTATTTCTGTGACCATTGTGGGGTTTTCTTTCATTAAACGAGGGAGGGGACCAACAATTTTGTCCAGGTGTGTATGTATGGTGTGTGCAAGTATGTATTGTGTGTGTATGTATATGTGAGTATATGTATGTGTGCAATGTGTGTGTATAACATGTACAGGTTTGTCTATATGTGTGCCATGTGTATATCTATATGCTCCTGAGCCTTTTGGATTAGTGTCATAGCTTGTCCTGTGCTGTAGGTTATTTAACCCTTGCCAAACGTTTGTTGTACATCTTTAGGGGTAATCCCTTCCTACAAAATGCTGTACACGTACATAGAGGTGCCCCAGCTGTAAGGGCTGTTTAACCCCTTGGATACCAACAGTCAGTGCGGACATGACATATAACTTGTTGAAAGAGGAAGTCTCTATCGCCGATTCTATGGCAGCCGTGGGCCTAACAGTGACCTCCAGGCCTGTTCTGTACAGACGTCTATCAGACTCTGGCAGGTATAGTACACTGAAATATAGAAGTATCTGCAGTGTATTATACAAACAAGCAGAAGTCTCCTACTGGGACTGCAAAAAAGTGGAATAAAAAAAAAAAAAAAAATATTATATGGAAAAATAATATTGAATTGGCGTCCAGGTTCCATCTGGCTTTCCTCAGGTAGTTCGTCCATTTGTTACATTTTACTGCACAGCATGGGAGGGAAAAAAAAAAAAATACATTCGACTGGGGATACAGAGCGGACACTCGGCTGCATCTCCCTACAAGCTGCCCTGTCTAAAACATACAAAATGGTGGGGCTCCCCTGGCGGACTCGCTGCAGGACTGCTGTGGTTTTCTGTCTGAGCATTGCAATAGTTGAAAGGTTGAGGCTCCACGTGGCGGAAAAGCTGCTTTTTTTGTTGCAGTTACAAAAGGAATGAAAAATATAAATGAAGCGCTTCTACTTCTCCCTTCTGATCAGTCCAGTCCTGGCTTTGGCTCAAAAAATCTGCAACAAAAAAAGCTGCGTTTCCGCAAAGTGTGGGGCCTCAGCCTGAAACCCAGTCACTTTGTACCATAACTTGTGGGTTAGATTTATTTACCCACCTCCCAACATCTGCCATAGATGTTTGGCGGATAACAGAACGTTAGACATGGCGAGTGCTCAGGGTGCCATTGCTGGGAAGCGTCCACTGTTATACACGGCAGAAATGCCGAAATATAAACATATAAAAATATTGATGCTTGAGGTAAAAAAAAAAAATCTAAATGGCTGAACTGCTGTTTTTCACCTCCCTGAAAAATTTAAATTAAAGCAATAAAAAATATAATAAAGACTAAAATTTGCCGTGAAAAAACAAAAGCATTCTGTATACGGAAATATAAAAAAAAAAGTTATGGGTGTCGGAGTACTGCAACAGACTTTTTTTATTTCTCAAAGTTTTGGATTTTTATAAAAGGTATCAAAAACATTTAAAAAAAAAAAAAAAACTATGAAAAGTTGGTATTGCTGTGATTGAAGCAACCCGCAGATCAGTAATCGCCTAGTGAACGCTGTAAATACAAAACCCATAGGAAAATGGCGCAAATGCAGTTTTGTTCTAATTCCCCGCTATTCTGATTTTTTTTTCCCAGCCTCCCAGTACATCGTACGGAAGAATAAATGGTACCATTATGAAGTACAATTTCTCCTGCAAAAAACAAGCCCTCCTCCAGCTCAGTGAATGGAAACATAAAAGAGTTACGGCCTTCGGAAGGTGAAGAGTAAAAAACTGAAATGCAAAAACAAAAAATTGCTGCAGTGGGAAATTCTCATCCACTATCAGGCTACTGTACATTGCAGCGGGTTAGACCCCGGCAACTTCATAGCATCTATCCGGCTGTGATCCCTCCTGGTGTCCCCGCCTACACTGAGTCCATTGACTTCAGAAGGATTTTTGTAGCATCAGTCGGCTTCAGGTTCTGTTGTGAGGCGAATCCCTTTACAATACACTCACCAGTACTGGTCGTCCTAAGTGTAGGTTCACACAGAGTTTTTTGCAGGCAGGCTTTGAGGTGGAATCTGCCTCAAAAAATGTCTCCCATTCATCTTAATGGGATTCAGAAGCAGATTTTTTTTCTCCAGTTTTTTTTTTTTTTTTCCAAAAATCGCTATGACTTATCTTCAAGCAGATTCCGCTTTCCAAAACCCATAGAAATGAAAAACGCATAAAAAAAAAAAAGTTTCCTAATTCCTGAAACAGATTATATCAGCCTGCAAAAATACGCAGTGTTTTCTTACCCTAACTTTTCATAATATATTAACCCCTTGAATGACGCCGGGTAGTTTCTACGTTTACGATCGCTGACTTTTTTCATATTTTCCTTCTCCGTCTTCCAAAATTCATAACTTTTTTATTTTTCTGTCCTAGCTAGGTGAGGGGCTTATTCTTTTCATGACGGGTTGTACTTTCATTTGCCATCATTTTGGGGAGAGCCGGGGCTTCTCTCCCCTTTGGCAGAATATCTCTGCAATTTGCGTTAAAACTTTTTTGGGGCCTTCCTGGCCCTGACACTGGGGATTGCATTGCTTTATATTTTTCCGGGGCCAGACTACAAAATTAAAGAGGACCTTGCACCACCTCCAGTTCTTTGTATCTGTTAATATCGCCCCCACCACAGAATCTGGCACAATTGGAATTTTTTTCTCTAGCCCCCGCCATTCCTGAACAATCACTGCTGTTAGTTTTAGTGCCTGATATACTATTTAGACTCTGTCAGGAGGGCGGGGTCAGACAGAAGCAGACAATGGGGTGTGATTCTGAGCTCTGACACTGGCAGCCTCTGATTGGAGTTTTCTTGAGCCAAAGCCAGGAGTGGATTAAACAGAAGGGAGACTTATAAGAACTTTCTCTATATTTCACATTCCTTTTGTAGCGACTCTTGGCTTTGGCTCAAAAAAACAAACAAACAAAAAAAAACAAAAAAAAAAACTGACCGTGGGGCTCCAGCTTTACTTAGACTGGAGTAAAAAGCACCAAGGTTGGGCCAATATTGTTCTCTTCTGAAATAAAAACAATTAAAAAAAAAAAAAAAAAAAAGGACTATAAACAAGCGCTACCGTAATATAAAAATTATAATTTATTAAAAAAATAAATAAATGCAAAAATAAGGCGACGCGTTTCAGCAATGGACAACTGCCTTTATCAAACCTGTCCTAAAAAGTTCCTCCAGTCTGTGAAATCACTATCACAAAAACGTCATCAGTTGCACCAGGTTAATCTTCCCCCATGATAGGAAACGGCTGCAGCTCAAGTCCTTGGTAATTTGAAGCCAAAAATACCATCTCCTTCTGAGATGGAAGGAGCCAGTAATGGAGGAGACTCAAACATGAGACAAAGACAGAGAAATCATAGAAAGGATTAAAAACCCTTTAATATCAGGATCACATCAGATAACATTACAAGAACAAACAACAATGTATTAAGACGATAACTATACAAACATCTACACCGGGCCTTCCATGTAAAGTGCACAGTAATACAGAATATTAGAATAATGCAGAAACAGAATGGGGGAAATCCATCATGTATGTAATGCCAGTTTCACGCATAAAAAATATAATAAAAGTTGCAGATTTTGGTGCATGGCCGCTGTATATTTCCAGAATAGTGAGCATGTCGGGTGAGACATAGTAGGATGCGGCGCGGCCTCCTGCGACACGGCAGATATACTATGACTTATGCCACAAAATGGCAAAATTGTGCTAATGTGATGCTGGTGACAATGTAGCAGATAATAATGCATTACATAACATTGTAATAATTCTTCTATATTCACAAGACTCTTACAACACCCCTACACATGAGCAGAGTATGGAGAGTAACCAGAGAAAAACGACTGCTATTTTATAATGAGAATCTCTATAGCAGAGTTCCCCAACCACTGGGACGTGGATTACCTGGTGGGGCGGGCCGCGGGTCGCCTGGTGGGGCGGGCCGGGCCGCGGGTCGCCTGGTGGGGCGGGCCGGGCCGCGGGTCGCCTGGTGGGGCGGGCCGGGCCGCGGATCGCCTGGTGGGGCGGGCGCTCTATAGAGAGAGGTTTCTCGGATGGATGATCATTCTATTGGTATTACAGCATGGTCCAATGTTGTGCTGGTATTGGCTACAATGTTCTCTAGAACATTCTGTATAAAATATTCACATTGTAGATGACTATAATGGGGTCGGGCTAGAGACTTCCTATCATGGCTTCCCTGCAGTAAGTTGTATTTTGTAGTGTAGGCCGCACCACTGATCTGCTCTGCTGTCCGTCACCCTTATACCATGGTCTGCTGCCATCTACAAGACGGCTGAGCCACCGATCACCAAAATTCCTCCTCAGTATGAAATCTCAATGCCCAAATACAGAACATACATGGGCTTGGTGATCACTTGTGTTGTCTCGGGGAAATATCCTGAAATGTTTGGGTCCGTATAGATCTAGGGATGGTTTTTTCATGCGGATGGAGAACACGCGGAGTTTTTGCTTTTCATTAAACCAGTCTCAACCTTTTTGGCATCAGACAACGACTTCTATTTGGCACATGAAAGCGAAGACATTCAAGAGCACTTGGGGAAATTACAGAACAGATAAAGCCCCCTCTAAACACTTCTATGTGTGACATGTTTAGACGTCGGTCATTGTAATATTAAAAAAAACAACAACTATTCTTCAATAGACCTCATATTATTACATACAAGCTAACAAATCCTGTTATATAATATCAGTGCTGGTCCGCCGCCGCCCGGCCGGTACTAGAACGGTAGCAGGAAGGTCCCTAAGCCACTTAAAGGGGTTTCCCTCCAACATTTCTCCTTTATCTATAAATTTGGGGCTAAGTGTCTGGCGGGGGTCCAAGTGATGAGCTGCCGGAGGTTATGAGAACGGGGGGTAGCCCAGTGCCCTGTGGGATCCGGCAGTGGTGCACACATACGACTACCGCTCCATTCACCTACACGGGATAGACAGAGCGTTGTACTACACGCCATCTCTGACAGTCTTAGCGGTCAGACACTATAGATAGGGGATAGGTGCTGTCCATGGGAAAACCACTATAAGGGCCTATAAGAGGAGAGACTTAAAGTGAACCTTCACATATAGAAGAACTTATGTCAGATCTTATAAAATGTTTCCTTCTCCAATTATTAGGTTCCTCCTCTTGTATAGGATCTGTCTCACATACAGTAATTTAAGCAGAGGGGAGAAGGAAAGGGAGGAAGAGGCGGAGGGGAAGGCGATGAGGAGGAAAAAGATAGAAGAAGGAGGTGGCGGAGGCGGTGACGGCAGTGGAGGGAGAGGAGGAGGCGGCATGGAAGTGGAGAGGAGGAGACAGCAATGGAGGGGGAGTCGACAAGGAAGGGGAGAGGAGGTGGCGGAGGTGGTGACGGCAGTGGAGGGAGAGGAGGAGGCGGCATGGAAGTGGAGAGGAGGAGACAGCAATGGAGGGGGAGTCGACAAGGAAGGGGAGAGGAGGAGGCGGAGGTGGTGACGGCAGTGGAGGGAGAGGAGGAGGCGGCATGGAAGAAGAGAGGAGGAGACAGCGAGGGAGGGGGAGTCAACAAGTAAGGGGAGAGGAGGTGGCAGAGGTGGCGGTGACGGCAGTGGAGGGGGGAGGAGGCGGCGGCAGGGAAGTGGAGAGAAGGAGACAGCGATGGAGGAGGAGTCGACAAGGAAGGGGAGAGGAGGCGGCAGAGGTGGCGGTGACGGCAGTGGAGGGGGAGGAGGCGGCGGCAGGGAAGGGGGAGAGGAGGAGGCGGCATGGAAGTTGAGAGAAGGAAACAGCCATGGAGGGGGAGTCGACAAGGAAAGGGAGAGGAGGCGGCAGTGGAGGTGGAGGCGGCAGGGAAGGGGAGAGGAGGAGGCGGCTGCTGCTGGCAGGTTTATTGTCTCATTCTAAGCAGGGGTTGTCTTATCTTTAAAGTGTCAGAAAGGCTCCTTCTCCCTTCAGAGTAGCAGCTGCAGTTATTTATGCATCTTTTCCAGCAGCCTCCTACCCCTCCTCCTCTTCCTTCTTCTCCCCCTCCCCTCACCATAGACTTCTACGTAAAGAGTAACTAAGGGCTAAGTGGAGAAGGAAACCTATTACTTTAATAAGATCTGTTACAAGGTTTCTTGCATTCACCAGGACTATTCATTTATAACTGTAGATAAGGTGCTATTCACACCTGGGAAGTGTATGACATATGCACAGAATACCCCAGAAGGGTGTGACAGATGCAGGTCCCGTCTCTGGGGGTGATACAGAGCTGGCGGGCAGTCAGATTTTCACAGTTTAGTGATATATTTACACCGGGACACTGAAGGTTTTCTATACTTACAGAAGCTCCTCTGACTTCCTAGAACCCTATAGAGCCGTGTTCATACCATATCTTGTTAAAGACCTCCAAAGCAAACATATTTAACTTCTAAATACTCATCTACGCCATATTTGGATCCTTCTCTTCCAAGGCCTGACTGTTTGACTCCACCAAATGGACACTCGACAGATGATAACAATCCTTCATTAACCCCCACCATGCCAACTTCTAGACGTTCAGCCACTCGCCAGATTTGTGCTGGGTCCTGAGAATAGAAGTAACCTGCACACACATGCAAACATGGTTATGTGTTAGAAGCAGCACACGCATCCTCACTAAGGCCTTATTCACACGGCAGGGTTTTACATCACTGACTGTGAGCAGAAACCAGGAGCAGAGACTACAGAGGAGCGCTAAGGTAAAACGGAAAGGTCTGCACCTCTTCTGGGTTTTCAGCTTGTTCTTGGTTTCGCCGACAATCACTGATGCAAATCACTGACATGTGAATAAGGCCCAACACCGAAACCTCTGGCTATAGCGGTGTGCGTGACAATAATTGACATCATTATTATTACACTTTAGCAAATAATCTCTACTAATGTGATTCGCTAGACCAAAAAAGTGATGCAGCAGACATTGCTGTGACATAGTGGTCCTCAGCTTCTCAAAGGCGTTCTGCAGCAGCAGCACTTTTATGGCCATGGAACATTTCCAGTGTATTTAACCCCTTCCTGCCGCAGGCATTTTTCAATTTCTTGTTTCTGACTTTCCGCCTTCCAAACCCCATAACTTTTTTATTTTTCCGTTCATAGAGCCGTATGAGGGCTTAATGTTTGCGGGATAAATTGTACTTCGTAGTACCATTTAATATTCTCTATGATGACTGGAAGCTGGAAAAAAAAAAATTATAATGGGGTAGAATTGGAAAAAAACTGCATTTGTGCAAATTTCTTATGGCTTTGTTTTAACCCCTTAAAAAAGTTCAAAAACATCACAAAAACATACAAGTTTTCTTGAAGTCGCCATATTCTGACACTTGTTACTTTTTTATATTTCTGTGTATGGGGCTGCATAAGGTGTCTTTTTTGCGGGGCCAGGTGTACTCTTTAGTTATACAATTTTGGGGAATGTCTGATGTTTTGATAGCTTCTTATTCATATTTATATTGAAAAAATGGTGCTTTTGCTCTTTGTGATTTTTTTTTCCCGCTACGGCGTTCACTGGTAGAAATTTTTTTTTTTATTTATAGATTATATATTTGTAGACTGGGCGTTTTCATATCAGAGAGAACTAGGCATTAGCTCCTGGTTTCCTGCAATGTCAGGAAGGGGTTAATAATATAGAAAGATATACAGAAACAACAACATATACCTGACCTATACTGACTGCTATAGTCTTTATATCTGTCAATATCTATATTCACACAACTCTCTATAAATGGGGCCGTACCTGCTAAGCCTACATTGGCTGAATTTGCAATTGCAATCGCCTCCTCCTCAGTGTCAAATCTGGTATAAAAAAGATAAGAAGATACGATGATATCTGTCAATGACAATAGCACATGGACAAACATTTTTACTTTAGGAAATTTTCACATATATGACATTGTCCCCAAGTGACCTATAGTTTACGCAGACAGGATGCCATGTTAAAACTTCCCCCTCAAAATCTATCAGGACCTTATTAGGGGGGTACAATGTATATAAAAAATAAATAAAGTGATTCCCCCCCCCCACCACCACTACCACACCCGGCACAGGTTCTAACTCCGAGCCCAGCCACACAACAATAAGTGTCAAGTAGAAATGTCCAGGCCTGAACCAGGGAAAATTGCCAGGTAGTGGTTTAAGGGTTTGTCCAAATAGGGCGGCATATTTCCAGCCCATGGCAAATCCTCCACAAAATCTGTGTGTGTTCCATGTGGTCTCCCCTGCTTCACTGAAAGTGGCGAAAATGTCAGAAAATGTCCGCAATGTGCGGCTGAGAAAGTTTGTGAAGTCTCGTTCACTCGCCTCGTACTGTATCCTCTCCACATTTTACCTGCACAAATCTGAAGGAAAAATCAACAACAAATCTTCCATTTGGGGTTTGTGTGACCAACAAGGATCTAAATAGTGAATTCCAGCAAATATCTGTTATCACTGGGGAAATCTACCAGCGACTGCACAAATGTAGTATTACACAGTATGCTGGGCAGCCCTGAACAGTAGGAAAGCAATGGGGGAATGAAATACATACAGTAGCAAGCTGCAGGGTGCCATTCTCAGTGGGATCTGTCAGAGAGCTTGTATTACAGCTCAGGTCTCCAGCCCTTGCTATCCTCTTAAAGATCAACTTTGACTAAATGAGCCAAGATGATGTCAGGGGGGTCTGGAGACATAAAAAGTCCAACCAAGCTCTCTGATAGGTGCCATTGTGAATGGCATTCTGCAGCATGCAATGTAGTGTAAGATATGTAGACTGTAGAAGCCAAATGGTGAAAAATACTTCATAAGACCTATTAAAATGGGTTGCCCAGAAGACACATAAACACAAAAGGGTGCCCAAAGTCTGAATTCCCAGCAGATTTCTCAGTTTCTATTGTATGCAAAGATGGTTGGCACTCTGCTACCTGTGGTGCATGTGGAGAGGCCAAAGCCCAAGTATCTATATACAGGAAGGCACACACATCACTTGCATGTCTAGCATGATTTAGAGTGGATAAAGGTAGATTAAAAAGTGTGCGACCCCACAAATGACATGCGAGCCGTGTACGACCCCACAAGTGACATGCGAGCCGTGTGCGACCCCACAAGTGACATGTGAGCCGTGTACGACCCCACAAGTGACATGCGAGCCGTGTGCGACCCCACAAGTGACATGCGAGCCGTGTGCGACCCCACAAGTGACATGCGAGCCGTGTGCGACCCCACAAGTGACATGCGAGCCGTGTGCGACCCCACAAGTGACATGCGAGCCGTGTGCGACCCCACAAGTGACATGCGAGCCGTGTGCGACCCCACAAGTGACATGTGAGCCGTGTACGACCCCACAAGTGACATGCGAGCCGTGTGCGACCCCACAAGTGACATGCGAGCCGTGTGCGACCCCACAAGTGACATGCGAGCCGTGTGCGACCCCACAAGTGACATGCGAGCCGTGTGCGACCCCACAAGTGACATGCGAGCCGTGTGCGACCCCACAAGTGACATGCGAGCCGTGTACGACCCCACAAGTGACACGCGCGGAGCTCTTAGTCGTCATAAAAGAAACTGTCTGCACCCTCTGATTGTAGGAGCCTAAAGGCTGGTACAGAAGTATCTACAGTATCCTGGGGAATTACATAACTAGCAGTTTCCTAGTATACTGCGGGTTTTCCTTTTTTAGACTATATTCACACAACAGTAGTAAAAAAAAAAAAAAAAAAAAAAAAAAGCCTAAAAAAAACTCAAGAAAAAGTCAGTTTTTCATCCCTAGACGCACATCCCTTATAGACTCGAGTCTATTCAGGAATCTGTGAAAATGGGCAAAAATAGGACGTGTGAATAGCCCCATAGACTGTAACGGCGTCTACCACAGGGCTGCTTTACCCATTCTTGTGAAACGTGGCGCTAGAGATTAGGAACATTAGGTTTAGATGATCTTAGCTGAAAATAGAAGTCAATCTGTGCAAACTTGATCAAGGTTCTGAGATCTCCCGATATCATCTATTTATGATCAATGTGAACGGCTTCCCCTTACCTGATGACTGGAGCCAGAGGTCCGAAGGTTTCCTCTCTAGCACAAAGCATCTGCGTGGTAACGTGGCTCAGCAGGGTTGGCTCATAGAAGTTCTTCCCAATATTTGAGCGTTTGCCTCCAGCGACAAGTTGAGCTCCTTGAGACACGGCATCTTTTACATGGTGCTCCACCTATAGATGTGTGGGGGGGGCAAGAGTTGTTTTTTTTAGGATTTAAAGAGAGTCTGTCAACAGGAAAATTACATTAAGCTCCTCACAGCACCTTGTAGGACTTCTGAGACGGTTTTCAAATATGTCTGTGTTTTGGTGTTTTATGATTATGCTAATGAGTTAAAAAGCCCTTTTCAATCCATTAACATAATTATAAAACATCAACATTCTCGAGAACCGGGCAGTGGTCCAAAAAGTGGTTACCAGAGCACAGTATATCACCCAGATAGATAGGTTACAATACCATGGCATCGGTTGTCGAGATGTCACAGTTTTTATCAATATGCGGCGACGTCCCTTCCTGCACCAAAGAGCTCATTTAATATTAACAAATACAGTAATATTTTGGCACCAGAGGCATCCAGGGGAAACCACATTCTGATTCACGTGACCCTCTCGATCACTGGGGCCAGATGATATTTTGGGCTCTGCTGACAGACTCCCTTTAACCCTTCATATACCACAGGCTGGCAGCTTCTCCGCTAGTCCTACAAACAGGTCTATCAAAGCGAAGTTTGGTGAAGAGTCTGGATACAAAGTGGAGGAATTTTATGTTCCCACTTGCTCTGCTCCTGCTAGGGATGTGATATAATATATATCAGATGACGCGGAACCCCAAGAACCCTTTATCTAGCACAGCATTACCTTGTCCACAGCTCTCTCATTGATGAGCGGCCCCTGGGTCACACCTTCAGCAAATCCATTCCCAATATGGAGCTCCTTTTCCATAAGTGCTGACAATTTTTTCACAAAGGCATCATGTATTCCCTTCTGAACCAGGAATCTGTTTGTACAGACACAAGTCTAGACAGAAGATGTATATAGTCAGTACTGTATATACACAAGTACAGATAGACGATGTATATACTACTACTGCTGTTTCCACCATCTAATAGATCTGTCCCTGATATCTCCATTGCAGTCTCCGGCCTTACCATATCTCCTAGGCAGTATGCCCGCTGCCTCGGGGTTATGTCTGTCTCAGACCTTTCCTTCACCCCCCATATCCAATCACTCGCACGCTCATGTCATCTCCACCTCAAAAACATCTCCAGAATCCGCCCTTTGCTTACCACAGATACACTAAAGACACTTATTGTTGCCCTGATTCACTCTCGCCTTAACTACTGTAACTCCTTACTAATCTCTCCTCTCTACAATCTATTCTGAATGCAGCGGCGGCCAGGCTCATCTATCAGTCTAGACACTACAGCGGCCTCCGGTCTGTGCCGGTCACTACAGCGAGGCCTCCGGTCTGTGCCGGTCACTACAGCGAGGCCTCCGGTCTGTGCCGGTCACTACAGCGAGGCCTCCGGTCTGCGCCGGTCACTACAGCGAGGCCTCCGGTCTGCGCCGGTCACTACAGCGAGGCCTCCGGTCTGTGCCGGTCACTACAGCGAGGCCTCCGGTCTGTGCCGGTCACTACAGCGAGGCCTCCGGTCTGTGCCGGTCACTACATTGGCTGCCTATTCAATACAGAATACAATATAAACTTCTCCCCCTCACCACAAGGCTCTCCATAATGCTGCACCTCCCTACATTTCCTCCCTCATCTCTGTCTATCGCCCAACCCGTGCTCTCCGTTCACTCAATGACCTAAGACTCACATCCTCTATTATCAGAACCTCCCACGCTCGTATACAAGACTTCTCCCGAGTTGCACCACTTCTCTGGAATGTTCTATCCCAGACTATCAGATTAACCCCCAATTTCCACAGCTTCAAGCGTAAACTAAAGACACATCTTATCAGACAGGCCGATCACAACTCCTAATGTAAACCCTTCCGTAGTTAGATTCCCTAAAACGTCCCCTCCTCTGTTTATGCTTCAACATTACCTCACAGGATATGAGGCCGTATCAGACTAACTTTATATGTCCAGGCACCGTCTGCACGTTACAGGACACGACTGGTGACGGCTCCTACAGCTCTATATAGGTGTAATGGCAGTAACCTCTATTACACAATTGTCTGACCATTGTATAAGCAATGCGACCTCCGATGTCGCCCCTGCTACCTCCTGTGTCACCCCCTCTACCTCATAGATTGTAAGCTCTTGTGTCACCTCTACCTCATAGATTGTAAGCTCTTGTGTCACCCCCTCTACCTCATAGATTGTAAGCTCTTGTGTCACCTCCTCTACCTCATAGATTGTAAGCTCTTGTGTCACCTCCTCTACCTCATAGATTGTAAGCTCTTGTGTCACCTCCTCTACCTCATAGATTGTAAGCTCTTGTGTCACCTCCTCTACCTCATAGATTGTAAGCTCTTGTGTCACCTCCTCTACCTCATAGATTGTAAGCTCTTGTGTCACCTCTACCTCATAGATTGTAAGCTCTTGTGTCACCTCCTCTACCTCATAGATTGTAAGCTCTTGTGTCACCTCTACCTCATAGATTGTAAGCTCTTGTGTCACCTCTACCTCATAGATTGTAAGCTCTTGTGTCATCTCTACCTCATAGATTGTAAGCTCTTGTGTCACCTCTACCTCATAGATTGTAAGCTCTTGTGTCACCTCTACCTCATAGATTGTAAGCTCTTGTGTCACCTCTACCTCATAGATTGTAAGCTCTTGTGTCACCTCCTCTACCTCATAGATTGTAAGCTCTTGTGTCACCTCCTCTACCTCATAGATTGTAAGCTCTTGTGTCACCTCCTCTACCTCATAGATTGTAAGCTCTTGTGTCACCTCCTCTACCTCATAGATTGTAAGCTCGTGTCACCTCCTCTACCTCATAGATTGTAAGTTCTTGTGTCACCTCCTCTACCTCATAGATTGTAAGCTCCTGTGTCACCTCTACCTCATAGATTGTAAGCTCTTGTGTCACCTCCTCTACCTCATAGATTGTAAGCTCTTGTGTCACCTCCTCTACCTCATAGATTGTAAGCTCTTGTGTCACCTCTACCTCATAGATTGTAAGCTCTTGTGTCACCTCTACCTCATAGATTGTAAGCTCGTGTCATCTCTACCTCATAGATTGTAAGCTCTTGTGTCATCTCTACCTCATAGATTGTAAGCTCTTGTGTCACCCCCTCTACCTCATAGATTGTAAGCTCTTGTGTCACCTCCTCTACCTCATAGATTGTAAGCTCTTGTGTCACCTCCTCTACCTCATAGATTGTAAGCTCTTGTGTCACCCTCTCTACCTCATAGATTGTAAGCTCTTGTGTCACCTCCTCTACCTCATAGATTGTAAGCTCTTGTGTCACCTCTACCTCATAGACTGTAAGCTCTTGTGTCACCCCCTCTACCTCATAGATTGTAAGCTCTTGTGTCACCTCTACCTCATAGATTGTAAGCTCCTGTGTCACCTCCTCTACCTCATAGATTGTAAGCTCTTGTGTCACGTCTACCTCATAGATTGTAAGCTCTTGTGTCACCTCTACCTCATAGATTGTAAGCTCTTGTGTCACCTCTACCTCATAGATTGTAAGCTCTTGTGTCACCTCCTCTACCTCATAGAGTGTAAGCTCTTGTGTCACCTCCTCTACCTCATAGATTGTAAGCTCGTGTCACCTCCTCTACCTCATAGATTGTAAGCTCTTGTGTCACCTCCTCTACCTCATAGATTGTAAGCTCTTGTGTCACCTCCTCTACCTCATAGATTGTAAGCTCTTGTGTCACCTCCTCTACCTCATAGATTGTAAGCTCTTGTGAGCAGGGCCCTCAGTCCCAGTGTGTGAATTGACTATTTCTCTGTAATGTATCTTTTTGTCTGTACTTGAACCCTATGAATTGTACAGTGCTGCGGAATATGTTGGCGCTATATAAACATGTATTATTATTATTATGTATATAGTCAGTACTGTATATACACAGGCACAGATAGAAGATGTATATAGTGAGTATTGCACAACTACTGGGGGATGTCCAGGATATACACTTATCCAATCAGCGGCCTAAGGTAAGGCACCAGGCCGTTCACATGTGGGAACTTATTGCTGAATTTGAGGAGGAATCTGCCTCAGATCTGCCTCCCCTTCATTTCAATAAGAGGCAGTAGCTGATTTTTTTTCAGCTAGCAGAAAAGATAAGTGTCCTGCTCGTTCTTCAGGCAGAAATAAAATTTTTCAGTTCTAGCTGACACATGTGAATGATATTGGATAGAGAGTCTAAACCGAACCAATAAATGACATTAATGAAGCGAATCACAGAGGGTGCGGACAGCTCGCCCATCAGCTGACCCTCCATCTACTTTATAAAGGTATGGGGGCTGGATTAGGGTGTGAATTCCTGCTGACAGGTTCAGTTCCAGACCATTAATTTGAAGTTTTGGACAACCCCCTTGGTCCTCCAAGACTTTATATTAAAGGTCTGTCCTGAGTATTGATCAACAATATAAGGTCCCATGCATCCGAGTATATCACCGATTGCGGTCAGATGACATCCATAGATGTGAATGCATCACAGAATGCACTTAGATGTCATCTGACCGCAATCCACGATAACTCCCAACTCGGATGCACACTTGGTCAGGTGCGTGGGCCCTAAGATTGGGGGTCCAACACCTGGCACCCCACTGGTCAGTTGATATCTGCGCAGTATAAGGAGCAGAATGCAGATAGCAATGTACACAGATATGTCCAAACCGGTGCACAAGAAAAGTAGAGAACCTGCCCATAACAACCAATCACACACCAGCTCTCATTTGGCGCCATGAGCAGTTATTCCACTTTTCCATTGCACTACTTTTGATAGATTTCAGTAGTTGTGCTGGGAATGGCTTCTGGTTCTATACACTGTGCTGATCGTGGGGGTGCTGGGTAGTGCTGTGGTCACTGTGCTGGGAGGAGGAGATGAGCCTATTGTGAATGGTGTGTGACATTTGCCCATATTATAGATATTGAGACATGCTATGAACTTGTACCTGTCCAGAATTGCGAAATTTAGAAGCGAGAGCTCCTGCGGCCGCCTTGTCGACATCTGCACTGTCAAAAACAATGAAGGGGGCATGTCCGCCGAGCTCCATAGACACCCTCTTCACAGAATCGGCCGCAAGTCGAAGTAGAGTCTGCACATGGAAGAAATGTGATCAGTCACATAAAGGAAGACACATCTGTCAGGTCTGTACATCCTCCATTATTATGTACAAGTGCATTACATGGGGAAGTGAAAGGGGTCACAAGAAATTCCTATTAGGGTCAATCTCTCTGGTGTTGGTGCTGTAATGGCAGCGAGCTTATAGATATGGCCTCTGCAATGTTCTATGTAAACCAGCTCTGATTCTCCTGGTGGGCAGTAACCTTCTATTTTCTCTGAGAAATACAAAAGGTTACCCCCTACTCGGAGAATAAGGCCTCAAGCACATGACCGTAGTGGTTTTGCTGTCCACAAACACTGATCAGCAGTCCGCACACATACATGTCCGCATTGCATCTGTAAAGTCATCCACAGGTCTTGTACGATTACCTACAATGGTCTGTGGATAAACATACTTAATAATTTGCGGACCCCTTCTACAGCCCAGACACACATCCGAAATTTTTGTGGACATGTGTATGGGCCCATAGTATTGTATGGGTCTGCACTTTTATCTGCAATTGTTTGTCAGGTGCATGGGGCCTAAGAGGCAATTTACATATAACCTTCCGGGGGCCATGTCATGGAATGGGTGGACGAATTTAACCAAAAAAAAACAAACAAAAAAAAAAATTTTTCAGGGGTACAGTGGCAATACAATGGATAGTATTGTATTGTATATTGTACTTTGTGACAGATTCTTTTTAAGACATCAGGACTGACCATTATGGAACAAGCTTCATTCTTCCCTCATCTGTGGTCTGAGTGTTCATGAGGACATGGTCCGGCGGGGAAACCAAACGACGGAGGTGCGGGCAACTAAAACAGCACTTACCCGTGGACCCCATAGACTATAATGGGGTCTGCCAGGTGTTCATTGGGTTTCTGCCCATTTTATACTGAAACAGACGGAGAGAAAAGTCCTCCTTCCAGGACTTTTCTCTCTGCCAATTTTAGGCGGAATCTGCGGCAGAATCTCCTATGGAGACTACAACGCAGATGTGAATCTCGCCTGAGTTCTGCAACTTAACACTTCACTAGCACAGAACATCTTAGGGCTTGTTCACATTTGCTTGGTTCTTCAGGCTCTTGACTGGACAGATAAAGGATGAATGTAAGACTTCCATTGTGGTTGTGGCTGATTCATAAGTACATTATCACATGATCATGGCATTACTTCGGATGTTGCGTTTACCTTCCCTGTTGCAGTGGACCCTGTAAAAGAAATTTTCGCTACAGATGGATGTGTGCAGAGAACTTCTCCAACTGCCGGAGCCTTCTGACGGGAGCAGGGCACAACGTTATATACCCCTGCCGGGACCCCGGCCTGGTGCGCAAGCTACAAAGACACAACAGAAGAACACACAGAAGCTTTAATGTGCGGGAACTTTTATGTGGGTTACGGATTCAATACAAAGAATAAACCGAAATATTCACCTCTGCAAGAGCCAGGGCAGACAGCGGGGTATCTTCTGCCGGCTTCACGACCACTGTACAGCCAGCAGCGAGGGCGGCCCCCACCTTCCTTGTGATCATGGCACTGGGGAAGTTCCACTGATGTGGAGAAGAACAGATTATTTGTATGGATCAAGTACAAAGTCACTAAATACCAAAGTTTTTTCACAAAGTGTTATTTCAGTGCGACTATAAGGCATAAGGTTATTGTTCTTCAGTATTTCCCATCTCCCATAGAACAAAAGGATCCCGTAGTAGCAAACCAACTATTTGTGGGGTGAGCTGGAAGGCCTCCATATACGTTACATGGCTGAACCTCTCACCAGAATGGTCGGGTTTGTTATGTTCTCTGGCTTGCCTTTTTACAATGGTAGTGAAGAGCTGGTTATGCTGGCATGGAACCTTCTCCAACTACTTCTATGAGAGTTAGAGAAAGAGGGGGAGCAAGCAGCGCCCAGTCAGGAAGCCCTAAAGCTGGAGGCTTTGTACACACGCACCCCAATATTCCTCCCTGAATAGGACGCTCCTAAAAGCTGGCAATTTAATTGTACACATTCATTACTTCTAATATTGTAAATGACCACTCACTGGGGTTATAATGGAGGCCACTCCAACAGGCTGCTTGAGGACTAACGCTCGGCGGTCCTTCAGGGGCACAGAGATCACATCTCCATATATGCGGCGTGCCTCTTCTGAAAACCACTCAAGGAATCCTGCAGCATAGACGATTTCTCCAAGGGCTTCTTTCGTAGGCTTCCCCTATAGGAATTATACAAACTTGTATTTAGCACTCTGTTATGGATAAGACAAAACATAGAAAGCCTTAAAGAGGATCTTTCACGTCCTCTGACAGCGGCGGTATTATATACCGCTAGAAAGCAGACAATGTACAGAATTCAGCCCAGTGTCAGCGTTGCCAGTATGTGCCTGGGTGCTGGAGATATCAGTGACTTTAGTTTCTGCACCGATATCCCTCCACTGTCAGAAAGGCGGGCCTTACAGCCTAGCATCATCGCTGGATGGTGAGGAACGCCCCCCTGACAGTACATGAGCTGTAAGGCCCCGCCCTTCTGACAGTGGAGGGATATCAGTACAGAAACTAACGGCTCTGGCACCGGGGCTGAATTCATGTAATACGGCCGGTGTCAGAGGACGTGAAAGGTTCTCCTTAAAAGAAACACAGAAGGAATGGAATGGGTGCCGCAATGATACCAGGATATTACTGTACTCCAAATGTCCTCTAACTGTGTCAACATAGACGGTGGACAGACAAGATGATGGACTAAAACTTCCCGGAAGAGGATATAACAAGTGCAAAAGTGCTGGGAGGAAATGATCTATTCCTATTCTGCTATAAGCGGTCTCTCTGCGCATGTTCACACCTGCAATAGAGCCTTTAGCCCAGACTCCATCATATCTGACTAGAGAGAGCGAATGTACTGGATAAATAGAGAATAATAAATCTAACATGCAGCATTAGGTATATATATATATATACACACACACACACACACACACAGTATATACACACACACAGTATATATGTGACCCCTGTAACTCCCATTGCTTTCTGTACCATTTCTATACATTGTCACTGGTAGTTTGGAGAATATCTATTACTACAATCCACACGTCACAGCAGAGCCCACAATTTACT
The DNA here is from genome assembly GCA_947044405.1 of Leptodactylus fallax. Lineage (NCBI taxonomy): Eukaryota > Metazoa > Chordata > Amphibia > Anura > Leptodactylidae > Leptodactylus > Leptodactylus fallax. The sequence continues at coordinate 624,641 of CAMRHE010000604.1, forward strand.
TACATTTTCAGCTGTGATAATTTGGGCGAGCTCATCCTTATGTTGGATCATCAGATCATACCACCTGCGCAAGAGGACGCTTCGTTCCTAAAGAACAAAACACGTGAAAGTTTTATTAGGCAATAGTGGGAAAAGAAGGATTCCGCCTCAAAATCAACACCAAAATCCACCCTCCATCGAAGCAGAATGCCGAAAAAATGAGCGACCTGCTCGATCGTGCTGCGGATTCACATAGTCCACTGTGCGAGTCGCCCCACTGATAAGCCCGATAAGTCCACCTGACATTCCTCTTCCATGTGAACGTTCCCTTGAGCTAGGTTCACACTAGCGCCGCGGTCTCCGGGTTGGATTGTTTGGGTAACAGCAGTTACACGGACAATGACTGACCCCGCTACTATAATCGGGATCTCCGCGTGTCTACTGTTTGAAAAGAAAGCGGTGGAGAGAAGATCCCGCCGTGCAGGACTGTTCTCTCTGCCGGTTTCTGCGGCACAGATGTGACCCCGCCTTAGCGATGTCTCCAGCACCGATAATAAATCATCGGTCACCGACTCCCAACATATACAATGAAACTTATAGGGATAAAAAGCACCAAAATCCATCAAGATAAAGCCCTGTGTGAACATGCCCCACTATACAGCAGCAGATAGAGCTGGGGCCGGCGTGTGATCGGTCACCTTCAATGTCACACGTCAGGATTACGACATGACGTTACGCATGATAAGCGGCGGCGCCAAGTTACACTGCCACGTCACAAGAACATCAGATGTCAATAAAGGGCGATTCATCCAAAAATAACCGAACGTCAGCCCGGAGAACTGATGTGATTTTGTTGGTTATTTCGGTTCGGTTATTACTATATTTGTGAGGTTCTTGCTGCAGTTTGGTTTGGACCAAACATGTCTGAATCAGAACTACTATATAATGATCGGAGGACCGGTGTTACTCACCTCTCCTGGGCTCCAGCGCTTCTCACTGATGTCAGGCACCGCTGAGGCCTGCGATTGGGTCACAATGCCGCGTGACCCATGTGACTGGTGAGGACCAATCACAGGCCTAAGCTTTCCCTGATGTCAGTCAGAAGCGCCGGAGCCCAGGAGAGGTGAGTAACACCGCTTTTATGTTTGTCACCTCCCCAACCACCATAGACTATAACGGTGTCTGTCGGAGAGAAGAGTCCTCCATACTCCGTCTGGTCTCTCTGCTGATTTGTGTGCAGGCCACGGACAAGTATAGCGCCCTCCTATTCCGCAGCGCCATACACACCTGACCTGAGCCGCCATCTTTACGCCATTGTATAGCTCACCTTAGCGGACACCTCCCTCCAGGACTGCTGGGCCCCCGCCGCCGCTCTCACCGCCTCCCTGCACTCTCTGGGGCCACAGTCTGTCACCCTGGCTAGTTCTGTGTCTGTAGCCGGATCCAAAACCGGGAAGGTGTCCCCGTCCGATGACTGTAGCCATGAGCCCCCGATATAAGCCGCAGAGCGGAGGAGAGCAGCGGGCAGGGCCGGGGCACAGGAGGACGCCATCCGGCAGGGGAGCCTGAGCAGGCCGGACATGTCCTCACTATGTACAGCAAGGATTAACTACACAGAACCCCCAGAGCAGCGATCATTACACCAGACACTGATCGGCCGAAAATCTGCAACCAATCATTAACAGCCTGTGTAGGGGGAGAAAGGACCTGCGGTGACGTCACGCCGAAGGGATCACGTGACGTCGTGTGGGCGGAGCTAATGTGGATCGTACAGCACAGTGTCAGGGGGAGGAGAGGAGAGGAGGTGTGAACATGAGGGGGAGGGAGGGATGGAGGTGCAGGCTGTCCCTCTACTTATTTATAATAGTAATATAGGGGGGATTATTATTTATAATGGGGCTATTAATAATAATAATACATTTTATTTCTATAGCGCCAACATATTCCGCAGCACTGTACAACTTTTAGGGTTCAAGTACAGACAAAAAAGATACATTACAAAGAAATAATCAATTCACACACTGGGACAGGGCCCTGCTCGCAAGAGCTTACAATCTATGAGGTAGAGGAGGTGACACAAGAGCTTACAATCTATGAGGTAGAGGTGACACAAGAGCTTACAATCTATGAGGTAGAGGTGACACAAGAGCTTACAATCTATGAGGTAGAGGAGGTGACACAAGAGCTTACAATCTATGAGGTAGGGGGGGTGACACAAGAGCTTAAAATTTTTTTGGTTGGGGGGGCGAAAAAAAAAATTTACTTTTGAGGGGGGGGGGGAAGGGAAAAAACATTTTACATTTTAGGGGGGGGGACAAAAAACCTTAAATAGAGGGGGGGACAAAGACTACGAGGAGGTGACACAAGAGCTTACAATCTATGAGGTAGAGGTGACACAAGAGCTTACAATCTATGAGGTAGAAGAGGTGACACAAGAGCTTACAATCTATGAGGTAGAGGAGGTGACACAAGAGCTTACAATCTATGAGGTAGAGGAGGTGACACAAGAGCTTACAATCTATGAGGTAGAGGAGGTGACACAAGAGCTTACAATCTATGAGGTAGAGGAGGTGACACAAGAGCTTACAATCTATGAGGTAGGAGGTGACACAAGAGCTTACAATCTATGAGGTAGAGGAGGTGACACAAGAGCTTACAATCTATGAGGTAGAGGTGGAAAAACAAGAGCTTATAATCTAAAAAGAAAAAAAAGCTTACAATCTATGAGGTAGAGGAGGTGACACAAGAGCTTACAATCTATGAGGTAGAGGTGACACAAGAGCTTACAATCTATGAGGTAGAGGAGGTGACACAAGAGCTTACAATCTATGAGGTAGAGGTGACACAAGAGCTTACAATCTATGATAAGGTAGAGGTGACACAAGAGCTTACAATCTATGAGGAGTAGAGGTGACACAAGAGCTTACAATCTATGAGGTAGAGGAGGTGACACAAGACTTACAATCTATGAGGTAGAGGTGATGAAACAAAAGAACATATTTTATAGTGAAGAGGAGACAAAAAAAAGAGCTTACAATCTATGAGGTAGAGGTGACACAAGAGCTTACAATCTATGAGGTAGAGGAGGTGACACAAGAGCTTACAATCTATGGGGTAGAGGTGACACAAGAGCTTACAATCTATGAGGTAGAGGAGGTGACACAAGAGCTTACAATCTATGAGGTAGAAGGGGTGACACAAGAGCTTACAATCTATGAGGTAGAGGAGGTGACACAAGAGCTTACAATCTATGAGGTAGAAGGGGTGACACAAGAGCTTACAATCTATGAGGTAGAGGAGGTGACACAAGAGCTTACAATCTATGAGGTAGAGGTGACACAAGAGCTTACAATCTATGAGGTAGAGGTGACACAAGAGCTTACAATCTATGAGGTAGAGGAGGTGACACAAGAGCTTACAATCTATGAGGTAGAAGGGGTGACACAAGAGCTTACAATCTATGAGGTAGAGGAGGTGACACAAGAGCTTACAATCTATGGGGTAGAGGTGACACAAGAGCTTACAATCTATGAGGTAGAGGGGGGGGAAAAAGAGCTTACAATCTATGAGGTAGAAGGGGTGACACAAGAGCTTACAATCTATGAGGTAGAGGAGGTGACACAAGAGCTTACAATCTATGAGGTAGAAGGGGTGACACAAGAGCTTACAATCTATGAGGTAGAGGAGGTGACACAAGAGCTTACAATCTATGAGGTAGAGGTGACACAAGAGCTTACAATCTATGAGGTAGAGGTGACACAAGAGCTTACAATCTATGAGGTAGAGGAGGTGACACAAGAGCTTACAATCTATGAGGTAGAGGAGGTGACACAAGAGCTTACAATTTATGAGGTAGAAGGGGTGACACAAGAGCTTACAATCTATGAGGTAGAGGAGGTGACACAAGAGCTTACAATCTATGAGGTAGAAGGGGTGACACAAGAGCTTACAATCTATGAGGTAGAGGAGGTGACACAAGAGCTTACAATCTATGAGGTAGAGGTGACACAAGAGCTTACAATCTATGAGGTAGAGGAGGTGACACAAGAGCTTACAATCTATGAGGTAGAGGAGGTGACACAAGAGCTTACAATCTATGAGGTAGAGGTGACACAAGAGCTTACAATCTATGAGGTAGAGGGGGTGACACAAGAGCTTACAATCTATGAGGTAGAGGTGACACAAGAGCTTACAATCTATGAGGTAGAGGGGGTGACACAAGAGCTTACAATCTATGAGGTAGAGGAGGTGACACAAGAGCTTACAATATATGAGGTAGAGGAGGTGACACAAGAGCTTACAATCTATGAGGTAGAGGAGGTGACACAAGAGCTTACAATCTATGAGGTAGAGGGGGTGACACAAGAGCTTACAATCTATGAGGTAGAGGTGACACAAGAGCTTACAATCTATGAGGTAGAGGTGACACAAGAGCTTACAATCTATGAGGTAGAGGGGGTGACACAAGAGCTTACAATCTATGAGGTAGAGGAGGTGACACAAGAGCTTACAATATATGAGGTAGAGGAGGTGACACAAGAGCTTACAATCTATGAGGTAGAGGAGGTGACACAAGAGCTTACAATCTATGAGGTAGAGGAGGTGACACAAGAGCTTACAATCTATGAGGTAGAGGTGACACAAGAGCTTACAATCTATGAGGTAGAGGAGGTGACACAAGAGCTTACAATCTATGAGGTAGAGGTGACACAAGAGCTTACAATCTATGAGGTAGAGGGGGTGACACAGGAGGTAGCAGGGGCGACATCGGAGGTAGCATTGCTTGTACAATGGTCAGACAATTGTGTAATAGAGGTTACTGCCATTACACATATATAGAGCTGTAGGAGCCGTCACCAGTCGTGTCCTGTAACGTGCAGACGGCGCCCGGACATATAAAGTTAGTCTGATACGGCCTCATATCCTGTGAGGTAATGCGGGAGCGTGAACAGAGGAGGGGACGTTTTAGGGATTCTAACTACGGAAGGGTTTACATTAGGAGTTGTGATCGGCCTGTCTGATAAGATGTGTGTTTAGTTTACGCTTGAAGCTGTGGAAATTGGGGGTTAATCTGATAGTCCGGGATAGAGCATTCCAGAGAAGTGGTGCAACTCGGGAGAAGTCTTGTATACGAGCGTGGGAGGTTCTGATAATAGAGGATGTTAGTCTTAGGTCATTGAGTGAACGGAGAGGACGGGTTGGGCGATAGACAGAGATGAGGGAGGAAATGTAGGGAGGTGCAGCATTATGGAGAGCCTTGTGGTGAGGGGAAAAGTTTATATTGTATTCTGTATTGAATAGGCAGCCAATGTAGTGACTGGCACAGACCGGAGGCCTCGCTGTAGTGACCGGCGCAGATCGGAGGCCTCGCTGTAGTGACCGGCACAGACCGGAGGCCTCGCTGTAGTGACCGGCACAGACCGGAGGCCTCGCTGTAGTGACCGGCGCAGACCGGAGGCCTCGCTGTAGTGACCGGCACAGACCGGAGGCCTCGCTGTAGTGACCGACACAGACCGGAGGCCTCGCTGTAGTGACCGGCACAGACCGGAGGCATCGCTGTAGTGACCGGCACAGACCGGAGGCCTCGCTGTAGTGACCGGCACAGACCGGAGGCCTCGCTGTAGTGACTGGCACAGACTGGAGGCCGCTGTAGCGTCTAGACTGATAGATGAGCCTGGCCGCCGCATTCAGAATAGATTGTAGAGGGGAGAGTTTAGTAAGGGGAAGACGGATTAGTAAGGAGTTACAGTAGTCAAGGCGAGAGTGAATCAGGGCAACAATAAGTGTCTTTAGTGTATCTGTGGTAAGGAAAGGGCGGATTCTGGAGATGTTTTTGAGTATAGGGGAAAGTATTATTTATAATGGGGCTATTATAGGGGGAATAGACAACCACCTTCTAGACGTAAAAACCCAATGGGCGGTCCGGAAGAGGTTAACTTTATTAATTTTCATTAGGTATCAGCAGGGATTTGAACCCACAAACCAAAGGGCCGAAATGCAGTGGTGAAGCAGGGGGTGGGCGGCTGCTTTACTATTGTATTCAACTCATCTGTAGAGGATGCAACCCAACCGGGACAGTGGGACAGGACTCGAAATCTGGGAATGGAGGTATACAGACCTTACATAAGAGTTTCCACAAGAAGCAGGTCAGTCCCTGTATGAGACTACCAGTGCCCCTCTCTTATTAGACAGTCTCACATGAGATCAATCAGTCCTGTACAGTCAGTGACAGACTGGTCTATGTGTAATACTAGAGCATTAGCTGCAGTCAGTTCCTCCTCCCACCACTAGGTGTCGCTGTGCTGCTGTGATGTGACTGCCACTCTGTACTCTGGGGTATAATAGAGCATTAGCTGCAGTCAGCTCCTCCCACCACTAGGTGTCGCTGTGATGCTGTGCTGTAACTGCCGCTCTGTACTCCAGCCTATAATAGAGCTGCTCTGAGGTGACGCCGCCATTTTGCGACTTGTATGAGGAGGGGGAGGTTGTGCTGGAGCTGAGGGAGAGACATAGCCGGGAATACTCAGTATACAGAGCTGGGGGAGGATTGTGTGTAATGTGGGACATGATGTGCACAGAGGAGGGGGCTGTAAAGTGTGTGTGGCCGCCATGACACAGCACTGACCACACCTGCGGGGAAAGTCGTGTTCTTAGGGTTCTGCTCAGTGTGAATAAGGCCCAATCTTCTATCACCACATGAGGCAGGTTACAATATGGCGGCCGTCTATCCAGTGCTGGTAGATGTAGTGCAGTCATTACCTCATGAGGGGAATTTACCTCACATGACGTCATCAATATAATAGTAGTGGATTAAGCCTTATGTTATGTAACAATATGGCGGCCGTCTATACAGTGGTGCTGTAGTAGGTCCTGTAATCCCCACATGAGGCAGGTTATGTAACAATATGGCGGCAGTCTATACAGTGGCGCTGTAGTAGGGTCTGTAATCCCCACATGAGGCGGGTTATGTAACAATATGGCGGCCGTCTATACAGTGGTGCTGTAGTAGGGTCTGTAATCCCCACATGAGGCGGGTTATGTAACAATATGGCGGCCGTCTATACAGTGGTGCTGTAGTAGGTCTGTAATCACTACATGAGGCGGGTTATGTAACAATATGGCGGCCGTCTATACAGTGGGGCTGTAGTAGGGTCTGTAATCACCACATGAGGCGGGTTATGTAACAATATGGCGGCCGTCTATACAGTGGCGCTGTAGTAGGTCCTGTAATCCCCACATGAGGTAGGTTATGTAACAATATGGCGGCCGTCTATACAGTGGGGCTGTAGTAGGTCCTGTAATCACCACATGAGGCGGGTTATGTAACAATATGGCGGCCGTCTATACAGTGGCGCTGTAGTAGGTCCTGTAATCCCCACATGAGGTAGGTTATGTAACAATATGGCGGCCGTCTATACAGTGGCGCTGTAGTAGGTCCTGTAATCCCCACATGAGGCGGGTTATGTAACAATATGGCGGCCGTCTATACAGTGGTGCTGTAGTAGGTCTGTAATCACCACATGAGGCGGGTTATGTAACAATATGGCGGCCGTCTATACAGTGGTGCTGTAGTAGGTCCTGTAATCACCACATGAGGCGGGTTATGTAACAATATGGCGGCCGTCTATACAGTGGTGCTGTAGTAGGGTCTGTAATCCCCACATGAGGCGGGTTATGTAACAATATGGCGGCCGTCTATACAGTGGTGCTGTAGTAGGGTCTGTAATCCCCACATGAGGCGGGTTATGTAACAATATGGCGGCCGTCTATACAGTGGCGCTGTAGTAGGTCCTGTAATCACCACATGAGGCGGGTTATGTAACAATATGGCGGCCGTCTATACAGTGGCGCTGTAGTAGGTCCTGTAATCACCACATGAGGCAGGTTATGTAACAATATGGCGGCCGTCTATACAGTGGTGCTGTAGTAGGTCCTGTAATCACCACATGAGGCGGGTTATGTAACAATATGGCGGCCGTCTATACAGTGGTGCTGTAGTAGGGTCTGTAATCCCCACATGAGGCGGGTTATGTAACAATATGGCGGCCGTCTATACAGTGGCGCTGTAGTAGGTCCTGTAATCACCACATGAGGCGGGTTATGTAACAATATGGCGGCCGTCTATACAGTGGCGCTGTAGTAGGTCCTGTAATCACCACATGAGGCAGGTTATGTAACAATATGGCGGCCGTCTATACAGTGGTGCTGTAGTAGGTCCTGTAATCACCACATGAGGCAGGTTATGTAACAATATGGCGGCCGTCTATACAGTGGCGCTGTAGTAGGGTCAGTAATCCCCACATGAGGTGGGTTATGTAACAATATGGCGGCCGTCTATACAGTGGCGCTGTAGTAGGTCTGTAATCACTACACATGGAAAATTCACCTCACAATACGTCCATCTGTATATTGGAGATCGGGACGGTGTGTTGGACCGAATAGTTGTAGAAAATGGCGGCCGCACATTGTGAATGCAGTGAATACTACCAGACATGGAAGAGCACTTGAGATATTTCCTGCACATTTGGTATTACATGGAGAAAAGCGCCAGCACCATTTTTTGGGGGGAACAAAATTACCTTCAATTCTGGGGTTATTTTATGCCAATATCAGATTAAAAAAAAAACAAATTGGTCAAACTGCTTGTCCTGCATTGCAGTGGTCAGTGTTACCGTTTTGGGCTAGACAGACCTTATCGATTGTTACTTTATTTCATTGGGGTTAGGGAATCCAGGAAAAGAGCAATTCAATCAGTTTTGTTTTGCACAGATTGTGCCGTAAAATTTAGTATTTTATATATAGTCCCAAATCAGCGCCAAATGTGTGAAGATGCAGAGACGTCTCCTTTATAAAGCGCTCTCGTATTCTGTAGCACTTTATACAAATCCTAGCATTATATATATTTGTGCACTATATACATTAGGTGGTTATAGAGCCGTACAGTCCGGTAACCATATACCGCTATATGCTGTATATGAAATGACAGATGTGAACGATGGAAAAATCAGCGAGTGAGGTTTTTTTTACCATAATCTCATAACAGGAGGCAAAAAACGTCCATATGTAAATATATTAGGGTATATAATTCCATAAATAAGGGTCAGCGCTATATACCCCTACATGCAGTGTATACTACTGTAAATACTAGAGGGGCAGCTTCTGGACTGAGGTACAAACAAGACTTTAATATATTTAGATTTGCTTTCCTATGTCTGGGGTAAGATATATGTACAAGAGTATTATAGTCCCAAAAACACCCTATACAGCTGCTGGTTCCTTAATACTAAGTAACTATATACCCCTGTGTGATACGGTGCCCGATGTGTCCGAGCGTGGGAACAGATGCAAAACTGTTACACAATAGATCACTGTATTTGTATATCAGACAAATCCTGATATTCGTTTGTGGATCTTACAGGTGTAATACGAGATACGGCCGTATCGATGAGAGAAATAGCTGAGAGTTACGTCACTTGGACACAGGAACACAGAATATTTATATCCCTAGTTAAGCTTGCGAAGTGCTAAAAAGTGCAAGAAATATTAAACTAGCATATATAGTGCTGGGTCAGAAATGTAAGATATTACTGTCTATGTAATACACATTATAAGCAGATCTCCATGAGCCCATAAAGTGTGACCTAGCGGTGTCACCGCAATGTTATGGGGAATATTGTATATATGAGCACAGGTCAGAGCGGGGCAAATCATTTTTCCTAAAGCCGACTCCTCCGTTATTGGCTGACAACCATGGTCAGACGTTCCTCTAATTCATATATTCGTATATAATTCTAATCAGTAAATGTGTAACAAGCTCTGCATCAAAATATCATCAATATCGGCCTAATATATAATAATAATTTGATGCTGAAGCCGCAGTCACTGTTGTAGCTTTTCCTCTGGCCCTGACTCTGAAGCTGCCCATACACATTATACTTACACTGACATCGCTCCTCTGGAATGACCTGACATTGGCTGCTCGTACCAACTGTCCCACACACAGGAACAGCCACAGTCCTGTCACTGAGCGCGTCACTATCCCAGACACTGGGAAAAGTATCAGATGAAAGTCATTCAATGCTAATGACAGGAAATGACGGACACTTTGTGCTATGTTAGTACAAACACATGCAAAGATCCCCCACAGGTCTGTCAGTCCAGCCCATATACAGTAGATCACAGCGGACAGATGGCGAAATAAAACAGATTTTGGTTTAGTTGATTGGCTGTATGGGACAGATTGTAGGGTTATATATGACCAACCCACAGTGGACAGACAAAATATATGGCCAGCTTAACTCCACGACTCGCAGTCCACAGGCCTGATGCAAAGTGTATAAGCCAATATGAGTGCGGGGAGTGTTCCAGCATTTGATGAACCTGTCTGATACTGCGTTCCAAAAATATCTAAACACACCTCATTGTCAGCCCCATTGAACCACAGACACCATTATATAGATTCATGTCATCCAGATCCCAAACATGCTCACATTGTACTGCACTGACTAGGGAGGTGCCGGTTGAGGGTCCTACACGGAGGACACAGGGGAGAAACTCACCGCACACGTAACCAAGTGAAGATTTATTGAAGACTAGTTCGTCATCCAGGCAGAAAGTCGTTGTATTAACAGTAAAAAAAAAAAAAATATCCTATTGAAGATTTACAAAAAGTGTGGTGCTCGCTGGTGGGACAGATAGGTAGGGACAGTGTAACACTATCATCCACCACTTACATCCATACAGTATACTGTCCATTACGGTATTACATCTACAGTGTTCTATCCGATCATAGAGCACCCCTGGGCAGGAAACTGAAGGAATGTTTAGTAACCGATCAGTAACATTATCCATAGATGGACATCGAATACACAGACTGATCAGTAAGACACGAACCCTGTCATATCACAGAAGACACTGATTAAATGGCCAACACATCCATTACACTAACATGAGGGTAGATATTATGAGATTGGTTTCTTCCTCCATAACTCTAGATCAGTAAGAAATAAATATATCCCTAATTGTATTGGTCATCTTTGATATAAATAAAAATATTGTAAATAAACGAAAAAGCAAAATTATAGGACCAACGAATAAGAAAAAAATTAACTTTTTTTCATGAATCTTTGTAGGATAACAGCTCCATATACAATATAGAAACTCAACACTCCCAGAGCAGTTCATGTAGTAATCAGATTTTTTTTTTTTTTTTTGGTTTAGCAAAATAACGAACAAAACAAGAAAATCAATACAAGGACTAAGCAGCGTATCCAAGCTACAAGTGTCAAAGAACATGGGGGTGTGCGCAGATAAATGTGACGGGTATAAGGGAGACCAAGAACTATGTAGGTACTTGTCATAGATACAATAGATCTAGAGTGGGATACATTTATCAAGAGCAGAGGAATACACCTAACATTATTCACCCTGGTGCCCTGCATAAGTGGAACAAAATCCTACAATGTAATACATAGGTGGGCAGTGTCATGGCCTGCTAAGTTGGCTGCGCCGTAATGACTTAAGACCCTCATTCAGGTGTGCGGTGAAAGTATTTTGGATCCCTGCGCTCTGTAATGGCTGTACTGTATATCTGGGTGAGAATAGAAAGGATGACGAGCACAGGGGAAGGGGGAAAGATGAGTATATGTAAAATATGATTTTAAAAGCAATCATTATCTGGTGTGAAGGGGAGGAGTTAGACATAGCATTGTCAACATTGAGAGCATTACAATAAGCTCTAAATGTCGTAGACTCTATTGAGGCCCTGAGGAGATCATGAATTGTCTGAGTATCCAGAAAGCTTCATGCATTTTCAGCCTTTTGCTGCTCTTCATCTTGGGTCCAGTATTTGTTCCAATACCTGGAATCTGAGTTGATTTGCTGAGTGACCTGCTTGATGAAAATGGAAGGCAATGGGAGGAGTTTCTTGTATCTGATACTGGATTTGTTGTGAAATATGGTCTCGTATATATGCTGTGGTTTTCCCAATATACACAATCCCGCATGGACAATTTATAAGAGAACCCATATGAGGAATCACAGGTGAAAAAACTTACTGGGATGCTCCGGCCCCTTTTGTATGAAAAATTGTCAGATAAGTGGAGTAAGAATTTTGTCAAGATAAACGGCAAGGAGTGAAACAGTCCATTAATGCCACTATGGGGCCTACCCAGTGGATTAGGAAGGCACTTAAGAATCTTAGTATGTAGAGGACTGGTGTGACCGGGAATTCTCTTGCAGGCATCAGTCTGACTCAGTAACACCTTGTCTCTGGTACTGTGTAAGCATCCCAGTGAATCTGCAGGCCACATCAATGATTCATTTAGTGATCTCTGAAAGTTAGTCTGATACAACTTGGCAGCCTGGTGGCTCAGTGGTTAGCATTGTTACTTTGCAGTCCTGGGCTCAGATCCATCCAAGGACAGCCTCTGCATGAAGTCTCTGTTCCCTCCATGTTTGCACAGTTCTTCCTTGTATTCCGGTTTCCTCCTACATTCCAAATTCATATTAAGATATAAATTGGAATTTAGATTGTAGTAAGCCCCAGCAGGACAGGAGCAGATGAAAGGGATGACAATCTCTGGACAGTGCTGTGGAATATGGGTATGCTATATATGGAAACACATGCAACAAAATGTATCGCTATGGACTCTGGACTTGTATTAAAGGGAGAGATGAGTGCACCTCCCAAAAGACTCCTCGTTGTGTGTGCAGGATTTTTTTTTTTTCTTGTTCTGTATCTCATTGCTGGGAGTTTTAGTTTCAAAGGAATTTATTGAATGAATGCAAAAACTAAATACAAAAGCAAGTAGGAAAAATTCACAGGAACAGTTCAAGTAACCGACTAAAATAAGCCTAGAACAATGAAGTGAATTCAAAGCCAAAGGGTAAAAAGGCAAAAGAGCCAAAGTCAAACATAGTGGGATGAATAGCCCAATGATGCCTAGATCTGAGAGTGAGGGCAAGGGATTCCAGCCTAGAAGGGGTATTACTTCTCCACCTAGTCCTTTGTGCGAATCATAGTTGGAGGCAGTATGGGAGGCCGGGGACGTTGGATCTATTACTCCAGGGCGCCAAAATGTTGTCACTGTGCGGGTGTCAGGTGGTAGCATTAATCTATTCATGGAGCATTATCATGTAGACTCGTATAACATCAGGCTCATGATTAAGGCTAAGAAAAATTTAGGCAAATAATGGAAATGGCTGTCCAAAAGGCAGCGTGCCATTCTGTGAATAGCCTGTCCAAATGCGATGGGCAGAGGACAGGTCCACCAAATAGGGAGCAGTGCCCAAGGCACTAAAACCCCTAAAGTGGGGTGAAAGCACAGGATAGAAGCTGGGCAGTCTATGGGGGACCAGAGGCGTCTTATGGAGGATTTTCCAAGAAGACTCTGTAAGGGTGAGCTGACAACTGCCTTTACTAATGTACGTGCAGCAGTCAGAGCATTCAGCATGGGTTAGGGTGATATTAATGTCCCGAGCTGCTGTAAAATCTAATACGGTTTTAGGGTATCTCTTCTATATATACTTGTAGTATACTAAACACCCTGCCGCCCCCTATCTGCTGCTCTATATAAACAGTGGGGTAAATTTCCGGGTTACGTGATGTCAGAGTGTAAAAGTGAAAGACCTGCTCAGTCCTCTGTGGTGGTCGGGGAAGCTGGGAGTTTAAGGCATTACAAAACTATGCATATTACAAACTTACCTACGCACTTACCGATTCCCCCACGAGAATGTATTTCCAGCCATAGTGATATCACATGGTGTCAGTCCTGGCAGATTTGGTGCTGCTATTCATGTCCGAATAATGGAAAACTGACAAATGTTCAGCGCCTTCTGTGTCTGGTCAATGAATTTAGCAATACATTGTCATTTCATCACAAGTGTGAACATTTAGTCTTAAATCTAGAGGAAAACTACAGGAAACTTAATACTAGATTTGGTGGGTTGTCCAGCACCTCCACTAGGACTGCATGGACTGAACCTGACCCATTATATGAAGTCTGTCCCAGTAACAATAAAACACAAGACTGCAAGAAGTTCTCTTGTTGGTCAGGGGTCGGCCACAGCTTTAATTCCTTCTTTAGAACACCGAATAACATTTTTAGGAATCGAAGGCTTCACAACTCTCAACAGGAGCGGTACGCCGGGCACGGACTCCCAGTGGGCAACATCCGCCACTATTTCCTGTGAGTCAGAAAAACAGGACAAATGCAAGGGGCTACTGGTCCACATCGTCCTCCATCATGGCGTGCTGTCAATTATTCCCGTACCCTGCAAACATAACAGGGCCTGACTGCACCCTGCAGAGAGTCAATAGCTATGAGCTCACAAACCAGTATTGAGGTTCCCCCATAGATTGCGTGTCCCTAGCTAAAAATTAAGAACATACCTAACAGATTCAGACTTGATGTTCACAGGAACAAGACCAGATGGATAAAGTAGACTGACCATTATTTCTTCCTGTAACTTTAGGAAGTGAGCCTGGTTTCCAGATTGCTTGTAAATCACGAAGGCATTGTACATTACCTGTTGTAGCAGGTAGAGGGACACTTTTTTTTTTTTTTTTTTTTTTTATACCAGTATCTTGATTTGTGCAAGATCAGATATGGCCTAAGCATCTGGTTATTGATGTCAACTGCGCCCATACATATTTTGTACTCCCCCACACACATTGGTTTTTCTACCTGCATGTTTGTGAGTTTCTGCTACTGGGACTTTTGTATCAGCATGGATGGTGCTGAGTCGGAAGACCTTTCTCTCGTCTCTGTATTTTATTGCCATCAGTTCTGAGCTACGCAGGCATGAGAACTCTGCCCGTTTTGTCTCGTATTAACAAGTCTCTCTGTTCCTCTGATGAGGAGAGTAGTACGATGTATATAGCATAAGCCCCCTCAGTACAGTCATGGCCAAAAGTTTTGAGACACAAATATTCTATTTTCACATGATCTGCTGCCCTCTGGTTTTTCTGTGTGTTTGTCAGATGTTTTTATCACATACAGAAATAGAATTGCATTCATATTATGAGTAACAGAAGCTTATATTGACAGTTAGAATGAGTTAATGCAGCAAGTCAATATTTGCAGTGTTGACCCTTCTTCTTCAGGACCTCTGCAATTCTCCCTGGCATGCTCTCAATCAACTTCTGGACCAAATCCTGACTGATAGCAGTCCATTCTTGCAGAATCAATGCTTTCATTTTGTTGTTTTGAATTTGTTGGTTTTTGTTTGTCCACCCGTCTCTTGATGATTGACCACAAGTTCTCAATGGGATTAAGATCTGGGGAGTTTCCAGGCCATGGACCCAAAATCTCTGTTTTGTTCCCTGAGCCATTTAGTTATCACCTTTGCTTTATGGCAAGGTGCTCCATCATGCTGGAAAAGGCATTGTTGAGCGCCAAACTGCTCTTGGACGGTTGGGAGAAGTTGCTCTTGGAGGACATTCTGGTACCATTCTTTATTCATGGCTGTGTTTTTAGGCAAGACTGTGAGAGAGCCAATTCCCTTGGCTGAGAAGCAACCCCACACATGAATGGTTTCAGGATGCTTTACAGTTGGCATGAGACAAGACTGGTGGTAGCGCTCACCTCTTCTTCTCCGAATAAGCTGTTTTCCAGATGTTCCAAACAATCGAAAAGGGGATTCATCAGAGAAAATGACTTTCCCCCAGTCCTCAGCAGTCCACTCCCTGTACCTTTTGCAGAATATCAGTCTGTCCCTGATGTTTTTTCTGGAGAGAAGTGGCTTCTTTGCTGCCCTCCTTGAGACCAGGCCTTGCTCCAAGAGTCTCCGCCTCACAGTGCGTGCAGATGCACTCACACCTGCCTGCTGCCATTCCTCAGCAAGCTCTGCACTGCTGGTAGCCCCATCCCGCAGCTGAAACACTTTTAAGAGACGGTCCTGCCGCTTGCTGGTCTTTCTTGGGCGCCCTGGAGCCTTTTTGGCACCAATGGAACCTCTCTCCTTGAAGTTCTTGATGATGCGATAGATTGTTGACTGAGGTGCAATCTTTCTAGCTGCAATACTCTTCCCAGTTAGGCCATTTTTGTGCAGTGCAATGATGACTGCACGTGTTTCTTTAGAGATAACCATGGTTAACAGAAGAGAAACAATGATGGCAAGCACTAGCCTCCTTTTAAAGTGTCCAGTGGTGTCATTCTTACTTAATCATGACAGATTGATCTCCAGCCCTGTCCTCATCAACACCCACACCTGTGTTAATGGAGCAATCACTGAAACGATGTTAGGTGGTCCTTTTAAGGCAGGGCTGCAATGATGTTGAAATGTGTTTTGGGGGATAAAGTTCATTTTCTAGGCAAATATTGACTTTGCAAGTAATTGTTAAGCTGATCACTCTTTATAACATTCTGGAGTATATGCAAATTGCCATTAGAAAAACTGAAGCAGTAGACTTTGTAAAAATTAATATTTGTATCACTCAACTTTTGGCCATGACTGTAGATCCTCTCTGAGACATGGATTTTTGATGCTGACAACCTGACAAATCTATAAATGTATTCAATAAAACTGCTACAATGTCTATAAGATCACTAACTTTATAGAAGACGTCCAATAAACTCCCTACAAAGTCTGTAAGTAAAGTAGATTCTTTCTGCATCACAAAAGTATTTTCGGGTGCAGATACCTGCAGGGGCTCTGACTACACGCTGCACGGCCAGTAACAAGTTGTAAACAATCTATACGTTTCTTCCATATACTAAGTGCGCCCAGAGCCACTGAATGTCTGCAGCCGAACAGTAAGACACTAAGCTTCATGTATATAGCACAATAATCTGCTTTTATATGACAAATGTAGTGTAATATGCAGTGGAGAAAGTTCTGCAGGACGTACCGCTAACACCTTGCAGAACAAGAGAACCACTATCCAGCTGTACTGCCTCCGGACTCCAGGAAATGCAAATTTCATAAGGTAAATTTCAGCTTTCCTGTTCGTCTGTCGGCAGCACACCATTGGGACTTACAAAGCAATATCCTATGGGTGGGGGTTCTGTTGCCTCTTCCAGCACCACTCTGCCGAAGGCCGAATCCTCAGAGGTCATTCTGTCCAACCTGTAATGTTTTATAAATGCAGTAGGAGATGACCAAGTCTCCGCTCTTCATATCTGGTCCAAAGATATTACCACGTTCAGCCCAGGAAATTAAAGTAGCTCTTGTAGTGTCCCCGGAAGGATTCTGGTATGGGTTGATTTGATATGTCGTAAGATCTTAATGGTATCTTTGACCCATCTTGCCAATGTTGCCTTACTGGCTTTACCTTTTTAGAATTGCCATGAAATTGAACAAATGATTCTGACTTTCTGTAAGACTCTGATCTTTGCAAGTAGGTGACTAAAGCTCTTTACATCCAGCGTATGTAATGTATTTCGCTGATCATCTTTAGGATTAGGCCAGAATACCGGTAGCGACATTTCTTGGTTAATATTGGAAGTAGTTAGGTAGAAATCCCGGTAAAGATCTCAATGTCATAATCTTATCCTCAGATAAGGATCCTTACACAAGAGCCTGTAACTCACTAATTCTTTGGACTGAAGTGATCGCCACCAAAAATAACGTTTTTAGAGATACAAGTTTAATATCTGAAGAATTGCTTTACACGGACTCAATGCCTTCAGGACCACTGGCAGATCCCAAGCTGGCACTGGTTTATGTATTATTGGATTAGTATTTCTTACTGCTTTTAACCCCTTGAGGACAAAGCCCAAAAGTGCGTTAAGGACCAGGCCTCATTTTTCAAATCTGACATGTCACTTTATGGGGTAATAACTTTGAGACGCTTTAAGTTATCAAAGTGATTCTGAGTTTTTTCATGACACATTGTACTTCATGTCAGTGGTAAATTTTGGTCGATACGCTTTCTTTGATTATGAAAAAATAGGAAATTTGGTGAAAATTTGGAAAAAAATGCAGCTTTCAAACTTTGAAATTGCATGCTTTTCATATAGAAAGTCATACTACCCACATTTCTTCATAAATATTTTACCATGTTTCTGCTTTGTTGCAATCAAATTTTAATCACCCTTTCATTTTTTTCAGATATTATAAGGCTTACAAGTCAAGCAGTAATTCTCCAAATTTTCAAGAATATTTCCAAAACACATTTTTCCAGGGACCAGTTCAGTTCTGAATGGGCCTCTCTAATAGAAAACCCCATAAGTCACCCCATTCTCAAAACTACGCTCCTGAAAGGAATCCAAAACAGCTTTTAGAAAGTTTAACTCTTTCAGCATTTCACAGCAATTAAAACAAAATGGAGGTCAAATTTACGCTTTTCAATTTGTCACTAAAATATTCAACCCTAGAATTTACACATTTACTAAGGGGTTAAGAGAAAATGCATCGCACAATCTGTAATGCACTTTGGTCCGAATATGAAATTATCCCACATGTGGATGTAAGCTGATGTATGGGCACACTGTAAGGTCCAGAACGGAAGGTGCGCTATTGGGATTTTGGAGGGCAGATTTTGCTGGAATTTGTTTCAGGCACCATGTTGCATTTGGAGAGCCCTTGAAGTGCCAGAACAGTAGAACCCCCCCCCCCCCCCAAAAAAAAAAAAAATGGCCCCATTTTGGAAATTAGACCCCTCAAGGAATTAAGGGGTGTAGTGAGCACTTTGACCCTACACGTGTTGCACAGATTTTAACATTGAGATGTGAAAATGAAAAATTTACTTTTTTTTACAATAAAATGTCACTTTAGCCCCAAATTTTTCGTCTTCACAAGGGGTTAAAGGAGAAATTGCACCCCACATCTTTTTACATAATTTCTCCTGCACACAATACCCCATATGTGCTGGTACCCTGATGTACGGGCACACAGCAGCTCTCAGAACGGATGGAGTGCTAATTGGATTTTGGAGCCTAGATTTTACTAGAATAGTTTTCAGGCACCATGTCCCTTTTGCAGAGCCGCCAAGGTGCCAAAACAGTGGAAACCCCTAAAATGTGACCCCATTTTGGAAACTAGACCCCTCAAGGAATTTATCAAGAGGTATAGTGAGCACTTTGACCCTATGGGAGTTTCACAGAATTGGGCCAGAAAGGAAAAGCGACTTTTTTTTTTTTTTTGAATAAAATGTTGCTTTAACCCCAATTTTTGCATTTCCACAAGGGGTTAAGAGAAAATGCACCCCACCATTTGATAAGCATTTTCTCCCAACTACAGAAATACCCCACATGTGGATGTAAAGTGAGATATGGGCACTAAGGTCCAGAACGGAAGGAGCGCTATTGGGATTTTGGAGGGCAGATTTTGCTGGAAGGTTTCAGGCACCATGTTGCATTTGGAGAGCCTTTGAAGTGCTAGAATAGAACCCCCCCAAAAAATGACCCCATTTTGGAAACTAGACCCCTCAAGGAATTTATCAAGGGGTATAGTGAGCACTTTGACCCTACATGTGTTGCACAGATTTTTTTTAACATTGAGATGTGAAAATGAAAAATTATATTTTTTTACAATAAAATGTCGCTTTAGCCCCAAATTTTTCATCTTCACAAGGGATTAAAGGAGAAAAAGCATCCATTATTTAAGCAACTTCTCCCAACTAAAGAAATGCCCCACATGCGGGTGTAAACTGCTGTATGGTCACACAGTGGGAGAGAATATTTAGAGGGCAGATATCTGTAATAGTTTTCAGGTACAATATCGCTTGTGCTGAGCCCCTGAAGTGCCAGAACAATGAAAACCCCCAACAAATGACTTAAATTACACCCCTTAAAAAATTTATCAAGGCGTACAGCAAACATTTAGACCCCACTTGTATGACTAATTTATTTTCCAGAAATAAATTACTAGTTACTGCATAACTGGATGAAAGATAAATCTGTACAGAGTGCACATGATGCTATAAGGAGGTGATAAACCATGGAAAATAAATTCTAAAATTAATAATCCATGGAAGTGTGGTATAATCTAAAGCACTCTTTCATGCACAGGCCAGGTTTTTCGGGGCAGGTGTCACACTGATAAATTTGTCTTTCCTTTATTCCTCTTTTGTAGCACACTCTGTACTTTTTTTGGCTCTTCCCTTTCTTTGCAGTTTGGGGGACTTCACTGGGAAAATGTTGCCCTGGTACAATGCGGGAACCTTCAGTTCCAGAAGTACTGGGGCCTGGCACTTCTAGGTCCACAAATATCAGGGTCTTGATGATTGCCTCCTGAAACTCAAGGAAGGTTCCTGTCTGGCCTGCACATCGTGATAGCTGTTAAGCATTATACATTGCCATCTGCACGATGTGCACGACCAGCTTTTTGTACCACACTTGTTTTCCGCATGGCGCTATATGGCTTCAGGACTTGATCAGAAAGATCAACCCCTCCCATGTATTTATTGTATGCCAGGATGCAGTCTGGCTTTGGGGCAGATGTACTGGTGCCACACAGAGGGACAGGGGTACTGCCGCTGCCATGAATTGTGGTCAGTACAAGGACATCCCTCTTGTCCTTATACTTGACCAGCAGCATATTTTCATTGCAGACGGCCCTACTCTCACCCCTTCTAAGGGGCTGCGCAATCTGTGCCCTAGGGAGGCCTCTTTGATTTCTGCGCACTGTCCCACAAGCTGAAGTTCCTCTGGAACTGAGGCACCTAAAGAGTGGGATGCTGGTGTAAAAGTTATCCACGTATAGGTGATAACCTTGGTCCAGCAGTGGGTGCAGCAAATCCCACACTATTTTCCCACTAACTACTAGGATTGGGGGGCATTCTGGGGGCTCAATCCTTGTGTCCCTTCCTTCATACACCCTAAACTTATAGGTGTACCCTGAGCTGCTCTCGCACAGTTTATACATTTTAATGCCATACCGTGCCCTCTTACTGGGCAGGTATTGGCGGAATTTTAGCCTCCCTTTGAAACTGATCAGACTCATCAATTGCAATGTTCTGCTCAGGGATGTAGGACTCTGCAAATTTGGCACTAAAGTGGTCAATGACAGGCCTAACTTTGTATAGGCGGTCAAAATTTGGGGCATCTCGTGGTGGGGGGGGCACTGTGCATTGTCGGTGTAGGAGTTTCAGGATAATTTCAAAACGTTTTCTGGTCATGGCCATTCGATTGGAGTATTGAACAAGACGTCTGTACTCCAATACTGTCGAATTGTAGGTTTCTTCACTATGCCCATATGCAGAATAAGACCCCAGAAAATCTTCTTTTCTGCTGCATTTACTGGGGTCCAGTTCTGGGACCTGGCATAAGAGGTGGCATTTTGTTCCAAAAGTTGTTGGGCGTACAAATTAATTTGGGCTACCGTAAAATCTATAAATTTATCAGAGAAAAAGATTTTGAAAAAATTAAATTTTCTCTGAAGCCTTCAGTCTCAATTTTTTTTTTTTTTTTTTTTTTTTTTAAACTAATTATTGAAAGTTTTTTAAAAGAAATACAAGGCAAATGTAAAGCAAATAATCTGTTACATCAGAGAAAACAGACTCAATTTGGGGGAAAACAAAAGACATGACAAAGGAAAGAAACAATAAGGGGAGAAACAAAGTTGGGAGTCAGGCATCAGAGACCCTGTGTGGCACAGTAGGAATCCCAGTGGGACCAAATTGCTTCAAATGCCTCTACCGTATGGTTGAGGGAGGCGGTCAAGTACTCCAGACTGCGGATGTCCTTCAGACGGGCTATCAATTCTGAGACTGCTGGGGGAAGAGCCTTTCTCCAATGGCGTGCTATAAGTGTTTTGGCCGCGGTACACAAGTAAAGGAATAATTTAGATGTATTTTTACCGAGACCTTTTGGAGGGAGATTAAGCAGATAAACCATGGGATCCTGGGGTATACCCTGGATGAAAAGAATGTGAGTCATCCTCTCAACCTCGAGCCAGAAAGGGCGAACTAAGGGGCATTCCCAAAAAACATGAAAGTGTTCCAAGTGTTGCCCGGCATCGCCAACAACTAGAAGAAATAGTGGGGTTAAGAGTATGTAATAAAGCTGGGGTATGATACCAGTGCATAAGTATTTTGTATTGCGTTTCCCTAAACGTTACACAGGAAGAGGATTTAGCTGCACGGGACCATATGACCTGCCACTGGCTGTGCGGAATATGGGTGCCCAGGGTTCCAGACCACCGGGTCATATATTTGTGGGCCACCGGGGTCCGCCCCCCCTGAGAGGTCAAGAGCCTATAAATATTTGAAATCAGGCCTCTAGTGGAGGTACCTGCCCGACACAGTTGTTCAAAAACTGGGGAGGGAGACCCGGGTGGACCCAAACTGGGAAACAACAAAATGGACTATTTGCTGATAATGGAACCACTCTGAGGTAGGCAAGTGCTGTATGGAAGTGAAGTAGTCGAAGGACCTGAGCTCCAAGGTCGACGGGTCCACCAAGTCTATGTGGAACAAACCCAACCCACTCCAGGGCCTGACCATAGCGGCGGTGAGTCCGCTTGGAAGGAGTGGATTATATAAAAAGGAAATCATAGATGAGTGCGGAGCGGCCAATCGAAAGAGCTTAGAACAAGTATTCCAGATAGACCGGGTAAAGCCGATAGGGCCTAGCAGCGGAGTAGAGGGTAGGGGGGGGAGGAGGACCACAGATATGCATTGGGGTGAACAGGAGCTAGCCAAAGCTTCTCTATCTCCACCCATTTCGTGTGTGCCTGGGATGCCGCCCAAAACGGTATACTCCGCAAATGAGCAGCCTAATAATAATGCAGCAGGTGTGGAGCCCCCAGTCCCCCGTCCGACTTACCCGCCAGCATCACTGATCGGGGAATGCGATGGCGTTTGCCATTCCATATAAATTGGAAGATTGCTTTCTGTAGTGATTTCAGTTCGGACCTAGGGACTGCCACTGGGAGGGTTTCGAAGAAATAAAGAAGCTTGGGGAGGAGGGTCATCTTAACCGCAGTTATACGGCCTAGGAGAGAAATATGGAGAGGACGCCAT
This sequence comes from Leptodactylus fallax, assembly GCA_947044405.1. Classification (NCBI taxonomy): domain Eukaryota; kingdom Metazoa; phylum Chordata; class Amphibia; order Anura; family Leptodactylidae; genus Leptodactylus; species Leptodactylus fallax. The sequence continues at coordinate 647,529 of CAMRHE010000604.1, forward strand.
TTATCTAGGAGAGAGCGGAGCTCATGAAACAGGTGAGGATAATTGACTGAATACAGTGTATGGTATGAAGAGGATAACTGGACACCCAAATAACGTAATGAGTGGTCCCTCCACTGGAAAGCAAAATTAGTCTTAAGCAACTGCAAAGTCTCGCTTGGGATATTTAGAGGCAGGGCTTCCGTTTTACTAGGGTTAACCTTATAGCCCGATAGGACTCCATATTCCTTTAAAACTCGGAGAAGGTTCGGGAGGGAGGTATGGGGTTTAGTGAGGGTCAACAGGACATCGTCTGCGAATAAACTAATTTTAAATTCCCTATCCCTCACAAATACCCTGGTGATATCTGAGGCAGATCTAATTTTGGCCGCCAGGGGTTCAATACACAATGCAAATATTAAAGGTGACAAGGGGCCATCCCTGATGGGTTCTATTACGAATGGATAAAGGTTGGGAGGAAGCATTAGGTAGCTTGACCACTGCCGAGGAGCGGGAATAGAGAGCCCTTATGGCCGTGAGGAAGGCCCCCCGAGAACCCGTAACTCTCGAGGGTGGCTATCATAAATGACCAATCAAGGCGATCGAAGGCCTTCTCAGCGTCCAGACTTAAAAGCAAAGTGGGGGTGGAAGAACGGTTAGCTACATTAATCAAGTCCACCGCCCTTCTAGTGTTATCTCCTTCCTGGCGACAGGGGACAAATCCCACCTGGTCCTTATGGATGAGTCGGAAGCCAAAGGCCAAGCCTATTTGCCAAAATTTTTGTAAATAGTTTGAGGTCTGTATTCAGGAGGGCAATGGGACGATAGTTAGAACATTCCTGATGGTCCTTCTGTGGCTTTGGGACCAAGGAAATGTGAGAGTGCAGCATAGTATGCGGGATCGGGGCTCCATCCAAAAAAGAGTTGAAGAGTTTACACATATGAGGGAGGAGATCAGAATGGAAAGTTTTATAATAAGCATAAGTGAACCCATCAGGGCCCGGAGCTTTACCATTAGGGAGACCCTCCAAGACGGCAGTTAACTCCTCGCCCAATATTGGAGCATTAAGTGAAGAGAGCTGAGGGCGGGAGGACCGGGAGCCGACAGGAGGTCAGATAGGATTGCAAGTTTCTCTCTGTAGTGGAGGGGCCTCTCCCAGCAGCCGAGGGAAGGTTATACAGTGTAGTGTAATAATCTCTAAACAAGGTCGCTATAGTGTCGGGATGGTGTTGTAGGGTGCCCTGGGAATCTCGGACAGCATGAGGTGTAGAGGAAACCCGGCGGTCTCTCAGGGTTCTGGCTAGGAGTGTATGGGCCTTATTTCCCCTCTCATAATACCTCTGGCGGCTGTAGAGGAGAAGGCGATGGGTGGCCTGGGTAGCGAGGTCGCGGAGGTCCGCCCTAGCAGCTACCAATTGACGCAGCAAGGATACTGTGGGTCGTGATGCTAGTCTCTCGTCTAGGGATCTGATCCTACTAATTAAAGCCTCCTCTCTGACCTTTCGATTTCTCTTGGCCTGTGTTCCCAGTGCAATACAGTGACCTCTCATTACTGCATTATGGGCTTCCCACAGTGTAGATATAGCGGGGACTGATTCAAGATTAACTCGAAAGTATTCTTGGAGGTGGGTACGAAGTTTACCCTGGGTCTCTCGTGAATGAAGGAGGGATTCATTAAGTCGCCAATGGCAACGTTTTGTCGGAGGGCAGGAGGGAGACAATGTTAGCATTACGGGCGCGTGATCGGACCAGGATATGGGGCCTATGTCAGCTGTCTTGAATAAGCGAAGGGTTAATGTGTTACCGAAAAAGTAGTCTATTCTAGAGTGGGTTTTATGGGGGTGGGAGTAAAATGTAAAGGAGCGAGCAGAGGGATTGTCCACCCGCCAAAGGTCATAGAGGGCAGCCGACCGTACAAGGCAGCCGACCGTACAAGGCAGCGAAACTCCTTTGCTAGTCTTGTCTGCGAGGGTCCAGGAGGATCATTATTGAGGGTGAATCTATCCATATTTTCAGAAAAAGCCATATTAAAGTCTCCTCCCAGTAACAGTGCAGATCCCTCAGACATTTGCAATTTCCCCAGGACCTGTTTAAGGAAGGGGATCTGAGAAGAGTTAGGGGCATATATGTTACACAAAGTGATAGGTTGACCGCGTAAAAGCCCCTCTAGGATAATATATCGACCCTGGGGATCTAAATGAGAGGCCGAAACAGTGATAGGGCAGGTACGAGAAAGCAGAATAGCTACTCCCCCCCCCCCCCCCCCTCCTACGACTACAATATGCCGAGTAAGCGGAGGGGAAGTAATGGCGAGCAAAATTAAACGTGCCAGTATGGTCATAATGGGTCTCTTGGAGAAAAGCTACCTCTGCCTGTAGGGAGCGAAGCTCCCGCAGGACCATTCGCCGTTTTGAGTTGGAGCCCAGGCCCTTGACATTTAATGTAATGCACTTAACCATAGAGAAAACAGAGTGGGTTTGTAGCTAGCGTAAGGAAAAATGAGGAAGAGGCAAATCTCACCCAACCATCGAGAGTTGGAAGCCTTGAAAAAAATAAAGGTGAAGGGTCCAGGCCACTGTAGCCAAACGAGTCTCCGAACCTGAAAAAGGGGAGAAAAGAGAAGGGACAGAAGGGGAGGGGAAAGAGACAAAAGACACACAAAAGGACGAGGCATAACAAATAAAAAACAAAAATATTTAAAAAACACAAACTAAATCTAGTGGTCGGGACTATATCTCCCGGCCGGGGGCAAAAAAAAAATGTCCAAGTCAGGGCCACAAATGACCCTTCCGGGGCCCAACCAGTGTGTCCACAGCTGGATGAAGCCCCCACAGTAGAGGGGGGAGTGGGTGGGAGGCGGGAGAGGATCAGCAATATGCAGATCAAAATAGACAGCTGGGGACCTAAGGATAGTAACATCTGTCAGTCACTGGGGAGGAAGGGGGAGTCTAACCCACCCGACCGCCCAAACTGAAACAAGTAAAATGCAAAAAAGTAGTGGGACCATTAAAAGAAAAATGCGTATAAACATAAACAGCAATAACAGAACCCCCTAGTGAGCAAAGTAGACACATTCCTCCCAGATTCTAGGAGGGCCGAGAAAAAAAGATAGTCACGGAGGGGGGGGGGGGGGTTCCACCCTTGATCTTCTGGAAGAACGTTGCTGGCGTCTAGCCGGGTTCTGGACCGTCCAGACCGGGGGAGGCGGTGTTGGCGGAGCAATCAGTTCCCAGTTCTGTAGGTCAGGGAGAGGAATATCCATAGCAGTGCAAAATGGCTCCAGGTTTGCATAGAACCGCTATCTTTGAAGATGGGTATGGCACAGTGCTTCAGTGGGTGAGATCAGTAGCCAATCGTCTAGATACGGTACTATTGTGATTCCTTGTAGCCGCAATGCCGCTGCAAGTACCACAACGATCTTGGTAAAGACCCGAGTAAGTGATTCTGAAAGGGAGGCATCTGACTGATAATGAACTCCTTCTCGTCTGTATAGCTATCCTCAGGAATTTCCGAGGTGCTTGAAGAATTGGTACATGTAGATACGCATCTGACAAATCTATTGACACCATGAAGCTCCCTTCTTGGACTAATGTTAGGACCAAACAAATTGTCTCCATTTTGAAACTTCTCTTTACCAGATACCTGTTAAGATAACTCTATAACCAGACGCCATTTTTTTTCCCTGGCTTTGGCACCAAGACTGAGTAAACACCCTCTTTCTGTTGGCTGTGCGGAACTGGTTCCAATGCAGCTTTTCCTACAAATGATATCCAGCAAGACCGGGTTTTCTTGATTGCAGACAAATCTGTCCCTTGGAAAGGAACGGAACTGTAGGGAGTATCCTCTCTGTATTACAGAGAATGCCCGTTCGTCTGAAGTCAGATACCATACTAAAAAAAAAAAGACTCCATCTTCCTCTTGTGGGAATAAACTCATACCGCATTCTTCGAGGTGGTTTGCTTCTGCTGGAAGCTAGAGGGGAGACCCGGACGGGTTCTGTAATTGCTGTTAGTTTGATATCTGACGTCTCTTTTGAACCTAGTAGGTTTTTTGAGGCCGAACAAATCTATTAAAAACATTAGTCAACTTCATATGGGAAAAAGAATGACCTTTACCTTCTGAGAGAAATTTCAATTAGTTGTGATCCAAATACACTGAAAAGGAAGGTTACAAAATTTTGTCTTGGATGGAATATCTCGACCCCATAATTTTGATCCATAGAGTTCTTCTAGCTGAATTGGATGCTGCCATAGCGTTGCAGGTACTTCGTATAACATCTATTGGCGCATCTCACACATTCTGCCGCATTTTTTGTCAATGGAAGGGAATTTAAGATTTCTTCTCGTGAAGAATAATTTTTTTTTAATCCTGAGATAACCGACTCAACCAAATCCGGAGGGCTCTAGCCATACGCACAGAGGAGAGAGCCACTTTACAGCAGGAGGCCGAGGTCAAATAGGCTTTCTTGAGTAACCCAGCCGTCTTTCTATCCATTGGATCTAAAAAAAGAGGACTAAACAGAGGGAAACACAGATTTCTTAGATTTTGCTACAGGAAGGTCCAATTTTGGAACTTGATCCCATTGTGAGACAAACTGAGGATCCACTCTATATGGATTTGAATCTAGATGACTGATCAACCACTTTCTAAACACTCAATTAACACACAGTGACATGGAAAACCTTTCCCTTTTGGTAACCGGAAAATATAACCATTTGATCTTTTTTGGCTTTTTGCTTTAGGATCTCTTTCTGACTCGATAGTGGCCCTTACCTTCCTCAGGTGGGGCATAGTCTTTTGTTGAAGGAAAAAAAAATAAAAAATCTTGCGGAGTCTTCCTCTGACACCCTCTCTCCTTTCATATAAAGAAGGGGGTATCATTTTCACTAGTAGATGAAGAGGAGGATTGCTTAGTGAGCAGGATGACTTTCTTATGAGAAGACCTTATTTCATCAAAAGTGGAGGACAACTGGAACTTTAAACTAAAAACCCTTGGACTTCTGACCCCTGAGTGTCTTCCTCCTGGATTTATGCATACAGAACAAATATTTGGTGAATCTGATGGTTGATCACAATTTCCACACATTGTTTTAGATTTTCTTTGTTTTACCACCTTCCTGACAGGTTGAGGACATCTAGTGGTCAACTGAAAATAAAAATCCTATTATCTGTGAACCATAGCAAACGTATATAAAGATGTCATTATGTAGCCATCTGAGGACATTTCTAGTCCCAATCCTTATATCTCCATTATTTGCATGTAAATTGTAGAAATGTCAGCATGCATAATTATCGCTGTTAATGTGTGTGTGTGTAATATTAATATATATAATATATATAATATATAATGTCCCAAGGAGCACTGAGGAGCCACAATCGAGCCAGTATATAAAACAATAAAATACTAGTTCACACAAGTATCATTAGACTCTGGCTCTGAGGATCTGACTTGAATCGGCAGCTGGTGACAAGCCACACCGAACACCGGGCTCTATTTGAAGAGAGATTGCGATCTCGCGAGATTCTCCGCTCTCGTGCAAGCCCATTCAGAGTAATTGTCCACAGTTTCATGCTATATCTGGCTGTTTCCTTCCTTTGACCCTGAAGATATAACCAACCACAGTGCGATGCACATCTTGGACAATTATTCATAGTTTCAACCTATTAAAGCATCTTTCTACAATTTCATGCAAACCTTGCCGGTTTCCTTCCTTCGACTCCGAAGATATAATTTTGAAAGAACCGACTTGAGTGTTTCATACATTTTGTCTTGTTTCTTAATTTGGGTAGCAAAATTTTTTTTTTCCTCTTGGAACATTTTTTTTCAATTTTTTTCCGATAAAGTTTGGGGTCACCCAGACAATTTTTGTGTTTTCCATGAAAACTCACACTCTTATTTATCAAATGAGTTGCAAAATGAATAGAAAATATAGTCAAGATATTGACAAGGTTAGAAATAATGATTTCTATTTGAAATAATAATTTTCTCCTTCAAATTTTGCTTTCGTCACAGAATGCTCCATTTGCAGCAATTCCAGCATTGCAGACCTTTGGCATTCTAGCTGTTAATTTGCTGAGGTCATCTGGAGACATTTCCCGCCATGCTTCCAGAAGCCCCTCCCACAAGTTGGATTGGCTTGATGGGCACTTTTTGCGTACCGTACGGTCAAGCTGCTCCCACAACAGCTCAATGGGGTTGAGATGTGGTGACTGTGCTGGCCACTCCATTACAGATAGAATACCAGCTGCCGGCTTCTTCCCTAAATAGTTCTTGTATAATTTGAAGGTGCTTTGGGTCATTGTCCTGTTGTAGGATGAAATTGGCTCCAATCAAGCGCTGTCCACAGGGAATGGCATGGCGTTGCAATATGGAGTGCTAGCCTTCCTTATTCTAAATCCCTTTTACCTTGTACAAATCTCCCACTTTACCAGCACCAACCCCAGACCATCACATTCCCTCCACCATGCTGACAGATGGCGTCAGGCGTCTTCCAGCATCTTCTCAGTTGTTTTGCGTCTCACAAATGTTCTTCTGTGTGATCCAAACACCTCAAACTTGGATTCGTCTGTCCATAACACTTTTTTTCCAGTCTTCCTCTGTCCAATGTCTGTGTTCGTTTGCCCCTATGAATCTTTTCCTTTTATTAGCCAGTCTCAGATATGGCTTTTTCTTGGCCGCTCTGCCCTGAAGGCCGGCATCCCTGAGTCGCCTCTTCACTGTAGACATTGACACTGGCGTTTCGCGGGTACTATGTAATGAAGCTGCCAGTTGAGGACCTGTGAGGCGTCAATTTCTCAGACTAGAGACTCTAATGTACTTGTCTTGTTGCTCAGTTGTGCAGCAGGGCCTCCCACTTCTCTTTCTACTCTGGTTAGAGCCTGTTTGTACTGTCCTCTGAAGGGTGTAGTACACACCGTTGTAGGAAATCTTCAGTTTCTTGGCAATTTCTCGCATGCAATAGCCTTCATTTCTAAGAACAAGAATAGAATGTCGAGTTTCACATGAAAGTTCTCTTTTTCTGGCCATCTTGAGAGTTTAATCGAAACAACAAATATAATGCTCCAGATTCTCAACTAGCTCAAAGGAAGGTCAGTTTTATGGCTTCTCTAACCAGCAAAACTGTTTTCAGCTGTGCTAACATACTTGCAGAAGGGTTTTCTAAACATCCATTAGCCTTCTTACACAGCAAACACAATGTACCATTAGAACATCGGAGTGATGGTTGCTGGAAATGGCCTCTATACACCTATGTAGATATTTTATTAACCAGACATTTGCAGCTAGAATAGTCATTTACCACATTAACAATGTATAGAGTATTTATGATTCATTTAATGTTGTTCATTGAAAAAAAAAAACTGCTTTTCTTTCAAAAATAAGGAAATTTCTAAGTGACCCTAAATTTTTAAACGGAAGTGTAAATGGATACAATCGGGCAGGGTAACAGTTACTTGTATGGTGGCAAAATAAGGAAATAGAATTGGATTTCTAGTACACAAGTGGTAAATCCTACAGATAGACCTCAAATTTTCTACTTCATGGACCAGGTGATAAATTTTAGCACGTACCCTAATGAATGCTGTATATAACATGGCTTGTCAATGACCTACTTGCCCTTTTCCAACATTGTATGCCTTGGTGTGGGCATTCCAGTGACTCTGCCTACTATACAAAGGGTCCTACAATTTAGGATTGGCCACACAATTTTTTTTTTTGTGTAATTTTAACCAAGTGTACATCCTTGTATAATGTGGTCTTCCATAATGTTTGGACCCTCCTCTCCCCAAAGACAATGTATTGGGATCTTTCACAGCCTCTGTCTGTACAGTGTGTTTCGCTACCTACATGTATCACTGGATACTGACTTAGCATTTTCTTCACTAGTGCCAAATCTAGATGTAAGTTTTGCTTCTATTGTCAATATAAAGATATATCTCTAGTTTTAATGCTTGTCTGTGAAAACTTGTCGCTGTATTTTCTCCTGCTCTTGTCACTTACAAGGTGCCATATTCTGCTGTTTCTGGATACAAGGTTTTTAAATTGTTGGATGCCAATATGGAAAATATCGGGTAGAGTTGATGGTACTGTAAACCAACCGCTGGTCCAGTTACAAGTCACTAATTCTGGTTTTATCTACCTATGGCAAACCTACAAATTGCTTCTACATGTGTCCTGCATATGACCATTTAGTGAATTAGGGTAATGTACAAGATGTCTGTACTCCAGTAACCCCATATTTAAGGCCCTAGAAGTTCACATCTCTTCTGTTGTCTGGTTCTACCTGTGCTTTTTGGCTCGCATGGAAATTGGATTTTTTTTGTCAGAAAATGCGATGAAACAGGTTAGTTTGGACCCACATAAGCTCAATAAAATCCTCCAAAAATATAACGTGAGATCATTTTCTCTGAACTAGGCTATCTTATTGGGCTTTCATAATTCTCGGCAGTCTGTGTGAGGTCATTTTGGTTTTAGGATTTGCTTCTGCTGTGGTCTTGGGGCATCTTCTTGGGGATTCTTCCTCTTCCACTAGAAAAGGATGAGATGATGGCTCGCGCGTCATCCCCACCAGCTGACACACTGGTATGTGTAACAGGGGTTGACACTGACATTTTTATTCATTTTTTACTTATATAGTTTGCAAAATTTTACACTGCTCCAATCCAAGTGAGTGAGAAGGGGGTTCAGAATTTCAATAGAATGAAGTACACTGCTCAAAAAAATAATGGGAACACGAAAATGCCACCTCCTAGATATCAATGAAATATTCCAGTTACAAATCTTTTATTCATTACACAGTGTAATGTGTTGAGAACAATAAAACATAAAAATGATCTAAATTACTATCCCATGGAGGTCTGAATTTGGAATGATACTCTCCTCGGCCCCCTCCACCTCTCCTGGTATCTCCTCCATACTCTGGACACTGCGGATACAGCTAGCCTTCTTGCCACAGTTCACACTGATCTGCCTTCCTGGATGAGCTGCACTACATGAGCAACTTCTGTGGGTTCTTGCTCATTGTCTATCATTTCTACCATTTGCACAACAGCAGGAGAAATTGATTCACATTCAGTGTTTGTTGCTTCATAACTGGACAGGAGGAGTTCACAGAAGTGTCATTGACTGACTGAGTTACATTGTGGTGTTTTAAGGGTTCCTTTTTATTTTTTGAGCAGTGTATATTAAAGTTAGGATCTAACCAATTTTCCCGTAGTAAAAATTTGTGGCTGACATTTTATTCAGAATCCGAATTCTCAAAATATTAGAGAACTTGTAACTAATCTAAAATTAATTTGGTCATGAGTTGTGGAATAATTTTGCCTCCGCATAAGGCTTTTGTCTTGTTAGAATACTAACAGATATTTTACATTTAAAACCGAGCTGTGAGTATCAGAGAATTCACTCTGGTGAGGCCTTTCACATGGTGGATCTAATGACAATCGCCCCAGAATAAGGCATAAATGTAAAATTCATGCCATGTGGTCTAAGGATATTCATCTTGTTTTGTGGCAGTGACATTTAACCCTGAAGCAGAATTCTAATTTATGTGACGCTAGAGAGATTCTTGTAGCTTCTCCAATATTTTAGTTTATCATGCATTGTGGAATAATTTGTTAAAATATTACTGAAAATTTAGCATGAAAGCTGAGCCATTAGAATATCAGAGAATTCACACTGGAGAGAAGCCATGTACATGGTGGATTCATTGAAAATTAACTTCAGAATAGGCCATAAATGTAAGAATCTAATATTTTATCCCTTTTAACAAGTTCCTCATGGCAAGTGTTCATAGATTGCTTTGCTTTTAAAGGGCTTTATACAAAGCAAGTTATCCTCTCTCCATAGGATTTAATGTCATGTGCTCGACCCCAGAAACAGAAAATATCAATGTATCTGAAGCAGCAGATGGCAAATGTACGAAATACAGGATGGGTGTATGCATGGCCCCCCTCCAAAATCAGCCATGGCTGTTGGCTTAGGGTGGGGCCACTTTGGACTCCATTGATGTGCCATAGAAACTGTCTCCCAAATAGAATTTTTTTTTTTTTTTTGTAGGCAATATGCAGTAGATCCAAACATAATTGTAATATATACAGCTATTAGGCACATCTGGTGCTCAGACTGTTAAATCCATGGTCAGTATACGGTCTTGTGGTACTTTAGAGAATTGACATATTTTGAAATATGTAAATGACCAGTATCTGGCGAATTTTGGTTTTTTTTTCTTCACTAACAGAGTAAGGACTTTTTCCAGAAAAATGGGGTGCTAGGAAAGAAAAGAATCTGTAGATATTACTATCGGACGGCCTGAATGTAGAATACCGGGGCTACTGGTTGGGGATTCTGTAGGTGTGTATCATTGTCAGTAGTCGCCTGTTGTAGATAAGGGTGTTGTGAAATGCGACTGGTGTCATTTTTCTCAGATATTGGAAGTCGCCTCCATGTAATCTTCTTTTGGTCCATAATGACAATAGCTCCACCTTTATCGGCGGGCTTAATGATCATGACTGTAGTTAGTGTTTACAGGGTATTCATGTTTTTTTAGGTAGTTTTTAGTCACTACTGTGTATTTGTCCTTAACCTCCCTATCAAGTTCTCAGTCTCCACCCAATGATCATTCTGTGGGGGTTTCATTTTACAAGGCTCCAGGACTTATACTGTTGTGTTGGTTTATCGCTATTGCCACATCTAGATGTACGTTTGCTTCTATTGCTGCTTATTGCCAATGTAAAGACATTTTTCTAGTTCTAATACTTGCCAGTGAATACTTTTGTCGTTGTAGTTTGTCCTGCTTTTGCCTTTCACAAGGTGCCACATTCTGCTGTTTTTGGATTCAAGGTTCTTAAGTTGTTGGATGTCGATATAGAAAATATCTGGTAGTTGGTGTAACTGGACCAGCAGTTAGTGTAAGATTTGGTCACACCATCTTCTCACTAATTCTGGTAGTATTACCTACCTGTGGCAAACTATCCTGCATATGGTCATGTGGTGAATTGAGGTCATGTGAAAGATGTTTATGATCCAATGACCCCCATATTTAACCGCTTCACGCAAATTTTATAGAGCACCATTAATTCCAAAACCATGTATGTGATAATGTGTGAAGGGGTTGTTGTCAAAGTATCAGAAAATGGCCTAACAATCAATCAACAATAATTGTGCCTATCGCTTTAAGAATATATTCCAGTAAAAGCTGATTTGGTGTGAAAGTGTTACTTAGCCCAGATGGCTTTTGGGCATTAAAATGTACTATTGTTTAAAAGCTCTTTTCACCCGTCATAGACAAGGTCTTTTGATAAGTGTCCAGTTGTATGTTTTACTCCCTTGCCTCCCCTTTACTCCCTTATTCTCTTCGTGTGGGAACAAGATGTATTGTATGTAAAGATGTTTTAATGTAACATTTCAAGGTCTACTGACAGAGCCTATGTGGTCAGATAGCTAATTACGCATCCAAGATGGCGGATACCGGAAGTCCATGTGCTAGCCACGTGCGGGCCATGCAGAACAGAACGCCCACTTATCCTTAACCAATTGTATTGCCTGCTTTGTGTGATGTGTAAGCTGGCATAAAGCCATTATTTTCCTTCATAATCCTGTGCACCGCCTGAATAAAGTGGAGAATTATCATAGAGAATCACCTGTCTGTGTTGATTCGCCGAGCGCGATTTAATTAATTAATTTGGACATCTCCTGACAATTAGAGAGCGGAACTGGTTGGATTCCGATGACGGGGTGTATGGAGAGGGAGGGCTCAGGAGCTGAGCACTCTCCATAATGGGCGGATGCCGACTGTACTCTAATGAAGGTCAGGTCCAACAGGCAGCAGGTTCAGAGAACATCCCTTGCTAACCCTTCAGATCTCTGTCCTGACCCCTATAAAAAGATCCTGGCCTTTACAATGTCAGTACCACAACGCTATCCCTTACACAAACTGTCCCTATGTTTCATGGCTGGTTAAGCCAATCTTCAGGGGACCTATGACCTATTGGGACTACTTAACTAGACAGCTTCAACGGCATAGAAAAAACACTTCCAAGGTTCAATAGCTGGGCAATGTCTATAGCAATATGTCTTCCACAGTGGTGGTGCAGCATTCCTGCCTGATCACCATCAGTAATAAACTGGTGACAGTCCTGCTGGTTATGACTTAAAAGCTGTCCCCTTCTAATTATCACTCCGCACCTGTGGATCCAGCAGGTTGGATCAGGGGGAAGTGTGCTGTCTCCATGTTTGGATTGTCAGCGTGTGGTCCAACGCTCCGCATGCATGTATGACGTCATAATACACATCATCATTCATACCCAGACAAATCACAACTACAGGTTAAATGATTAGATGTGCAACTGCGCATGCCCAGAACATGTATAACCCCCGATTACCAAAGTAAAGATGGAATCCGTTTTTAGTCGCTGCGCAAGCGCATATGACATCATCAGTGCGTCACTGCACCTGCGCTGTCCTCATAGCGCTGCTATTTCTTCTCATGCCTCAGTACCAATATTTATTGCAGGCTGGGTGAGCATCCGCTCCACTGTTCCAGTCCACTTACCCAAATTCTCATAAAACCAGTTTGTCATGGGATGTGATTTTTATAGTTTGCTCAGCACTCCTCCTACAAATCGATGTAAAAATACAATCCCTCATTGCTCTCCTTTATCAATACAATATATAAAGTTTTGCAGAACATTTTTAGCTAGATTTTGCACCTAACCTTCCAGTACTTGACCAGGCACCAAAAGTTTAACAAGAGCTTACCATTGTAGGATTGAATACAATGACACTGACTGACACATTGATAAGCCCATTCTTCTAAGACTGAGACTTGATATGGATCTTTTTTTGAAAAAGCAAGTCTTTAAACTTTGGTAATTATTCCTTTAAAAAAAAAATCGAAAAAGTGATTAAACGTCAGATCATTTCCCAAATTTGTATCAGTAAAAATGTCTTGTCCTGCCTAAAGACGTCATACCCAGCTCTGTACTTGTAAATATGAAAACGTTACAGGTGTCAGAACATGGCGACACATTTTCTTTCTACTTTGCAGACTTTTCATTTTTTTTTAAATCACAAATACTATATAAATTTGGTATCACCATGTTCGTACTGACCCACAGAATACAGGTATGTCATTTTTACCACAAAGTGAACACCATAAAAATTAAACCCATATGAAATTGGTGCCAATGCATTTTTTTCCTATTGCACCTCATTCTGAATTTTTCCAGCCTCCCAGTACATTGTACAGGACGTTGGTGCCATTGCAAAGTACAGTTTGTCCCGCAAACAATAAGCCATGTGATTCTGTGAACTGAAAAATGATAAAATTAAAGCTCTTGGAATGTGGAGAGGGAAAAACAAAAATTGGCCGTGTCCTTAGGGGGTGAAGGCATTCAAATGTTTTCTCTTCTGTTGTCTGGTTCCACCTGTGCGTTTTTGGCTCAAATGTCTTCATAAGTGATAAACTTAGAACATCCACCAGACTGGGCGTAGGGAATTCAATTAGTGTATTATCAAAGATACTATTATCACACTCGCTCATCTCATGCGTGGCTCAGATTGAGTTGTTGAGATTAGTTTCCCTAGTCATTTGTGAATTGGTCGCTAGTAATTGGAGAGAGTGACTCGGTTTCATATTGTAACAACCTAGTCAGGGTATATCCAACAATTTACAGGGTGTCCTTGTACCAGATCAGGCCACAATTGTATCTCCTTATCTGGTCCAGAATGTAAGATATGGCAACCAGTGAGTTCCCGTAAGCAAATACGGCCATATTTTGCAACTAGCATGATCATTAAGTATCTCCCTATATTGGTCATAGCTTGAAACTATGACATTGCCCCCTCCTTGGAGGGATCATGTGACCAGCTAAGAACTAGTGGCCATAGGGTCTTCATCATCGATAGTCAGTAATGACAGGAGTGAGAAGATTGTAAACCTTACCCTAGAGATCATCGACCTGCTGACTGGAGAGGTTTACACTCTCAGCATCAGCCTCAACGACCCAGATTCATCAGAGGAACAATAAGATTTTAGAAATCACCAACAAGTTAATTGATCAACTGACTGGAGAGGTTTCTATTAGGCGTTAGAATGTCACTGTATTTCTCTATTGAGGAGTGGAAGTTTTTAGGAGGATCTCTGAGGAGCTCATGAGTCTCATGACTTCCTCGCTCTGAACCAGAAAAACTGCCCAGTTCTCTCACAAATCATCTGAAGACACGGGCAACACAGACTTACAGTAGTTATTTGGATGGCAGAGGTGAGGTGTAACCTTGAACAAGTATTATAAATGACCCTGCACAATATTAGGGGAACCAGGCAGGGCAAATAGAATGCCTGGACCAATGGATTGGTAACTCCAGCTTCCATTTGGGATTGTAGCGATGGGATTAGAAACCTCATTTGTGTTTTGTATTGGTCAATAAATGTAAGATTGGTAATGGCTATCAGTGGTTATTTTTATATTAAGAATCCAAAAATGCAGATTCTTATTGATTGTATTGGAAAACAAATGGCTGGTGGCCATATTCATTCAAATCCAAGGAGTTTTTGATGGTCTCAATATACAATCTTTGCTGAGGCCTGGTTTTGTGGGCACATGTCAAACGTGTAAATTGTCATAACCCCTTTTTTGCATCTTTTTCCACTTTGCTCAATTTTCATTCTTTCCTGTTAAGGAAAATACACTTGTGCTGTTGTGTATGGCCTCACTTCTAGTATTTGTACTGGATCTTTTCATTACTGTTACCCAAAATATTAGGTTTGACCTTAAGACGAATCCTACTAAGCTACTCCTTAATGAATTCAGACTAGCTTGGAGGTCTCAGTCCTGACTCCATATACAGTGAAGGTGGTGCTACTTATTTTCAAGATAAGAACATCTTTCTTCATAAATGTCCATATTAGGGCCTTTTTCTAGGTGCTTTCTGTGCAAATCCCTGAAGATTTCCTTAAATATTTACCCATGTTTTCACAACTCGCTTGTACATTTTGATGTCACATCTTGTCCTGTAACTTGCCATGTTCTGGAGTGCAAGTGTAGACTCCAATTAACATTTCTTGCCATTGAAATTTAGCAGGGACTTGGATGTATTTCTGGCATAATTGGCACATAAATACTGAGGGTCCTAATTATAAATGGATAATTGGATGGGGGTGTTTATAGTGAAGGATCCTGACCATGGCCTTATGTATTGGTCACGGGGTATGACATGTCTGATCCCAGAAACTTATTCCCTTTATTTTCCCTCCAAAACCCCCACACACGGGATGGTATTTGTAGGTTTGAGGGGGATCTTCATAAAAATTTAAAATTGAAGAAAAATCTGAGGTTTTGTCTCAGGTTAAATTTGGGGGTCATAAAATCTGCCCATGTAGTTGTCTTATGAAGCCTTTTAAGGGTCTTTCTCACTGGACAAGATGGATGGAATTGGGTTTCTTCCTCACTGGCAGACTGTGTCAGAGACGATGAAGACGTATGGCTCCAGTGAAAGTGATTTAAACATGCAAACTCTCCTGGAATATTTTTATTACTTTAATACTCCTATGTGATAAAGCTTTTTGCTGCTTCTCTAACATTTTGTTTCTGAAATTTAGCTTGAGTTGTAGAACGGGAACAGTTTTCTTGTTTTATAATAAGTGAATTTGTATTTTGCATGAAAGCCGAGCTGTTAGAATATCAGAGAATTCACACCGGAGAGGAGCCAATTTTATGGTAGATCTATGGAAAATCGCTTCAGAGTAGGGCACAAATTGTAAATTCTCTTACCCCTTTTTTAGAAGCTTCTATTTTTAAAAAATAGCTGGTCCAATAAACACGGAATTTGTGGTTCTAGAACACTGTTTTACAAATAGACCCCTAAAATTTTACTTTCTTCTGGTCCATAAATTTTTACACAAAGCATACTGTATATAAATATTACCAGTGATCCCCTTCCCCATTTGTACCTTGTCCTACACGTTATACAATTACCAGCTTATGTCTCTCCATTCCTGTGACTTTCCCAATATATGAAGGGTTCTACAATTTCCCTAAAGGACAGCAAAAAAAAAGAATTAAAACATTTTGTACACTTTGTCTTGTGTGGCTTTGATTCCAGAACATGTGCTTGAGGTTTCCTCTTAACTTGTGACTAAATATTAGGTTTTTAATCACACTCTTGTCCTGTGTGTGCCTGACCACCTACCATCTCACAGACTATAGCCCGTGACCCCTTACCACACCTTTTATATTTGAAAATTTTCAACAAACTACAGTTTTATTTTGTTTTTTTTTTTCTGGCTTTTCAGGTCTTTCATAGTGTGAATTTTGGATGTCCGAGTACACGAAACACACAGAAAACCAGACCCTGGGCACCAGGTAGTAATCTGGCAGTAAACGTTCTGATCACATTCTTATTGGGGTGCCAGGTTTTTAGCCTCTGGTTTTCTTCCTTGTCAGGACCTGGTCATAACACCAGTTCCTGGCTCTTTTGCACCGTCACACACTAATACAATAACCCCCTCCCCTCAAAAATGTAACGTCAAGTTGGAGGTGACAGATCGGCACAGTTGTCTGTAAACATAAATCTTTTATATTTCCGATTTGCAGAAGAAAATTGAAATTTTCTACACTCTATTCCCATATGGCTTCCTCTATGTAAACTTGAGCAGTTAAGGTGCTGAACCATCGTTGACAGTGAATAGCAGATATTTTCCCAGAAAACTTTCCACAATCCAGCCCACGCTCGAGCTCTATCAGTAGGTTTATTATAAAATAAAACAAATTATAGGAGTTAAAATGAATCACATGTAAAAATACAACACACAATATATCAATGGTATAACCACCCCTTCTGAATAACGAGTCCAGTATACGGGAGTGGTGCAGATTATACATTCAGCGAGGGCCCTGCTGAATGTAGAATTTATTTTTATTTTGGTCAGGATGGGTTATTTCATACCATAGATAGATAGATTGATATGTGGTGCATTTTTATATATGGTATATTAACTTTTTTATTTTAATTTAATAAACCTATTGATAAACCTCGGAAGGGGGCTGTATTGTGGATATTTCTCATACAATATTGTACACATTATACATTTTCCTGTGGGTATCAGGGAGACTAGTGCACTGTTACTCGGTCTATCTGGATGCAATAACATTGTATGTATTCATTGATTCATCGTCTTGTTAATGGGGAAAGAGTAAAGGATGGGGAAAAGGTAGGTAGGGACAAAGCGAAGGGAACATACAACTAGGAGAGTTGCTCACAGAGGAACACCGAGCGGCACACAGCATTAATCTGTGCTATGAGAGTAGATACAGATAATGGAAATTCCAGTGGTAGATAAAGTGACCAGTTGGCCTCTCACCTTGAGGTTTTGTGAAATTGTCAACAAATGCAGACATTGTATTACTCAAACAGAAGATGAGTCCTGTGTCGGTGGTTCACCGGACGTCATACAATGCATATGGACTGAGTGTATACACCCAAAAACAAATCCTCTCTCCAAACAAATGGTCCCAGGTCACAGCAGGTTCAGATATCAAAATGGCTTCTTTATTAAGAATCACAACACGTTTGAGTTCAAACCCCATTTTCAAGTGCATGAGTCAGTATATAAAGAGAATCCATAACATGGAACCTCCCCTCTCTGGGAGTCTTCCAGACAGTAAGGTGCAATAATTGAGGCCCAGTCTTATATACAGTCAGTAAGAAATAGGAAAGGGATCCATGGAGGAATCCTACCTCCAAACCTCTAAGTGTCGGCTAATGCTGCTAATGTGGCAAGCACACGATTGGCCTTTGCTTGGTAAGTGCGGCTGGGCTGATGCAGTACCAAGTAGTAAGCCGCGTGTGTCTGGGCTACCCATTGTCTGAGCCTGTCCAGGGTGCCTGCGCTGACTGGGTAAGACCGATGAATGCGCTCTAGATATTCAGGACAAGAGAATCTGATGTGCGCTCCCCGGCATGGAAAGGCAGAAGGATCACGATCTCAATATGTCTAAGTAGGATCGTGGTCCTGCGGCTAATTCATTCTAACACCAGTGTCGGCATTTTGTCTATACACAGAGTGAGGTGGATATCTATAGCTGTATAGTTATAGTTGTAAATCTGGGCTGATAAAATATGAATGTGAAGATTAATGTGATGGCGCTACAGGGGACAAGCGGTCATATTAATGATGGAGAGCAACAAATAATTAACAGCAATGAAGTGTAATATAGAGAGAGATATACGAGATATTTTATAGCCATATATTTGTAGATATACAGTGCCTTGCCAAAGTATTCGGCCCCCTTGAACTTTTCAACCTTTTGCCACATTTTAGGCTTCAGACAAGGATATAAAATTTAAATTTTTTGGTGAAGAATCAACAAGTGGGACATCGAAGTGGAACGAAATTTATTGGATATTTTAAACTTTTGTAAATAAACTGAAAAGTGGGGCGTGCCAAATTATTCGGCGCCCTTAAGTTAATACTTTGTAGCGCCACCTTTTGCTGCGATTTACAGCTGCAAGTCGCTTGGGGTATGTCTCTATCAGTTTTGCACATGGAGAGACTGAAATTCTTGCCCATTCTTCCTTGGAAAACAGCTGGAGCTCAGTGAGGTTGGATGGAGAGCGTTTGTGAACAGCAGTTTTCAGCTCTTTCCACAGATTCTCGATTGGATTCAGGTCTGGACTTTGACTTGGCCATTCTAACACCTGGATACGATTATTTGTGAACCATTCCATTGTAGATTTTGCTTTGTTTGGGATCATTATCTTGTTTGAAGATAAATCTCCGTCCCAGTCTCAGGTCTTTTGCAGGCTCCAACAGGTTTTCTTCCAGAATGGTCCTGTATTTGGCTCCATCCATCTTCCCATCAATTTTAACCATCTTCCCTGTCCCTGCTGAAGAAAAGCAGGCCCAAACCATGATGCTGCCGCCACCATGTGTGACAGTGGGGATGGTGTGTTCAGGGTGATGAGCTGTGTTGCTTTTACACCAAACATATCGTTTTGCATTGTGGCCAAAAAGTTGGATTTTGGTTTCATCTGACCAGGGCACCTTCTTCCACATATGTCTCCCAGGTGGCTTGTGGCAAACTTTAAACGAGACTTTTTATGGATATCTGAGAAATGACTTTCTTCTTGCCACTCTTCCATAAAGGCCAGATTTGTGCAGTGTACGACTGATTGTTGTCCTATGGACAGACTCTCCCACCTCAGCTGTAGATCTCTGCAGTTCATCCAGAGTGATCATGGGCCTCTTGGCTGCATCTCTGATCAGTCTTCTCCTTGTTTGAAATGAAAGTTTAGAGGGATGGCCGGGTCTTGGTAGATTTGCAGTGGTCTGATACTCCTTCCATTACAATATGATCGCTTGCACAGTGCTCCTTGGGATGTTTCAAGTTTGGGAAATCTTTTTGTATCCAAATCCGGCTTTAAACTTCTCCACAACAGTATCACGGAGCTGCCTGGTGTGTTCCTTGGTCTTCATGATGCTCTCTGCGCTTTAAACAGAACCCTGAGACTATCACAGAGCAGGAGCATTTATACGGAGACTTGATTACACACAGGTGGATTATATTTATCATCATCAGTCATTTAGGACAACATTGGATCATTCAGAGATCCTCACTGAACTTCTGGAGTGAGTTTGCTGCACTGAAAGTAAAGGGGCCGAATAATATTGCACGCCCCACTTTTCAGTTTTTTATTTTTTACAAAACTTTAAAATATCCAATAAATTTCGTTCCACTTCACAATTGTGTCCCACTTGTTGTTGATTCTTCACCAAAAAATTTTAATTTTATATCTTTGAAGCCTGAAATGTGGCAAAAGGTTGAAAAGTTCAAGGGGGCCGAATTCTTTTGCAAGGCACTGTATATAGAGATAGCAATGTATAAAATAACAGATTTAAATAAGAGCTATATATTAACTAAGGAATATAAATAATGAATTGATATATACTGTACAACAATGGTACAAAAATAAATATGTAATAAAGTGAATAAAAT